>JARFIW010000929.1:3677500-4929166 GCA_036346225.1 Platerodrilus igneus
GCGGGGGTGGAATTTGTGGTACAACAGACAGGAACACATGCAACACACGCAACTAAGAACAATTAAAGTTAGTATAATTCCGATTCAAACATCCGCCAAGAATTTTCGTATTGCGGATCTGCTTCAGCAGAAAAAACTTCGTCAACTTCTGAAGCTAATTTCAGTTGATAAATGCATTGTTTGAATACGGTGAAACATTTAAAAGCACGATCACTCTCACAATCTCGTCTTAAAAAAAATGTACGTTCATATTTTATTTACTTATTAAATGCAAGGTAAATTTAACATATCATTAATACGGAATGAGTTAAACACTTCTGCAATTTCATTTTGCAAATGTTTTAGGTAGTTTAAAACCTGACTAAAGTGTCTCCTTTAAAAATTCTGTACAAGTTTATTGCACTTACCCTGATAAAAAAAGGGGACCACTACACTAGATTGCACACACATTACTTCTAAGAAGAATCGGTCAAGTTTAGCAAGTACGTTCTACAACTTTTATTTCAAAAGAAACTCAACTAACAACACAATTAGTAAAGCACGCGTAATCACTAAGTGCGTCCGTCAATGTTCCGTAAACAAGCACGTGCGGTCGAGTAAAACAAGTTCTACCACTTTTATTTCCAACAGAAAAGCAACAATAAAAGAAAACAATTAGTAAGGCACGCGTAAGCAATAAAACCGTCCGTCAAATGTCCTTACAACCGCACTTGTGCTCAATCAAACACGTTACCTCTAAAGCATACTTCCTTCAAAATGTCATCGGAACTACACTGCTAATCTGTTTATATAAACTCGTTGTTACCATAAACTCTTGTCGACTATTATCTCCTTCGCTAATAACATAAGGAACATCCAAAACGTGAATGCCGCAATCATATCTTCAAATTATCTACTTTTAAAGTAATACCCACGAGTTAAATTGCATACAAATCTGAATTATTCTGAAGTATTTCCTTTATACAAACAGCGATCCCAAAGAAACGATGTATTTACTAATTAGGAAAAAGCGTAAAATGTTAAACTACAAAATGCACGTTACAATACGTTGAACCAATATTTCAGTACGGTTACCCTTTGTTTCCAAAATTACCTTGTGCTTTATTCTATATTTCTCTGTATATGCTTTGAATCTTTTCCCTTAAATACCACTTAAATTTGCGGGTTTCTTTGTGTTATGAATTTTTGAACACCAGACTTTGGATCATAAATTAGCAGCGTATTAGAAATAGACCAGAAGTCTATTAGAATTGGACCATAAGTGGACCAGAACTAAACCAGAATTATCCCAGAATTGAACCAGAATTGGAATTATCCCAGAATTAGAATTATTCCAGAAGCCCTATATCATTATAAATATTTAATTTAAATTAATTACCCAATTTCTACTCACGTTTTCTGAAAAAGACGTCAAAAACTTTTTTACTTAATTCTTATACAGCACTATTTTCACTATAATATAACTTTTATTTATCTGACGTGTAAATATTTGGTTAAAAGTATTGTGGATTCGTCGTGCTTCAAGTGGAGACTGAGCTGCCTTATCACCGGTGGGCGTTATATAGCTTTTTCTCACTACCTTGGTATTGGTTGTCCAAGCAGTCTTACAGATTGTTGCGACCAACCACGTTTGTTTTTAATATTCCCAGTATTTTCAAGCTGATTTGTGATGAAACTATTTTGGATTTTCATATCATGCAGTTATTTACTATTGTTACCGTGGCCGGACTTTTAACTTATGTCTGTTGTTTTTTATAGATTAAGCTTTTGGATAATTGTACAAAATAAATGATGTAACACTTGACTGAGACATGGCTGAACAATGATATTTCTAATTATGAGTTATTTCCTTCTACTTACACTGTCTTTAACATCAACAGGAACTATTCTGCACTCAATTGTGACCGTGGTGGTGGATCACTTGTTGCTATTACTTCTAATATTAATACTTCCCAGCTTCCTGGTTGTTCCAATATACATTTTGAGGACACATGGGTAAAAATCGACCTATTTTCGCAGTGTATAATAATATGTGGAGTATATTTTCCACCCAACTCAAATTGTGAATTATATTAAGAATTTATGGACAATGCTGCAAGACTTCAAATGGCTCATAAAAATCCCAAATTTTTAATAATCGGGGATTTTAATTTGCCTAAAATTAATTGGGTACCTGACGTTGATTTTTTCAGCACATGTGGCACTTTGCCAATCGAGGCTGAAAATCTAATTGAGAATATGCAATTTCTTAATTTGCTGCAGGTTAATGGTGTTTCTAATTCTTCTGGTATGTTTTTGGATCTAGTTTTTGCAGATGAGGGGGTTTATGCTCTAGTGCGTGAATCTGATGTTGCTTTAACTACTGTGGACGGTCACCATCCTCCCTTGCTTATTTCTATCAAGAGTAATTTTATTCCTCGTATTAGGTTTTGTGAGAATGGCCATGTCTTTGCTTATAAAAAAGCAAACTATGATGAACTTAACAGTATGTATAAGTCAATTGATTGGTCAGTTTTAGACAACTCTCAGAGTATAGATGAAGCCATAAATTTCTTCTATTCAACTGTTTATAAAGGTATTAATAAATTTGTTCCCATATTAAAAAGAAAGTCTGGAAAATATCCGTGTTGGTATAGTAATTCTTTAATTAAACTCATTCAATTAAAAAATAAACTATATAATAGGTATCAGCACTCTAGATTGGAAACGGACTATGTTAGATATTCCACGGCTCGTAAGGAATCAAAACATTTGATTGACTTTTGTTATTTAAAATTCATCTGTAATAGTGAGCTAATGATTTCCGCCAACACAAAACATTTTGGTCTTTCATTAAGTCATTAAGAGAGATTCAGGCATTCCAAAACGGATGTCATACAATGGCAAAATTCTAAGTGATGCTCGTAGTTTTGCCAATGCTTTTGCCTCAATGTTTGAATCTTGCTATGTTAATCACTTGAATGATCCTCCTCTTCTAGCAAATGTTCATATTCTTACAATAGCACTACTCTTGTTTCACATATCTTTACTGAAGATGAAGTAAAAGAAATATTCATGCCTTAGATTCATTTAAGTGTGCGGGATCTAACGGCATTCCTTCCTTATTCCTACACCAATGCTGTGATAGTCTATCGCAAGCTTTAGCGATTCTTTTAATAAAAGCTTTAGTAGTGGAACATTTCCTAGCTTGGAAAGGTCATTTTAATCCCAGTATTTAAATCGGGTGACCGTTCTAAAATCGAGAATTATCGTGGCATATCAATTTTATCCTCTATTGCTAAGCTGTTTGAGTCCATAATATGCGATGAGTTATTCAGTGTATTTAAAATTGTATTGCTATTGAACAGCATGGCTTCTTTAAAGGCCGCTCCACTGTCACTAACCTTGCCATGTATCACAATTTTCTTATAAACAGCTTGGAAAGTGGATTACAAGTTGATACAGTATACGCCGATGTTTCGAAAGCTTTCGACAGTGTTTGTCACACGTTACTCATTGATAAACTTCGTTTTCTTGGTATTACAGGTTCGTATTTGAAATGGATATATTCCTACTTAGTGAATCGCTCCCAATGTGTGAAAATTGCAGGCATAACATCCAGAAGCATCAGTGTTTCGTCAGGTGTGCCTCAAGGGTCACACCTTGGCCCAATTCTTTTTATTCTCTTTATTAATGACGTTGTTTCTGCATTTAAAAATACGAAATGCTTACTATATGCCGACGACTTAAAGTTTTTTGGGTGTATTAGTTCTATACATGACTGTCTTAAAGTACAAAAAGATATTGACAATCTAGTAATCTACTTGGCTCATAATAAACTCAAAATAATATTGGGAAGTGCAAAATTATGAGGTTCACTAAATGTAAAGACTTGATTTTGTTTGATTACTGCATTGGATGTTCTAAACTCGAAACTGTGGTAACTATCTCTGATTTAGGGGTTGTTTTTGATGTTGGTTTAAATTTTATTAATCATATTAATTCAGTTGTCTCTAAAGCATTTAGGATGTTGGGATTCATTAAAAGAAACTGTATACACATCAACGATGTCCAAGCTTTGAAAACATTATACAATTCTTTAGTTCGTAGTATTTTAGAATACAATTGCATCATTTGGTCACCTTATTATGCCACTCACATCCAGAAAATTGAGCGTGTACAAATCAAGTTCATTAATTTCATTCTCTGAAAGCTTAGATATCCGTATGCCGAAAGTTCATATGACATTCGGCGTCGATTGGTCGGTTATCAATCACTGCTAGCTCGACGTACTACAGCGTTTATAATATTTCTTTATAAATTGCTACATGACATAGTTGACTGTCCGGAATTACTAAGCATGCTGCAGTTTCGGATACCAGTTAAAGTCACCAGGAGTAATGATTTATTCTGCATCGGTAGTCATCGTACTAACTATGGGGCTAGTGCATTTAGTGATAAGTTAATGGGAGTTTACAATGCTTCTATACCATCCAATATCGATATTTTCAATGTCACGTGTAAATATTTGAAGACATCTTTATCCATTTTGTAAAGTGTTAACTATGTTGCTCATTTCTTCATGTATATTATTACTATTTGGGTATTACCTGTAAGTAATTAATTTATATAAATAAATAAATAAATAAACACGATTGCTGTTTTCGTTTATGTATTTATACATTTTTGCAAGTGCGTTTTCTTATTAAAGCGTTTATTGTTCCATCTTTATTGCAAGCGTAATTGCATGAAGATTCATTAGGTTTAGCTTATTTTCTGCGTATTTGTTTTATAAACTTGTTAAACACTTCTAAACATAGTTTAATTACATGTATGATTATTTCTCTGCTGAATACGCGTTTTATTATTGGAAGATATACTTATTGGCATTGATTAAAGTTAATTACAGTCTATATACAGTGTGTCAAATGCTTGCTATTTACATAGTGTGCGAATTAACTTATTTTCCTGCTAAATAAATGCAGTTTTCTGATTCTCATTGATATTTACAGTTACTATTCGACCCTTACTACTCAATACACCTCTAAACAACCCCTTATCACAGCAATATATATATAAATTGATATTGAATAATATCATGTCCTGCATATTTATTTTTATAAAAAGTGATTACGGTTACTGAAGACTGAAGTATAAAAATTAAAAACTTGGATTGTATGCTAACGTTTCGTGAAATTTATTCACATTATTACAGCTATAAAAAGAACAACTAAGTATAAATTAAAATTTGTTAAAAATACGTACCTTAATACTTAAATAATTAAAAATAAATGACTAGACCTAAACGTTACAATCTAATTAAAAGGTGTGTTATTGGTATCAACATAAAGATATAAGCGACCGGTTGAGTTAGTATAAATTGTTGTTGGTGTAGAAAGGATATATAATATAAAATTTTCTAAATGTTAGATAGCGGAGAATACACTTATGGTTATAGTTAGTATTATAAAGTTAATGGTAGGTTTGTTATGCTAAGTTAAAAATATTAATGTATATTGCAGACAGATTTTGGGTATCCGTTTTTTGATTAATTGAATTTTTTTCTTTATATATAAAAAACATTTCTTTAAACAAACGACGTGTAAGATTTTCTTCTACGGCTAAAACAGAGGTATTTTCGTAGTCAAATTTATGTTTTTTGATTTATAATGGGCGACTAAAGCTATGGTGTCATTATTATTACGTGATGAATTTTTGCAGTCTGATTTGTGGCCCCTGATTCTATTAATAAGCACCCACAACTTCTAATAGAATTATAAATTTCAAATCCTGCCACAATTTGACTCAAAAATTAGTCACTGTAAAGTCTGTTGTCCAAAAAATACATTGTCTGTGCAACGCGGAGTTCCTCAAAAAAAACTATTCTTTTTACATGACTTTTTTCAAAAACAACGGATACCCCACCGATTTATTAAACCGATGTTGGAAATCTAATCCCCCTGTTTCTATTAACAAGAATAAGACACTTCAATATCACAAACTAGCTTTTGTACCAAAATTGTCCAAAAAATTATCCCACATTTTGAACACGGACAATATTAAAATTAGCACCTATTATAAAAAACAGGCCGGACTCTATTTTCGAAAATAAAAGACAAAAGCCAAAAGTTTGAAACACCTAACGTCATTTATAGCATACCTTGTACAAGCTGCGATGGTCAATACATAGGCCAGACCAAGCAGTTACTTATTAATAGAATCAGGGGCCACAAATCAGACTGCAAAAATTCATCACGTAATAATAAAGACACCATAGCTTTAGTCGCCCATTATAAATCAAAAAACCATAAATTTGACTACGAAAATACCTTTGTTTTAGCCGTAGAAGAAAATCTTACACGTCGTTTGTTTAAAGAAATGTTTTTTATATATACAGAAAAAAATTCAATTAATCAAAAAACGGATACCCGAAATCTGTCTGCAATATACATTAATATTTTTAACTTAGCATAACCAACCTACCATTAACTTTATAATACTAACTATAACCATAAGTGTATTCTCCGCTAACTAACATTTAGAAAATTTTATATTATATATCCTTTCTACACTAACAACAATTTATACTAACTCAAGCGGTCGCTTATATCTTTATGTTGATACCAATAACACACCTTTTAATTAGATTGTAACGTTTAGGTCTAGTCATTTATTTTTAATTATTTAAGTATTAAGGTACGTATTTTTAACAAATTTTAATTTATACTCAGTTGTTCTTTTTATAGCTGTGATAATGTGAATAAATTTCACGAAACGTTAGCATACAATCCAAGTTTTTAATTTTTATACTTCAGTCCTCAGTAACCGTAATCACTTTTATAAAATATATATATATATATATATATATATATATATATATATATTACTCATATTTAGACCAGGGTAGAAAATTAAATAATCAAATCAAATAATTTTAATTACCGTGTATAAGGAATTTCATTAAATAATACGCTTTATTAAAACCTTGAAGCATAAATAAACTCGGTCGTTTCAGTAAAAATAAGAAATTTAAATTATCTATAAGACGCTTTACATCAAAAGAAGCAGTATTGAAAAGCGCAGTGGATAATTTAATTATTCCTAAACAAATGGAAATTACGTGCAAAATTTATATTAATGAACTCTATTTTAAATAACTGGTATTAAACAAAACGTACGGATAATAATTTGTATTCGCTAAAAATGAAAGGATGGAAATCAATTTTAATTGGAGTTAATTGAACCATTATTAATAATAAGCATAAAACTTGTAAAAACCCAATAATAGTCAAATCGTAGGAAGGTTATTTAAAATGTTACGTTTGAACACCCTGCGTGTTTTAAAAGGCAATTTCAAGTTAATTTGTTTGGATAAACATGTTGATTCTAAGGATATTGGAAACGATCAGATGCTTTAGCAGGAAATACAGAACACCTGCGTATTTTTAAAAAAAGCTCATTCTGCGTAAATTTGGCAAATAATTAATGTTTCAAAGAATCTTGGAGAAACCGGGGCTTAATATTCACGAGAATGTGCGATACGGGGTTATTAAACCAAGATAACAGTCCGCGTGGACTAAAATATAATCGATAATGAAGAGTGTCAAGTAGCACCAATACGAACAGGTTAGAGAAGGAAAGAGAAAATGCGTCAAGCAAAGACACATATTGTAAAGGGCGGGATTTAAGCAACGTCAAGGGGCTGCGATTGGTTAAAAATAGGATGCATATATCAGAGGTAGAACAACAATTTCTGTATAAAAGTAATTAGTTTTTCTCGGACAACTTTGCGGGCCGTGTTGAAATTTTCTGAGATCTCAATGGGGTGAGGACTAAATTCATAAAAATCGACGTGCAGGCTACAGACTGGGAACGTAGAATGAGGAATTCGTTGGAATTACCCGTTTTAGGAACAAAGCGACGTGTCGGCTATTCGCTATATATACAGGCGGGAATATGTGTTTCTCTCTCTTAGACTCTTAGACTTTCGACGATTCGATGCGTTAAAAGCTCGTGCATCCGCGACTTGATATTAAACAGTGCATTTTAGTTTGATTAAATAATTTAAAGTGTGCTAGTATATTTTAGTGACTCAAAATAGTTGGTTATTTTACGTGCTAACATGAATGTACTTCAGTGCACTTAGATACAAGGTAATAAAAGTTTATTATCACGGTACCAATTAGTAAAATTTACAACGACAAATGTATACCCAAAAGTAGGCAATTTTGGCGTATATTGGTAATATTGGTAAAAGGAAGTATGAATTTCTTTGCTATTTTGCGGGGGTGTTAATGACTAAATGGTTCGTAAATGTGTCTGCATCCACTGAACCAGAGGCAGATATACACAGATGAGTTCCGGAAAAGCCTAGAAACAACTTTAAATTAATGGTGATGGAGAACATTTTTAAAGCGTTGACAACTTGAAGCTGTAAATAGAATCCGGTTGGAATGGTGTGATTTACAAAGGGACGATTACACTGAAGCTACGAGGACAATAACCTTCAGGTAAATTGTACTATTTTGTTTGACATTTTTTGTGTGTATTGAATGACTTTATAATTGATTTACTTTAAATGGACATTAGTGGAATTTTTCTAACCATAAAAATTTAATTTTAAGATGAAATTTGCTTGTTTAAGTAAAAGGGTATTTTGTTTTGATGTTCGGGAATAGGATGAAATTTTGGGTAGGTCTTTGAGCTCAATTAGACAAACCTGGTTAATTAACGTAAAGGGGTGGTAGATGCTCCCTTTATACTCAGACTCCGGTCTGCTTATATTGTTATATTAATTAGTAGGCTTTTGGATGCACAGCAAAATGATAATAAAATTAATCCGGAAATTCTTTTAAAACTGAATTTTATGTTCAAATTTAATTTGAAAATTTAATGTATTCTGAATATTGATGTAAATAGAGTTAACGTTGATGTTTGTGGTAGGAATGTGTTGTTTAATTTTTATGATTGAGAATGGAAGTTATCTAGAAGAGCAGCCGAGGCGATTAACAGAAGGAATCAACGGACCAGGTGATTTAAAAGGTATCACAGCATTCTTGACGCCCAAACTGTGGGGCTCGAATGTTTTTTTTTTAAAGGGCCAGTACCTAGAGATATGAGAAGATTCACAGCAATATATATATATATATACATCTTCAGACCTTTCAAAATGACTAAAATATTTACTATTGATCTGGTTTCGTCATTCTTGCAAAAGATTTATACAAAATGGGAAATTTCCAGAACGCCATCTAGCCTAATTTAACAACGATTTCTGTGACTATCTAATACCCATGTTGAGAGTTCTGTAATTGGTTGACAAACCAAAATAAAATTTACATCATTTGTGTTTGTTGTCAATTTGTAAAGAGAAGAGAAACAATGACCGGTTTCCCTATTTTTGCAGTTCTTGAGATTCGTTTATTTTTAATTTATCAGTGCGAATGACCTTGTTCGTACCAAACTGGCATTACCTTTCTACTTATATTGTAAAGGTTTATTAAGTGGAAATTATTTCTCAGCAGTCAGTACTATTTGTTATACCTGCATCGTTGGCTATAAACTAAAATCTTTTCATTCTGTTCAAGAATAAATTTCAAAAAGCGTATTTAATTTTCTAATTAATAATAATTTATACTTGTATAAAAAAGATTGTATTATTTAAATTTTTCTTAATTATCTCCGTTTTCGAAGATTTTATATAATGCAGTTCATACAAATTTGTAAATGCACATAAAGTTGTTTTCTCGTATAGTACCCAACTTCGTTATGATCAGCTTATAAAGTTTATACTTCACGCGATATACTTACATTAAGATATCTTATGTAAGAAAATATAGATCTACTGCTTAAAGCGCACTTATCAAATCTACGTAATCTAAACGGTCTATGTATATATTCCATGCAACTAGATAACTTTTCTTATTTATTACGGTTTTATGCAAATGATTTGACTATCTTGGTAAAAATACAGGGAATGGCTGGCTACTGATAACGCCCAATATTTTGTTCTGACACGATAAACTACGAAATAAAACTAAAAGGAACATTCTAATAAAAAAGATGCGCGCTTTAGTTTCGTAGATACGTTTATGTTTACATTTACTTTTGCAACAGATAGATAAGACATTTATTGGTTCAAGAACTTGATATCTTAAACATTATATGTAAAGATGTTTACTTATCAGATGATATTAAATCTGAAATCAAATGAGACATATATACTTTCTGAAAGAATTTTCCTGTTTCCTTACTTTTATTTACAGTTATCTTCTGTAATAGAGAATATACGTATAGGATATTAAAATGCTCATGTTTTCAAGAAATGGTAAGGGTAGAGTATCTTAGTGCATTTGCGCCAAGTTTTAAGATGGTAGTGCAACCTGAAATACGTCAAAACCCACAGCATTTACAGTAAAATAGTATTTAACACACATATAACCTCAACTCGGGACTTAACTTCCCCGAGACGACCTAAAGCGTCACTAAGTTATTGTCTAACGCTTACCCGCAGTATCTTGCACATGATACAGCGGTTTTCCTGCTAGCAGGGATTTCGTGATGGCGTGCTGTATCCTCGGTGTTTACCTGACTAGCCCTCTATGATGAAGTGCCGATACGATATGCGATGAACGATAGGATAGGTGTGGAAGGGGAGAATCACTTGCAGTTAAGTCGAAGCCTTACTACAGACGTCAACACTCAAGCGAAGTCGGTAGTCAAATCCTTTGTTTCGATTCATTCGCTTCTCATGAAAATGTCTGTCCTCTCCAGGAGAGGCTAAAGTTCTCTGACGCATATTGGATGTACTGCATTGGACCAGGCGTGAAAAATGCAATCTTGGCATTCTTTCAGACCACAAAGATGAGCCAATGACTAGACTTTCATGAGAACCTAAACTTTGTGTAGTTTTCACGTACGTTTGCATTGCAACATTAATCTGCTGTAAATTTCCCAATGTGGGGTTTTTTAAAGTTCCCTAAACTTAACTAATACAATAAATATTAAAGCTTTTCAAAAAAGCGTAGCAATCGCCTTAAAGCTTCAACAAGAAAAAAATAAAAAGAAAATGTTTCTTTGTACAAGAGCTTACACATTCACGTAGAACTTGAATTACATTTGTCTATAGGCGTCATCTGGTGCTTAAACCGTTGCAATAATTATGGTACTAAGAAACAAAAATGGGCAGCCACCCGATTTTTAGGCCTACTCAACTCAGCGCGTACAAATCCTATTTGTTGCAAAATATGTTAGTCACTTCCGAAAACGACTTTTTAAAAGAATTTTTATTTGCGTGAGAACATTACATCACTGAAGTCGTACATGTTCTTCTTCTTAAATTCACCGCTACCTCTATTTATACTATTTCTTATCTAATGCATTTGAAATACGTAACCCTTCCGGCCCTAAATGAGAACTATTGGGAACCAGAGTTCGAAAGCCCAGAAAAGTTTCTCATCACATGTTTTGTGCTATCTTTGTTTACATTTTTAGCTACTAACTTCTTAAGGAAATATCTATAAATTAAATACAATATCAGTGACATAAGTAGAACGTTGATGGTTGTTTCAGGTCACTTTTGCGCATTGGATTCAAATCTAATCTAGGTAAGAGTTTTCTTTGAATATCCATATGCGCCTTATCCAGAATTTCTCGGGTAATCTAACCCTGTTAGAATTTTTAAAATCGGACTATCCCTTACAAAGTTATACCCTGTTAAAGCCTCGTACCCCAGATTTTTGCGTATTGCATTCATATTTAACCCAGATAAAAGTTTTCTTTTACTAGTCATATTAACCTGATACAAAATCTCCCGGGCAATCTAAATCCGCCAAAATTTTTTAAATCGGACCACCCCTTACAAAGTTACACCCCTATAAAGCCCAGAACCTTTAATCTTTTTGTTTATTTAATTTTAACTCAACCCTTTTTGGTTACCCGAGATATTCGCTTTAATCCGGAATTTTCTCGGATAATTTAAAACCGTCGGAATTGTATAAATCAAACCACCCTTACAAAGTTATATCTCTGATTTTAGGAAGTTACCCATAAGTTACGCATAATATCGGTCTAGATTTTTCTGGGAAACCCAAATCTTTAGGAATTTTTTTAATCGGAGCAACACTCAGGGGGAATTGTACTCCTTGATTGTAAGAAGCTACAGATATTGGTTTACTTCCTTCAATCTAAGACAAATATTTAAGGTGTATTTAATACCAATATTAAAATCTTTTTTCAACTCTAGACCAAAATTTTTTATCTTAAAATTCGAGGTAGTAGATGTTTGTAAATCTATTTAAACCTTTTGAAAGAAAAGAGAATAAAATGCATAGACTAGGTTTAGAAAATTTATAAACTGAAATAAGTACAACTGGTACGCGTTGTTAGTCAACCAACATTTTGCAGATTACAAAGACAAGACATTAGTCGTCCAGCGAACACCACAGGGAGACAACACGTACACTCTGTCCACCAGGATGGAAAGGGAAAGGATTTAGGATGGAGGGAAGGTGAGAGAAAGAACTTAAAAATTATAAAATCTAAAAACTACTATATACAAAAATTACGAATGTAAAAATATATAAACAGTAAAACAGATATTTGCAAATATTAAAAATATATTCAAACAATAAAATATAGGAGTAATAAAAATATAATCAACTATCTTATATCTTTATACCCCCATGCGTAAGTTGATATGCTTCCGATGATGACGTATCGCTTATCATCTTCACCCGATAAACTAATTTTATTAATCAACTATGTGTACAAATCGTGTTTTCTACTCAGGATTGATACCATCGTATTCATGAGGGCATCCCTATTATTAATAACTACTTCCTTAAAATTACTCACACTAAGCCCTTCCACCATACTACGACTAACCCTCTTAATTTTCTTAACGTCTTTTTCGCTTACAATACACTAGGATTTTGCTCTACTGCCTACAAATTCTAAAACTAAATCCTCCGAAAACTCGTCCTTAAATTTCTCGACAACTTTTTTGTACACAAACGGTATATTGTACTTGTTATCCGCAGGATAGTCGCTGGTTTCAAAATAGTTAATGTTTCTCTTAATGTCACTATAAATACGCGTTTTATACTAGTGTGTAACACAGTTTTTGGATTATAGTAAAATAAATCCTACTAAACCATTCGATTGCGGTGAATGTGGAGCTCCGTCTTGCACATAAAGATGCCGTAAACCGTATTATCGAATCTGATGGTGTTGTGGAGACCGCCCGTACGGCGTTTAAGTCACGGATTGCCACCTACCGGGTGAAAAATACTTGTCCAAGACCATAAAGAAAGGTTTACACGTTTTTGGTTTGCGAGAAACTAAGAGAGCATACCGCAATAAAAATTAATTGTGAACTGTTTGGTTCCTACACCAAGATGGGTATGAAGGAGGAAATAAAAAATGTTGTGACGTCATCCGGCAGCTTGGGCGATGTTTACGACGCACTTGCGAAGCAATGCGAGCTAAGGCTGACGAGTTGCAAGAACTTGATTCTGGTTGTTTTGGAAAATTATTAACTAATTTTAAGTTTTTAAATGCTAGGTTGGGCGCTGAAAAAGTGTTGTACATAGAAATCGACATAAACAAATACAACCCTTTGCGCGGGTCTTCCTACATACCATTACCAAAATGGATCAGGGATAAGAGAGCTGTCATCAATATACAAAACAACGATGTTGCATGCTTTGGGTGGTGTGTGGTGGCAGTATTGTGTCCTGCTGGTACACACCCCAACAGAGTGTCGAACTACCCCCACTACCGTGCAGTACTGGATTTGACTGGATTTGACGAGGCTTTATAAAGGTGAAAGTTTGTAAGGGGTGGTCCGATTTGAAAAATATCGAGGGATTTAGATTTAGATATGAATGCAATGCTAGTCCGATTTTAAAAATTCTAACAGTGTTAGATTACCCGAGAAATTCTGGATAAGGTGCACATGGATAGTCGAACAAAACTCTTACCTAGGTTAGATATGAATCCAATGCGCCAAAGTGTCCTGAAACAACCATCAACATACTACTGACATACAAAACTATCGTGTAGAAGCTAACATTCTTAAAATTTACTACAGGACCTTCTATTGTATTTAATACTAGTTTATCATTTTCCAAAACTCGATAAACTTCGTTAATTTCATTGAGATGTATCGGATCTATTTCTAAAGGTTTAAAATTAATCTTTAACATTTTTGAATTATCTGTATAAAATTATAAGCGTGGTAATACTATGTTCTTATAACTAGAAATTCCATTAACAAAAGTTTTTAACACTACTTCACAAAAGCTTTTAAGCTCTACCAAATAGCTACCGTTTATTGGAATGCTATCTTTCACTTTCCCGCACTTCTGTATAACAACTAAATTATGAAGCACTTCAATGATACATTCTAAGGCATTTTTGGGGAACAATACGGGATATATTACAAGCAGAAATAGGAGATAGTGATAGATGCAGACTGTGCAAATTTCAGGGAAATGTGTAGGTTAGTTCAGAATAGGAAACAATGAGGGTACGCGTCTAACCAGTTGCAGGACTGAAAACCTAATGATGATTACATTTGTTCTTCTCCAGTTTTTGAATTTTCGTTGTGGTTATCTTTACAGGTATTTGGTGACAATTGCGTATATTATCGGCGTATCTTATTAGTTCAATTTCGCATGGTACTGTTGAAGGGATTTTTGATGTTTGCACTTGATGACAAATAAATTTTTCCTGAGTAATTTCATAGCAATTTGTGTCAGAAAATGCAGAGGCGTGGTCGTTTGGCAAAAGTATTTTGCATTAGGGATGATCATCTTGAGAGATGTGTGAGATGGGGTTGGTAATGGATAAAGATAGTAATAGATATAATCATCCATTTCAACAATTGGTACTTCCAAGATAAACACAATTGTTACGTCATCATCGAACAATTCGGTATTTTGTGACAATAAATACCATCAGTGCGTGCATCCTACAGTTGTCAATGAAACATTATATACCGGCAGTGAGTGCGTGAAGTGACAGTCGTACTCGAGCCTTTACAGAAGCAAGTCGCTTCCGAACCCTTGCAAAAGACGGCCGTGTGAGAGCTTTGAAAGCGAGACCGACACCATTCGTGCGTGTTACTGGTTCTCCGTAAAAAGCTTTTGTGCGTGAACGTTTTACTTGCCCACAGCGGCACAGGATAGAAGGTATTTATACCCTTTTATTAAGTAGTTTGGTGTAGTTGTAGTTATTACATAACCGCTCCACTGCTATCGTTATTGCTTGCAAAAAGCAATTGGTCCTTCCCTATAATAGCATATCTTTATCAATTTATATCACTCCTTAACCCCCATCAATCATTGGTCCTAATTCGATCCGCATTCACCAGTTCTATGGTATTCGCATGTCCTAAATTAAATATTATTTTGCATTCCAGCGAGCTTTTTAATTAATTAATGATTTAGCTTTAAATTTGTGTTCAAGCTCCATATGTAGCGGGTTAAAATGTGTAAATATTATTTATACTGTCTTTAGATTAAGCGATTTCGCCGTAATTGAAACCAGCAAGCGTTTTAATTACAAACAAATCCATGATATAAAATTTGTTAGTTTTCAGTTTTAAATTTATTTTTGCGGTATAAAGCACAGCAACCTGAAAATTATAGTCGCCTTATACTTCTTAAACAAAAAAGGAAAGGGATTTGCTCTGTATTTAAAAGCTATTGTACGTTCTCTATCACATGCAACCCTTGTCAGTCGGTTTGCGGTAAAATATTGAACATCTGCAAAGGGTAATAGAATGTAAAAACTGAACGCTTCTTGCAAACACGTTAAGCTGCATCTTTCTTGCAATATGTTAAGCCACATGTTTTAAACTTTCTTGTGATCTTTTGATGGTAAAAGCCGCTCGGGTTGTTAAGCGGTACATCTTATCTAAACACTTTGTTTGACGAACCGTTAGTCATAAAACGTGATTTATTGGTTTATACGCTGTCTTACCTTTTCGTGCTTTGAACAAACTTATAACATTTTAATATTTCTCAGTGTACATCTTGAGCGGTACCGTTTTACAACATTTTATTGTACGCCTTTCACAATAACAGTCACTATGGCTCCGAAGAAGGCACATGTGGTAGAACTCCAATTACTGAAAACACGTATTATAGAAATGTTTGAGCTTTGTAAACTATACAAAGTGACCCAAGTTTAAAAACGTTGTTCCTTATTCAAACAAGGGGAATAACTGACCTTTATACAAATTTCAGCAAAATTTTAATTGCGGTCTTAGCTTCATGTGACGAGGTAGAATCATTAACTTACAACGCTGTACGGAAGGAAGTAGATTCCGCTTATTTTTGCATACTGCTGCATCTCGAAACGATGCAAGAAATGAAAGCACCACAAATCATCGAAAATGCTCCAAGCAGCACGGTATCAAAATTGGTACCGTTAAAGCTCCCACTCTTTAAGAATAAGGTAACTGAATTCGCATCCTTTATCGATTTATTTGACAGTCTGGTCTATAATAACGCGTCACTCACCAATATCGAAAAATTAAATCACTTTATTAATTGTTGTAGCGGGGAGTCTTTAAGAATCGTTAAATCTGTACCCATTTCGGGGGATAACTTTATTATTTCCTATAACGCCTTGCGTGAGCGATTTAGCAACCCGCGTTTATTGGCAACTTTGCATTGGAAAGCAATGAAAGACTTTCCACCTTTAAAATCAGAAGACCCTAAGAAACTTACGGCACTTATTGATTGTTTTTCAGAGAACCTTGCTGTTCTAACTAACTTAAAGTTTCCCACTGAACATTGGAACTTTATTCTAGTCGATTTGCTTTTAGAAAAACTTGATCCGTTCACTAGAAAACGCTTCGAACTCCAATCGGATCCGAAGCAAATACCTAATTTCGAGGATTTGAGATATTTTTTAACCCAACAATGTGCAGCGTTGAAACCTTTTCTTCAACCGCACCTGTTTCTTATTCGACGACTGTCCATACATCTCACACATCAGTGCCTAAGAAATCCTCAGCGTTTCAGTTTAAACCAAGAGTTTCTTCTAACGTAGTTTCACTGGATACACCAAGTAGCTCCAGTGACTCAAAGAATTCATTTTCGCACCATTGTCCTTCTTGCAAGGGCAATCACTTAATTTACAGATGTCAATCGTTTCTAAAGAAAACTCCGACAGAACGTTTCGACATTGTCAAACGCTTACGCCTTTGTTTAAATTGCTTACGAACAGACCATGCGTCCATGCAATGCAAATCTTATAATTCCTGTCGAACTTGCGCCAAGCCGCATCATACCTTGCTACATTTTGAACCGCAACCTGCTTCTAGCCGTTCAGCTGAACCGATCGCTACACACATGCATAAAAATGCCAATAGGACGCAGTCAGCCTCTCCTATTCCGGCAAATGTTTTGTCTTCACAGACGAATTCAAATCTTGGGGTTACTGTCTTACTCTCCACTGCTGTTGTGGAAGTTCAAGACCGGTCTGGTAGATACAAACCGATCAGGGTACTCTTAGACCCTGGCTCTCAAGCTAGCTTTATTCGAGACGATTGCGTGAGCAAACTTTGGCTTCCACGCATACGTTCTCAAGTTCCGATTTATGGACTTGGGCAGACAACTTCAGCAGTCAATAGGGGTGCCGTCAGCTGCACCATTCGCTCTATGTTAGACTCTGAAAAATCTCTAGAAGTCACAACCTTTGTGCTTTCGTCAATATCTGGCAAATTACCTAGCGTTGAAGTTCCTAATAATTGGGAACACTTATGCGGCCTGCACTTTGCAGACCCGACCTGGAACTCTCCAGGAACTATTGACATGCTCCTTGGGGCAGATGTTTATCCGTTCATCATCAATGGCGGTGTTATACATGGCAAGTTTCTTCAGCCTGCCGCCATAAATACAATTTTTGGTTGGACTATCATTGGCCCCACAAAAAGCTTGCAGTCTGATACTGTCCAAGCATTTTTTACCTCTGTAGAAGATCCTATCGACCAGACCCTAAGGCGGTTTTGGGAGATAGAAGAATTGCCATCCAAGCCTTATACTTCTCCAGAAGAAGAAAAGGCAGACTTGATTTTTGAAAACACGTTTTCTGGTGACCCTAGCGGTCGTTTTATTGTTGCGTTACCGTTCAACGATACTTTGCCCGTTTTGATAATTGCTTTGAGATGGCTAAAAAGACTATTTTCGTTGGAGCGCAAATTGCATGCTCAACCGGAGCTACGCGCCCAATACAACAATTTCATGCAGGACTATCTTGATGCGGGTCATATGGCATTACTCGATTCTCCGCCCGTTGGGAACGATAATTATTTTTACCCCATCACCCTGTATTTAAAGAGGAAGGTCATACTTCTAAAATTCGTGTGGTTTTGACGCCTCTGCAAAGGCTAAAACAACGTGTCACTTAATGACACTCAATTGGCTGGACCTAGTCTCCAAAATGACATTTCGTCAATCTTACTTAAATTTCGCTCTCATCGTTTCGTTTTTACTTGTGATGTTCGCCAAATGTATCGGTAAATTTTGGTTACCGAAAAACATCGAAAATTTCAGTTAATTGTTTGGCGGTTCTCCGCAGAAGAACCCATTCAGACTTATCAGCTTAATACAGTGACCTATGGTATTAAGTCATCGCCTTATCTAGCATTAAGGACTCTTCAGCAATTAGCCATTGACGAAGGCAAATGGTTTCCGTTAGCCGCTGAGGCTATACGGTCAAATCTATATATATTGATGATTTCGTCGCCGGTGGAGATTCTATACAATCGGCCCGCGAAATTAAAGATCAACTTATTCGACTTTTACATTCGGCTGGGTTTGAACTTCTAAAATGGAGTTCTAATTCAGTTTCTATTTTGGAAGGCATTTCGTCAGATTTTTGCCAATATACTTCTCTCGATTTCGATTCGGACGAATCAATAAAAATATTAGGTCTTCAATGGTCACCTACAGAATATATTTTCTCATTTCGGGTTAAACCATTAAACCCAATATGTACAAAGCGCAACATACTTTCACAAGTTGCCAGAATATATGATCCATTAGGATTTTTAGCACCACTAACACTTTTTGCAAAACGCCTAATCCAGCATCTGTGGATGTTAGGTTTGAATTGGGATGACATCCCACCAGCAGACATTTCGTCTCAATGGCAGCAGTATCAAGAAGAGTTGCCGTTATTATCGTTATTAAAGTTACCACGTTGTTTACCCCCTTCGGATCCTTTTACTTGTCATTTGCATGGGTTTTGCGATGCTAGCGAGGTAGGGTATGCAGCGGTAGTGTATTTCCAGTTCATAAATCAAACTACTGGAGAAATAACTGTACAATTTGTAACCGCTAAAACAAAAGTAGCTCCAATTAAGCGCATTTCAATTCCACGTTTGGAATTATGTGCCGCCGTTTTATTAACCGATTTACTTTCTTTTACCATTCGGTCTTATCAAGGCTTGATTGACATCTCCGATGTTTCAGCGTGGAGTGATTCTACGGTCGCTCTCACTTGGATACGTTCTCCACCTTTTCGTTGGAAAACTTTTGTGGCAAACCGTGTTAGCCACATTCAAGAAAGCATTGCACCTAGCTGATGGTTTTATATTAAATCTTCGCATAATCCGGCTGATCCTGCATCTCGGGGATTAATGCCAAGCGCGGTTATTTCATGTTCGCTATGGTGGGCGGGGCCTGAATGGCTTCACTACCCTAGTGACTCGTGGCCGCCTCAACCAACATTGTCAACCTCAATTGCTGAGGTAACTACGGAAAAGAAGATCCTAACATTTGTCGCTCAAACAGATCCAAACGTCATTGACATTTTACTAAGTCGCTTTTCATCATTATATAAAATCCAAGGCATCGTGGCTTACATCTATAGATTTTCCAAACCCATGGCTCAACGTCATACGGGTCCCTTAACAGACATTGAATTACACAATGCTCTCATGATTATCGTTCGGCATGTACAAAATGTTACATTTTCAAAGGAAATAGCTTCGATCAAGGCAAACCGTAAATTACCTAAAAGCTTGCGAAAACTTTCTCCATTTGTTGATCCACAAAACATCTTAAGAGTAGGTGGGCGCTTGACACATTCTTCGCTTTCCTATTTCGAAAAGTTTCCTGCGTTATTGCCTCAGCGGCACCGATTAACCGAACTTATCATTCGGTCAACTCATGAAAGGTATTGCCATCCCGGTGTTAATACCACAGCGTATCTTATCCAACAGAATTTCTGGATCCTTTCCATTAAAAATTCAATCCGAAATTATTTATCCTCATGTCATAGATGTTTTCGTACCAAACCGGTCCTGGTAACTCCTCCTATGAGAGACCTACCGGCAGCACGTATTACCCAAATCAAACCGTTCAGTATTGTTGGTGTTGATTTTGCTGGCCCTCTTTAATAAAGGCTAACCGCCTACGAGGCTCTAAATCTCTTAAGGCCTATATTTGTATTTTTGTTTGTTTTGCCACTAAGGCAGCACATATTGAACTTGTTTCGGATTTGTCGGCAGACGCGTTTCTTGCCGCTTTGCGACGATTTATAGCACGTCGAGGACGCTGTTCTCAAATATTTAGTGATTGCGGTACTAATTTTGTAGGTGCCTATCGTCAGCTTACGAGTTATCTGCATAGTGCAGTAACCTCAGAAAGGATAAAGTGGTCGTTTAATTCACCTAGCGTCCCTCACTTCGGTGGCTTGTGGGAAAGCGGTGTTAAGTCGGTAAAGACACACCTAGCTTCGCGTAATCGGCGAACAAAACTTACTTTTGAGGAACTTTACACAGTTCTTACGCAAATTGAATCTGTTCTAAATTCAAGGCCACTCTGCGCTTTGGGTTCGGATCCAAATGACTTGCGTTGCTTAACACCAGGTCATTTCTTAACTATGGAGCCTCTTTCTGCACCACCAGATGAGGACCATTCAACCAACGTTTTACCATTAAAGAGCAGGTGGAAACTCCTGCAAAAACTCCACCAAGATTTTTGGGCTCGCTGGAGCCATGAGTACTCATACTCTGAACCAAAAGGTTAAATGGCATTCTAAGGTAGGTGTCCGACAAGTTGAAAAGGACACTATTGTCCTCGTCAAGGACGACCAGCTTTCTCCACTTCAATGGAAGTTTGGTCGTATTATTAATACCTTTCCCGGTGCGGACGGTATTATACGTGTCGCTGAAATCAAAACGGCACATGGCACACTAAAACGACCTTTGGTCAAACTAGCGCCGCTACCGGTATTTTAATTTTATTTTTATGTTTAGATGTATATACACATTTCTTACATGTATAGTAGTATATTATTTTTACATATTTGCTTATTTACATATATATTTTTATTTTTTGCATAATTGGTAATATCGCTCGCTGTAGTGCACCACCCTATCTTTCGTTACCTGTTTTCCTAGCAAGGTCAAATCCCATGTGATTTCCTTCACCCAACCTACTTCCCTCCTTTTCAAAATTCTATGAATTTGGTGGGCGGTATGTTACGTCATCATCGAACAATTCGGTATTTTGTAACAATAAATACCGTCAGTGCGTGCATCCTACAGTTGTCAATGAAACATTATATACCGGCAGTGAGTGCGTGAAGTGACAGTCGTACTCGAGCCTTTACAGAAGCAAGTCGCTTCCGAACCCTTGCAGAAGACGGCCGTGTGAGAGCTTTGAAAGCGAGACCGACACCATTCGTGCGTGTTACTGGTTCTCCGTAAAAAGCTTTTGTGCGTGAACGTTTTACTTGCCCACAGCGGCACAGGATAAAAGGTATTTATACCCTTTTATTAAGTAGTTTGGTGTAGTTGTAGTTATTACATAACAGCTCCACTGCTATCGTTATTGCTTTCAAAAAGCAATTGGTCCTTCCCTATAATAGCATATCTTTATCAATTTATATCACTCCTTAACCCCCATCAATCAACAATACTATTATCTTTACTGTAGCTTTTAATATTTATGATTTTTTCGAATATCAATGTATTATGTACTGTCAATTCGAATGGGAATTTCTTGCCTTGTAATTGTTTACTAGCTGTGGTTAGTTCAGAAAATAGTTCTTGGTGGTTCTATCATAGAATCATGAAAAATGTTTAATTTGGAAAAAGTAATAGCAACTTCGATTCGTTCCAATAGATGATGTAATATCTGAAATTTTGTGACAAATTGCAAAGCTAATCTTTCTAGAGCAAAATAATGAAAAGTGTATACCTTGTCAATAGCTAAATTTTTAATTTCTTATGAAATATCTTCAATTCGAGCTTTTAGGATATCTTGATTGTGAGCTAATATTTTAGAATTATTTTCGAAATTCTGAAGGGAAATTTGAAATATAGTTATTTGATGATTAATTAAAGTTTAAATTTTTTCTTGGTTATTAGTTAAAGATGAAATGACGTTATTGTATCTTTCTCCGTCGTTATAATTCTAAATTTCCAGTGAGAAACTTTACTGCTGAGCCTACACTTTTAAATAAAGATCGGGTTGATCGTTTATTCCAAAGCGGATTTAATTGTATTAACTGTAACTCAATTTTATACTCTAAAATTTTGAATGTGTGATATGAATTGTGAAATAATTGGTTGAATTGGAATACATTTGGGAATTTTAAAAGTGTATTTTGAATTTGTTCATACTGAGCCAATAAAGTCAAACAGTTTTTTGTAATGTTAGCAATATCATAAATTTGAATAAATGTCCAAAAATAAGTTTTATTTGGGCTGTGCCTAAACGAACAGGAAGAAGTTTGGGGTTGTCGCTTAAATTGTAGAACTGGGCTGCAAATTGTCTCGTGGTTGTGCAGAGGGCGAAGCTGTAACGGGATGGTCTTTTCAGTTCTTTAATATGTATGGTTTTTATGCTTAATGTAACTTCCTTATTTTTTAGTTTCTCTTGTGATGTTTCTACATTATTTCTATCTAATATTTTAGTAGTTTTATATGATCCTAAAAACACCTAATCTTTTTTGTATCTCTTTTTAAGATTCTTCTTAAAAACTATTTGTTCTACTTTAAATTTTGAATTATTATCTCCATTGGTGTTTCTTTAATCTACTACTTTATTTTTATTTTTGCCTAATTTTTCATTTACTTGATTATATACGAGGTCTGTTCAAAAAGTACCGCAAATTTTGTGTTTTTTCAAAAAGTATTTATTTATCCATTTATATCTATTTTGTCCCCTTCAAAGTAATGCCCTTCGGATATAATACATTTATGCCAACGTTTTTCCCAATAGTGGAAGTAATGGAAGTAATGATTTTTTGTGATTTTGTTCAGCTCCTCCTTTAATGCCGTCTTTATCGCTTCTATTGCGATGATTGAGCTTTGGTTTCCACGTCATAACCATAAACCCATGCTTTGTCACCAGTTATGACCGTCTGGAGCAAATTTGGATCGTCGCGGACCGGGTCTAACAGCTCCTTAGCAATGTTAACGCGACACTATTTTTGTTCGAAAGTAAGCAATTTTGGCAGGAATTTCGCGGCGACCCCTCTCATGCCCAAATCATTGGTTTAGGTCCTCAGCAACTTCTTTAACGGTGAATCGACGATTCGCCAAAATTATTTTCTTTACTTCATCAATGTTTTCGTCTGTTGTTAATGTACTCAGCGTCCGGCACGCTTTTCATTGTTCACATCTTCTCGCTACTTTGGTCCACGGTAATTTCACCATAGGCCACAGTCAACATTCGCAATGCGTCCGCGCATTTAATTTTGTTTTTCACACAAATTTGATAAAAACTCTTTGTCCATTGTTTGGAATAGACAAAAATCGAAGACGAGCCAAAACACGTCCAACCAAAATAGCTGTTAACAATTAACTAAACATTCAAAATGTCCGACTGTATCAGCATAAGTGAGAGACATCTGTACCAACCTAACGCTACAAAAAATCGAAAATGGAATATACGTAGCCCGTGGAAATTCAAAATTCGCGATATTTTTTGAATAGACCTCGTACATGTTCCAATTTTTCATATGATTATTAACGTAATCTGAATAAAAATTAGGAGGTAAAAATATTTCATTAGGGTCTCTCGAATTCGTATGCCCAAACGTCAATTCAAAGGGAGTATATTTTGTTGCACTGTGAATCGAATTATTATAACCTATTATAGCATAGTCCATTAAATCGTTTTCTTTGGGGTAGATTTCACGTAAAAGTCTTAAGTGTTCAATTGGTGTGGAATGTGTTTTTTCAACTATGAAGTTGGATTCGTGATGTCCAGATGTTGTAAAATGTACATTAATTTTGTGTAGTCCTAAAATTTCTTTAAGTGTAGCGTTGTTAAATTCCGTTCTTTTATCTGTCACAATGGTTTGGGGTATTCCGAAAGAAGTAAAACATTTTGTAAGTGCTTGACTAATATTTATTGCCGTTTTTCCACTTATAAAAAGAACTTGATAATATTGTGATAATATTGCTCCAATCGCATAGTTACTCGCGTCTGTTGCCAAAATAAAATTTTTATTACAGTCGGGATACTGAAGTACAGGGATGTTGGTCAAAATTTCCTTGCAAGTTCTAAAGCTGTATAGAGAATCTTTCTCGTGTAGAACTTTGACATTCTTCTATAAACATTTTGTCATGGGTTTCGTAATTTTAGCAGTCTTTTATGAAACATCTGTACTAACTTAATAGTCCAAGGAAACTTTTGATTTTAGTCGATGTTCGTGGTAAAGGAAAATTTTTACAGCTCTTATTTTGTCTGGGTTTGGTTTTACTCCTGTGGGGATAATTACATGTCTTAATATATTACGGTTTTTTGTAAGAATTTCGATTTGTCTAACTGTATTTTTAAATTATGTTGTCTGAATCTGTCAAAAACGTCTTTCAATTTTTCTAAGTGTTCTTGAAGAGATGAGTTGAAAACAAGACAATCGTCAAGGTACATTATACACGATTGATCTCTCAGTCCGCGTAAAACTCTATCCATCACGCGTTGAAATTTTCTATATCTACTACAAGTCGCCATTTACGTTTACCGGATGCATTAATTTTTTTCTCTAGTGTCCAAATTGGGGAAGTCCATGGTGAAACAACTAAGCTTCATTTCGATGAATTCCTGGGAAGCGATATGATTCTGTAAAAATTAGGGAATTGTTTCTCAAATTTATCTTTTGTTTAATTTCAATAGTAAAACTGAGGGGAATTCCTTCGTAATAAAAAATCTCACGGTATTCTAAACACAATTTCCTTATAGCGTCTTTTGCTCCCTTATTGCAGTGATCAAGTCGAAGATTTTTCAAATTTCCTTCTGATTTATCGCCATATGGTTCGGTTATTTCTAGGTCTCTTCCCAAATTTTCGATAAAATTTACATCAATAATATGTTTATAGGTTCGATTTCGAAAGTTTAGAAATTTTAACGGAATGAATATTTGTGACTACAATGGTCGCAAAATTGTCGATAATACTAATCAAAACTTTTTATGTTTCAAGTCCATTTCCAAAATTTGCGTGGTTTAATATTCCAGTTCCATTACGTATTTGTACTGGGATTTTTATGATTTGTCTGCAACGCTCGGTTGCAATTATCGAATAATTTGTGAATTGGTTATTTTTCATTTCTGGTTCAAAATTTAAAATAATAGGAATAGTCGCATGCGGAGTTATTATTTGTTTCTGACTTAAATTAACGTTAGCGCCTAACTGTCGAAGTATATTGTTACTAAATTTGATGAGAAAAAATTTGTAATAGTCTTTCACTTTAGAGATTTGAAAAAGTGGTATACGTGCTACTTCATTATGATAAGTTATATTATGTACGGTTTGAATATTAAAAATTCTGGATAAATGAAATTCGCTTAAATTTTTGTACTATTTCAGGATCAATTAAACTACAAGTATTACCAGTATCGATTAAAAATCTAGCATTAATTTCGGGAATAACAATAAATGGTAAATCTTGGATGAATAAATTTACATATATCATCTTTTATTGTTCTGAGGCATGACCTGTAGAAAATTTTGTTGAGTAGGATTTATATGATTAATATCGTAATTTATGTTCTCACACGCGTTATCTGAAAATTGGATATTATTTCTACCGTTGTTATGTAACGGTTGATCGATACGTGTCGTGTGTTTCCAAAGAATGAACAGGGTCGTTGTTATCACAATAAGCATTACAGTTTGTAGCATTTACATTGTTCTCACGTTTTATAAAATATGGGTCATTGCAGATTGAACTATTTATATTTGGATTGTAGAACCTTTGAGATTGAAACTGGTGTTTAATAGTTGTATTTCCGGAAGATGTGTCCATCGGTTCGTCGTTATTAAAATTGGATGTGTTATTTGGGCGAACTTGAGCAAATCTTTGAAATGAACTTGTAAAATTTTGTTTGTTATTAAGTGGTGTGTTTTGCATACCAAACCGGTTATTAAAATGGAAATTTGGATTATGTTTTCTGATAGTCTACAGGGGTGTAAAATCTGTTTATGTTTTGAAATGAGGCCCTTGCGTTTGAAATTACGAATATAAAGGTTAAATGTTTTGAGATGTATTTGGGTATCTATAATTGAAATTGTTAATATTTGGTCTGAATGAAATGGTAAAATAATTTGAATATCTACTAGGCGTCATTCTTGAAATGGGTCTGAAATTTGGATTTGAATTTAAGTAACTATTTTCCTGTGTTGAATATAAGGAATTTTCTTCTGCGGTAACTAATCCCATCGTTTGCTCTAAACTACTAGGTTTACGTAGTCTAACATTCGTTTGAATTGTTACCGATGTAGTGTAACCGATCTGAAGGCTGACCCAAACGCCCTCTATAAATGGCACACCGGGCTCCATGATCTAACATCTAGTGGCAGTGGCTCGACGACTTCTACGTTGTGTTGTTATAATGTAACTCAAATTCACACTGGGAAGATGGCGTTAAGGCAAGAAGGTTTGAACTACAGAATTTACCTAACTTGACTTTTAATAGGCCATTCGCATGAAAGCATAGAAAATTGACATTCGAAGCAAACAGTGTCGCACTCAACCTGGGCGATTGGGGAAAGAGCACGGCAGAGAAAATCCCAATCTGCCCTTACACTTCCAACTGCATTTGGCACATCTCGACAAGGACAGGCAACGAACAAGTACCCAGATCACCAACACTAAAATCGACGGGACGTCAACTGTTACCCTGGCATACCACACATACCAACTGAAGAAACGTTAATGTAAACCAGCTAGTCTTCTCTGGTAGGTACTGAGGTCGGCTACGCCAATACTACCCAGCTAAAGTTGAAGAAAAGGGACATCAGGAAGATGACCTGCACCTTGACTACCAATGTTCCTCCTTGCACGGACATAAAATGTTAGTAATATTCAACAAGGCTCGAACACGCGCGCTCACATACATACATTAACAGTTTCCAGCCCGTGTTACAAAATATTTCCCAAAGGTTACCCGACTTCCTACTATTTACAAAAGGGTACCACTACAAGTACATTGACAGAACAACATGAATCGCTGATATAAACTTATGGTACGATTGCGCATGGTTTAAAAGGCGCTGATTATTAAATAGACTATTTCCAACATAGTCATAGATGCTAACGCGAAAGGCACGAAAATAGTCGGTCATACCAGAGGTTCAATTTAATTACATTACAACAATTATCACAAACGTTAAATACCAGTTAATTATATAGGAACATCGACTAGATACTAGGGTAAACAAAACAACAAACATATAATTACGTTTAAACCGAGATATGAGAGATGCAGTGGAATATATGGTTAATATGCTGAAATAAAACAATTACACACAAAATAAAAATGTCAAATGCACCACAAATATCAAACATTATGAAACATGTAGGAGCAAAAACATATCAAAATTTTATAGCACAAATACAAGCCCAGATTCAGGCGCTAAATGTTTATATAGATGCATGTTAATTAAATATATGAAATCTAGTAAGCAAACGTTAAAAATTATTCATTATATTTGCATCGGTTAAAACGTACTTTTTAAAAATTAAACACATCGTAGCATTGCAAGTTACAACTAAAAAATATACACAACAACTTCATGGCTAATTCAATTCCTATCTTAAAATCAAAACAAATGACATTAAACAATTAACTAAGCTTCGATGTAATCAGATAACTTCAAAATAGCCTACAATTAAAAACATTACCTGTAATATAATCGTCAAGTGGAAGCTTTTTCGACGTGCCATTTGGAATTTTAAAAACAAAGTGCTTTCAACCCTGTCAACTCGCTTGATCGTCCATACACATGCGCACTATATACTGTAAATTCTGACATCCAGGAATGCGTTCAGAAACTTGCAAGTGGTTACGGAGCTATTCTAACAAATACCTTCAAAATATCGAGATGTACCTTATAATATTTTGTAATAATAATCAACCAATAAGAAATCGACTTACAGATCACTTCACCGGCAATCCACAAATATATGTTTTAAGCACAAGATCATCATAACTTTTAATTTTGCAATTATTAAACTTCTTGCGTCTTGGCAACGCATTCCATAATTATATGGCGTTTCATGTTTATTTTGTCTTAAATTAATTAAATCTTAAATAAGACAATCTATATCGCGCTGATCTTTAAACGATAAATTTAACGCGTGTTTGATTTCGTCCCAATTTTTTAACTCTATACGTGAACCTATTAATATCTGAGCTCAACCTATCAATTTACCTATAATAGCCCTAAGTAAGAAACTGTTTAATTGAATATTACTTTGACTAGAGAATACCTTAATTATATTCTCACAATTTTCGATAAATATTGTCAGGGTATGAGGGTTTCCGTGGTAAGGGGGAATGGAATCTAAATGTAATTTTAGCAATTGATAATTTGTTTGTTCAGTTGCCATGTTTGAATTAATTGAGTTATCTAAATTTCTGAAACTATTTTCTGAGCTTTCCAAAATATTTGAACGAGTTCTTGAATTATTCTCTAAAATATTTATGTTCGTGTTATTCGAACTTGTTTCTAAACCTTCCTCGTTACTTACTCTAAAACGTTCTAGTAAGGCTGTTAAGTTGCTTATATCACAATCAGCCAACAATCGAAAATCAATTATAAAATGCCAGAAAGGAAGTTTAAAATTCGCTTACATTAATACCGATTCATTGAATCCTCATTTTTCTTAAATTAAGTGCCCTGGTCAGACGATTCTGTTCCTTCCAAAAATTGGTCTAATGTCTGGATTGGACTATTTTGTTCCTTCTCCAAACTAAATGGATATACAACTTTTGATAAACGAAAGATACTATGCGAACGATATTCATTCGTTATAAGCACAATCACTTTCGAGGTTCTCAATTAGATTCTGCAGTTCGTCCTTATATGTATTTTCTAAACTACTCGTCCTATTAGTTCAAGAGCGATACACGTTTTTTTAATAAGAAGTGTAGATCCTCAGTGTATCGGTAAGTACTCCTGTGTTATTAATACTAGTAAGACTCTCTCTTTTAGCTCTTACTGGAGGCCAAATTGTTATGTGTAGGCCCGATTATTTTTCTTATGTAGAACCAACTGCTCTGGTATTTGTTCCGCAGTTGTAGTGATTATCGCAGTGCTTAACATCTGTCGACCGTGGTGACGCTGTATCTGGAAGCAAGCACCCTGACGCTTAGCTGATTCACCTCCGTGAATGCAATGGGCACACGATAGTATCTTGGCACCTGGAAGTATGTTATGTTAGTCTTTCCATATATCGGGAGCACGCCTATCCTCCCTACCTTTGTTGTTAGTGCGTCGCTGGTGCTCTATAGTACTTTATTAAATGATTATTAGAATTTGTTCTAACGTTATTATTTTTTTTTACTTTAACACCCTGGTGTTATGAGCAAGTATAAACAGTAAATTTTTTTCTTTCTTTCTTTTACTGATGAATTCCACATGCGAAACGTAATACGCACTTCGTACGTAAATTTTTAAAATTTGTTCTTTGTAATATAACTATTTATTATTTTTTTGTTGATTCAAACCGAACTCTTTTTTTAATTAATTTTTATAATATATAGGAAATCGAGGACGATGTGTTTTTTTGTTGTTGGGAATCCCCCCTTCCGTATTGTTAGTTAGCCTGATATTTCTACGTTTCTTGTGTTCTGTGTCGTCACCGTGATTCGTGCGAGTCCTCACTGTAAGTATCCTTTTTATTTCTGTCTGACCCGTACGCTTCATAACGTAGCAAAATTTACCTTTTCACCTTACAATAATAAATCCTACTTTTGATCATAGATACCAAGAGTTCGGAAGGATAAATCGATAAAATAGTTTCTTAAAGCATTTCACTCCGAAAAAGATATAGGTCATTTATTTACTTGAGTAGAGGCAAGGTAAAAATAATATCTCAGACATGATTGTAAAGAGAAAGATAAATACCTAACCATCTATGGGTTAAATAAAGTACTATTAAAGGTACAATAAGATCTCTAAGATATTTTCGGAAAAGAATAATTAACCAGTTGTAGTCACGTATTAATCAGGTAAAATAACTATAAAGAAAAAGATTAACACTAGACATTTTTGATTTAACCTAAAAATTAAGATTAGATAATATATTACGGCAAAATTTTTTGAAAAAGAACGTAAAACCTACTTTTGGTTTGGAAGCTTTATTCTCGAGGCAGACCGCCCCTCCTATAAATGTAATAACAAAAAAAAGGGATCCCGAGGGAGTAGAATGATCCCATCCCGTAGGACTTAAGATGAGGTATTTAATACACGCCCTCCAAAAGGAAAAGTTTCGTGAAATGGCACTCGTTCACATGAACGGCACAGGGAACCAATCTAAAAGGGGAATGCAATTCCTGCATTCCGGCGTCGATTAAGATGACTGGCACAATCAATTCAGTAACAACGTTCACTGTCAACGTACAACAACGGAAGACAGTGGTGATATGCCGACCCAGCCCAACCTCGATGTTCTTTAGCAATAAGTTTATATTTATGGATTAATTGAAATCGAATAAGAAATGTCATGATTAATAATAGTGTGTTCTAGGTTAGAACGTGAAATACAAGTACTAAGAAAGTTGACGTTTTATCCGCTGTCATAAAAGACGTCACCAGGACAAGATGTAGAATGTGTAAACTCAAACGCTTAATTAAGGAGCGATATGTCTAGCAACAAGTAGTGTTTGCAATGAGGTTACTTATTTCGACAGCAGGCTTCGCGGAATCAACATCTATCTACGTTCGCCTCCGGACAAAACAAGGTGAGCAGCGGAACGGTGATAACTCGAGGACATTTTCCAGCTATGCGAGACGCCAAGGAATGGGGACACAAGTGAAATCGTTGAGGATGTACATCCGTCAGTCCTGTTCGACGAGCTACTTGAGGATGGAGCAGCTTGTGGCGAATAGCCATCCTGTCGGTCGAAAACCACAGGTGGACCCAGGATTTGGATATCGTATAGTTGGAGAGCAACCAAGAGGAATATCCGGGAAGTTACTCACCCCATCTACCAACAAAAATACAGGAAAATTTGAAACAACAGAGATCCACGAGACGGCCAGAATCAATTTGATTAACGCTGAAAAAGCAAGTTGGACTTGAGAGGTCCAGGATTGACTAAGCTGAATGAGGTTACTTCTGAACTAGCAACTTCACTAGTTCAAGCCGTTTTGCTATAGTGTAACTGTAAATAGTAGGAAACGCAGTTCATATATTGAAGCAAATTTGTTTACTAAGCTCCAATACCGGGCGCTAATGTTACAATTTTAGTTGCGGTAATCTGGACGCCGGTTTGAAAGAAAACATGTATGTGTACGATTGTATTAAAAGATGGGTTCTCTTAAATTCATAATTCAATAAAGATAAAAGTTTAATCCGTAGTAAAAGACTCTGAGGAGACTTCCGGACTAACTCTAAACTCTAATTTCAGCGGAGTTTGATGAGACTAACAGGGAGGTTCGTTACGGATTGCCCTTAAGCCTCACTACACTTAATAAATATTAACCAAGAATACCGTCCAGAAAGTGTAGGAACTAAACGGTAAATGACGGATCTAAGCGTAAATGCTTAAGTTGAAATATTCTCGTAGTGTAACTTTAAAGAAAGGATACTCGTAGGCACGTAATCTTATTCTAAAAGTATTAAATAAAAAAACATTTTTGTAAAAGGAAAATAACAAAATGTGAGATAACTGACCAAGTATACTTGAACTCATACCTACATGGACGCTTTACTCATCAAAGTTAATATAATGTTTTCACCGTTAACCTTTCTACTTTTGTTGGAATTTTATAGGCAAGTGTTTATAATACTTTTAGCATGGTTACATACTGAAATCATAAGATTAAATAACGAAAATGATGTTCTATTACTTTTTTAAATAATTATAACTAACGTGTTTTAAGGTATTTACAAAAAAAGTATTTCTTGTACGACAAAAATACATTATGAATCCATTATCGACTAATAATGAACTTATGTTCAAAAATCTTACAGCCATTTTGACGAATAATTGCGTATCTTACAAATCTGAACCAGCATTACATGTTGGATTTAACTTTATTCATTAATCAAAGAGGTTATCAATAAAAATATTATCAGCTCTTTAAAATCTATAGTCTACTACATTAACTATATTCTAATATAACATCATATGGGATTAGATTCTTTATCCAAATTGAATTTAAATTTCTAATGATATTAGAACGTAAAGTTAATTTAAATTGATCGAAACTAACTTTTATAGCCTTAAATTCAAGGAAGAACCAAAAATGGAACGAAAACTTTAAATCTGTGGAACCACATTCGTCAAAAAAATTGTTTATCATATTTAGATCATAATGAAAACTCGAACGAACGCAATCATCTTTGTGTTGGCCTCGCATCTGCAAACCACGACAAGGAATTTCACTAGATCTCAATGCATCATTTTCGTACTGAAATCTATTCTTGTTACGTCAAACGAACAGCTGTTTACCATAAATTATCAGGTACTGTATTCGGAGAGAAATTTCTGCATATTGCTTTCTTATTGTATACCAACAGATTGTAGAATGGAAGCTAATAAATTGTTTCAAAATATTAAAACTTTGTTTAAACTTAATTAAACTTGGTTTATTACTTTGTTGCGCTGTAAAAGGAAAATTAGCTGTATTTAAAATAAATGAAAATTACTAGTCATTTGATTTGAGATTTTACCAACATATCGTGTCTGTGCTTTCAGATACCCACACCAATAATCATTAGAGCAAGCCTTAAGTCGCCCACAGCTAATTTCTTTGCAATGTTATTCAGATAAAGAGTAACGAGCAACTGCCGGATTGAAACGACTATCAGGAATCGCAAGGCTAGAACGGAACAAGCATGCGCCAGATGTTGTTTGCGAGCAACGAAACGACTATAAAAGTAGCTGGATATACTTATGTTTATTACAAGGTTAAAGATTTATGTAAATTGTTTTCAATGAATTTAAGGACGAAAACCAAACATTTGCTTTGCAATATACATTAACTTATAATTTCGAACATGATAGGAAGCAACAAACATAATACTGGGTGTGTCGTCTACAAAACAGATTGAAACCAAATTTATTTACGATTTTAATGCTTAAGGAAATTTAAAAAAAAAGGGTTCAAGTAGAGTGATAAACCAGGAAAAGAAACATTTCGAATTACTGTTCGAAATTTAGTTTTATATCTTCCTGGAAGTAAAGGATCTGTTCGTGATGTGTCTAGTGGACCTGAAGCATGGGTTTTGTTTTCCATGGAAGATATTGTTGCGATCCACTATTAGGCAACCCGTCAAACATACAAACGCCCGGGGCACAGCGTATTCTTCAGCATTCGAGAATCCTTCTACAAAGTTCTAGATAATGAGTCATATCTTAATGCAGGGTATATATAAGTCCGCTTATGAATGTAAGAGTTAGTCTATTCTTGAATGTCTAATATAAATTATGTCGTTGTAAAGTAAACGTAGTTGAGTTTTTAGAATATATACATAAATGATATGCTGTGTCTAATGTGCATGCAACTTGCAGTATACATAAATAAATAGAAGTGTATAAACAAATAGTTGTGTTAGTGTTGTTAATGAACTTATGGTAAAGGAGTTAATTTAAGAAGATATTAGTACTTGTAAATTCATTAGTGTAATAGTGCTTCATTGTTGAGTGGACTGAAAACATCTATGAATAAGGCATATACTGTTAATTAGACTTGTGAACAGTGAGCAATAAAGACCATTATTATTACTTGTTTTAAATTAAAGAAACGCGGTAGGAGTAACCCGTTACACTGGTGTCAGGCTGTGTTGGGTGATTAATTAAGTCTAAAGACATTTAAGTAGTTTGTATATGCCTGTTACAAGAAACCAAAGTAAGATGGAGGCAGAGACTTTAATGAATTTCCTTAAGGATTTTAAATCCGGTATGGAGGAAAAGTTAAGCGAAAATACTACGAAATTAGAGGAAAAGTTTAGTGAAAATGCTGAGAAAATGGAGGAGAGGTCGGCTAAACTGGAAGTGACACTAAAAGAAAAGTTGAATGAAAGTACAGCCACGTTAGAACAAAGATTAATGGAAAGTTCCATTGCATTGAAAGAAGATTTCACTGAACAGGTAAAAACAGTTGAGCAAAAGTTGGATAATAAATTGGTAAAATGGAAGAAGATGTGATGAGGCTTCAAGAACAAATGATTTCACTAACAACGCGACCACTTGAATTACCAAGCCATGTTGTTAATCAGAACATTCCAGAAATAAGAACCATGGAAAGAAGCGAGTCAATTCCGTCTAAATTTAAAGTAAAACCACCTACGTTCGATGGTAAAACACCTTGGCCCACATATTTGAAACAATTTGAAGCTGCTGCAATAGCCAACGGTTGGTGCAACAAAGAGAAGGCCATCTCCTTAATAGTGGCCTTACGGGGGGAGGCTCTTAACATCTTACAAACGATTCCCGATCACCAGCAGAATGATTACGGCCTCTTAACATCAAAGCTTGAGATGAGATATGGAGATGCTCACCTTCAACAGGTTTACCACACACAAGTTAAGAACCGCTCGCAAAAGACAAGTGAAAGCCTGCAAGAATTCGAAGCTGACATCGCCAGATTAGTTAGATTGGCATATCCAACGGCACCAGATAGCTTCCTCGAACAACTTGCTGTCCAAACATTTGTGGATGGCGTTAAGGATGGCGAAATACAGCAAGCGCTAAGACTAGCACGTCCAAAAATGTTGGATGACGCACTGGCCCATGCGCTTGAATTTGAAGCAGCTAAGCAGACATCACACAGGATGGGTCACAAAGTTCGGTCTGCCTTAGAGGAACCTGGTCAAGCTCAGAACAGCATAGATGAAATAGTCAACCGTGTGGCGGAAAGGCTCGAACTACAACGACCGCGGCGATTGCGTCTGCGATGCTGGAACTGCGGTGAAGTTGGTCACATACAGAGACGCTGTACTCAACCAAAAAAACAACCGGTTGAGCAGCAGGAAAACTAAAGCAAGTCGACGTAAGGGGGCGAACGTCGACAGCACAACGTAGTGCCCCGGAGATTATCATCCGTGCTGCATCGTCAATGGGGAGTCTGGACAGCATTTATATCGATGGAAGAATTAATGGTAGGTGTCCGATTACTCGTGGATACAGGAGCGACAAGGACTATTGTGAGACCAGATTTAGTTGGTCGTGGAAAAGTGCTACCTGTATCGGTGTGTCTTCGAACGGCAAGTGGTGAGAAAATTTGTACTCACGGAGAGACTGCCGTTATGTTGACAATTGGGGACAAATTAATTAATCATCGAGTGTTGGTAGCTGAAATTACAGAAGAAGTGATCTTGGGAATGGATCTCATGAGAGAATATGGGTTTCATGTAAACATGAAAGAAAATGTGCTTCGGATAGATGATGATGAGATTCCATTTCAAGGTAGGAGTAACCAGACGATGCAAGTTCGAATGATTTGCGATATGAAAATACCCGAGAAGGCGGAAATGATAGTAATGGGACGCCCGGATGGTACGCTCCGGGATGGACAAGTATGCATGATGGAAGCAACTGAATCGGGAATGGGTCAGGAGGACTTCTGATTGGAAGAACGCTGGTAAAGTCTCGAAATATGGTACCAGTAAGGGTGCTGAACATTAATCCCCATACAGTGACCCTGAAGAAAGGCATGATTGTGGGAAGTTGCATTCCAGTATGTCATATTAAACGTTGTGTGGACGACACGAAAAATAAACCAACCAACGGTTGCTCACAGAAATTGCTGGATATGTTGATACCCTCGTGTCAAGGATTAAATGGCGACCAACTGGGCAAGGTAAAAGAACTGGTCGGACGATATCGAGGTGTGTTTGCACTGGATGATAGTGAGAAAGGAAGGACGAATGTTGTGCAACACAAGATCAATACTGGAGATGCGCAACCGATAAGACAACACCCAGGCGGCTTCCTTTGGCAAAACGTAAGGAAGCTGAGCAAATTATCACCGATATGGAAGAACAGGGAGTGATTGAACCTCGAATAGTCCATGGGCATCCCCGGTAGTGCTTGTCAAGAAAAGGACGGGTCGACAAGGTTTTGTGTAGACTACCGGCGGCTTAATAATGTGACAAAGAAAGACAGCTATCCTTTGCCCAGAATTGATGACACCTTAGATACTCTATCCGGATCTAAATGGTTTTCGACCTTGGACTTGAAAAGCGGATACTGGCAGGTAGGCTTGGAGCCAAACGATAAAGAAAAGACTGCCTTTACAATTGGAACTGGATTATGGCAGTTCAAGGTCATGCCATTTGGATTATGCAATGCTCCTGCTACTTTTGAACGATTGATGGAGTCGGTACTGCGTGGACTGTCCTGGAAGACATGTCTGGTGTACCTGGACGACGTGATAGTGTTAGGTCGGTCTTTCGAAGAACATCTTAAGAACCTAGAGGAGATATTCCAGAGATTAAGGGGCAAACCTTACATTGAGCCCCAAGAAGTGTCACCTGTTTGGAAAAGAGGTGAAATACCTAGGACATGTCGTTTCGGAGACCGGAATAAGAGCTGACCCTGACAAAATAAAAACGGTACAGGAGTGGCCTACACCAGCAGATATACACCAACTACGCAGTTTTCTAGGATTGTGCACATATTACCGACGTTTTATACTTGGGTTTGCGAACATTGCCAAACCGTTAACAAAATTAACCGAAGATGGACAAGAATATGATTGGAATGACGACTGCCACAGAGCATTTGAACAACTGAAACGGCTACTAGTTACAGCACCAATTTTGAGTTATCCACGGATGGAGGGAAAATTTGTGTTGGATACCGATGCCAGTAACACAGCTATAGGAGGCGTTCTTTCTCAAGTGCAGGACGGACAAGAAAAAGTTATTGGGTATTTCAGCAAGGTCTTGTCGCGGCCAGAAAGGAACTATTGTGTGACAAGAAGGGAGCTGTTGGCCGTCGTCAAATCCGTAGAGCACTTTTATAAGTACTTATACGGCCGTAAATTCCTGTTGAGAACAGACCATGCTGCACTGAAATGGTTATTGCAGTTTCGAAATCCTGAAGGGCAAGTGGCAAGGTGGATAGAGCGGCTGCAGGAATATGACTTTGATACAGAACATCGTGTAGGAACTAGCCATCGGAATGCAGACGCTCTATCAAGGAGACCTTGTCCGGTGGACTGCAATCATTGCTCCAAGATGGAAGAGAAAATAAGTGTCATCCATAGAATGACGGTAACCGATGATACTTGGCAACCCGAAAGAATGCGAGAAGACCAGGAGAATGACGCCGAATTGGGACGTATTATTGAGTGGAAAAATAGAGGACAACGGCCAGCTTGGGAAGAAATTAGTATTTCAAGTAGGAGCCTGAAGGCATACTGGGCACAGTGGGACTCCTTGATGATGGAAAATAGAATTTTGAAACGACGCCTGGAATTTGAAGATGGCACTGAGAGACTTCAAGTGATAGTGCCAAGAAGCAGAGTGCCGGAGGTGTTGCAGCACTTGCACGATGGTATTTCCGGAGGGCACTTTGGCGTGAAAAGAACTCTCGAAAGAGTGAGAGAAAGATTTTATTGGGTGAACTGCAAAGAAGATGTGAAGGAGTGGTGCCGGAAATGTGAATTGTGTGCCTCTGCAAATGGCCCGGTCACAAAACGGAAAGCCCCAATGAGACAGTATAACGTCGGGAATCCTTTTGAGAGGGTAGCCATTGATATAGCTGGTCCGTTTCCTGAATCAGAGAAAGGAAATAAATACATCTTGGTTGCGATGGATTATTTTACCAAATGGCCGGAGGCATATGCTATACCTAACCAAGAAGCCGAGACGGTGGCAGATGTACTAGTCAGGAGTTGTTTTGTCGTTTTGGAGTTCCGTTGGAATTACACTCCGATCAAGGTCGAAACTTCGAATCGGCGTTGTTTCAAAACGTCTGCAAGCACCTTGGAATCAGGAAGACTAGAACCACGCCACTTCATCCCCAATCGGATGGAATGGTTGAAAGAATGAACAGGACGTTAGGAAGTACCTGACCAAAGTTGTCTCTGAACATCAACGAGACTGGGACCAATATTTACATTTGTTCCTACTGGCGTACCGATCTTCGGTACATGACAGCACAGGATACTCGCCCGCTTGCGTAATGCTAGGACGTGAATTGCGGCTACCATGTGATCTTCAGTTTGGATTTAAACCTGGAGAAGAGATCGCAGGTGAAGATTACGTTAGTAAGCTTCGTGAAAGATCAAATAGTATTCACGAAAACGTCCGAAAGAATATACAGGCAGCAAGCGATCGAATGAAATCACAATATGACACGAGAGCGCAAGAAGGTGGTTATCAACCTGGAGATTTAGTGTGGTTGTACAATCCACAAAGAAAACGTGGATTGTCGCCAAAACTACAAAGACAATGGGAAGGGCCGTACGAAGTGTTAAAAGGATTAATGATGTAGTGTACCGGATCAGAAGATCCCCCCGTGGTAAACCGAAAGTGGTACACTTTGACCGTTTAACATCCTACGCTGGCTACAACCAGGAAGACTCGAATAATGATGATGGTGTTCGACAAGTTATTAATCATGAGCCAAATGTAGATTTTGAGAGCTTTATGGCAGCATATGGTGGTTCCGCTAAGGCGAGATTTGGCGTTGTTGTTGAAAAACAGCAAGATCTGTTTAGAGCACCAGAAGAGTATTCCCTTGCACATTGCGTAGCTCAAGATTTGGCAATGTCAAGGGAATAGCTGTTGTTTTCAAGAAAAGTTTGGACGTGTAGATGAATTAGTACAACAGCAGCCAACTGTAGGAAAAGCTTTAGTTCTTCAAGATAACAATCGTTATGTTTACTATCTGGTCACCAAAATTCTTCATGGCAAAGACCTAGTTATGGACATCTATGGGAGGCTTTGCTAAATCTTAAGGCGCAGATGATGGAAAATGGAGTAACGAGACTAGCGGTGCCCAAGCTGGGCTGTGGACTGGATCGCTTGGATTGGAGGATAGTCCGAAATATGCTAGAAGTAGTTTTCCAGGGAACCAACGTCCAGGTTCTTGTTTGTTGTTATCAACCGGTTGCCTACCAAGACCATGAAAAGAGTGTTGACTGTTACTTCCAACGACGCGGTGGATGCACCAGAGGAGATAGCTGCCGATACCGTCACCAGTCATCGAATTGGCGTCAAGATGGATTTACAGTTACGAGACGTAACGGTTTTAAAGAGGGGGCAGTGTTGCGATCCACTATTAGGCAACCCGTCAAACATACAAACGCCCGGGGCACAGCGTATTCTTCAGCATTCGAGAATCCTTCTACAAAGTTCTAGATAATGAGTCATATCTTAATGCAGGGTATATATAAGGCCGCTTATGAATGTAAGAGTTAGTCTATTCTTGAATGTCTAATATAAATTATGTCGTTGTAAAGTAAACGTAGTTGAGTTTTAGAATATATACATAAATGATATGCTGTGTCTAATGTGCATGCAACTTGCAGTATACATAAATAAATAGAAGTGTATAAACAAATAGTTGTGTTAGTGTTGTTAATGAACTTATGGTAAAGGAGTTAATTTAAGAAGATATTAGTACTTGTAAATTCATTAGTGTAATAGTGCTTCATTGTTGAGTGGACTGAAAACATCTATGAATAAGGCATATACTGTTAATTAGACTTGTGAACAGTGAGCAATAAAGACCATTATTATTACTTGTTTTAAATTAAAGAAACGCGGTAGGAGTAACCCGTTACAATATTTTGAACTCCATAACTACGTTCACAAATAAGGCAATTTTAATTCAACAAAAGAAATATGCAAACGATCGTCCCAAGGATGATGAAGAGCAAATACAATCGTTTGTCCACCCTGGGCCAGAGATACTAATTTAATCGAAATTAGAGCTTTGTGTGGTATGTTCTACTTTACATCGTATTCATCGGTACCGAAGTCGCTAGTTAAGAAAAAACTTCCGAGAACGGTCAATCCAACAGTGCGAAAAGAGGTAGACTAACGTTGCCACGGGCAGGGTGACAAACAAATTTATACTGAGCATAGCAGCTAGAGATAGAATGGAGATGATGTTTGATCATAAGATGATGCAGCTAGTGCCAGGGCACGGAGCACTGAAAGCCTACATGCAAAGATTCAAATTGACTGAAAACGACTGCTGTGAACGCGATAAAGGTGCAGAAAATTCCGATCAAGTGCAATTCGACTGCCCACTTGAGATGGCTAACAGAGGGTTGGCGGACAAGCAACTAGCTGTCGGAAGCTAGAATGGCGCAAGACCTTGGAAGAAGTCCAGTGAGTGGAGAACCAGAAGACATTCTAGGTAGGGTTGCGAAACCGGGAGCTGAGAACTGGAGGTAACCCTGGAGCTTGCAATTTGGAGTAGCAGATAGTTTAGACTTAACCTAAAAAATATTTTGTGACACTATATAACTTAATTTGCACAAAAACAACAAAATTATGTACAAAAAAAAACAAAACACCCAAATATCTAAATATGCACGATGAATTTCACACGAAATCAGTTCATGTCAAGAATAGATTCAATATACGTAATCTCCTAATTTCTAAAACCAGATTACACAAACATATGTAATATACCTAAATTAATTATACAAAAAAAATCCCTTAAAATTAATATTTTCAAAAAAATTTTGTAAAGCACTTTTTAATGCGTAACAAAAGTGCATTAGTTTTAATTGTCGAATCATAATATAAAAAAATACCCAACGGCTAATATTTACATCTACATCAGAGATAGAAGAATGAATGTTAAATACTGTTTATGAAAAACGTGAAACGAATGTTAATCGAATTTCGACTCAAGTCGGTTTAAGTGGACACGTTGTTTAGAGAATTTTAACAAAACAACCCCTACCGTATTCAAATGGTACAGAAGCTTACTTTTTCAGATTATCAAGCAGGAATGTGTAGTGGTTCTAAGTCGATTTCTCATTGGTTGATAATTATTGCAAATACTATAGTGTACATTTCGATATTTGAAGGTATTTGTTATAATAGATCAGTAACCAATTGCAGGTTTCTGAACGCATTCCGTTATGTCAGAATTTACATTATAAAGGCCGTATGTGTAAAGACGATCGATCGAGTAGACAAGGTTAAAGGACTTTGTTTTTATATTTCAAGATGGTAGGTTGAAAGACTTCACTTGGTGTTTTTTTTTATTAAAGGTAATATTTTATGTTGATAATGTAGTTGCTATTTAAGGTAATCTGATTACATCTTGTAATTCCAGCCTTGCTTTGAGTGTAATGTTGGTACTTATTGTAAAACCGTTAGTTATGTAATCATTGAAGGGAATATTTATGTGTTACCTGTTGCTTTTGGCTTAGAATTTGATGCTCGTTGTTTTACTTATGATGTTTAATATGGGTGAATTTTTTATTTTAGTGAACGTTTTGTGTATAAACGAGTGTGGTTTGGTTTAACAACCGAAAACAAATTTACCTGAATTGTTTATTTAGTACTAAATCAGAGTAAAAATAATATTTATTTATTTGAAATACTGTTTATTTAGTATTTAATACAGAGTTGTAACTCCAATTGCATTGTACCTGTTACAGAATCAATAGTAAATGTACCCTTACTGTGATTTTACGAGCAATTAGTACCAACATCATCCCTTAGATACATTGAATCAAATTATTAAGCAAGTTTGAATATAAACAGTATTATATTATTACCTTATATTTGTTTTGGTTTTAAGATAGTAATTGAATTAACCACAACGTTGTTGTGTATATCTTTTTTTGGTTGTAACTTGTAATGTCACGATGTGTGTAATTTTTAAGAAGTACGTTTTAACCGATACAATCATAATGAATAATTTTTAACGTTTACTTGCTTGATTTAATATATTTAACTAACATGCATTTATATAAACATTTAGCTCCTGAATCTGGGCTTGTATTTATGCTGTAGAATTTTGGGTATGTATTTGCTGCCAACATATTTTATAATGTTTGAAATTTGTGATTCATTTGACATTTTTATCATGTGTAATTGTTTTATTTCAGCATATTAACTACACATTCAACTGCATTGCTCATATCTTGGTTTAAACGTAATTATATTCTTGTTGTGTGTTTATCCTATTATCTAGCCGATGTTTCTATATAATTAACTAGTATTTAACGTTTGTGCTAATTGTTGTGATGTAATTAAATTGAATCTCTGGTATGACTGACCATCTCGTGCCATCGCGTTTACATTTATGACTATGTTGGAGATAGTCTATTCAATAATAAGCGCTTTTTAATCATGTGTAATCATAATATAAGTTCATTTCAGCAATTCATGTCGTCTTGTCAATGTACTTGTAGTGTACCCTTTTGCGAATAATAAGAAGTCGGCTAGCCTTTGTTAAATTTTTTGTAACAAGGGCGGGAAACTGTTAATGTATGTATGTGGGCGCGTGTGATAGAGTCTTGTTGAATATTATTAACATTTTATGTCCGTGCGGGGAGGAACATTGGTAGTCAAGGTGCAGGTCAACTTCCTGGTGTCCCTTCTCCTCAACTTTAGCTTGCCGACCTCAGTACCTACCAGAAAAGACTAGCTGGTCTACACTAACGTTTCCTCAGTTGTCATGTGTGGTGTGTCTGGGTAACAGTTGACATCCCGTCAATTTCAGTGTTGGTGATCTGGGTACGTTACCCGTCCTTGTCTTGATGTGCCAAACGCAATTGGATGTATGAGGGTAGTTTGGAGTTTTCTCTGCCGTGCTCTTTCCCCAATCGCACAGGTTGAGTACGGAACTGTTTGCTTTAAATGTCATTTTTCTATGCATTTATGCCAATGACCTATTTAGTGGTTATTGTTTAGATTCAAATTCAAGTTAGGTAAATGCTGTAGTTTTATTTCAAATCTTTGCACCTTAACGCCATCTTCCCAGTATGAATTTGGGTTACATTATAACAACTCAACGTAGGTGTCGTCGAGCCACTGCCACTAGATGTTAGATCATGGAGCCCGGTGTTATAGAGTGCGTTGGGGTCAGCTTTCAGATCGGTTACACTACAAATGATATTTTTTCAAAGATTATTACACGAATTGGCTGAATGACCAGATTTCATTGGTAAGACTGTAGTGATCCATAGGGTTTCTAAGTATATTCTCATTCGTTGATAATTATTGCAAATATTATATTGTACATTTCGATATTTGAGGTATTTGTTAAAATAGCTCAGTAACCACTTGCGGGTTTCTAAACGCATTCCGTGTCGTCAGAATTTACATTATACGGGGCGCATGTGTACGGACGATTGATCGAGTCGACAAGGTAAAAGGACTATGTTTTTAGATTTCAAGATGAAAAATTGAAAGATTTTACTTGGCGGTTTTTTTATTAAAGGTAATGTTTTATGTTGATAATGTAGTTGCTATTTAAGGTATTTAATTACATCTTGTAATTCCAGCCTTGTTTCGTTGTTTTTAAAAACGTTTTAACCGATGCAATCATAATGAATAATTTTTAACGTTTGCTTACTAGATTTAAAATATTTAACGAACATACATTAATATAAACATTTAGCGCCTGAATCTGGGATTGTATTCATGCTATAGAATTTTGGGTATGTATTTGCTGCCAACATATTTAATAATGTTTGATATTTTTATGTTTCATTTGACATTTTTATTATATGTAATTGTTCTATTTCAGCATATTAACCACATATTCCACTGCATCGCTCATATCTCGGTTTAAAATTAATTATATTGGTGTTGTGTGTTTATACTATTATCTAGTCAATGTTCCTATATAATTAACTAGCATTTAAACTTTGTGATAATTGTTGTGATGCAATTAAATTGAATCTCTGGTATGACTGACCATCTCGTGCCTTCGTGTTTGCATTTTTTACTATGTTGGAGATGGTCTATTCATTAATAAGCGCCTTTTTAACTATGCGCAATCATACCATAAGTTCATTTTAGCGATTCATGTCTTGTTAATGTACTTGTAGTTGTACTTTTGCAAATAATAGGAAGTTGGCTAGCCTTTGTGAAATATTTTGTAACACGGGCTGGAAACTGTTAATGCATGTATGTGGGCGCGTGTGATCGAGGCTGGTTGATTATTACTAACATTTTATGTCCGTGCGGGGAGGAACATTGGTAGTCGAGGCAGATTTTTACCTTCCTGGTGTTCCCCCTCTTTCAACTTTAGCTGGGTAGTATTGGTTATCCGACCTCAGTACCTACCAGAAAAGACTAGCTGGTTTACACTAACGTTTCTTCAGTTGTCATGTGTGGTGTGTTTGGGTTACACTTGACATCCCGTTAAATTCAATGTTGGTAATGTGGGTACTTATATGTCACCTGTCCTTGTCGAGATGTGCCAAATGCAGTTGGAAGTGTGAGGACAGTTTGGGGTTTTCTCGGCCGTGCTCTTTCCACAATCGCCCAGGTTGAGTACGGCACTCTTTGTTTTAAAAATCATTTTTCTATGTTTTCATGCTAATGACCTATTTATTGGTTATTCTTTTGATTAAAAGTCAAGTTAGGTAAATGGTGTAGTTTTATTTCAAACCTTCCCGCCTTAACGCCATCTTCCTAGTGTGAATTTGGGTCACATTATAACAACACAACGTAGGTATCGTCGAGACACTGCCACTAGATGTTAGATCATGGAGCCCGGTGTGTAGTTTATAGAGGGCGTTTGGGTCAGCCTTCAGGTCGGTTACACTACAAGATTATAGTGATGATACCGGATTTACGATTGATGAAATTTTCAATTTTAATAATAGTTACATTTCGTCTGACACGAAATCTCAAACCATCTCTGAATACAAACCTTTGGTCAGGCATTCGGGAACAGATAGTTAAAATCGAGCGTTGTTGTACAATATATCCTGCATACCATGATTTCTTGGTTGACCCTTTATCTGAGCTTCCATACAATTTTATCTATAATTAAAATATAAAACCTTTGGCTTATGTAAGATAGAACCCGTCCAATTTTACGTTGGCTGTTGGAGAAAATTTAAACTACACGCTTCCTTGAACTCGGGCAAGGTAAACAGGTCCTACTGTATTTTTTGTGAGACCACTGTAGGATTCAAAACACTATAAATATTAGGCACTTGTTTTCAAAGAATACAGCGCTACCAATTACGTTTTTATTCACTACAAAAGAAATATATAACCACAGCAGGGAATTTATGCCAAAGTAATTTATAGAAAAAACGAAAGTGTCATCTTGCCAAGAAATGAGAAATGCTAAAAATTCCAACCAATAGAGTAAAACCGGCATACATAAATTTGGAGCAAACACACAAGTAAACAAATGATGCATCGATTGAAGAAGCTTGAAATGGCAATGAGTACGTTTCCTCAAATACGTCATCCTGCATCGTAAACAACTTGATTACTAAGAAAGAAATAATTGTCAAATATTATTTCATCTGTCATGTCATTTGGCAGACTTTGCAATGATCGTCATTCCAACTAACAACACTTTAGTAATCCATAATGTTAGCATCCCAAACAGTACGGTAACCGCTGCAATGCGGCTCTGTAAGTACACTACATTTGATAATCCAATGCTCCACTTGAAGGTATTATATTGGCCAAGAAACGATTATTTTACCCGGAAAATTTGAGTTTTGCTCAACCCTTGCTGTTTTAAGTAATATAGGGATCTTTAACGTGCGTGACAACACTCACACACGGGACCTACATTTTACTTCTCATCCGAACGAAGCCGTATTTTTGTGAAAAATACTAGTCTAACATTTTGCAAGCGAACAGTTTCGGGACCTTGGGCATTGTAGTCATACGCATACCAATTAGCCACGGAGTCTTCTGGCTCTGTACATACAGTTCACCTCGTTTGCTTGCTATCATACTATGTACCTAGTTTAGTAAATTGTTTCCATATGCTTGATCATTCTGGCAGTTTGTACGGTCTTGTGGGTTGTCATACATCATCGTTCCTTAGTACATTGGAATAGATCTATGTACTATCATGCCCTACATTTGATTTTTCAATGCTCCACCCAAAGGTATTACATGCGGTGAAGATACCTGGAAATTTTGAATTTTACCAAACCCTTGCTATCCCAAGCAAAGTAGAGATCCTTAACGTGCGTGCCAAAACTTACACACGAGACCTACATTTTACCGTGCATCCTAACGAGGGCGCAGTTTTGTGAAAAATGCACGCCTAACATTTTTCAAGCGATCCATGTCGGAAATACCTGGATCCTCGGACTTAGTAGTCATGCGCAAACCAATTAATCCACAGACCCGCCGTACTAACATGCCCCAATATTATTAAATGTCAGATTCATTCTGACAGTGCGTTACCATACATTTGTACTCTTGAATTAAAGCAACCAGTAGAAACAAGTATTATTTTATATTAATTCTTTTAATACCAATCTCTTATTGAAGTCTCTTATAGAAACTATGTGCGCAGAGTATAATGACTTATGTAAACATACAGATATTTTTATGGACAGGTTAGTAAATATTCTAAATTGTGCTTATTTGCATTACTCTAGAAATATGTCAATGCAATTGTAAATTTTGACTACTTCTTGTATATTGTGTTACTGCTTTGTCCTATAATTGGTACATTGTACTGTTGGGCTAGAAGCTGGTAAATAAATAAATAATGGACATTGTCGACTTTAGACTTACAACGTCCTTGAACTTGCTCGTCGCTTGTCTAAGATTCCTCGTCTTACGAGACGCTCTAATTGCATATTATAAGAAATGGCTTTGAACAACCAGCAGTTACCTTATGGTAAAGGTAAAATAACGGACGTTCTACAGATTGATTCTTGTCAAAATCTAATTCTCAATATAACGAGTTCTGTTAATTGTTGTTCTTTTAATTTTACTGGCTTTCATTATTTTGGTGTGTTAAAATATGCTTTATAAACATTTGTTTTTACAGCCACACTGCGGTGTCTCGTTCGTGCTTGATTGGTAATTGTTGTTTAAATTTACGAATGTGTTGATATTCTTTATGCCATTTTCTTATGTTATAAAAAATTGTAAATTAAGTAAACCATTTGCAAAATATGTATTTTGCAACATAATATATTAACATGCGAACATTACATTACTGAAATCGTACTTCCTGATTCTTAACTCTAACGTAAGCTCAATTTATATTATTTTCTTATCCCAGCATTTAGGTTACGTAACTCTAAAATTGCGCATCAGTAACAAACAATATTAGCAATTCGAAATAACAGGAAAGTTCGTATTGGTTAAATGTGTTGATTTGTTGTAAGCTGTTCACTCCTCCTTCGTCTTCTCAAATACCTGCTCTGTACTTCTAGTCACTGCCTATAATAGTTTTCAATTGTTTGTCGGTATTTATACCTGTATTAGAGCACAGCTAACTCAGCATAGAGTTATCTGTGTATTGGAGAATTGTTTGTATGTAAGTAATGGCTGCTATTATTCGCGTAAAACGATCTTTAAAGGAAGATCCTTTGGATGCAGTATTACTAAATTGCAAAAGATTAAAAACGGAAAACTGCTGTATTTCAGAAAGCAATGATTTATCGACTGTTTTAAAGTTAACAGGAACTATCAAGTCCACTGTAAGTTCGCATATAACCTCACTCTTTATTGTTATTATTTTATAGGAGGAAGATATTTTTAAACATATTAAGAAATTTACCAAAAGTGAAACTAAAGAACAATACAAGAAACATATACCAGATATTATAACTAAGCTTAGAGCTGAACAACTTAATTCCGTAAAAAGTAGACGTTTGAAAGTTATTAATAGTTTTCGCAATCAATTATCGGAAGAATCCTCCAGTCAAGATGTAACTTACACAGTTTTTGATATAGAAACGGAGGAGAGCGAAACTGGAAAAGCTAATATCGAATCAGAATATGTTTATGACGTATATTGTGGTCATCCCAAAAATTTTGAAAATGTAGATTTAAATGAACTTTTAAGGTAAGTAAAGTTGAAAGAGCGATTTGGTTACGGAATTGTGATGATTTTTTGAATTAGATTAAAATCGCTTGGAAATTACTTAGAAAGGCGTACTTTCTAATATCTGACATGAAAATTTGCAGGAAACACCGATGTTTCCAAAAGAAAAATTGCTTGATTTAAAATGTGGATTTAATGTGGGATTTCAGAAGGTGTGTGAAGTTAGCTGCTAAATGTTAGCTGCCAATTTACGAAGTGACCAGAATATTGAGTGGTGGAGCATCCATAACTTCGCGTCTTTATAATTTAACATGCACTTTCAATCAGTTTCCAAATAAGTAATAAATCAACACGATATCTTAATTTTTACGAACAGCTACAGAATATGATAATACAAGCAATTTTTGCATTTACACATTTAACCAATTATGATTCCACGCCCAGTATATAAAAATACTTTTTAAAATTCGTCAATAGAAATAGGCAAGGGTATCAAGATCCGGCCAACGGATTATTGTTGATACATTCTATCTCTAACTAAAATGAATTATTTTCATTATGCAATTTTGAAAATTTGTAAATAAAAGTGGCACAATGGATTATTGTTGGTGCAATTCATCTCTAATTATGCAATAGCAGAACGTTACTGCCAAAATTCTAAATGTCCAAAAAATTAATTATTTTCATTATGTAATTTGAAAAACTTTGAAAATTCGTAATTTTTTGCTATAGCATAGTTATAGATGGAATGCATCAACAATAATCCGTCGGTCGGATCTGGATACATTTGCGCCATTTTTATTTATGAATTTTCAAAGTTTTCAAAATTGCATAATGAAAATAATTAATTTTTGGACATTTAGGTTTTTGGTATTTACGTTCTGCTATAGCATGGTTAGAGATGGAATGCATCAATAATAATCCGTCGGTCGGATTTTGATACGTTTGCGCCATTTTTATTTACGAATTTTCAAAGTTTTCAAAATTGCATAATGAAAATAATTAACTTTTTGGACAGTTAGGCTTTTGGCAGTAATTTTCTGCTGTAGCATAGTTAGAGATGGAATGTATCAACAATAATCCGTCAGTCGGATTGATATACGTTTGTGCAATTTTTATTTACGAGTTTTCAAAGTTTTCAAAATTGCATAATGGAAATAATTAATTTTTTGGACATTTAGGCTTTTGGCAGTAACTTTCTGCTATAGCATAGTTAAAGATGGAATGCATCAACAATAATCCGTCGGTCGGACCTGCATACGTTTGCGCCATTTTTATTTACGAATTTTCCAAAGTTTTCGAAATTGCATAATGAAAATAATTAATTTTTTGGACATTTGGGCTTTTGGCAGTAACTTTCTGCTATAGCATAGTTAGAGATGGAATGCATCAACAATAATCCGTTGGTCGGACCTGGATACGTTTGCGCCATTTTTAATTAGGAGTTTTCAAAATTGCATAATGAAAATAATTAATTTTTTTGACATTTGGGCTTTTGGCAGTAACTTTCTGCTATAGCATATTTAGAGATAGAATGTATCAACCATAATCCGTTGGCCAGATCTTGATACCCTTGCGCTCTTTCTATTGACGAATTTTCAAAAATATTTTTATATACTGGACGTGGATTTATAATTGGTTAAATGTATAAATGTAAAAATTGCTTGTATTGCCATATTCTGTAGCGGTTCGTAAAAATTAAGATATCACGTTGATTTATTACTTATTTGGAAACTGATTGAAAGTGCATGTTAAGTTATATAGACGTGAAGTTACGGATACTCCGCCACTGGATATTCAGGTCACTTCGTAAATTGGTAGCTAACTTCACACACCTGATTTCAGAATGGTGTTATAAATACCTGTGGCAATCTGTTGACAGGTTCCAATTTACGACTGAATGCATGACGGCACTCAATCGATAATTATTAACTTAATAATGATACTAGAAAATGGGAACAACTTACAGTATACTGTACTGTGTAGGCTTTCACGACCCATGTAAATAATATTAGATTTTTCCGGGCTGATTTGCAGTGGTCAGTTGGGTGTTACATTTACTCTACTGATGATGTTAACTCTAGCTGTTAACAACATGTTTGGAGTAAATGTAGAACCCAACCGACCACGGCAAGTCAGCTTGGGAAAAATTCAGTAAGGGAAATTGGGGGAACGATGCGCGGTGGGTAACCATGCGCACCGTTATAATTTAAATTACGCTACATACTGCGAGATCAACCCCCGTGCAGTCTAAGTGGGAGCATGCGCCGAGTCTCTGAAGCCATTAATTGCAAAGCCAGTTGAGTTGTGTACTTAGTAAGAGGTAGAGTTGTGCATCTTAGGTTTTTGTTACTATTATCCGTGTGTACAAATTAAGACGGTGAGTCCATAAATCTTAATCAATTGTTTTGAATTAATGATATTCTTAAAGCTCATAATATTATGCGTACATGCATGTAGTTTTGTTGCATTTAGATAAATAACTGTTGAGGGAGGACTTATAATTTCGTTATAAAATCATAGTGGGGTATCCATGCGCAAAAATGCGCACGATTCCCCCTCATTCAATTAAATGTCAAGCAATATTACTAATTACTATTGGTATATACCTACCATTTTTCCATACCAAAATCTATCTTTTATTTTCAGATGCCGCGAAATTATGTTCGTAAGACTGAAATTCATCAATATAGTGAAGAATCGTTGGAGGCTGCACTGAATGCAATTAGAAACGATGGGAGGAAAATACGGAAGTTGGGAGATCGTTTAGTATTCCAGAATCAACACTTAGAAAGAAACTTTCTCTAAATCAACTAAAAATCCCTTATCTAGGTCGAAGGTCGATCTTCACAGCAGAAATAGAAGCTGAATTAAGCGACTATATTCTTATTCTTGCAAAATTGTTTTACGGCGTAACGTCCAAAAAACTGAGGCAGTTAGCGTTTAATTATGCCGAAGAGAAAAAAATTCCTCACAATTTCAATAGAGAAATTCAGTTGGCAGGAAAAGATTGGCTGTATGGATTTCTAAAGCGAAATCCCAAAATATCATTGAGACAGCCTGAGGGGACTAGCCTTAATCGAATTGGAGCATTTAACAAGAACAAGTTAAAACTTTTCTACCTGAATCTAGAACAAGTTTTACGAAAGTTTAAATTTGAAGCGAACAGATTATTTAACATGGACGAGACTGGTATAACCACTGTGCAGAAGAAGTGCCCTAAAGTTTATGGACCTAAAGGTGCTAAAAAAGTAGGGGCTGCTATTTCGGGTGAACGAGGAAGAACCATTAGTCGTATTTTGCATGAATGCTGCAGGAAACTACATTGTGCCAATGTTGATTTATCCCAGAAAGAGAATGGCTCCTGCGTTGCAAAAAAATGGACCAATTGGTGCTAGCTACCAATGTCCGGCAAACAGATGGATAAATTCTCAACTTTTTCTTGATTGGCTATTGCACCTACAAAAACAGGCAAAGCCTACTTCAGATGACCCAATTCTTCTTGTCCTTGACAATCATTGCAGTCATATTTCTATAGAGGCGTACAGCTTCTGTAAGTCAAATCATATGGTGTCCCTTCCAGCACACACACTTCCCATCAACTTCAGCCGCTCGACTTAACTTTCTTTGGTCCTCTAAAAAATGCACTGTACAGAGAGTATGATATATATCTAACTACAACAGGGCATGAAAAAATCACTGAGTATGACATAGCTGAGCTGTTAAATAAAGCGTTTATGAAAGTCGCATCGATTGAGAAAGCAGCTTTGGGTTTTCGTTCTTCTGGAATATATGCGTTTAATCCTGACCAATTTAACGAAGACGATTTTACTCCTGCCAACGAAAAGAGACAGTACGTTGTAGAAAACTCTCCCGAACGTGGCACTTCTCATTTACCAATACCTGCACCTACATCAACTCCTGAAAAAGACCATCTACCATCTACGTCTATCTCTGAACAACACCATCTATGTCTACCTCTGAACAACACCATCTACCATCTACATCTACCTCTGGACAAAACCATCTATCTACGTCTACCTCTGAACAACACCATCTACCATTTGCATCTAAATTAAATAACTCTTTTTTCCTATTTGCTCCTATTCCAAGGAAAGAAGAAATTGGAAGAGTAAAAATAGTTTCTCGTCAGAAACAACATTCAGAAATACTAACTAGTACACCCATGAAGGAAAGATTAGAAGAAGCACAAGAAAAAAAAAGGTAAAAAGAAGCAAAAAAAAACATATTAAAAAGAGTCCGAACGAACATTAGGAGAGAACAATATTAAGAACAATAAAAATAAAATAAAAAGGTACTCAAAAGCCGAACTTGATGCACAGGAATATGACGATGATGACGAAGCAGATAATGCTTATTTCTCAAATCCACTACCCACCTTCTATGGAAATGCTAAAGGAAAGAGAACAGCCAAAGCGAATGTTGCAAAACAAGTAGTAAGACGCATATACTAGTCTCCAGAAATTAAAAAAGGAAAGAAAAAATGACCAGCAACCCTGAATCATCCGATGTATCTGACATAGACGATCGTGACATTTGTGACGATGATGAGGTAGACGACATTAACCTCAACTATGTTCCATGTGCTACAGAACATGATGAGAAGACTTCCTTATGTGGCATATGTGAGGAACAGGGAAAAAGCGAACTATGGTACAGGTGTGTTGCATGCGGCATATGGAATCACGCGGCTTGTACCGGTGAAGATGCTCCCGAACAATACATGTGCGACTTTTGTCGAGCTTAAACTGGTACATTACATTATATATAATCACTTGTTTTAATAAACATTTGTTCTTGCATTTGAAATTACTTTTATACTACTTGATCTACCTAACTTGGGGTTTCCAAACTACTGCGCACTATTCCCCATCCTGTGCGCACAGTTACCCCAGGGATGGGGAACGGTGCGCAAATGCATCTTTTTACTTTTTCCAATTGTATATGATTACGTTGAGAAATTCATCAAATATCGTGATACATACTGAAAGTAGGATCATTAGTACTTCAGATGACGTTTTTTTTTATTTTCTAGAATTTAAAAGTTGACCAGCACAACGATTCTCGCTTAGGTGCGCACCATTTCCACACTTCCCCTTAGTATTATTTATAGTGTAGGTTTTATTTACTTCGCTGGGACAAGAAACTAAGGTTTTTGTAAAACTTAGTAAGTGGTTTTGGTTACCATAGTTTTATGTATATTAAACTGTATATCATTGTCTCATTTTTGAAAGTAGCTTAGACTGTTTTTGGTCAATAATTGATGATTTAATTGAATTCTTTTTTTCATTTCTGTATTGTGGGTTGTGTGTAATACCACTATTTTAAACATTCAATTGCCGAATTCTATTGGTTGTTGAAGCGAACATCTTATTTTCAAAGGTCTGTGTAGCGAGCCTTGTTTAAGTGTTGTTCCGTTATGACATTCCTGAAAGTATGACATGTTTGTAACATATTTATTAATGATTTTATTTTAATAAGTAGTAACCATAATTTAATGTCTTTTTATTATGCCCTCCATGTCAATGCCATACCGTTGTTTTGACTGGCTGTATCCCCAGTCTCACTACATGTAATATCCTCCTTTGTATGAATAATACTAGAAACTACTGTTAACTAAACGATAAACTATTAGGTACTATAATCATCAGTGTTAAGGTCGTTTAATGGTTCTACCTGACCTCGCAGTAACAGTTATCAACATGTGTTATAATTTTTAAGACTAGAATCACTATTGACACTAATTTTTGATTCTTGACTAACTTTATTATTAACGTCATTGTCATGTGTTAGATCTATATTACATCCAGGTCTTAAATTTGTTTCATTTTGACTATACTTAACCTCGCGTTTGTCGCTACTAAAAAATTATGCGGTTTGTCGCACGTGAGCGTTTTGCTCACACACTAAATGATTGCAGTATATGCTGATCCATGTTATAACAAACTCTGCTCACTTTATTTATTTATTTAATACATATTACTCCACAGATATACAAATCAATCCAATTACGGAGTAATACCTAACTATGGTAGTCAAATAATAATAACTAAAATTAAAACTAAACTATTGGACAAAAATATACAGATGAATTACACCACTAAAGTAGTCAAAGAAATATACATTAGCAAAATCAAAATATAACAAACATAGTAGTTTATATTTAAAATATTTTAGGTGTTAGTCAACTGGTCAATATTTTGTATAAAAGACCTTGGTGATGAATTAGAGATATCAATATTTCCAGAGCAATTATTATACAAATTGCACATTCTATAAATAGGGGAATTTTTATATTTGTTTGTACTAGCAGACTGTAAATAAAACATGGTTCTAGTTCTTACTAATTTTTCCGGTACATGAATATTAATGTTTGATAAATTAACTGTCATCTAATAAGTTATTTAAAAGCTTAAACAGATGAATCAAGTCTGATTTTTTCCTACTTTCTTCTAACGATGGTATACTAAATGCCTTTAATAAATCTGTAATCTGTATATGGCGGGAGGGAAGGTGGAATGCCAACCTAACGGACGACTAGGTCATTCTGTATATCGAAAACCCACACACACAGACAGATACCTACATACATCGTCACATCATCATCCCTCGCAAAAATCATCGGTAATCAACGCTCTAGTCCACCGTGCAATTAAGATTTCACAACCAAAACACTTATCTAATGAACTGACCCATCTTAAAATCAGTCTTATAAAAACGGCTATCATAACTCAGATATCGGCAGAGTAATAAACCGGCATCTGCATCCTACACGAACCCCCAAACCACGCTGTAATCCCGATACACGATCATTAGCAATCCTTCCATATATACACAGAGCAACAGACCGAATTGGCAAAATTCTATGTAAACACAACATCAAAACAATCTATAAACCCGCCAATAAAATTTCACAAATATTACCAACCCCAAAAGATTCCGAAAATAGTCTTAAAGCCCCAGGCGTATATAATATACCTTACAGTTGCGGTTTAGTATAATAGGAGAAACAGGACGGTCAGTACAGACTAGACTAAACGAGCATAAGCGATGCTTAAGAACAAGCCAGTACAATTGCTCAGCGGTGACCGAACACCAACATGAAACAGGTCATACCATTAACTTTGACAAGACGAAACTAATTGCCGGAATTTCATTTTTCTACATTAGATAAATTAGAGAATCCATAGAAATCAATAAAAATTCTAATAACCTAAACAAAGAAGATGGCTACTACCTTTCCCCATTTGGAAATCAAGCCTATGTTCTCAACAGCGGAACTATGACGTTCACTGATCCGCTACGACACTCCTCTCGATTCATGATCGCTCATGCATCAAGTTTTCACCCTATATAAACTACCACTTTCGCTACTTTCACCAGTTACTTTGCCACAAGACACCTTTTGGCTTTGAATGGGCTAGTGAGTCTGCTAGTTCAGGAGTAAATCTTCTCTTTACACTTTAACTTGTCTACTTAATATTATTATTCTTACCTTTATTATTTTTTATATTTTTACTTTATTACTTATTTCTTTTCTTGTCCTGATGAAGCCCCTTACAAAAGTGGGCGAAACGTCGATCTTAATTTATAAAATGACACTGTCCCAACCTGGAACCATAAATATTTATAATGACTCCGGTCGTGAAAGTCTCTGACAATATCACATATAAAATATTGTATAATCTCCCCATTATGCATGTCTGATTACGCCACTGTATATGGAAATTGCAATATTATATCAAACATATAATGTATATGCAATTATTGCAAAGCTAATTGAACAAGTCTTTGACCTCTACTCATCTTCAAAATTTCACATACAAGATTTATCGCTTGATGAAAGAAATGCTCACACTTGATGTAGGTCGTTCATAAATGCGTTGTGACCACTTTATTCTAAATTCTAAGATATTCACCTTCTACAGCAAGGATGGAAGTCAGGTAGACTAACGGACAGGTATGATTCATACAACGTTGTCATGTTGTGCACTGTCTAGTACAAGGATGAGCAAAATTCTCATATAGCGACAAACAGTGGGTTAAAAAAGAAGTGTTTCTCCTGAACATATGACCACTTTCCTTAGGCATTATACATTCTGGGGGTAGTATATGCCTCTAATTATTTTCTCAGGAATCCAGGAGGAACCCTCCTTTCTCAACTTTACCAAAACATTGACATTTTTGCCAAACTAAGAACTTATACATGCTGATATGCCATTATACTATTTTGTTATTTCTTGTTTTGCTTTTTTTTATCGAATATTTCCACAAGTTTTGGCTTATGTAAGTTTGAAGTTATTGGTAAATTGGTTCTTAATAACCTACTGTTCTAGAGTTCTGAACACAATACACCAAGACCACACAATGAACTATTTCTATATTTTAACAAGTGCTAAAAAGATCATCATTCCTACACATTCTTAATATCTGTTTGCAAACAGCCTGCGCTGCTAACCCGTTACTTCGTGGATATCTCAGTCTTGTGTATAACATTCAGTGCCAAATCTTCGTGACAAACCAAAAGTTGAACATATCATTTTAAGATGTTTGAGAACCTCCTCTATGCCATTATTTTTTAACTTAACTAATTGTATTCAGTTGCTATAACAGCCAACTAAAACTAAAGATGGGTCCCTCTAAGCTCTAAAATATCTGATATTTACAATGGTAGTTTAAGTGTTTCATGACAAATTAGAAGTTCTTTAACACAATTTCTATTATACAGGGTGTTCCGAAAGTCATGGATAAGATTGTAGGGAATGTTAGGGAGGACAATTTACTACAAGAATAACTATATATGTTGTAATCCAATTGTTCGCGGTTTTAAAGTTTTTATAATTTTTATATTTTTTGTAGATTACTTAAATACACAAACTATAAAACATCAAAATACAATGCTTAAAACTAACTAATGACACCGGTGTGGTATTAAATGGACAGTGTAAAAATACCAATACATAGATTCTTATGCCTTGAAAAACTCTTGACCTCAAGTTTAAAACAGTTCAAATCGTACGAACCCCGTAAACCAGAAAATGTGTAAACCCCGGAGGACATTTTAACTTACAAATACCGTCAAATCATATTAGAGGGAATTGATCAAACACAGTTGATAAGTCGTGCATTTCAAGCAATTGTAATTCAATTGACAAGCATCTAGTACCGTATGTATGAAGTGATAATAATTTTATAAATTCGGGCTTGCTGGTAAAGTAACCTGCCAGACGCGAATATGACCGTGGGGATAAATAAATTTGCAATACTAGTAAAAGTTGCATTAAGTGAATTACTAGTAATTCCAATTTTGGTCTTACACGTCACTTGAGCCTTATAAAGATATGCTGTAAGTCGTTGATTTTTTTCACCTGCTACATATTTTAAATTGTTATTTTAATGTTTTTTTTACAAGTGGATTTTTTGTTCATGCACATTTGATTAAAAGTGACTGGTAACCAAGAAAACTTATAGATACCCATTTAGTTTGGTTGGATGCATATAATTAAGACATTCACTCTTTTACATGCAAATTTGGCCAAACAGGGATAGTTAATTTAAACTGTTTGTTCTGTTACTGAGATATTCATGTTTTAATATAGATTAACTGAACAGCTTGGAATTTTATTATTATTTGTGTATATTTTGAGTTAGTGGGTGAAAAAAAAAGTGTACACAAAGCTCCATCAACGTGTATTGCAAGATAATAAAAACCATTTAACTTTATCTCATAGACCACCCATCGTCTAGCGAAATTGTGAAATTCCAGGTGAATTGGCGTTCAACAAAACTGTATTATACCAAAGGTTCAGACATTTTTCCAGGTAGGTTAAAGTGTAGTGTTGGTATACCCTAACGTTTTGCATTTGTTCTTATAGTATTCACCCCTTGCCACTGCAAACTAGCTGGTGAATTATTACTGTTACCTTCCTGTGGTACAGTAAATTTCATTTAGGTAGTTAAAGTCAATTTCACATGTAACAAATACCATCCATATCATGTGTCTTTATATGAAGATCTTCATATCGTTGATTTCCAAAATATGGTAACTTCTTGGCAGTGGGTACGTACACAAATACACCAGAATCCCGATTTTTGTGTTACGCATTGTTCTCCGCCGAGTCGTTTTTTACAAACGATGGGACGGTTAATTGACTCAATATAAATTACTGAAGTGTTGCAAATCCGCACTGATTTTACAACAGCATCCTTGGCCTGTCAACTTGAATGGTCAAATGTGTCGAGATAATGAACTACCATCACTACTTGACAACTTGAGCTTGAAAGTGCGACCGAACATGCGGTTTTAATATGATAATTTTTAAGCATGCTATTCGGTGGTAGTACGCGAAGTACTTGACCATAATTTCAATGATCGTTGGATCGGTAAAGGTGGTCCGGTAAATTAATCAGCTAGACCACTAGATGTTACTTCGTTCGATTTTTTTTGTAGGGTTATATCAAAGACCAGGTTTACAAACAAGTAGTAGCAACATGTAAGAATATGATTGAACGAATCAGAAATACTTGTGCCGAAATTCAAGCACACACATTTCTCAGTTGTGTACAATTATTTTAACATGTGAATTAATTAGTGCATTGAACATTTGATTTACCAGTATTTCATCCGAAGATACTATATTGAATAGGAAGTGAGTTTTTACCTGTAAATTTTGAATTTTGCAGAACATGCGTGACAACACACATACACACACGCACGCACGCAGGCATGTGCTTACGCTAATGAATCGTTTTTGTTCAATTATAAAAATGCAGACACATTTCTACAGAGGCCTGCAAGTTTAGTTGTAGGTAATAAACAAATAACAAGATTAGATCTGTTATGGCAGGTAGAAAAACATGATAAAATTGGGATAGTACATAAAAGAATGCGAAATATATTTAGAATAGGAGAGATAGTGTACTGTAGGAATTTTAGGAACCCTAGCAAAAGAACTTGGGCAAAAGTCATGATTGAGAAAGTGGAAAGTGATTTTGTGTATTGGTGTAGGTTAAATAATTAGGACCTTGTTTGGAAGCATCATATGATGAAACTGTAAAATATCTTCAAGATTGTAATACAGAGGAATTAAAGACTAAAGGTGTTCCAGATACGGTAGCTCAGCCTTGCAGCAGCCCCATTGTGGACGACGACATTAGGAAATTAGCGAGCTAATAGTAGAACAAGTAGGGTCACCTGATGCTATGAACTTACTGGAGAGTGATAGCTGAGGACCTGATATAATTAAATCTGAGAGCTTGCCTAGTAAGGACAGCAAGAGCGAGGGAATAAGATGTAGTGTTAATTTGAGGCAAAGTAGGAATATTAAAGGCTCCAGGCTCCAATTTATAAGGCACAATATTGCAGTGTATTGAGAACTTTAGTTTATGGTTGGGATAACACCTCCTTTGTAAGTTGTTAGAGGAATGACAAGTTGTTTAGTGATCGATATTTTTATCTAAAAATGACAGATGGTTGGAAAAGAAACTTAGTGTAAAAGGTAAATTGATAAATCTTAGAAAATCGTATTCATCTGGTTCTATTTGGTTATTCAATATGCAGTAGTGAGTACAATTATTCTCTCTAAACAAAAATGTATCAATTTTAAACGGATCTTTGTCACGTTTATTTACTAAATCAGAGGACACTGCAAAATTTGATTTTTGTAACATTTTTTAGTTACGTCAATTACTTACAAATTTTGGTAGGTACAGTTTTGGCCCTAAAAAATTTAGTCTGTAATCCATAGAAAAACTCGAAGTACTTTGCTAAAATCTTGTTTAGGTAAAATACCGAAAACGTCGACTGCACTATCTCAGTGGGACGGATGGTGTAAGTATTTGAGGAGGGTTCCAGAATGCTATCACTTATGAAATGTGTCTTAATGGGAAGCATCTTGGATGTCATCTAATCTCGCAGGGTATCTAGAGAAAAGCCCTTAAAGGAATAACAAGAGGGTGTGAAAACCTGAGATCAGGCGAGTTGTTATGGCTTAAAATTTACATGAGAAATCATTAAGTACACTATTGCTTAAACATAAAACAAGCCTTGACTATAAAAACACTAAAAAATGAACAGAAAGTTACGAAAATCAAATGTTAAATGACCTGAAGTTCCAATCATGCCCCTAGGTAATTGCAAAATCATTTATTACAACGAAACTGTAACTATATCTTCCAAATTAAACTCTCGACACACTTATCTCTAACATAGGGTTGTTGATCTGGGAACCAATGTGCCCCTAAAATTAAAAATATCCAACTTGGTAGGGTATAATCCAAACATGAATTGACTACTTTCAGTCTGTTCGATAACCTTTCTCAAAGGTAGCTAATCTACTTCAGTTGCGTATTGTTGATTGGTAAGTAGGTAGTGCTTTAAAAAGAATAGATCTTCCTTTCATAATAGTTCAAGGCATCTTCGGCAAGCTTTGGACAGATGAGTTAAGACTGCAACTTAAAAACATGTTTGTGTCGTTTTCTCTATCTGATAAATATGTACAATTAACTTAAGATGGATTGAATGAACCAGAAAAATGGATTTTTATTCATTTGAATCTGCACAAATCTGACTGCAAAGTCGTTATACTCAGATGATATCATCGACTCATCAGCGCAATACATTATTAATCAAAACAAATGAATAATAAAACTTTACTAATTTAGAATGAAATTACGATGATGATATCATCAATAAGCTTTAAAACCGTCTTAATAAATTTTACAACCTTTGAATATGAACAATATGTGATACAGAAATATTCTACCTTAGATCAAGAGTACATGTAACCTAAAAATTATATTTCTTAAAGGAAATTGCCTAACGCTATTGGTGGGATTTACTAATACAGAAACTATTAAAATGAAATATGATTATAAAACCTTCAAAAGACCATCACAACTTTACCATTGCAAATTTACCTACAACTACATTATATGTTCCCACTTTAAATCTCTTACCGAAAGTTCTAAAGGAGATTCAACTTGTTGCATAAACAAATTCGCACACATTTTGATTGGTGAACGGATTTACCGAGATTCCAAATGACCCCCCCTTATGCTTGTTTTAGGATTGTGAAAGTGAAGACATTGGCATGCAGCTATTGCAAATGGCTCATGCTGGTATTGAAAATATTGTTAAAAATTGGTTTTTGTTTAATAGGGTGGCTAACTTATCTGTTTGAAATGTACTCCTACTGACTTCGTAGGTTTGTTCAATGGAATTTATTATCTACTAGTGGTAGATGCATATTCAAAGCAACTTATTCAAGTGATATATGTTAAAACATATGTATGGAGCTATGAAGCCTGGACAGTAGGAGAAGCGAATAAGAAAAAGGTAGAAGCCTTTGAAATGTGGTGCTACAGACGTATGATGAAGATATCGTGGACGGACAAAGTTAAGAACAAAGAGGTACTAGAAATGGTAGGGGAAGAAAGAAATATGTGGAAAACTGTAAAAAAATAGGAGAGATAAGATGATAGGCCACATACTATGGCATGATGGAATAGTGCAGAATATATTAGAAGCAGAGATAGGAAAAAGAGAAGTAGAGGTAGACCTAGGTTAGAATATTGCACACAGATAGTGAAAGATGTAGGATGTGGGAATTTGAAGGAAATCTGTAGGCTAATTCAGAATAGAAGTTAATGGAGGTACGCGTCCAATCAGTCCTAAGATGGAAAAACTGACGGAAAAAAAAACTGTACTTAAACATGATGATTATTATAAACAACTACAGGTATTGGTTGTGCAATATTCTCGAATAATGTTAGTTGTATGAAAGGATTTACTGAAAAACTATGAAATCTACAAATGTCTAAGTGTTTGGGGATCTTGGCAGCCACAGACTGGGCCAGGAAGCGATTTTTTTTACCTGGAAATTTTGAATGTTCCAAGCAAGGTAGGGATCTTTAACGTGCGTGACAACACACACATGGGACCTCCATTTTACCTCTCATCCGAAGGAGGACGTATTTTTGTGAAATATGCTCGTCTAACGTTTTTCAAGCGGATCTTATCGGGATTTAAACCCGGGACCTTGGGCATGTAGTCACACGCATACCAACTACATCCCCCCCTCTGCAACCACTGAATATCGTGGAAATAGGGTATATAATTGTTAAACAATAGAAGGGGGCCGAACTGCATGTAACAAGAGAGAACAGCGAATGATCAAAGAACAAAAAAAAACAAGAAGAAAATTGTTAAAAGCATATGTGTGGAGCACAGCACAGTACGTCTATGAAATACTGGCAGTAGAAAAGCAGACAGAAAGAGATAGAAGCCTTCTGAAATATTGTGCTTCAGATGTATGAGATTGATAGCATGGACAGACAAAGTTAATAACAAATAGATTATAGAAATAGTAGGGGAATAAAGATACCCGTGGAAAAAAATAGAGAAATAGAAGGGCAAAATATGTTCTAAGGCATTTTTGGGGAATAGTATGGGATATATTACATGCAGTGATAGGAAAAAGGAGGTAGATGTAGACCTAGATCAGATAGTGATAGATGCAGACTGCAAATTTCAGGGAAATGTGTAGATTAGTTCAGAATAGGAAACAATGGGGGTACGCAACTAACCAGTTCCAGGACTGAAGACCTAATGATGATGAAGTTCAAATAATACTATCTCTGAAATTAACAAAGAAAAATTGTTTCTAATATTTTTTAAAAAAATTACATAACTTGAAATGTGTTTTTAATTTAGAAATTACTGAAATCAGTGTAGCAACGCACACTAATAATTGAGAACAAAATCCTACTTAAAAGACCTTTTTGAGATGTGTTTTCTATTCTTGAAAACATACAACTAAGATATGTGCGATTATTGATTTCATAGGTTGTAACGGTAGAGTCACTCTCCAGAAAACTACAATAACTGTAGAAGTGTCATCGTTCCTGTAAAAAAAAAGGCCATTTCTTACTATGTTAGTCTTAATACTTCCCAATTCATAATTTGTGTGTAGCTATTCTCATAAATGAACAAATGTGTGTATTTCTTACTAAATTATGTATGCCACTTTTTCTAAACTAACGTTGAGATTTCTTATAGCGTTTATCCGTTAAGTGACCATGAAATTTACGAATCAAATACTATGCGTGATGCAAATGAACAAGATTCAGATTGCTCTGAAGATTCAAACGCTGAAAATAATTGGAGAAATGATTATCCCGATGAATCTGATAGTATGCCAGAAGACAATAGCATTAAAGAAGATGATATTGTAGGAGCAATTAATAGGGTTGCAATATCTGGAAGTGACCTATCTAGTGATGAATCATTTGGTACTTATGGTGATTATGATGATTGTGAAGATGGAAGGCACTATGCTAGATTTAAATCCAGAAATAAGCAGGAATCTGATTTTTATGATGAATACGATCAAACTTGTACACCTTAAATAGGAAATGTTTTATAAATAATGTAAGCTTCTAATTTATTTTATATTTTCATGTTATATTTATATTAGTTACATGCATTTTTTGAAAATTAAATGTTTTGACATTTATTTGTTATTAGAATGCCATCTATTTATATTAGTTGGGCAACATTTACTTCTCTTAAAATATTTAGTTACTTACATTGTAGTGTATATTTTTACAATAAATTTGAATTTTCTTTGAATAAGAATTTTGCTCCAGATAAGAGATTGGTTTATATATAAAAACTGTCATGAGTGGTTATATTTCACACCTGCTATTGTATCAAGGAAAAAGATTTTCACTATGGTGATCTCAAACATGATGTGAGCACAAATCCGATTAAATTGAAAAACGTTGACTAACTATATCAGCAAAATGCCAGTAAATTGTAATCTAATTTTTTGTTATTGAATTTAAAAAAAAATCTATTCTATTTTTTGTACGTTTGTTGTGTCTTTTGCCTTTACATTTTATTTTAATATTTAAATTTAGGGAATTTTTAAACTCAGCAGGAGACGGTTTCCCTTACCCATCCTTAATTTAAGTTTCTACGTGTATATTTCCACGATTAGTTTCTCACAGATTGTAGGACAATAATTCACAATTTATGGTATGCTAACTGCATACACTTGCGTCCCTAGACTAAAAGAATATGGCGTGAAAGCATTAAAAGAGCGGGGTACTATATTTGGTGAGAACTAGGCCTCTTAAAAGAGGGTACTTTACTATCGACCTTTGACGATATAGGATGTGTGTGAGGTTCATGTTTAACGAAGTAATTCTTTGTTACCTTCTCCATAACTATCGTGTTCCGCTACTCCATAGGTACTTTACTTCGGCAACGATAAAATTTGGAAATACCAGTTAAAAGACCTACACCTGAGTGGCAAGAAGCGCCCATGGTGTTTAGTAACAAACCAGGTAAGCTCCTGGTCGTTTTTGTAAGCCTGTGTACTTCGCCCGTAGTGGCTACTGATGCAACCGAATTCGTGGGTGTAATAATTTGTGTATGCGTATAACATTATTATCAATGCTCCTACAGAATAACATTTCTTTCTACCGATTTCTTGCAGACTAATATGCACAGCCAGTTGAATGAATCCCAATGAATAAGCGCTTCCTTTATATACAAATTTATCTGTTTCCAGAAGCCTACTCGAAAAATGTAGAACACCATGATGCAAGGTTCCTGGAAAACCCAATTAACGTCCAAAATCATCTAGTTTTATGACCTAATTATCGTTCTAATTATCCATGACATGTATTATCTGTTCCTGTCCAACACATATACCACCATTTTGGCATCGCATACTAATGCTAAAGATAATCACTTTCTTGGGTTTACCAGGTTTTCGTGTTTCGGCCGCTTAAAGAATAAGATATCTATTCATTAATGATAATTACTTCGTTCTAAAATACCGATAACTCATCCCTTTAGGTTCAAGAAAATCTCATGTTTAGAACCAATTGCTGTTATTCACAGGGTAATTAATCCAAACTTCAATTGCCTTTCAATGCAAAAAGGGGTTGCGTTCTAATAGAAATATTTGCCTTCGTTTCGGTACACAAAATTATTTATTAATTTTGAGGTTCCCAAATACACGTTGATTGCAGCCTCACAAACCAAATGCGTAAAACTGCACTCTTATGCTATTTACAGCAAATCAAATGTATTTTTATCAAAATAAGTAAATTAAATGTCTTTGTATTTATCTTAAAACGATCGATTTTTATGTTTGCATTTAAATGTGCCCCCACGGCAATCTTACAATTATGTTTACAATTTATGCCACTAGCTATCCACTTACAATACACTTATACAACATGGGGCCACCATTTGTACACGCTTAATTCGCGTCCTTGCATTGCACATCAATGGACAAAGGTACGGCCGTACTATACAGGGCTCAACCACGAATTTACGAAAAATTCCATTCTGCCCAGATTCTATTATATTTTAATGGGATTCATTTCTAGAACTAGGGTTTCAATGACCTCTCGTGTTCCCTTATCACGTCATTTTCCTCCAAATTAAAATAAAATTCGAAGTCTACATTATTTTCCCGCATATATGAGTAATTTTACAATTTTTATTTCTAATTACGTGCTATCTATATCTAATTCTATAAGTTTTATAATACACACGCATAATCTCTTCATACTAGTGTTTTTCTCCTTTTAGCAATCCACCTATTTCTATCTTATAATCAACTAAACTGTCCTTAACTTCTATATTAATATCATTTACGATCTATTTCTATCCTATATATTTTTTCATATTTACACACAGCCTCGTCAAGTTTCATTTCAAACAAATTCTCTTCACTATTTTACATAACTCATCGCACATTCCTCTCTAAACAATCGTAATTTTGGAAAAATATGGGGCATAAAATTTTCATAAAATTGTCCCAAACTACCTCAATGTCGAAAAAATTATGGTCTAGAATTTCCTTATCTAGCCTACTTATGTTACTCTCAAATTGCACATCTTTCAATTACTCTGCATTAAATGCATCAACTTCAGTCAAATGGTTTACTATCAATAACTTCTACTCATTCTCACAATCGGTAGCAATTCTTAACTCTATCTTCCAATTCATAAGATTCTTACTTTAACAACAATTCTATTTCATTTATAACTTCACCTGGACATATAACAACCATTGATCCCTTATCTACATTATCTTCACATTCTCTCTCAAAGTAATTTACATTTTTCTCAAAATAATTCACATACTTTTAACTACCTCTCATCCTCTTTGATTTCAATAATTTCTTTCTTTTCCTTACGCTTCTAATTCTTTCTTACATCCGCTTATTTAAATAAATGTTGTGACAAACCAAACGCTACTCCTCCATATTTATACATACGCCATTTAAAATATCAATCTGATTCTCTACTCACAATTATCCCAAACGAATTATTAACTTCTATTTTCCAAATTATTTCATCCTTATTTAATATTTTACTACCTTTATTTATTTTATTTTTAAGAGCTGCATTCACAGAAAGTTCCTTTATCTCTTCTTCAACACCTAAAATCATACTGTTTTCATCAGTTTCATCTATTATTTCTATCCCTTCAACATCATCTTTTGCAGTTTTCAATAATTCTGAGTTTTTCTTTAAAAACGCTACAACTTCACTTCTAAGTTCACCAGGACATTTAATACTTAACCTCTTACCTTCCCCTTTCATCTGCTTCTCAAATTGATTCAAATTCATACAATCTCCTTGTACTTGTATATGAACTTCTTTGTCCCATTTAATCCTTTCATCTCCCATAATTATCACCTTATTCTCGGTATTTATTATAACTTTCATCTTACATATAAACTCCATTCCCAGAATGGCATCAACTCTTAATCCTGGTACTATTAAAAACTCTTGCTCAACCTCCGTCTTTCCAAACTTAACTTTCTAAATTATGATACTCATGATAACTGCAAACTTCTTATTATTCGGCAATACTAAATTATTTCTTTTAATAGGGATAACTTTTTGCATTAATTGCTCTGAATTATCTTTAATAAAACCATCACTTACTAATGTTGCTTCAGCTGTATCTATCAGTAATTTTATTTCTTTTCCTTCTACTTGCAATTTTATTATAGATAGTATATCATTTTTTTTTCATTAACTTTTTCATCATTTTCCAACTCAAATTTTATAAATTCACATGTATGTTCATATTTATTAATTTCTATATTTTCGTCACATGATTTGTCTGCATCTAAAAATTCTACCTACTTGACGTTCCAGGCCGATTAACTATTTCTGCATATGTCCTATTTCCGTTGCTTCTATTAATTCCATTTCTCTGTGCGTTTGCCATGTGTTCCCTTCCTTGGCTACTAGTTCTATTCTCAATGTTCCGGGATTCATTATTCTCCCTTCCTTCGTCTCTCCTAATGGCATTTCCTCTATTCCAATTTCTTTGGCTATTCCGCTTCTCAAATGGTCTGCCTTGACTGCTCTCCTGTATATTATTCCTCTGGAATCTAAGCGTATTCATGGGCTGGCTCCTTGGCCTGGTCTGCATTCTCTTGGTTGACCCATATCATCATAACATTGAAGATATTCCAAAAACACATCTCTATCAACAATATTTTGTAAGGCTATGCACTGCCTTACTTTCGTTTCGAGGTGACCTAAATATTTTATAATTTGCTCTAAAGGAGGATCAAGTTGTTTAGCAACGCTAAATTTCCTGATCGCATACAATTCCCTTGTCATGCCCGAATCGCTACTATATTTGCCCAACAATAAATTATCTGTAACTTTAAATTGCTGGGTATCTCCTCAGAAATGCTTTAAAAATTTATTCTAGAAGTCTTTAAACGAACTTAACTCATTTTCAATTAGTCCAAACCAAATTTCGGAACTACCCTTCAACATAGACCTTTTTCCAATTAGTCCAAACCAAATTTCGGAACTACCCTTCAACATAGACCTTACAATATTTAAGTTCGTTTGTTCATCCCAGCTAACTTGTATTAAAGTTTTTAAGTTATTTAAAAATATTTTAGGGTTAAGTTTATTATCCCCATAAAATTTTGAGTGTTGTTCTAACAGAACACTGGTTGGACTGCATCTCATCGGTTCCCCAACATGAATATTTTTAACTTTATCTTCTAAATTCTCAAATTTATTCCTTAAGTCTGTTTTAAGATTTCTCAAATCATTTCTAAATATTTTAAAACCTGCTTGACAGCTTCCCTCTATTTCATTTACTTTTTTTATCTAAGTCTTAATTTTTCTATTAGTTTCTCTTTCACTTGCTTCCTGATTAGACTTTATTTGAACAATTTGTTCTTTAACATGATCCATATCCTCTAAAATTTATACTACTTTTCCTCTAATTTCAAATTTCATTTCCTCAATAATTTTGTTAGTTCCCTCTAAACCCAAAGTTAATCTTTCAATAATCTCTTTAAATTTACTTTCATTCTTTTCACTTTCTAATCTTAAACTTTCCCCCAATTTTGCTATGTTCTCTCCAAATTCTGCTCGTAACCTCTTAATATTTTTATCAGATCTTTCAGTCATTTCCTTGATTCTCTTTCAGTTCTTGCATGCCTTTCTCAGTCTTGTTATTCATTTCTTTCATGTTTTTCTCATTCTTTTCACTCATTTCTTCCATATTTTCTTTTTGTTCCTGCATACTTTGATTTAGAGACTTAATAAAGGAGCCACCATTTTTGAACCCTGGGTCTCTCCCTTGGCGTCTGGATTCTCCTTTTTTCACTTCTTCCACATAAATGTTTTCCTGAGAACCAATTTACATTCCCTCAGCTCTCAAACTCTCACGAACTTTTTCCTTCTGTCAGTCATACTGGAAAATTAATCAGATATTACAAAAGAAACAAAAACAACTAAAAACAAATTCTACGAGACAAGAAACTCTAATTTACAGACGAATTAATCGAGCCACAGGTTGGGTCGCCGCTAAAAGAATGATGTGGTAAGGCCTCGCTGTGGTCTTTACTAAAAAGGTTGGTATGAAATAGGCCGCACGTTGAGGTGCCACTACAGAAGTACTGTGATAAGGCCATGTTGAGTGTGTCGCTGAAAGGGTGATACGAAACATACTGCAATTTGTAAAACTCGAACATGAAATGGTTCACTTACCTTCCTTTTCTTGTAACTTTGCCTGGCTAGCTCAACGGAACTGACGGAGTTTTTCAAAATGAAATCAAACACAACAATATCACAAAGCATTTATACTGTATTAAATATTTTCTCTCATACAAAATCATTTAGAACTTTTACAACGTTGTTCCTTTCAAACAAAAATAATTTCTAAGGATATAAAAAAATATGTTCCTTATCTTATTTTATATATACAGAATTAAATTTATTCTTTTGAGAATGGTTTACCTGGTTATAATTATTTCCAAGCTTGAAAAATTTGTTTTGGTCAGAAAAAATCCTTGACAGATAATCTCTTAAAAGGTCAGAGTATTTCGAACTCTGATCACAAATTCTTCTGGTACAACCTTTTTACATAAAAAATATTAAGAGTTACTCTTATTATTATGCCTTACATTAAATGTAAATCAGTTAAAAACAAGTTGAAAATGCAAGGCATTGTCGCAACGAACTTCCAAATGTAGACTTACTTTAAAACAATTTAAAGAAAATAAAATTATTATGTTGTAATAATTAGAAGTATTCAGATAAAATAAAAATTAATTCGGGGGGGGGGGGGTCGGGTATCCGTGGTCAGATTTTGTGAGGGGTACCATATTTCGACTCAGCTATGTTAGGGGAGTCCAAATATGTATCGCACATTAATTTTGGACCTATTTGAAATTTTAATTTTCCCGACGGAATATCGCGGGGGCACGGCGTTCCCGTGGCCCGATTTCAACTGACATCAAAACTTAAGCTCAGGACACCGAGCTAAATCGATTGATGTATCACACATTGATGTCCGACCATTAGAAAGGCCTCGGACGGACAGACAGACGGACGACAAATCGATTTCATAAACGAACGAAGTTCGTTGATAAATCTACAAGTCATACTTGCAGAATCCACAAAAATGTTCCTCGGAATAAAAAAAATCTTGTTTTACATTGACATCAAACCAGCTTACAAGATTCTCCATAAAAAATTCTCATTTCTAACAGCGATTACCAAAGTGCACATCTGGTTAAATCTTCCTCTTCAATTATTTAATAAAATCTTTAAAATAGCTTTGAATGAATGAATCCAAATGAATAAACCTTTCCTTTATATACAAATTTATCTTTCCAGAAGCCTACTCGAAAAAAGTAGAACACCATGATGCAAGGATTTCCGGAAAACCCAATTAACGTCAAAAATCGTTGAGTTTTATGACCTAATTATCGTTCCAATTATCCATGACGTGTGGTATCTGTTGCGACCTAACACAACCCACCGTTGTGGCATCGCATACTAATGCTAAAGATAATCACTTTCTTGGACTTTTCCAGGGATTTTGCAGGTTTTTTTGTGTTTTGTCCACTAAATATTTGCTTTCGTTTCAGTACACAAAATTATTTATTAATTTTGAGGTTGCAGTCTCTCAAACCAAATGCGTAAAGCTGTAGTCTTTTATGCTATTTACAGCAAATCAAATGCATTTTTATCAAAAATAAGTAAATTAAATGACTTTTTATTTATCTTAAAACGAACAATTTTTACGTCACATTTAAATGCACCTCTTGGCAATCTTACAATTAATTATTTTTACAACACTTACGCCACTTGCTGTTCAGTTAGAATACACTTAACACTTATACACGCGCAATTTGCGTCCTTGCACTGCTCATCATCGCCCTAATTGAAGCTCATCAGGACAGGAATAGCAAAATTGTAATATTAAATACAGACACATTATGGGAAGTACAGCATCACCTAGCTCTCAATTTATGTCTGCGTGTTGTTTCACCTAACATCCTATGTTTTAGCAACAGTCGGTACAGAGGAGATCCGGCTCAACTGCCTTTTTTCATAGCCATGTTGAACCACACTATATGAAAATAACATTTATGAAACACATAACCAAACTCGAAATTTGTTGTTTTTAGTGGCTGTAAATCCAGGACTGTTACAAATTCGTCTCGAAGACCAAGAAATGTTACGTGATAATGTGAAATGTGGACCTTTTACTTTAATTGTGATTCACAATATGTAAAACATATGGTTACTGACAGTGATGGAGAGCAAGTTTTTATGAACGAATTTTAGTGTAAATGCAATTAGTTAAAAATTAATTTACTACAATAAACGAACGTACCTCTAATAGTTTCTTAGTGGGCACGGCATATTCAATTGACCGTGATTAAGTGGGTCTATGCACTTACAATCACACTATATCACTCATGTTGACCAGCTGTCAGTTGTCTTGTTGAAGTTCAAAATACAAATCCCCAAATAATAAATCTCTTTTTTTCTGATTGGATGTGATTCGACAGAATTATGATTATTGGCGAGTGTAATGTGCCAATTTCAAAACAAATAGCACTGCGAAGATGATCCAAATACCATCTCGCTGTTGAATTTACAACAATAGAGAATGTTGAGAACTTTATTGTTTTTGAATTCAAATTTATAGGTTTCCCCGTTCTCTATGATGGTTGTTGTAAAAATAAAATGTAGAACATGGTTGAAACAGTTTTGCTACTCCACAATTTAATAACTAAAAGTTGTAAATGATTCAATATACTGTAAACACTTAGGACTGATAATTGACCACAACTTAAGATTCAAAGACCACATTACCAAATGCATTCAAGTTGCATACATAAATTTAAAACTGTTGTATATAAATAGACATATTCTAACATTGAATGACAAGCTGTGCTTATCTGATGCCCTGGTTTTGTCCCATTTTAACTATGTTGATGCCATATACGGACCTTGTATTGATAATGTCAATGAAAAACGAATACAACACGTACAAAATACATGTCAGGTACATATTCGGGCTAAGAAAATTTGATTGTGTCTCACACAAGCTGACTGAGGCAAACTGGCTTAGCATGAAAAACAGGTGGCTACTGCACTTTGCTTGTCTACACATAACTACTAAGCAGCCGTTGTTTCTCTTTAATAAAATTCGTTATAGAACAGATGTGCATAATATAAATATTAGACATATGGGATTATTGTCTATGCCGGCTCACTCATCATGTATTTTCCTAAGATCATTCTCATAATATTGTAAAAATTTACAATTCCATTATTTCGAACAATAGAAATATTCTTTTCGCAAATCAGAATCATTAAGTCAGGAACCTATATATAATGCCAGAACATGATAGTTAATTTTAATAAAATGTCTTTTTATTTAGCTAAGTTACTTTTTGGTAACGCAAAAAGTTTAAAATACAATTTAGTCTATTCTCCAATGTACAGTAACCACACTTTCATAAGTGCATTCCAGTCAAGGCAAATATGGTTTTCGAGCTGGATTCGAAAGTAACAGAAATATTAGCTAAATTACAAGAATCACTCAATAAGAGCAGTGAAATTGTAAGTAAAAATTGATTCTATTGATCTAATGAAGATTACAGTAGATCAGTACTACAGGCATACATATCACTCTGCAGACCAGTTCATTACAGTGAACCACCACTACAAACGTCCAGTCAGTGCACTCGACCAGTATAACAAGCGTCCAGCACTGTAAGAGACCAAATTAAAACATTTGTTTGATATTTTCCGAAGTATCTATTCAAGTGATAATTTAAGTGTTGTCTTCATTTTGGCGAGTCCTTCATACTGCTTTCGTTTACAATTAGCTTCTATCTGAATAATAAGCATTTTTAAAATTGATATTTTTTTTTATCAAAATCAGTTCTGAAGAATTAAAGGTTTTAATTTGAAAATGTGACATTTGTAAGGCACAAATCACACGTTTTCATTCATTAAAACCCGTAAGATCGATATATCCAAAAATATTGAAAATTTAAAGGTACGATTATCAGCAATTTACTACTTTTAGAAGAATTTAGTAGTTTGCAATTTAAAATGGAACTTTTAAATAAAAGGATAAGCGAGAAGAATAAAATAGCCGAATGGGAAAGTTTTGACGATTATTATTTTTGTGTTAGCTCTAGCACAGGACATAATCGATAGAAATTCAGCAAGCTAATTGTCATAAAGCGCACAATTGCCTAGCAACTGCTCGTAGGATTCTAGGTTTTCTGGTATGATCAATTTTTACTATTCCGAGATTCTTTCAAATTGCTTATTCATAATCATAATATTAGCAAAATAAACAAGTTTCACTATTTAAAGACGGTTCTCCAGCTGCCAGCCAATGATGTCAGTAGCTCACTAGAAATATGTTAGGACAATTATATTTCACAAGCAGTGATGCTTGAAAGATTTGATAATAAAGGCATTATTATAAATAATCATATTAACGCGATCTTTAGCCGGCCGTCAGTATAAAAAAATTATACTTAATATTAGAATTTTTACTTTCCAAATATTTACCTTATCTGCGGCTTCATCTTCCGTCCACAATCTCACTTTTTCGTATCCCTACATAGTCGATGTTTTTATGTAACTGAGTCCTATGTAACAGACTTTATTTCTTTTTGCGTTGCATCCAATTTACTCCCATGGTAAATCATATTTTATGTGTTAGCATCCGATTAATACAATGTATTGAGTTTAATCTACGCTTACCACACAAGTTCTCACGCTTACAATCCATTACATTGCATTTAATTGTGGAAAATGCATACACATTGTTCGTCACGTTTCGATTTCTGCTTTATGGTTTTTAATGACATCGTCCTTTATACAATGCAACGAACTTAAAAGAAACAATTTGTACTTTCTTATCTAAATCATTTTTATAGTAACAAAATTTGAAATATCCTAATTAATTAAGAATAATTATTTACGAAAGATTATATACAAAGTGTGTCCATATATTTTGTTCCTTCAAAATTAAATTTTATTTCTTTCACATGTAATTTGTTGCTAGTTAATTCAACGTGTTACAAATTCTAAACATGACATAACTTTGCTGTAAATATTTACAGTTACAAGACGATACTTTTATGGTTTTAAAGTTTACAATTTTAATAAATAACAATTTACTGAAATGTCTTGCTTATTGAACACTACTATTTAGGACGTCAAAATTATATAGGGTATATCAACATTAACTTGCTTGTTCAAGATTAATTTACCTATTTTTGTATCTGATGCTTATCGCAACACCAACGTGTTATACAATTTTGTTCACTAGAAGTTTCCGAGTCTTCCTTCAGAATTTGCATTTGCCACTTTTATTTTCCTTTTAATGTGGATGTAATGGTACCTTTTATTTTTCGGTCATTAACAATAACTTATTAACCACTTTCTTGCTCGGAATAAAGCTTTAGTTATGCTGGTAAAATTTACCATTCATGTATTATGTATCTTGCAAATAGGAATAACGGTTAAAGTTTTTCTCAATGATCAAAAACATGTTCAACTATTTTACTAGAACTACTTTCTAAACTGGTTTGAAAACATTTTGTCGAAAACGGTTTACCGAAAAACAAATATACCAAAACTCACTTTACAAAAACAGGTTTACAAGAAGCATACTGAAACTGTTTTACCAAAATTGATTTTAATCGAAACTAAATTTAATCATACCCATTATAGACTACAAACACCAATTTTGTTACCAGTGTTTCAAGTTTCTTGTTACAGAAACGGTAATTTAGGCTAGTAAAAAAATCATTTGGCAAATTTGATGTAATTATATTATGTAAAGATAATTTAAAAACACAGTTATTAAGTAATAAGAAATAGTATTGCAAATAACTTTTATATGTATGAACATCATGATAAATATGCTAGATAAAGTATATCATAAACAGATATGTACCTAGAGCATGCAAATAAGCCAGTTTTTATTTTGGTAGGATATGCAATTCCTAATTCTGGTATACTTAACCATTTCAAGATCTATATGTATTATAAACATTTTAAAACGAAATTGTAGTTTATTCCGTTAATTTTAGAGAGCTGAATAGCAAATGCATTCATTTTTGGAGGGCGAAAAAGAAACTTGTCCAATATTTGAATCTTAAAATGTTTAAAACTTATTATTTATAAATATTGCAATATATAGTATACAACTATAAAAAGAGATTACAACCCCATAAGTACTGCTGTAGCAGATATCGGAACATGTGACGGTGCAGATGCTTGGCGAACACTCATTTCCCACGTATCCAATAATTGAGATACAGAAAAATGTTTAGGTAATTTTTTTATTCTGGCCAAAAGAGCAGTTTGAACCGCAGAGAGAAACTGTGTAGCGTTATATTCATGTGGTGCCATATGACATTTTGGAGAACTTTTTGGATAATCTTCAGGTATTGTTATTAAAACAGGCGGTACACATGGCAATTGTTTATCATCTAATGAACATAACAATTGGATAGTTTTAGATCCTGGTTGTTGATTAGGATCTAGCAAAACCTTAAAACGCTGATCTAATCTAACAATTTCCCCTTGTAAAACATCAGGAATTTCACTAGGTGGTTCCTCGGTCCTTTTACGTTTAAGCGATGGAACCAACCTAAAATGTTGAATTAAAATGCAGGATATTCTAAAAGAATCTTACTTAATTTCAGGACCAAACAATGCTTCAAGAGTAGGGCCAAATGTTCGATGTAAAGTGTGGTTTACAACCGATGATTGTAAACTGTTACTAACTGCTTCTAGCAATGGATTAGAAGAATGATGCTCTTTAAAATTAGCATTGTGAGATGGTGGAATGCTTCCATCGCCTCTCTTAAAATCCATTCTTTCAAGAGCTACCTCACATTTTAAAAGAGTTTCAAGTGGCATACGTTGAGTTGGATTTGTAAGCAATTCGAGTAACTTCTTCATTTTGCTTACATGTTTCAGATCTGTAAATAAACTAAAATAAATGCCATCTCATAATTTTATTATTATTATTTCATTTTTCACTAATATAATACATAGAAAATATTAAAAATGTGAACCACATATACCAAAAAACAAAAAAAAACACAGCCCACGATTATCTATTAACACATAAAAAATCAATAAAGGATTCTGTACAAACAAGCAAAAAGAAAATAAATTAAGTGTTATTATTTCGCAACAAACAATTATATTGTACAGACAATTTAGGAATTTAGATACGAAGTGTGCATCTCGTATTTCACACACAATAAAATTAATAAGTAGTAAATAAACCCGTGAGAGCTTTTGTCAAGCGTTTTTAAAATTTCACCTAATACTTTTTGTAAAATAACTAATTAATAGGAAAGAATTAACGTGTGAGAGCTTTTGTCAGACATCTTTTAAATTGTACATAGTACCGTTTGTAAAATAAACCAATCAGTATAAAGGAGTAAGCGGGTGTCTGTCCAACATTTTTAACAAAGGTACATCACACCTGTAGAGCAATAATATCGATTAGCAGCAACAAATAATAGTTCTACAATGTCATGTTTCTTGTCACGTAACTACACCAAACGCTGATACGGAATATGCCATTGACACACAAAAGAAAACGAGTTGCATACCTGTAGGTGTCCAGATACTTAGCTTGCAATCCGTCAGGAGTGAGGCAACACAGAAACGCCGCAGTATGCAGGATCCATTCACCCTGCCATCGTAACTACAGCAGCGATCCACAGACAAAAGCAACTGGTCCACGACAACGAATAGATGGGGCTACGCAAAGAAAGAACCCATTTGGCCTCCAGCTAAAAAAGCTAAAAGGAGTATCTGATTGGAATGGGTAAGCATGGAGAAACACCAATACACGCAAGACACCTCCTAGTTGTCGAATAGAAAAAAACAAACGTGCTTTGCTTTTGAAATACAGTGACGAATAATGTAGAAAATATTTCGACGCACAAGCTGAAGAATCAAATTCAACATTGGTTCAAATGACACGAATTCGAACTGCAAATCCTCGCTTATCAAAGCACGATTAAAACTGGAACACCCGGGTTTTATCGGATAGTGTGCGACCTTATTTCAACAAGTCTTTACATTGAAACAATAGAAAAAACCATTATACACGGACGTAATGTATATCAAGATAACGGGTACCTACAACAGAATACGAACTATTTAATTGTAGTATAAACTTGTCGTTTCAAAGCAACTACATTTAAGTTGAGGAATTATTAGAGAGCGTATTTATTATTAATTATGTTGAAGGCTTTAACAGTAGAAACGGGATATATTCGAGCAGTATTGAATTAACCAGGGAAATTTTAATAAATAATAATAATATTTATTTAAAGGAGGTAATCCAAAATTGGAACGTAACAAAAGTAATGTCTGTGAAGTCGGCTGGAAAAGTTATGGCATTAGTTTTTTGGGATGCTAAAGGTGTCCTACTAATTGACTATCTTCCCAAGGGCCAAACAATAAACGGTGAATATTATGCTAAACTTCTAGTCCAACTGTATAAAAATATTCGTGAAAAAAGACCTGCATTGCGTAAGATCATCATTTTCCATCAGGATAATGCACGTCCACAAACAAGTGCAGTGGCAATGCAAAAATTGAATGATCTGAAGTACGATCTGTAGCAACATCCACCTTATTCGCCTGATTTGGCTCCTTCTGACTTTCACCTATTTCCACGACTAAAAGTTTTCCTTGGGGGAAAACGATTTTCCACGGACGAAGAAGTAAAGCAGCTGCCAATGACCATTTTGGAAGCCTTGGAGAATCGCACTTCCGTGATAGCATAATGGGTTTGGAATATCGCTGGATGAAGTGTATTCAACTTAACGGAGATTATGTTGAAAAATAAACTACATTTTAAAAACAAATTTTTTCATTTTCCCATCCGTTTCGCGAACTTTTCAAACCACCATCGTATGAGGATTTCCAAACATACTGCAGATCATTTTTTGGAATTTAAAACTAATGAAACGAGCTCATACATATAACAAATAGAAGTGGTCCTAAAATTGAACCTTGAAGCACACCGTGACTGACCAATTTACAGTTGGACTCATTATGCAAACAGACTTTGAACTCTTGTCGAACAAATAGCTTTGAAGTATCTGAAGATACTGGGCCAAGTCCATTCTTTCCACAATTGCGATCATTACCGTATGATCAAAGGCTTTACTGTAATCCAATAAGACAAGGATCGTCAGTAGGTCATTATCACTGCCTGCAATAATGTCATCTGAAATGTCTACTAGAGATGTAACACAACTATATCCAGGTCTAAATTCAAATTGCGAATATGGAATTAAACATAAATTTTCAATTATGTGCGTACTGTGTATTAATAATTTTTTCGAATGTTTAATCATTGCAATATTAATACCATCCTAAGCCTTTTTTTTATTTTACTAACAATACTTAATCTCTTCAGAATCAACAGTAGTGAAAACAAAAAAATCTAACAAATTGTGCAGCTTTTACCATCTATATCACTTAACGGCATTAGTAGTCACTGTTGAGCTGCTGGTTAAAAAGTACTCACAAATCTTTAGGTGTTGAATAGTGAAGTTTAGTGCACATCTAGCACAGTAGATTCCTCGTTTACGTAAATGCAAAGTATAATTGTGCTGATTAAAACACCCTATTACATCAAGACCTATAAATATGTCCTGCATACCTATTTTACCATAAGTAAAATAATCTAGAAGTAATATCTGACATTTCTGCTCCATATTTCTAACAGAACGTAGTTTTAAAATTTTGCAATTCACTTGATCAGAGAGGTGATCATTTTGTTTTATTATATAATCCATTAGCATTTTGGTTTCAAGCTTTTCAGAAAAGGAATCTTTACTTACACGGCATTTTCCTAGGTATGAAAGCAAATATTATAAAATTCTTTGCTGCAACTGGAATGAGACCTCTAGATAGAACCCAGGTAACAAAACGTTTGCTACAAAGATCATAGCCCATGGAAGACGATGATCCTCAAACTTGGACAGTATCACTTAAACTTTTACTGAATGTGACTAGAAATATATGCAGGTTAACAGTCACAAGAAAAAAGAAAATTCCTGTTGAACCCAGAAAGTGTTGCCACTACGGCATTTCCACAAACATCGTAAGCTCGCCCATCGACCAGTACGGCTGGCTACGCAAGACTTCGTGGACTTTGATGATCAAGATGAAGTTAAACCTAACATAAGATTTGAATCTGAAATCTAAAGAAAGACGAGGAAGCAGGGGCTAATCTAGGAAAGGTGTCCATAAAAAAACTTGTCTATTGGGGAGTTTATTGAAGTCCAGTTTGAAACCGATAAGGACAAGAAATTCTTTGTTGTTCAAATTTAAAACTAATCGATGACATTGAAGTTAAATTTCTATGTCTCAATAGAAAAAAGAGAAATTGTTTTATTTTTCCTGCAATCGACGACATAAGCGTCATAAATTTATGACAAATCGTAAAAAACTGCCATCGCCAAATACACCAAGACATAGTTGATATGAATTCCCTGCTTATTTAAAACTTAACAGTTATTATATATAAATGCCGTTGCTTTATTTCTTGTACATTTTTAAATAATGTAGTATCTTACCAAAGAAATAAATAAAAATATTTTTTTAAGGGGAAAAATATTTTATCATTATTTTTATGTTTGGATTGACCTCATTCTAGGAGTGACACATTTTAAATGCGATATAAGTGAGTGCACCGATTCGTCCCTTTTGAGAGGTGAATTGGAACATCAAAAAATTATTTTATCTTTATCGGCAAACCTGCAAATTATTTCTCTTCACGTTTCAATAGATTTTGCAAGCTAGACTAATATTCCCAATTTCCGATTTATTCCGTTATTTCTGTCAGGAGTTAGTAAAAACTTAATGAAAACCGTTCTGATTCGCCAATTGATGATACATTACTGCAATTTTTTGGTAGTCTAAAAAAATTGCATAAATGCATCAGGGACTCATTTTGATTTTAAAATGATTTTTGGTCAATAGTTTTCAAAACTTGAAGTATGCAAAAATATGAAGCTGATGCAAAAACTTGAAAGTCAAAATCTTATTTCATAAATTCACTTTTTCTCTAAAAGAAAAAGTTGTAGACTTAGTTGTTTCAACCTGAAAAACAATATAAAATCAAACGAAAAAAGTAATGTGAAATAAATAAAAAAGTAATAAAAAGCAAAGACTAACTGTCATTGTCACTTCCCATTCTTGCAATCATTTTCCTCACAGGTTCAATATATTTACTAAGCTGTCTAACTTTATCCATGTATGCTTGATCATCTTGTATTCCCATAGGACTTTGACCGGGTTGTCCTGGAGTATTTAAAGAACTGCTTGGACTTTGAGCCATACCAACAGATCGTTGCGGTCCTGCCATTAAATTAATTTGTGAGCTTGGTGAGTGAACTAAAGCAGGTGATGGAACCATTTGGTTACTAGGTGGTTGACCCAATCCAGCAGGCGACTGTACAGAGGGTGTTGGACTTTGTCGGAGATATTGGTTAGGTGTTGTGTTACGAGGAAAATTTGCACCAGGTGCATTCATCATCATAGTCTCCCCAGATTTTCTTTGCATTTGCTGTAGCTGTCCAAGCATTTGGTTGTTAATTTGTGTAGCCATTTGATTACCAGCAATCATAGGACCACCCATTCCACCTTGTAAATTGTTTGCTAAAACAAACTTGATATTAAGGTATCAATTCACAATAATTTAATTGGCACCTAATTGATTTTGTAACTGCCCTTGTAGCATATTTGAAACTTGGTTACCTAATTGACCACCTACTTGTGCTTGCAACTGACTATTTAACTGATTCTGTAATTGGTTTGGAAGTTGACCAGGCAATTGGCCCATACCTGCATTGGACATTTGATTGGACATTTGATTCGTCAACTGAGTAATTTGTCCACCTAACTGATTTGCCATTTGTGCCATTTGATTGGGCATGGGTCCACGATTACCCATTACCATTGTGGGATTACCTTGCATGTTACCTTGTAAGTTTCCCATGCCAGGTCCAGGGCCCCGATTAAGAGTTTGCAGTAAATTTGAAGCAGAAATAGGTGGCATTTGTTGAGGTCCTCCCAACTGTACATTCTGTTGCACTGGCATTCCCATCATTTGATTACGTGAGCCCTGACTGGCTAGATTTTGTAATGCATTTATGGGATCTGGCATTCCAGGACCACTATTTTGCACCTGTCCTTGACCATTCATTTCGTTTCCCTTTTTCGTATCTAAATAATAATTAACATCACATACTTTTGCTAATATTTAACATTTGTAAAATCAGTATACCTAGGGTTACCCCATTTAATTTAGCCAGTGTGAAACATTAATGTAAAATATTCATAATAGAAATATAATTATTAACAGATCACCAATCATAGATGAAGTCAACATACAATTTCAAAAGTATTAAAATTTAATTTTAAACAAACCAAAAAAACGCTTTCTGGTTTTTTGCTATTCATCTTATTTTAGTATTGGATTTTAGAAAATAAAATATTTCGATAATACTTATAAAAATTTCAGGAATACCCAAACAATAGAAAACCAGCATTTCACATGCCATTAAGGAATTTCCTAAGACATAATAGAGAGTTAGCAACTACAATGCTAAAAATCCATTAAAGCTAAATGTAACGTGATGGTTTAGATTAATGTATTTTATGTAGAAACACAAACTAGAGTTATCGCATCCTACTATATTACCGTACGAAAAACCTAACCTTGAATGTGTGACAATTAATATTTAATTACCGATTGATCTATTAATGGCAATTCACAATTAAAAACTCAATAATAAATTACAAGGATACATTCAAGTTTTCAAAACTTACGTCAAATAAAACAAATAGCATACAATATGTTGTAAACGGTATTTTTACGAAAATAGCGGACCGTGGCTATTTATTTACCGTACGCAATGTCTGCACAGATGCACTTTTTACTAAATTAGCAAAAATAGCGTACAATAAATTTAGCGGTGGCCGTGCGATAACTCCTGAAATAAATCTTGGAAATTACTGATTAATAATGTATGTCCTTTCTTAAATAAAACATTGTTATTTCCTCAAACACATTGGAGTAGTTTGTAAATCTCGCACCTGCATCAATATCCTTTGTCTGCAAAAATGTTAAACAACCAAGGCTATCCTTAATAGTTTTGTATAAACTAATGCTAGACTCCAAAATCGAATCATTATTTTGAAAAAAAATACTTGGGAAGTCGTAAAGCCATTTGTAACACAACAAAGAAATTTATGACAAAAACATAGAACTTTTATTAGTCACATAAAAATTACAAGAGATATGCAAACTCAACCTCTTATAGAGTTGGGCATTTTCAAAAATGGCATGCTGGATACATGAACATTGGTTATAACTGTCATATTTTAGCGAAAAATCCAACTCATAATAATTGGTGTGCTCTTGTATTACAAAGTATATTTTTTAAATAGGAGTGATTTAAAATTACCGTTTAAAAATACACATCTCTGATTGGTTTCTGCCAAACAGAGTTTACACCACTTACAAGTTTTATCATGCTTGCTGTTTAGCATATGTTCTGACATCAATAATAATTGTAATAGCTGATTTATTCCTATATAATTGTTATTGTAAATCGCTTTGTTTTGTTTATATTGACGTATAAAACAGATCTTGTCAGAACTAATTATTCTTTACCTACAGCTTATTTATAAACTTATATGTAAATATGAATTATCCCTGTATGTTTGTTGTGGTTTGTTTAGCATTTTTCTTAATCTTCTTTGGGAATTAAATCACTCATAGTTGTTAAAATCGTCTGTATTTACGTTTCAATCCATGACCTAGGTTCGTAGTCAAAATAAAAATTTTCAAGTTTGACAATGATGGGAGCGACTTTGAGGTAGCCAATACACTTAACGTGAAATAAGCAGATTATATTTTTTATATCATTAAATTTAATATAAATTCATTAACTTAAGGATTGGAAAACATTTTTTAACATGTTTCTGTTTATATCATTGAGAGGATGGTTATCAAAGAAGTGTGCGATTATGTTACCGTAAGACTTAAGCAGCCATTTTTTACACTTATCCTGAGGAAGAAAACCATTGTGATTCAAGCTACCTCTTTGGTAGTGCCAGACTTTCACCAACTGAAAAACTCCTCTGTTGTTGCATGTGACAATGACAGCTTAAGCCTTACGGTAACGTAATCGCACACTTCTTTAATAACCATCAACTCAATCGTATAAATAGAAACATGTTAAAAAATGTTGGCCAATCCTCAAGTTATTGAATTTTGTCACGGTACAAAATGGTATTTATGAACTTTGGGAACAATTCAAGTGTTGCTTCGTAGCTCGATGACTTATTAAAACTCCGGGGTAGCTCAGTGCAAAGACTCTTAAAGGGGTTTCAATGATTGGGGTGGGATTCTGCCAACCATTGACTCTGTATGAGGCATTTATAAAGCTACTTTTATTTGGGTGCCAGGACAGGGAGCAATAGTGATATAGAGCCCTGTTCCACGAACTCTGAACAACCACAAAGTAACACTATAAATTTTTAAATAACCAAACAATAATACTCAATAACCAGATAAGTATAAATTCTATTAATGTTTCCTTTTTAATAACCTTCACACACACATTAAAATACCGGAAATTACTGTAACACTTCAAATAAATAAACAAAATGGATCCAAGAACAATTAATTAACACACTATTTCTGTAATTCTGCACGAGTGCTATGATTGGGCAATGTACGCCTCATATATAATTACCAATTATACAGTGCAAGATTCATATGGCCACACAAAGTTGCAATACCTTATTATACACCACTGAACATCAATGTGTTCAAATAATAAGTAATGAAAGACACACTCGTGCAGGGATTTACACTGTTAAATTGATTCAATATTAAAAAGATGATTAGAATTACAATTATCAAATAATTACCTTCCGTACATAATATTAAACATAACTCTTATAGGCAATATCTAACCAGTAATAATGTAAAGTGGGATGCTTAATAATTTTCTTTCGTTAAGCAAGTAATTAATTTAGAACTAACACATTTGCGCTAACCAAAGTAGCGCTTATCAACATGCAACAATTGTAAACGACAATAATGAAACAATATATACCACAAATATTTATAGAAAAACAACATACGATCTTATTCTGTGTTGATTCTATAGATGCAGGAAATTAAAATCATTTATGCTCAAATCCTTGCAGTATTTCTGGACGATTAGGAATGAGCAACTTATTCTAGACGAGATCAACATAAACCATTAACAAATATTTTACGGCAGGCAATATTCGTACCAGCAGTAAATACAAACTTTAACTTAAATTTATAATTGTATCTATACTTAATGTCATACTAAATTCCCTAAAATAAATACACCATTGTAAAACTATTTACACATGTGTTACATTAGGTAGAAAACTTACCAGTGATTCTGGGATTGATAGTTAATTGAAGCAAAGAAGTTTTTAACCATTTACAAAAACATGTGATCTCAACTATTGAGCATAAGAGGCAAGTAGTTGTTTTTATCCGCATAAAGCGTAACTGATTACTAACCCACCAAAAACAAAAAGGTAGTAAATCAGAATAAACGAGGAAATACTGTAAAACCTCTACAAAGAGGTACAATAAAAATACAGTGTTCACCTCAACCACATTTAAACTCATCGATGGATGCCAGAAGAGAGAGCTTGCCATTCGCAATTTCCACATTATCACTGAAATAAGTGATAACAACATCTAAAACCAGTTTTTATATTAACTATTTAAACAGAATAACAAAGTTATCTTCAAATGCATTAACATTGAGCTTACAATTGACAGAGTAATATGACAGCCAAAATATACTGACAATCTTATGATACACAGCAGACAACTGTAGGCTGCGATTGCAGTAAACAATTTCTAACGTCTAAGATCATACAATACTATAAATCAGAATACGGAAATGAGGGTTGCAATTTATATGAAATTTGACTATATAAAAAATTATCTGCTGATTTCACGTTAAGCGTATTAGCTACCTCAAAGTCGCTCTCAGGGTACAACACAAATTGAAAACACTCATTCTTCTAAACTTTAAAATTTTCACCTAATGTATTCAAACCAAATATATCAAACATTAATAAATCAAAGTTACCTGCAATTTATGTAATAAATGTCAAACTTGAAATTTTTATTATTTGGACAACGATCCTAGGTCATGGATCGAAACGTATATAAAGACAGATTTAACAACTATGAGTGGTTTAATTCTCAAAGATTAAGAAAAATACAAAATAAACCACAACAAACATACAGGGAGTATACATAATAGTTGTAACAGCTGATTTATTCCTGTATAATTGTTCTTGTCAGAACTAATTATTCTTTACCTACTGCTTATTTTATAAACTTATACGTAAATATGGATGCAACACCAAGTAGTGTTGTTGGGGTTGTCAATTACCTAGAGCTGTTTGCAGCAGCACTAAAGAATTCCTTATTCAGCAGCTCAAATTACTAAATAGTTTTAGGTGAATAATAGCAAAAAATACTACTTACTGTAACCTTTATTGGCATATTCAATAATTGTGGGGTTTAGAACCTTCAAAATAAACAAATCTCTATCACGAAAACAGAATCTATCCTCAATAATAACAAATTGACTTTTTTTTATGTCAAACTTTACCAACTGCCACCTGGATTACATGCAACTATCATTTATAATGTGAATTAACAAATCCCAACAAGTTTACTTTCACCACCTAAAAACATGTTTGTTTAGATTTGAGTCATTTATCCATCGAAGAAAAGCAAACTGTAATTAATATGTTAAAGAGCTACAACTTAGCTCTCCAGAAACGAAATCTACTACCAGTGTACTTGAAATTACAACACTAGGTATGATATGGAAAAGTAATTTAGTCAACCTTTAAATGTATTTTAAGAATTACAAAATCAACGATTTATTGTATTTTAAAGAAATACTACAAGCGGTTTTGTAGTCCCTATGGAACTGCTTTGAATGCCAACTTCCTTTTCACATATGTCCAATTTCCGCAAATGTTTCCTTTTCACGCATTTACTTTTTTGTGCATGTTCCCTTCTCGTGTGTGAGATAGATTCATAACATTTGTGATTATGGTGGTAAAATTAATATAGCTGACTAATTGAATGTGTTAGGTGTTTTATATCGATATCGTTTTATAGGGTTTTATTTTAAAAACTTTGAAAATAAATCTGTCACTGTACATTATTATGATACCGGTGCATGCACATAGGCTGATCGTCGACACTCACTTTTCACAGTTCTGAAATCTATTTTAGAAATTGTATTTGAAAATTGTAAAGAATTTTATATTATTTGTGCATAATCAGTCCTGAAGACAGATTCTACAATCCCTACTGTGTTTTTCCATATGTATGAGGTATTTTATATGTGCTTATACCAAATTTTGGACACCACCTCATTCCTAGTTCTTATTCTCACACATGCATTTCGATGCCGTACCAACTCTCTCGCACTTTGCGTTCAGTTTTTATGCTGGGAATAACAAATTAAAACAAAAATAAAAATAAAACAATGACAAAAGCTCAAAGTGTTGTAACTGCCTTTTCAGTGAAGATGATGAATAATTAACATATTCTAGCTTGCACTAAAGCATGTAGAAATATGAATAAAAAAATAAGATATAACAGGGCTTCGAACCCCGAATGATGCGCATGGTATTCTAAGCTTTTAGTGCTGTGCTACCTAGCTTGAAGTATATTGAAATGTCGTTCATTCTGTTGTTGGATTACAATTGTCATACAACAAAATTTTAATTTTTTGTTTCTAATTCATGATGAATTGTAATTGTTCGGTCTTACTTGTTTGCTTCCGTAAAATTAATTGTTTAATTTTTTCTTGAAAAATAGGCCGTGTATATTAAAGAACGAGACCTTTTTAGATTACTAATCAATTATGAAAACTAAAATTCTATATTATGTATGTTACGGCATCTTAATTAAAAATTGCACCTTACTCTTTTCTCGATGTAATAAAAAGAGTAATTGCACGACGAAGTATAAGAAATACTTCGGCACAGCTTGCATCGACCTTTAAGGTTGCGGAGGCTGCATGAGACTTGAAATCACAGGGTAAGAGGAATGTTTAGATAATATCTGAATGTTAAAATTTAAACGTCAAACTTGAAGTTTTTATTATTTTGACAACGATCCTAGGTCATGGATCGAAACGTAAATAAAATAGATTTTAAAAACTATGAGGGGTTTCATTCCCAAAGAAGATTAAGAATCAAGACACTTGTTTACACAACTGTAAAATAACTTAGAGAAACAAAAGTTAAAACACGATAAGAGAAATTTGACTAAATATGTATATTAATACTCAGTTATTACAATTCCAAAGGCATGTATAAGATATACGCTTGTGTCATTAACATTGCAGACATCGCTATATATTTTAACTTGATATAATTCATATGTTTAATAAATGTACACGAGAAAATTTCTATAGAGAAATCAAAATAAATAATCTGTTTAAAAACTCAAAATTTAACTTAATGCTGGAGTAAATCAAAAAGTGATCATAATTGTAATAATGTCATGTAACAAATGCACATGAAATGAAAGTTCAAGTAATAAACCTTTTTACCATAAGAAGCTTCATGAAGTTCCGAATGTTTACATATTTTTAGGTTATGTATTAGAGAATTATATTCGAAATCATTTAAGATAAGTAAAATGTAATTAATAATCAAAACAAAATATTTGTAGTGACAAAGACAAATTTAAATAGAGGTTAGGCCTCTTTATTTTAACAGAAAAACGATAAGGTAAAAGTTTTAATCTCATACCTGTAGTATAAATTGAACTAATACTATTAGTTACTTAATTTATAGGAATCCTTCATATCCAGAAAACTGAGACATCCTGCATTGGTGGATCTCCTAGTGTAGGTACAAAACAGCATGTGGTCAACTTCAAATGTAGTCATTAACAGCCTTCTGTTCCATAAATTAAACTTTTAGATATTTTTCAATAAGATAATAACTGAGCGGCAATATGTAAAGTAGAAGGAAGCGAAATATAAAATTCTTTTGATTTTTTTTTCTTTTTATTTTACATCATCTGGTCGTGCGAATGCACGAGCAACTTTTCCATGTAGAAATCTGAATTAGGGAACAAGTCGCCGTAACATCGGTCACCAAAACACAGGTAGTCGGAACATAGATAACTGAAGCATAGATAAGCGGAGCACCCTAGAAAATTCAGTTGTGTTACAAAAGTGAAAATTTAACACGAGGTGCAAGGAAAAATTAATCCATTAATAACTTACCAACTGTATAATTATTTGATGGGTTAAACGAATAAACAACTTCTTTATCCTTCATACTAAACATCTAAAATTATATTTAATTGTTAATTTAGGATTTATGATTAGAAAATTTACATACCAGGTAAGCATATGAGGCAAGGTAGAAGTTCAAATCAAAAATGGCCAACAGTGCCAGATAAGCAATCAGATATCAAAAGAGAAATGAAAATTTGACACTTCAAATAAATTATTTTCGACCATCTGCGGGATGGACGATCTCTAGCGATTATTCTCAATAATACAGAATTTAGAACCACACCAGTTGTGCTTTTGGAATAAACACTTCAGAAATAACCAATAGAAAAATTTCATATAGATATAATTATTTGTACTATGTAACAAATTAGGAACTTGAAGATTAAACTAATAATCCAGGATTGTGCGAGATAAATTCTTATAGAAGATACATTATGTAATAAAAAGAGTAATTTTATATTTAAATGTAGATATAAGCATTTATATGCTAATAGTGCCAAGCACAATTGTAACATGCTAAAATATAGGCAAAAAGGGATGTTACAAAATTTCGAAATTAAATATGTCACCAATGTTTTTGATGGTACCTCCTCGTGCGATTCTGACTGTCTTCATAATCGGCATGTGACGTTTCTCGAATAAATTCTAAAAATTTTATTTAGGATTTGTTAAAACAGTGTAGTATTTGTACAGAATCGGTTCTGAACTTAGGTTCTACTATTACTATAGATTTCACCGTGTGTATTAGGTATTTTATGTATTTATTGCAAAATTTGGACACCAACTGGTTTCTCAATGTTATTCTTCCTTGTGCATTTCGACACCATACCAGCTCTCTTGCACTTTGCTTTTGGCTTTTACGCCTGGAAAAACAAATCAAAACCAAAATTAAATTAAACATTTCCAATTATATTCGTGGTGTGCAAGGTTGAAAGTGAATAGATGAATTCCAATAAAATAAAAAATTAAAAATATATATATGAGCACCGAACCTTGTACTTCACGCACGTTAGCCGGATGATCCATTAGCGTTTCGCTATTGTGATTGTATATAAAAACTACATTGGTTCCCGTTCGCTTCTGTCAAATTTGTTATTTAATTTTCTTTTTCAAAATAGACCATTTACAATAAAAAGCAATAAATATTTTAATGTTTAATTAATATTGCTGACTAAATACATATATTAGAAAATTTATAGCGTTTTCATTTTAAATTTTTGAAAGTAATTGTATTACGTTTGAATGTGATGGTACTTGTTCCTGCACCTGCGTCGAGCCTCTAAACCGGCTCTTGACAGTTCATTAAAAATTGTAGAAATTTTATTTAAAATTTGTTAAAATAGATAGTAGTTGTGCGTAATCAGCCCCGAAATCAGGTTCTACTATTACTACTTAATTTTCTCGTATGTGTTAGGTATTTCATAATACTTTATAAGAATTACTGGAGACTAACTTGTTTCTCGTTCTTATTCTGTCTTGTGCATTTCGACATTATATCAGTTCTCTCACACTTTGTGTTCGGCTTTTATGTTGGGAATAACAAATTAAAACAAAAAATTGACAAAAGCCCAAATCGTTGTAAACGCCTTTTTAGTTAAAAATGACGAATAATTAACATATTCTAGACCGTACTAAAGAGTTTGGAAAGCTGGACCGGGTCATGTTACATATATTCGATGCTGTTGGTTGTTAAAAAAAAGATTGACAAGGCATCGGACCACGGACGATGTGCAGGGTATTGTAAGCTTTTAGCTTTGTGCTATCGCGTTTGACATTTATCAAAATGTCGTTTGTTCTATTCTTGAATTCCCTATGCCACACAACATTTTTTTTAATTTTCTGAAAAGTTCATGTTCGATAGCAATTATTCGGCCGTGTCCGTTCGCTTTCACCAACTTAATCTTTGAATTTTTTCGTTAAAAATAGACCGCGGATATTAAAAAGTGATACCTTATTAGGCTCATAATCAATTCTGAAGACTAAATATATACATTAGATGTTCTATAATGATACAGTCGGAACATTTGCATTCCAGCACAAACAAAGTCCAACCAGAACACGCAAGGAAAGCCCATCTTATTATTAAAGAGCTCGGAAAAACAATTGTCATTTATTTAAAAGCTGACAAGGGCAACAAGATAGTCATTCTAGATAAAAAGAATATGTTGATACAGTTGAAACCACTACTTCACGCCACAATTCTTAAGAAAATATTATTACTTTCGTTGAAATTGCATAAAAAGGAAAAATGATTAAAACATTATATATAATTTAAAAGGAAAATGCAAACTCTGGTACCTACATATTTCTTGTTTTTGAAACAATATCACTAAATTTTTATTCTTTAACTAGGACAGGATTGTCCCTCTACGTGTTCTAGTGTAGTTGGTTCTGCTCAGGCTAAGCAATCTTTAAAATCACAATCAACGCTGAGTTAATTTATTATTTAAACCCTGCAAATCTAAAAGAAGAATTGGACAAGCAATGTGCTAGATTTGTTTTTGCTACTAATACATCGTTTAGATCAGTTTAACATCCAGAATTAAAAAAATTGGTTGAAATATTTGTCCCAGATATGGAAACCCCTTCAAGAGACAAAGTTTCAGGTCCGTTACTCAATAAAATTTATATGGAAAAACCGAAAATGTAAACTGTCTGTTTAATTATTGATGGTTGGTTGAATGTATGGAACGAAACCATTATTTGTGCATATGGAATTAACGAAGATGCTGCTGTTACTTAATTAATACAACTGACACATTTGGAAAACCACACACAAGTAATTATCTAAATGAATTACTTCTAAAAATTATACACGAGATTGAAAAAATTTTAATTGCTTCGTAAGAAGTTGTCACAGACAATGCTCCAATATGGTTAGTGGGAGAGAAGAGATACAAGACACAAACAGCATAGTAAATATTACTACTTATGGGCGTTCAACACATTTAATGGACTTACTAGCCAAAGATTTGAAGATAACAGCAGTCGTGAACAGTATGCTTCAAATTGTGACACTGCTTTGAAATATTTGTAATGATATTTCATTAAATAGTTTCTGTATGGGTATATCTCACTAATAGGGTTAGGTTATTTCATTTAAGAAGTATAATTCTAGGTTACATACATTCTTGATCAAAGGAAGGATTATTTTTGTATCTTACTTTGTTCATACTCTAAGGTTGTCAATACGTTATGACGATTTATAAGATTAAGAATGATAGCATGCTTACTTTGTATTCTAAATTATTAGAGTTTTATGATTCATTTGTTTTGATTTATAAGGTATATCATTGATGCCTATAACTTTATCATCTCGGAACAAAGAAAGTTTACACACAAAATTAAGCTGAGGCAGAAAATAAAAAGGCCCTTTATAAGGTACAAGTTAAGGTTTCAGTGAGATAAATTTTAGATATGTTAAATAGAGAAAAACAACAAGAGTATTTCAATGTGTAGTCTTAATTCATTTTTCCAAATTTTGCCGAAGACAATCTTGTACTGTTTTATGGAGGAAAAGCTTTTTGAGTGACCACTTCATCATTACTATCAAGATAGATAACTTGAATAGGTACAGTTAAGTGTTGATAATAAGGTATTGAACTGATTAATATGATTGGTCTGAAGTTCGAAATCATACCCTACCAGGTTGGTTACTTTTAAATTTAGAAGAAGTGTTCCTTCAATTGACTTCATGTTAGAATAAAGCATGTAAAGTAATAACATCCAACTCTAACAAAGTCCCGCAAGTCCTGTAAGACTTGATTAGAAATGAATCAAGTTCAGAATATCATTGCTTTTAGTTGTTTCCAAGATATCAACAGTCAAAAATCACTCCTGATATTTATGATCAAACTTCTGAAACTATAACCTATAGTAACTGTAAATAAACAATCATTTTTTTCTATTTAATTGCATAAATTTATAAACGTATCCATAGTACATTCTTGTTTTAGGTTAAGAAGTAATTTTGTTCGCCGTAAACGTTTATATGTACTTGTGGTGAAAACACAATTGTGTAATAGTCCTATATTGGTGTTTTCACAAATAATGTGAAGGTAATAGTTCTAGCCTTGTTGTAATAAAATATACTGCAATTGACTAGAAGCTTAATTTAGCATGTGATTTTAGAAACTTTTCTTTTCCGCTAGCAGCTTTTAAATAGGTATATTAGTGTCATCATAACATTTATTTTCGATTAATTTTAGCGTTAGTATACTCGATTATTTCTTGAGTGAATGTCAGGTCAGAATGCCTTTCCTGATTTCAGGTTTCGACATCCTCTTGTTATTTCTTCAGGGACGTTTCATTAGGAGTCCCCTATTTCAAAATTAGATGCCATCCAAGAAATTTCCCGATTAAGACCGATATTCCAACATGATATTCTGAGACCCTCTTTCAACACTTACACCACCCTTCCCACTGAGTTAGTCGGCAACCATTCTTATTAATACAGTTGAGGTTTTCGGTACTTTATCGACACGAATTTTTTTAGTGAGATACTTCACCGAGTTTCTATGTTGATTACCAGCTCGATTTTCTGGGGCCAAAACTGTACATAACAAAATTATTAAATATTTCAGAAATAACCATATGAGAAAATTTTAATTATTTAAGCTACAAAAAAAAAATAAAATTCACATGCCTGTCTGTTGCTTTATACACACAAAAAAACTATATCAAAATATCTGCACATGCGAATATTTGCATCTGGGTCCATAACCCAGAGAGGTTAATATAATGGATCTAGGAAAAATAATGCACAATGCAGTTAAGTGGTTATTTATTTAATTGAATGAATAAGAAAATATGCATGTAAAAAATACAATACACTAAGAAAAATTTGTGGCTCTCCCTTTTACTGCTGGCAAAAAGTCGAATCTTGAAAAGTCAATCATAACGTGCTATATAACCAAAACCGATTTTTAAAAATAAGGACCACCAAATAGCAATTCCATATTCAATGTAATAGTTTAAATGGTTGTTTATTAGAAAAGGATCTATGCATAAATACTTTATGAATAATGCACATATTGGTGTACGAAACAAAAGAAATGCCAGAGAAATCAATATTATTGAATTAAAATCGTTTCTTCAATTTATTTATACTGCTGCTAAGTTAAAAAGCAACCATTAAAATATTATGTCAGTGAAGCTAGCGGGTAGAAGTAACAGCCAATTGCCCACGTCCTCAATTATCCACACACCTTCTTCGAATTCGCGATAGCAGTCTTGCATATTTTAGTCCAACATCGCTTAGCTCCGTCATCATTCTTTCTTATAATTCACCTTTCTGTACATATGAACGCTCATATAACCATCTTCCCTGCACAAACCAAAACAAAGAATTGTAAACACCTGGAGCAAGCTATGACTTTTTATCAAATCTTCAGGGCATAAATTGCGTTACTGCATACCTAATTTCCTGCAGACTATAAACTTATTAATTTTTCTGTGATATATTACAACTGGCCGTCGCTGTTATTACTTTTTTCTAGGTCTATATAAAAGAAATATACATTTACGTATACGGGTTCCCAGTATATATGTTAGATTTTAAATTCTATATTCAAATAAAAAAGTTATTCATTATTTTCAGAAATTTATTAAGTGATTGCCAGCACTACTTAAGCAGCAAATTTATAAATAAATCTACATTTATGTATCAAGACCCTCAGTACATACGAGGCAGATTTTTTGATTTCATGCTCAAATAAAAAATGTATTAATTTTTTCCTGAACTGTGTGAAGTGACTACCAACACAATTTAATTTTTTCTGGGTTAATACAAAAGCAGCAAACTTGTAATGAAATCTACATTTAGGTATTAAGACCCGCCAGTATAAAAGTGGCAGATTTTTAAATTTTATATTCAAATAAGGAAATTATTAATTTTTTCTGAACTGTGTCATGTGACTTCCAGAACTTCATTTTTTCCGAGTTAAAACAAAAGCAGAGAACTTATAAAAAAATCTACATTTAGACATTAGTGTCCTCAGTACATACGTGGCAGATTTTAAAATCTTATATTCAAATAAGAAAGTTATTAATTTTTTCCTGAACTGTGTCAAGTGACCGGCAGCACTACTTAATTTTCTGGGTTAATACAAAAGCAGTGAATTTGTAAAGAAATCCACATTTAGGTGTTAAAGCCCTCAGCACATACGCGGCAGATTTTTAAATTTTATATTCAAATAAAAAAGTTAGAAATTTTTTCCTGAACTGTGCTAAGAGACCACTAGCACTACTTTAATTGTTTTCTTGGTTGATACAAAAGCAGCTCCTCTGAAAAGAAATCAACATTTAGGTATTAAGGTCCTAAGCACACCCGCGGCAAACTTTTAAATTACAAGTGATTCATTTTTTTCTGAATTGTGTTAAGAGATCGTCAGCACCACTTAATGTTTTCAGGCTTAACACAAAAGCAGCGAATATGCAAAGAAATCTAAATTTAGGTATTATGTACTACATATGTGGCAGATTTTTAATTTTTATAGTCAAATAAGGAAGTTATTAATTTTTTCCAGAACGTCAGCACTACTTTAACTTTTTTCTGGCTTAATACAAAAGTAGCAAATTTGTAAAGAAATCTACATTTAGGCTCTCAGTATATACGTGGCAGATTTTTAAGTTCCATGCCCAATAAAAAAACTTATGAATTTTTTCCTGAACTACATCAGGGGCCGTCAGTACTATTTTAATTCTTTTCTGGATTAAAATAAAAGGACAAATTTATAAAGAAATGTGCATTTAGGTTTTAAGACCACCCCCTCCCCCCTCAATACATTTTTAAGTTGCATAACCAATAAAAACGTTAATTTTTTACTTAACCTTATAAAGTGACATCAGCACTACAAAAACAACAAAAGTTCTAAAAAAGTCTACATTTAAGTATTACGGCCCTCAATACATGCGCGACAGATCTTTAAGTTCCATACCCAGTAAAACAATGTTAATTTTTACTGAACTGTCGGAGACCACTAGTAGCACTTTTATTCTTTTCTGGGTTAAACAATTTGTAATCAGCGACCGCTAGAGTACTACTTTAATTCTTTTCTAGGTTAATACAAAGACTGAATTTATACAGAAATCTACATTTAGGTAAATGCCCTCAGTACACACGCAATAGATTTTTAAGTTCCATGCCCAATAAAAAAAGTTAGTTTTTTACTGAACAATATTAGAGACAACCAGTACAACTTTAATTCTTTTCTGGGTTGAACAACAGCATTCAATTTGTATAGAAATCTACATTTAGGTATTGCAACCCTCAGTACACACGCGGCCGATTTTTAAGATCGATGCCCAATAAAAAAAGTTATTAATTTTTTCATGGACCATATCTGGAGTCGCCGGTACTACTTTAAATCTTTTCTGGGTTAATACAAAAGAAGCGTATTTATAAAGAAATCTACATTTAAATATTTAGGCCCTCGGTACATATGTTACAGATTTTTAAATTGTATATTCAAATAAGAAAGTTAGTAATTTTTTTCCGAAACGTATCAGGGGCCGTCAGCAATTCTTAGTTTTTTTGGCTTAACACAAAACCAGCGAATTTGCAAAAAATCTACATTTAAGTATTACGGCACTTAGTACATGTGGCAAATTTTTTTATTCCATACTCAGATAAAAAATTATTAAGTTTTTTCTGAATTCTGTAAAGTAGCCGCCAACATTACTTCATTATTTCTGGGTTAATACAAATTCAGTAAATTTCCTCATTTCATTCTGCCACGTAGATTTCTTTATAAATACGCTCCGTTTGTAAACCCAGAAAAAATTAAAATAATGCTAGCGGACCCAAAAATAGTTAAAGAAAAAATAACTTTTATATTGGGCATGAAACTTAAAATCTATCACGTATGCACTGAGGACCTAATACCTAAATGTAATTTACTTACAAATTCGCTGCTTTTGTATTAAGCCAGAAAAAATTTAAATAGTGTTGATGTCGCTTTATACGATTGAAGAAAAAAATTAACAATCTCCTTATTTGGCTATAAAATTTCAAAATATGCCACGTATGTACCGAGAGACTTAATACCTAAATGTAAATTTCTTTACAAATTCGCTGCTTTTGTATAAAGCCAGAAAAAAATTAAGTGGTGCTGGCAGCTCCTGATATAGTTCAAGAGAAAATTAATAAATTTTTATTGGGCATGGAACTTAAAAGTCTGCCACATATGTACTGAGAGCATTAATACCTAATTGTAAAGTTCCTTATAAATTCGCTCCCTTTGTATTAACCCAGAAAAAAATTAAAGTAGTACTGGCTGTCTCTGATATAGTTTAGAAAAAAATTAATAACTTTTCTAATGAGCATGCAACTTAAATATCTGTCCGTATATGTACCGAGGCCGTAAAACCTAAATATACATTTCCTTATAAATTTACCACTTTTGTATTAACCCAGAAAAAATTAAAGTAGTAGTGGTGGCCCCTGATATAGTTTAGGAAAAAATTAATAACTTATTTAATTGAGAATGGAACTTAAAAATCTATCACGTATGTACCGAGAGCGTTAATACCTAAATGTAGATTTCCTTACAAACTGGCTGCTTTTGTATTAACCCAGAACAAAATTAAAGTAGTGCTGGCGGCCCCAGATATAGTTCAGAAAAAAATTAGTAACTTTTTTAATGGGCAAGCAACTTAAATATCTGCCGCATATGTACTGAGGGCTTTAAAACCTAAATGTACATTTCTTTATAAAGTGGCAAACCACATTTGTATTAACCCATAAAAAATTAACCTAGTAATGGTGGCCCGATATAGTTAAGGAAAAAATTAGTAACTTTTTATTGAGCATGGAATTTAAAAAATTGGCGCATATGTACTGAGAGCATTAATACCTACATGTAAATTTCTTTATAAATCGCTTTTTTGTCTTAAACCAGAAAACAATTAAAGTAGTGCTGGCGGCCTTAGACATAGTTTGGAAAAATTAATAACTTTTTTATTGGGTATGGAACTTAAAAATCTGCCAGGTATGCACTGATGACCTTAATACCTAAATGCTGATTTCTATATATATTCACTCCTTTTGTATTAGTCCAGAAAATAATTAAAGTAGCACTGGCGTCCCTTGATATAGTTCAGGAAAAAATTAATAATATATTTTATTGGGCATGGGACTTAAAAATCTGCCATGTATGTACCGAGAGCGTTAATATCTAAATGTAGATTACAAATTCGTTGCTTTTGTATCAACCCGAAAAAGAATTAAAGTAGTACTGTCAACCCCTGATATATTTCAGGAAAAAATTAATAACTTTTTTATTGGGCATGAAATTGAAGAATCTACCACGTATGTACTGAGCGCCTACAATACCTAAATGTAGATTTCATTACAAATTCCCTCCTTTTGTAATAACCGAGAAAAGAATTAAGGTAGTGCTGGCGGTTATCTTATTTGAACATAAAATGTAAACATCTGCCGCATATGTACTAAGGGCCTTAACACATTTGGTGCTGATGACGCGTAAACGCATCATTCTTGTTAAACCTGGATAGTGCATGATGAAAATTCGAGTCTTGTGATATTAAAATTTAAATGTACGTTTATTAGCTCAGTCGCTGGGGAATGAGGTTGTTGTGTCGTGAACGTGTGAATTAGGTATACTGAAAACGTAAAACTTTATTCGATCAAGTTCGCAATGAATTTTGTTCAAGCAGGCTCTTCAGGTGTAAGGGCAACACTAAAACGTAAGAGAAGGTGGAAAGACATTAGATCTTTTAGTGATAAAAAGATTGAAAGTTATTTATTGGATTCAAATAATGAATTATCTGATTGGGATTCTGAAAGCGATGGTTTTGAAGCCAGTAATTCCGATATTGAACAAGGTGAAATTATAAATTCCCAAGATGAAGATGAGGCTGACGCAACACAAGATGAAGTCGCTTCCGATGATTTGATTTTACCAACAGCTAGTAAAACTCTGAATATAATACCCACGAGTATACATCCTGACGATTCAGTAAAATGGACAGTAACTGCTAGTAAACTTACAACATTTGCATTTACTAGAAGCAGAGAATTGAAAAAATTGCCACTTGGAAAGAAATATTTTAAAATATTCTGTTTTGTAGTTTTACATGGTATACATTTCTATCTAAAACACAATATTCTCGTTACAGGAAACGCGCCATTTGATTATTTCAATTTATTATTGGATGATGAGTTTTTGAAACTGGTTGTTCGAGAAACAAACCGCTACACTGTAGAACTATTTCTTACTGAAACAATAGGCGAGTATTCACGAATCAACGTTGGCGTGATTGTACAGTAGCGGAAGTGCGTATATTTTTTGGTATATTTTTACATATGGGAACAGTAACATTAAATCGGATAAAAGATTACTGGAAAAAGAATAGATTTTTAGCATTCCCTTTTTTCTTCGGTTATGCGCAAAGACAGATTTATGATAATCTTGAGATGCTTACATTTTGTGGAAAACCCAAAACCTCATGCTCCTAAATCAGATGAGAGACTGTACAAAATTAGAGCTTTCATTGATTATTTCAATAATAAAATGTTAGAAGTCTATTATCCAAGCAGGCAACTTTCTCTCGACGAGTCGATGGTATTGTGGCGAGAAAGACTTGTCTTCCGACAATACATAAAAAATAAACGCCATAAATATGGTATCAAACTTTGTATGTTGACCTAATCAGATGGAACAATACTAAAGTTCGCTGTATACACTGGAACACTTGAAGAGTTTGGAGGTGAAGGTCATGCAGCCAATGTAGTACTGCACCTAATGTCGGAAAAACTAGATGCAGGTTATTCATTATTTATGGATAGCTATTACAATAGTTACATTTTATGTCGTACATTATTGAACCGGAAACCAACTGTACGGAAAATCTCCGGCTCAATCGCAATGATAACCCTGTGGATGTAAAAGTGGCCAAGCTGAAAAAAGGCGACACTATTGCTTGTTACTCTACCGGTATTATAGTAGCTAAATGGCGTGATAAGCGTGATGTTTCCTGTATTTCTACCGAATTCTCAAATGATTTGGTGCAATACACTGAAACGTATCTTTTCTTAAAGGCACCAGCCCCATTTTGGGTGGCAGTGAAACTAAGTCTTCCGACATAACTAGGGGTCTATTCCTTGGGTAGAGCTATGAGAAATGGGGAAGTCGAAATCTGTTTGTAGGTCAAACTTAATCTAAACTAAATAGGCGCCACCAAGTCCGGACTTATTCATGATAATGGCATGGCATATTTCTAAGGGCGGACGTGGAGACCCAAAGAAAAAAAAGATCGCCTTCGATGACAAAAACCTGTCTTAATAAAATAAGACGCTGTTCCTGTAAGAAATTGTAATAGTTAGATAACTAAAAAAGTGGAACACTATTTGTGTCCAGCAAATATACATAAAGAAGTAGTAAAAAAAATATTTTCAATATAAAGTTGGCATCAAAATTCTACTCATAAGGATGTTAGCTTTATGTGTTTAGGTTTGATCATATTTGATCAAAATAAAAAACTTTAATCTTGAACCAATTGTTTACTAAAAAGAATCTCTTTTAAAATAAAATGAATTGCAACAAAAATTTAATTAATAACTGAATCACTTCATGGTTTTCAACTTCAGGTTTATCTAAATTATTTTTAATCAAATATTTTACAGTATATTGTAATCTTGTTATACAAAAAAAAGGCTCCGACCTGTGCAGATCTGTTCAGGCCGATGACAAATTAATTACTTCTAAAAATGTTACTACTCAAGTTTTTCTTTTTTAAATTACATGTGCAAGTTTTAGTTTCTATAAAGCAGATCACAAAAATACTCTTGTTTACATAACTTGTGCTAAAGCTGTTCGAAGCATTTGCTTTCAAGAATACATCTGTCAGCAGTATACTACAGAAAAATATGTGACGTCAGTAACACCTGTTGTTGTTACTAACGATTCATAATGAACCACGCGTGTTGTTTCTCAAAACATCAAATCTGTGAATTTTAATTTCGACACTGGAAAATCCAGCTCAGCAATAGTTGAAACTTTTATAATATTCATGCTTTTACACATTAGAACAAATTAACGTGTTTCTAGTGTGAAACACATAAAAGGACTTAAAGCTATCTACGAACCAAAACTGCATTTCTCGCCTTGATGAGGTACTTGTTATTTCATGCAAAGATCACTGCGTGTAGTGTGAACCAAATTCATACTAAACAACTTCTACTATGGAGTTGTTCCACGCGTAGAATTAAATACGGCCACGATACATTCGGCAGCCGCTGCAATCCGGTTGTTGAATCACGCCGCCTCACCAAAGTAGCATCCTTACGTTGTATAACAAAGTGGTCTTCATAAAATTGGTTTCTTAAATTTTCTATTCTAAAAGTTGCATCGTAAGTTGTAGCAAAGTCGTCTTCTTAATAAACTGCCTTCTAAATTTCGTGTTTTCAGAGTTGCATTGTCAATTGTAGCATTATGTCTTGTCGCGCTAAATAAATTATCTCAAATTAAACAAGTTAATAACCCTTATACGTTACCAACCTCTATTCGAAGATGTGTCCTAACTCATCAAAGTTGATACGCAAATTGCCGGCCTGCAATTTTTGATACATCTTATTGCTTCTTCCACGTATGGCCGACTGATTACAAAACTAGCTCGGGCGACCGAGGCGTCCAAGGAGAAGACAGTCAAACAGAAACGCGCCTGCAAATAGCTGTAGAAGACACAGATATTTAACCACAAATAGAATACCAAAGGACGATGCTGCTTTAACGTATTACTTTCGTTGTTGAATGTAATTTACTATTGTTTTAATAAAAGTGTTTTATTATTCTCGCAATTTTATGAAGGGATTTAATAATCAAAAATAAAATTGTTACAACACAAACAAAAGAAATCAAGTGGAGACAAAAACCAGAAGCCATTTTCCAGTATAACAAGTTCATGGGCGGCATAGACAGGCAAGATCAGATGATCTCCTATTATCTTTGTACCAGAAAAACGCTTAGATGGTACAAGAAATTGGCATCCATATTTTGCAGTTGTTGCTGGCGAATTCATTTTTATTGTATAAAAAAGATGAAAACAGCAGGATGTCCTTGTATGACTTTCAATTGAAAGTAATTGCACAACTTGTTCCACCCAAAGCAGCAATACCGCCAAGTCTAGTAGATGATCATCTTCCAGAGAAAATCCCAATTCCACCAAATAAAAATACGCGATCTCGCAGACGATGTCAAACTTGTTATAAAAACAATATAAGAAAAGACACAATCTACTTTTGCCCGAAATGTCCAACTATGCCGACACTGTGTTTGGGTGACTGTTTTAAAAATTTCCATGATAATTTATAGTTCGATTATCACATTTTTTTATTAGCATTATGTTCCTTTTTTTTTATTAGCATCTACAAACCAATACTGAATTGTCTGTTTACGTATTAGTGGTTCATTCCAATTTTTGTCTACTATATACTTTTTTTATCTTCTGTATAAAATTATACTTTTATCCAATGTTTATTTATAATCCACATGCAGGCCATACGTTAACATCTACATAACAAGTATACATGCATGCACATATGCATCCATACGGGTACACACACATATGCACCCTCACACGTATGCACGCACACATACAAATGCAATGAATGATACCGGGAAATAATAATTTCAATAAACGTAATTTTTACAAGATATGCGAAACAACATTTTATGTTACGCAAAAACGAGACATCAGCATTGTAACAATAATTTACTACATAATGCTAATGATGCGTTTTCGCGTCAATATCCCTGTTATTGAAAATTTGCGTGCCATTTAAAAATATATAAAGTCTATCATATAGTAGGTTTAAATAAGCGTATTGATAAAAAAAATTACTGTTAGCAGCCTGGGGGGTTGCCACCTTGCAGTGATCAGCAGTGAATGTGTTACTACCTAAATGTAGATTTCTTTATAAATTTACTCCTTTTGTATTAACCCAGAAAACCCAGAAAAAATTAAAGTAGTGGTGGTGGCCCCAGATATACTTCAGAAAAAATTTAATAACTTTTATTGAGCATGGAACTTAAAATCTGCCAGGTATGTACAGAGGGCCTTAATATCTAAATGTAGATTTGTTTACAAATTTGCTACTATTGGATTAACCCAAAAAAGAATTAAGGTAGTGCTGGCGGCCTCAGATACAGTTTAGGAAAAAATTACCTGATTTGAACATAAAATTTAAACATCTGCCACAAGTCCTTAATCCCTAAATATAGATTTCTTTACAAATTCGCTGCTTTTGTATCAAGACAGAAGAAAATTAAAATTGTGCTGACGTCACTTTATACGGTTCAGAGAAAAATTAAGAACTTTCTTATGTGAATATATTATTTAAAAATCTGCAGGGTATGTACTGAGAACCTGTATATGTAAATGTAGATTTCTTTACAAAAGAATTTCTTTTGCATAAACATGGAAAAAAATTATATTTATAAAGGTGCTGATTTAATTCTTTCTTAAAAAAGATAGTTAATGCATAAGAGCGACCTTACTTACAGGAGGTTTTATTAAAAAAAAGAATGAGGGTCGTGCTAAGCGATATTAGACTGTAGATGGAAAATAAGCCGTTACTTCTTGCCGCTTACTTCACGTCGTAAAAAAGATGGTTACTGAAATGTTCTGTCTAACGTAAGAATGGAGGTTTGAATTTTTGCAAGAGGACATTCGTTTTGACAGAAAAATAACTAGAACTGAAATGAAAATACTGTTAGGAAAATTGTTGGAACTTCCAAAAACATCATTTATTAATCCACCAGATGTAGTTATACGTAACGAACTATTTCATTACATTGAAACATATAACTCTATATTAGAGATAAAATATGTTCAGTATTTAATAATAATAATTTGACAAAACTGACATGTATATAAACTGAATGACATACACACTCATGGATATTATTATAAGCCTAAAACATATGTTTCTTTTAACAGTGCCCCTTACTCGAATATGTCTAAATGATAACTTACATATCAAATACATAAAAAAACACGATCGAGTATAAACAAAACGAAAACGGTAGAAAACCTAAAGAAAAGAAATAACTAATAACAACAGTAATTATCAAATGAGCCCTAACTCTTTAGCAAACATTTCATGCTTAGTTTTACCTATTGGTTTGGTAAGTAAGTCTGCAACTAGCTCATTTGAACTTTTGTATTTAATAGTTACCTGACTTAAGTCGACTGCTTCCTTGATAAAATGATGACATACATCAATATGTTTTGTGCGTCTAAACGCCTTACTGTCAATCATCTTATGTACACTTTGGTTATCATTGATGATGGTGATTGGTTTCTGTGAGATCAAGCGCAATTCAAAGAGAAAGTTTCGAAGAAATTAAGCTTCTTTGACTGCTGTTACTAGACCATAATATTCAGCTTCCGTACTAGAACAAGCAATGGTTTGCTGTTTGCGCGATTCCCAATTTATCAGAGAATTACCTAATTTTGAAACTAATCCTGTATACGACTTCCGGTCCACGATATCGCTGGCCCAATCAGCATAGGAAAACATGGTAATTTCAGTACCACTTCTAGAGAAAATCAAACCATAATCCTGAGTTCGAGACAAATACCTTAAGACACGTTTGACCATCGTCCAGTGTCTTATAACAAATATTGAACTGGCTCAATTTACTACAAGAGTAAGCAATGTCTGGTAGAGTTGAAACAGTTAGGTACATCAGTCTCCCAATTAATTCCTGATATGGATATGTAGTTGCTTTCCCCACATTAGTGTTTATCTCCATTGGAGTAGAAACTTTGTAACAATCTGCCATTCCAAATTTTTGCAGTAGGTTTTTAACATATTCACCTTGAAAAAGCTTCATTGTCCCTTTTTCTCTATTTCGTTCAACTTTTATTCCTAGAATATGTTTCACAGGTCCGAGCAATTTTAACTCAAAATTTTTGCTCAAAATCTCATATAGCTCTTTCTTGCCACTTTGGCTGTTGCTAACTACGAAAAAATTGTCAACATACAGAGAAATAATGACTTTATTCTTGCTGAAATCCTTGAAATAAACACATTTTTCACTCTTCAACTGTTTATAACCATGTTGAATTAAAACATTGTTCACTTTTTCATTCCAAGCTCTACTTGCTTGTTTAAGGCCGTAAAGGCTCTTTTTAAATAAACAAACTTTATTCTGCCCTTCAATCTCAAAAGCGATAGGTTGTAACAAAAAATGATCTCATGAAGATTCTCATTTAAAAAAGCAGTATTTACATCAATGTGCTCGATAACCATATCGAACTCAACTACTATTGCCAACAATGTCGCAGAGTGGAATGTCGAACAACAGTTGCAAATGTGTCCTCATAGTCAATCTCATAACGCTGTGTAAAACCTTTATCTACCAAGCGAGCTTTATGTTTCTTTAATACCCCATTTGCGTTGGTCTTTTCTTGGAATACCCATTTGCATTTGACAACATTTGTATTTTCTGGACTATCGACCAATTCCCAAACACCATGTGAAACAAGTGAATTATATTCATCATTCATGGCGTTGTAACGATTTTATTTTCTATCATTATGTCTACAGATATTTAATCTATTTAATTAATAATAATCAACTTAATGCATAATGATGCTACACAATCTAAGAAATACATATTACATATTGTCAAATACAATATTAACTTTCAATTCAGAAGTGTAAAATTTTAAAATTATGCGGTGACAAAAGATACTTTTTGTCAGTGTCATCTTAAGAGTTCCCTCTGTTAGACAATTGTAAGATTAAGCTTGTTGTCAGGCGGTAACCCGCGTGATATGATCACTTCCAACTCAGCTGTCGTCAGAAGAGGTCAATTGTTCCTTGAACGCAAGGACGATGACGTTTATTGAATCCACGTGTTGGAAGCACGTGAAATTTAAATTGTTTTCTTGATAGAATATCGTTTCGGCGACGCGCACTTTTGTTGTCCACACTTGCTGGAAAATAGCTCGCAGATGATGAGACGTTATTTTGTTTGAAGGGCCTTTGGTTAACAGTAAGTACTACTGCTTTTGTAATCTTACTAAATAAATATTTTCAGTGCAACTTTTAATTAATATGCAACTTTTTGGTTAACTTGCAATTTTTAGTTAACTTGCAACTTTTAATTAACACGAAACCCTTAGTTACCATGAACTTTTAATGAACATGCAAATTTTAGTTAGCATGCAATTTTAGTTAACATGCTACGTAGGAAAATTAAGAAATGAAATTTATCAGTATTTAGTAAAGTTTAACCTTTGTACAAATGTTGATTTGGCGTGCATCAATAATTTAATATGGACGCTGTGATATGGTTTGGAATTTCAGTAAGCAGCTAATTTGGGTTGTATGGAATTGGAGATTTCCTGTATTTAAGTGCTGAGGCAAGATGCCTAGCAGGTATTTTTCCAGCGGATGAACATCTGGTATGTAAATTTACTTTCATATATGTCAGCTGTCGCATGGATATAGCAGACAAACAATTTTTTTGATCACGTGATCTGAACTTCAAGTTAGGTGAATGACAGACTATTTATTTTTCATATTAAGCAACAGGAACCTGTAAATTTTCATTTTAAATCTTTTTATTAATACATTTAATTTACGTAAGATGTCATTATGAGATAAGAAAAGTTAAATTCTTTATTCCATGAAATTTAATTTAATTATTCGAAAAATGATTTACTTAAATCTTAAAAAATTAAATTTTTATATTTCATATTTCACTAATTGCTGAGTGGAGTATTTTTGTGAGGTTAAGTGGTACTACTCAACCAACTGAAATTGTTATATATAGTTAAAAATTCAAGGAAGAAACTCTTGCTTACTCATTTTTTAATAAATTTTGCTAGACATTTCTAACAGAAATTACCATGTTTCAATTGTGAGAAGTATTTATACTATTAAGTACTTATGTACATATTTTGCAATAATTTAAATTAATCAAGCTTATATTAAATGAAAAAGATGTTTTGTAAATAACATGCTAAATACTGAAGGAATAGATTTTATTTTGGTCAAGATTATTCTCTTTAATTGGAATGAATGAAGGTTGATTCGAATTAATTTTTTAATTTTGGGTATAAATGCACAAACAGTGCTATCTTTGTTTAATCTGTTCACAGGTGTAGCAGTGATCTATAAAGGTCAAAGTCGAGCCATAAGGTAAGAAACTTTAGGGATTGTGTAGATGTAATAAATTGTATAGCGGTAATTGAATAAAGGTTTCCGCATTCGCCTTGTACAAGGGACTTAAGTAAGGTCTTCTTCGTATAGAAAAATTCGGTGGCGCCATATTCTTTACATTTTTGGTCGCAGTCCAACCCCGACCCACAGCTCATGTTCTACCCAGAGCAAATAGTTCGACTAGCCGCTTAGCCTTTTGAGGGTTCCTCATCTACAAGCCATTTTCCATCGAAACTTGCCGTGGGCTCTATACACTTACTGGAAATCCTCGTAAAATTTTCTTGTGCCTTTCAGCTGGTCACATAGAAAAAAAAACTAATAGGAAAAATCCCTTAATATAATTGCTCTTTTTTATCGAAGTTAACAGTTCGTTTATAAGTTTGAGGTTCATTGCACGCAATCAACGCTAATTGAGAAAAATAATTCATCTCATAGTCCTTGTACCAAAAAGAATAGCGACGTTAGCGAACTTGCATATTTTCATCAATAGTATCTTCAAAATCACAACATTCTACAGTAGAAATAGTAGCATTAAGAGCATGTTCAAAATTTTCTTCCGTTTGGATACTATCAACGTCAACTGACAGGAATAATACCAACTGAAGAATCATTTTGTACTTGCATTATTTCCTGTTGATCATCCACAATTCCTGAAACAGCAGGAGACTTGTTAATTTGTTCATAATTAGTGACAATGTCAAAAGAAAAATTATCAAGTTGATAATCAAAGAGGAGATCATTATTTTCAACGCTTATTCCACCTTTCATGTGTTCAAAGAACCGAACAGATCTGGTTTTTGTGATGTTTCCATGTAAAGGATCCGCCAATTTGTATCCTTTGGTATGATCGCAATATCCAACCATAATAAGAGCTTTCGATTAGCATCTAATTTAGTCCGGTGCTGCTTAGGAATTAAAGCATAAGCCCTACACCCAAATACACAAAGTTGGCTTAGATCTAATTTGGATCCGCTCCATAACTCATGAGGTGTAGCTCCATCAATGGCAGCAGTCGGTGAACGATTCTTCAGATAGACTGCAGTTTTTACTGCTTCAGGCCAAATTTTTTACTAAGACCCGAGTCTTGAAGTAAAGCCCTGGCTTTATCCATAATCGTCCTATTGTAACGTTCCGCAGTCCCATTTTGCTGTGGTATTCACTGTACTGTAGTCTCGTGAATAATGCCGCATTGTTTAAAATATGCATAAAAACTTTTATTGCAATATTCAAAACCGTTATCGATACGAAATTTCTTGACTTTAAGGTCAGTTTGATTTTCAACCATAGTTTTAAAATCAATAAAGGTATTTAAAACTGAATGTTGATCTTTAGTCTTTAAAAAATAAACAAACGTTTTGCGACTAAAGTCATATGTGAAGGTTATAAAATATCTTGATTCTCCCCAACTGGCCACTGACATGGGCCCACATAAATCGGAATGAATTAAACTTAATTTAGAATGTGCTCCACATGCATTACCTTTAAAAAATGCTGCTGACTGAAATTGCAAGAGTTTCTACTAACGGCTCACCCAAAGTGACTAATTCGTCCATACACTCATCCATGCCATTTAAATGTGTTTGTATTTCCACCTTCAGGTAGTATCATTCGACATAACCGCCTTCTTAAAAACCTAACTTTATTGGATAAAATTGATTTCTGATGATAATCCTGTAATGCATCCCACATAGATTTTGCTGTAGTTTTACTCTTTACATGAATTATTTAGTTGTCCTCAATGAACAACACGATATGTGCACGTGCTTTATTGTCTTTTCTATTCCATTGTGTCGTCGTTTTTATTGGATGACATGTTTTCCACAACAACTGTCCACTGATCTTCTTTAATTAACAGAAGTTCCATTTGATACTTCCAGACCTGATAATTTTCATCATTTAATTTTGTATTTTTTTTCTCCAAATTTTATTGAAGTATATTATGGATAGGCAAATTTTAACAAAGTTCACTATTAATCTAGAGTAAATAGAAAATTTCCTCCATGGCCACCGAAGGAGGAAACGTTCCCATGATGCAGGCAGCATTGCCTCGTTGTATTGCAATACTTATTCGCTGGATAAGATATGACTTCGAGCTTGATTCACATGTTTTTATAGTAATTAGTTTTCCAATGGAGTCGATGAAATCTAAAGCTTCTTGGCAAAAGGGGCCCATTGTCTCTACTGCGAATGGGGTGAAACTAATTTTGTTCCATAATGTTTTTATATTTGTTTAGTTTCCTTAAAGCTGCGTAAGTTGCCACTTTTCTGGCTTCTTTGGAGGAGTGTTCAAGATGTGAAAGTGCAAGCGTGTCATTGCATGTGCTGTCCCACACAAGTATTTGTCCGTTTCTTCAAGGAACTAGGGTCATACCATCAGGGCGTTTTCCATCATCTCTATTGAGTTCAATTGGTTCACGTACTGAGGGAATTTCAGCAGATGACAAGTCACGTTTTATTATATTATTTAGGTTAAAATGTGTTCCGGTGGGGTCAACCTCACTTCCACATAAGTATGTATGAGGGACACATATGTTACAGCCCATGCAAAAAAGCGATAGAGATACGGAAAGTGTTGTTGTCTAGCAAAGTCCCGATATTTTTGGAGGGGATTGCTTTTGACCATGCTCCGGATTCTTTCACAAGTTGCTAGATATCTAGCTTTATCGATATTTTTATTGAAACTTAAAGTAGAACGTATGTTGCAGATGTTTATGAGGTCCCAATTTTTTTGAAAAAACGGAATGACTGAAGTTGAGTTAGTAGAGTATTTCGAATTCCACTCTTGTAAAGCATCTTCATAATAAGCAATAATAACTTGGTCAAAGGAAAAATTAGGTAACATGATCTTGACCAGGTAAAAAGCTGCATTACTAGATGCCAAAAAGGCAGGGAGTGCAATGTCGTCAACTTTCCGTATTCCAATACCTCCGTATCGAATTGGCAGTGATGCAACAGTCCATTGTATTGGGTCTAAATTGGTATTGGTAATAAATTCTAGATAGTGTTTGTTTTGTAAGTCGATGTCACATAAGATATTTTGGAAATTGCACGTGGGGCATGATCGGAGGAAGTATGTTAATTTGGGAATCGCAAAGCAATTACGTAGTAGGTAATAGGCTACGTGATTGTTCAAATTTTTTAAACAAGAAAACAATAGTCTTAATTCATTTTAGTATTTAGTAAAGTCTCGCAAGCTGGTTTAAAGATCGCTACTCCTAACAGATTCAGTGTATTGTCAGATAGAAGTTTAATTCCTGGGAAAATTTCTTCAAATTCTTTTTTGACAGTATCATCAACATCAGAACAGAAGTCTATCTCGCATTTTGAAGGGTTAATTTTCAATCCTAAAAGAGAGCATCGTGTAATAATTACTTCGAAATCGGAAAGTACATCTCGAGGAATCCCTCCTAGAGTGCCATCATCTAAGTACCAAGTATTGAATTCCGACTTTGACTCGATAATTGGCTGAATAACTAAACTGATTGCCATCGGTCCAGCTGGGTCTCTTTGTTGGGCTCCTACTTGAGAGCTAAGTGTTTCTTTTCCGTAAAAAAGTAGCGAAGGTTCCAAATATCATTGGTACAAGAATGGAAACATGTCTAGAACTTGTTTCAAAATCTCTTCTAACATTACATCTTGTTCCACGGAATTGAAGCATTTGCAAAGTCGATCTTCAATATTACTTTATTTGAGTTTCGTTTTTAAGAAATATATGTCCGAAGACCATGTACCACGGCCTCACATCCACCTTTTGTAGCGAAATCAAGTTGTTTCGGTCTGAAAAATGTACCTAGTTTTTTTCTGTTTTTCAGACATTCTAATTTTGCTACCAGTTTGCGGAAAGTGATACCCACAGCTATTGGTCAGATGCCACCACATTTCTTATTTAGGGCATAAAGGGAAGCTCCATAGTCTTGTTATGGAAGATAACAAACGTTTTCTGGCGTCTCCAGTAAGTTTAGAGATCATATCTTTAAGATGGGGTTTTAGACCGTCTATTCCTGCAGCAGAACCATTTGGAAAATAAATATTGCTTTAGATACATCTTCCTGTGACACAATTATTGATTGACAGTTCTGATCAGGAGGATTAGGCAAATTAAGTATTCGAGACAGTGGAGAGTGTCTCGCCTTTAATATCTTTAGTGTTTCTCCATCTTGAGGAGCAAGGTCATCTGAAGAACATAACAATCTAACTGCTCCACGAATATCTCCGTCCCCAACTTTAATTTCCGCTCTCTTCCAGATACTGGAAGCTTTATGTTTGATATTACGTGGAGGAAATAATGTCATATCGAACTTATCTGTATTGAGTTTCACTGAAGTGGCGAGAGATTTTGATTTTTCAGGGATATGCAAACGATAGAAGGTTTTCCCAAGATTTCTCATCATTTCTGGCGATGCATTCATCAGTTAATGAGGCTAGTTTGTTTGCTGCAGTTATACGGGCTCCTCTCGGAATATGCTTTAAAACTCGTATTTTTTCCTTGAACTCTGCAATTCTTTTGTGAAAAGGCATTTCTTCAGATGTTTGTGACTGTGACAAGAAAGGAAGTTGATCATGATGAGCATGTGTTACATGGCGGCGGAGTCCTATTAAACCTTTATATTTCTTGTTCAACTCTTCTGGACAAAAAGGACATGGAATTAGGTTTGACGTTGGTTGTGTATCTTTCTGAGTTGATAATAAATCAGAGCACGCAGGGCAGAACCAGATCTCATCATTTGATCCTTGAATATTGATTTGTTCATTGAAAAGGTTCACGCATTCTCCATGAATCCAGGAATTGCAATGGTCACAAATAATCCAGCCACATAAATTATCAGAATTTAAACAGATCGGGCTGGTGAAAGTCACTTCCTCTTCTTTCAAAGGTTGCTTCTTCAGTTTCATCTTTAATTGTTCCTTCTAATTCTTTAATTCCTGTTGAAACTAATAGGTTGGCCAATAAGTTTTACATAAAGCAATTATATAAATTTAAAATTTCACTTATTCTGTAATAATTTTGTATAGAATTGTTGTTTTGAAATCTATCATTTTAAATTTAGATTATTCGCTGTATAAAGTTGCCATCAGTTTTTCCAAATAGTTTGTAGGATTCTCTGAATCTAATTCTTTACTAAAAATGTTTTTGTTTTAGCAAATGTATTTCACACAGTAATAATTTTGTAATTTGTACTTTAACTGATGAATCCATCACAATGACATTGACTTTTTAATTCAGAATAAAATATTCCCCTTTTTTTAAAAAAAAATACGTATATTAATATTTCATTTAATCAAGATGATGATCTATACTAGGCCCATAACCTGTTAAAACAATCAATGGATTATAATAAGGAATATCAACAATCTTCAACTTGGAAAATGGGTGACATACATAAAGAATATTTTGTTCAGTAACAAAAAACATATTGACATTGGTAATTACAAAACAGTATGGTAACTTGATACACAAACATCATGATCATTTTATAATAAGCGTTGTATATCTAACAAAATACATCTTACTTTTCAACTTGTTATGATCAATTAGAGTGCGTTACTCATGTCATGTATACATTTCATCTATGTCAAACAAATACCCTTTACAAGAATATCTTGTAACATTATTTTGTAATGTTAACTAATAAACAGATCAATTAATTAATTAAAATTCATTAACTTGCATAACTTATAGACAAAAATTCCACAATAAATTACTTTCATATTTTAGTTAGCATCCCTCATAAAAGACCAGGTTTACAAATAGCTTAAGGCTAAACTATTAGAAATTCCAGAGGCAGGTCATCATAATTTAAAGCTCTACCCTTGTAAATCAAATACAATAACCCTCTTAAAGCTTAGGTCGGTTACAGATTGACGAATCTGATAAAATTAAAATGGAATAGTACCTTTTAATGTAAATAAAGAAAAGCAATTTTCTGTTGAAAAGCTTAATTTTCTTAATAATTTCTTTGATTGGCAAGGGTTATAGAAAACGAAACATTATAAATAGCGAAAACTATTTCCAATTTGATTTGTTCAAAGATTGCAAGTAATTTTAAGTAGTCTGGAGACATCCGTTGTATTTAAAATCCATTTCGGCTCAAGTGGGTTAACCGGTCTTTTGTTAATGGCAGACCACTGTCGCCAACGGGTATGGTCCACATTTCAGTAATTAAGAAATTCTTAGAAGATACAACATATTTCAACCCTTAGAAAAATAATTGCTTCCGTGACCCTCATCTCAAAAGGGGTTGGATTTGGTTTCTAAAATCTTGTTTTTGGGGAGGTTCTGTTCAGTCATTGGATAACAGAAATATGACGCAAATAATGGTTAGGGTAGGAATTAATCTATATAACTTAAAGCTTTAGCAAAAAGAGGGAGATTCCAATGGGGCTGTCCGTGGTCAAGAGGTAGAAACGTAGCCACAGAAGTTCGCGGGTCGCGTTCTCCGGCAACACAGATATGAAATTGCACTTAGTATGACAATAGTGAAATTGGAAAGGAGTGATTAACTCTTCCAGTTCGCGAGGGTTACGCCCGTATGTTCACGGATTTATAGCGGTACAAGGTAAATAATAAAAAGCTTGTATGCGTGTGACGCACAAGTTAAGTCAAATTAGCAACAAGATACTGCCGGGTTTGTGTGCCATTCAATTATTTAAAAATTACAAACAACAAGAGCAACAAGCGAGATTCTCTCCCCCAATTTAAGAGCTGTTCTACGTTGGAAAGCAAGCCATTAAACAATGGACAATTTTTAGTAAGTACGTTTTTTATAGTTAAGTAGCATGACCAATTTTTAGTTAATTTATTTGTTCGGGCGTTTTGGCCATAAACCGTAGGATTAATTTAGAGTAAAATTTATAAGATAAGTTTCTTCCATATAAGTGTTTGGGAATTACTTATGTACACAAAATTTTCATAATTCCATATTCACCTATTCAATTAAATTTCTAACTTAAAATCAATGAATGTAAGAGGTTCACGTTTATTGCTCTGTTAATTAAATAGTTTTGTTTGCCGTTGATTAAGTCAATAGTTTTTTATTATTTTTTTTATCATGGAAGTTGCATAAGTAGTAAAAAGTGAGGAATTGATTAAAAGGAACAATTGTCCTCCTTGGGATGACAAGTCTCTCAAGGTTTTGCACGAACATTTGGACATTCTCGACTTGTCTGGCGCCCTTAGTAATTGTCATTAAGCCACAATATTTATGAAAGGTAAGTGCCAAATTTTTTTGTAGTATATTATAAATTAATTTAACCCTTTCTGCAAAATTTTAACCCTCTATATGATCCACGACCTTCCGCTAGCTAGTGCCAGTGACCTCCCTTTAATTTTTGTTTTACAGGCCGCCCCCATTTTATAATTTTACTGGAAAATACATACTTAGTAGCTTTTCCACCTGTAACAATCTGTTACCAGATGCAAAAACTTCCTATACTGTCAAGATCGAAATTTATTTTAGCAAGCAGCCAGAAGGCCCATTTATTGTTGAACTGATAACATCAGGAAATGATAAGTGAATATAAAAAGACCTATTTACACAAGTTAGTTTTGATTTCAATAAAAGTATACTCGGTATCTTGCATTTAAAAAAATTAATAAATGCATATTTCTACTTTCATTTACGTATAGAGACGACAACATTGATATTGAAACAGGTAAGTCCGATATAATAATAGACTTTAACAAAACAAAAGGTTGAGTTGATTCGTCGATAAAATATGTGCAGCTTATAATTGCGCTCGTATAACATGCCGTTTGCCAATGACCATATTACATGGTGTCATGAATAATAGCCGATATCAAAACACCAGAGTTTCTAGAAAAACTTGGACATCAATTAGTAGATGAACACGTAAGAAAATTCTGTAATCGATAAAACAGTCACTGCAACATCTACCTGTGATAATGCACTTATTGTACAACAAAAAACAAGAAAGGAAATATTTAGTTGCAAATGCAAAAAAAGCATCATTTTTTTAAAATCGGTCTTCTCACGCCGATTTTAGTAAGCATGCAATGTAGTCATGTTAGCTTCGAAAAAGTTAATGAAAAATACTTCTAGAACTTACACGTGATCGAAAATTGTTTTATGTAAATACTACGTTTTGATATGATACAAAAATAGATATTACACTTACTCATTTCACGAACATGTAATATAAGCCTTGCAACAAATCCAAGATATTCTTCCTTGGATTTAGCTTTTTGATAAACATGGGTTTCCATTTCGATACTATTTCGAGAAGTGGGTATTGTCGATTGGCGAATTGCTTCATCACTATAACAAATTATAAAGTATTTAAAAATTTTGAAAGGAAAAGTAATACATTTTGGATACGACGCTTTGTCGAAATGTTGTAGTCCTCCAAGAATCGTCTCCCATTTTGGAATAGTTTTGGACAGTATCTATAATTAAAAAATTTAACTATCAGGAATAAAAATTTACTTAACATTAAGATTATTAGTAATGAAAAAAGTGAAGCACAGTATTTGATTTAAAACCAGAATTGATAATAGCTAATAACTTAAAACCCAAAGACCGCCATAATTGTAACAACAACAATATTGAGAAGCAAAAATTACCTCTAAAATAAAGAAATATTTATTGGATGAACAACTTCAAGTTTCCATACGTAAAACCGCTTACAACTTAACCGAGTTTTTAACTAATGCTAAAGGACGAAATATCAAAGCAGAATTAAATTTCTGAGGGAAGTCACCTTTGCACAAAGACAGGATCACCAACAGTTAACACCAAAGAAAAAGAACTCTGTTTCGGCGGGATTCGTTCGCTGGGAGGAATCAAATCTGAACGAGTCTGCTTTTAGGAAACTAATTGCTCCCTCTCTACAACAGCGCTATAAATTTTTGGAAAATACTGTTTATTATAGACCAGATTGATAAAATATAACTTATTCAAATTATAGAATAATTTTTCTATTTAAATAAGTTTACACTAATTATAAAACTTTTATTAAAAATAGTTTCTCCTGTATCAATACTTCGTTTCACGAGAAAATAAAGCCATGAAAAGCCTAGAGAATAAAAATCCTTAATTTCATTGGTTAAAACATTAGATAGAATTTATGTTGAGAACTCAGTGTGACAAAAATATCACCAACGGGTATATATTATTTTAATTTTCTATAAATTTTAATTTCGATATCTTACCATTAACCCTATAAAGTAGAAAAAGTGGAAGCAGTATTACAAAATTCTTTAGTGACCAAATAAAAAGATCTAAAAATGTGGCGCTATGTAATATCGGGTAACGACCTAAGGTTTGTTAGTGTTTGTGAAACTAGCCGGTAGCTAACTGAATATAATTTTTTTCTTTCAACCTATAAAAAATGATCCACCAGTCACGCATTTTCTTCGCAAATCTTTGTAATATATGAAATATAGCATACGCTTTCCAGATACTTCTAATTCAATATAAACCGTTATAAGAAATTAGTTTAAATGCAAAATTAAATAATTTTTTAGAACAATTACTTTATTCTTTTAAGAAATATTTTAACTGCAAATTTAATGTTTATTGACGTAATATCCGACGGATATATTATACTTGTTATTCAAAAAGTACCCCTATAGTAGGGGATAAAGAATACTACTATAGTAAGCCTGCTTATCGTAAAAGGCGATTAAAAGGCGCAGCAAGGGGCAGCAGCCTTGCTGGCTAAAAGATATTGGAGGAGGGTCGGTTGGTCTCGGGCGACCCCCAATAATTTACAAGCTTGTTGGGGGTTGGCCGTGACGGATACGGCTTTTTGCTAAAATCTTTAAAAACTACGTTGTGGAAAGATATGGGAACCTACCACAATATTTCCTAGGTGTGCGTGGCCTAAAACACGAAATATATATGATGGAGAGTTCACAAGTAAAATTCTTGTCCGGAGGTAAAATACTACCTCATTCGGATCTCCGGGAGGGGGTACTTGGGGCTCGTCATCGGAAGAATATAAAACAACCGTTCGATTTAGTGATAGGGACTTGGAATGTAAGGTCATTACTTAGAGTAGATAAGTTAACGAATTTATTAGTCGAAATGAGAAAGGAAAAGCTAGACATTTTAGGTATTAGTGAGGTGAGATGGCCAGATAGTAATGACTTTTGGAAAGATAATTACAGAATAATTACAACTTCTTCAACTAATGGACAGGCAGGGGTAGGAATAGTGTTAGGTAAAAGATTAGGGCATAAAGCTAAAGAGTACTTACAATTTAGTGATAGAATAATTATGGTTAGATTGAGTACAAAACCCACAGACACTTTTTAGTACAGGTTTACATGCCAACAACTCAGTACGAGGATGAGGAAGTAGAAAATGTATACGAGGATATAAATAGTATAGTGAGAAAAGTAAAAGGAGATGAGAATTTAATAGTTATGGGCGATTTTAATGCGTCAGTGGGAAAAGGTAGTGATGGAAAAATGGTAGAAAAATTTGGGTATGGCAGACGAAATGATAGAGGAGAAAGATTAGTTGAGTTTTGCCAGGAACATAGATTAGTAACTGTAAACACCCTATTTGAATAACATGTTAGGAGAAGATATACCTGGAGAGCGCCAGGTGATAGGGCTATATACCAAATAGATTATATTTTAGTTAAACAAAGATTTAGAAACCAAGTTAAAAACTGTCGTAGTTATCCAGAGACTGACATAGTTAGCGATCATAACTTAGTTAAAATGAAGTGTAATCTAAAATTCAAAAAATTGAGAAAGGTTAAAAGAGAGGGATGGGATCTAGGTAAGCTTAATGATAGCAGGGTTAAAGAGGAATATAAACAAGTATTAGATAATAAGAGCAAAGAGATAGCTGTAGGAGGGAACGTAGAAAATAGATGGAAAGAAATAAAACTGACTGTACATGATGCAGTAACACAGACTATAGGTAAGAAAAAAATAGAAGCGGGAAAACCCTGGGTATCAAAGGAGATATTAGATTTAATAGGGAATAGAAGAAATCTTAAACCTTTCAGGGACATATGCACCGTTTGAACGTTAAGCGTAGCTTTGTTAAGCGAGCTTATTTAATAAAGCTCGGCTTAGAAATTTCTCTTATGCACCGCAGCAATAATTATCTATCTTAGTTAAGCCATTGTTCAGTCGTTTCGCAATGTGGCAACCTGGCCATTCCGGTTTTTTTACTGTCAAAATTTAAAAATGAAGTCAGTTTTCAACTGTCTACGTCCAGTTACGGTTTAACAGGTGGGGTATAAATAATGCACTATCAATTTTGATTTTATTGTACTTCTGTTTAAGTATTTCATTAAAAACCATTAAGTGATAATGCAGCACATTCCTTTGTAAACCTAAACTTGCGAAAAAAGGCCATATTACTCAATTCCTGTATATAATCAACCCTATTGTAAATCTGCTTTGGAAATCCAAACTCAATCATATCTAATATTTCGTTGTCATCTTCAAACACAATATCATCTTCTATTTCCATTTTTTATGTAACTATAAATGATACGTTTTTAAAAAACTAAACTTTTGGACAGTCAGGATTAAAAACAGGCGATGTTATGGGATATGTATATTGTATTTAGGAGGGCTGTTGTTAAAGAACCGTCGTGTAGTATTTATCAATATTAACATATTTAAGCGTGGTTTATATACTTAAGCCGTCAAATATCTAGGCTTAACTAAAGCCAGGCTTTAGTCCTGTTTTCTGAACGGTGCATATGAAATTAATACTTTAAGCAAGCTTAACACTTAAGCTCGGCTTATTTTTCGACGGTGCATATGGTCCTCAGAGAAGTGGATAGTGAAAGTAAGCAAAAATATAATACAGTTAGAAATAAGATAGTACATGAGTGTAGAAAAGCTAGAAATAAATGGTTGGAGGAGAATGGTAAGGGAATACAAGATGATTTAAGAGTAGGTAAGACAGACAGGGCTTACAGGGCAGTTAAAAAGTTTTTTTGGGGAAGATAGGAAAAAATATAATGGTATTAGAGACGAGAATAATGAGCTTCTAATAAATAAAGTTGAGGTAGCAGATAGATGGAAAATATATTTAGAAGATTTATATAAGGGAGACGATATGGATGAGTTAGAGAACGACCAAGAAGAGGATGTAGAAATAGGGTTCTCAATATTAAGAGAGGAATTTGATAGAGCTGTTCGGAATCTTAAACTAAATAAAGCGCCAGGTATAGACGATATTCTCGCAGAATTAATAAAATATTCAAGCCATAAACTTTAGACAGATTATATGAACTAGTAAAAGTAATATATGACCCAAGTGAGGTTCCAATAGATTTCGAAAAAAATATTATTATCCCAATCCCAAAAAAGTCAGGAGCTGATAGGTGTGAGAATTTTAGAACGGTTAGTTTGACTTCTCATGCTTCCAAAATACTAACAATAATAATTAAAAATAGAGTAGAAGCTTTGACTAAGAATTATTTAGGCGAAGACCAATATGGTTTTCGTAAAGACAGAGGGACTAGAGAACCAATACTAATGATTAGGGTAATTATCGAAAAAAGGTTACAAAAGAATAAAAAGACTCATTTCGCGTATGTAGATTTAGAAAAAGCATTTGATAGGGTTAATTGGATTGTTATGTTCAGGGTTTTGCGAAAAATAGGAATCTCTCATAGGGATAGAAAAATTATTTACAGTCTATATAAAAACCAAAGCGTAGTAATTAGATTTGATGAAATAGAAAAGGAAGCTAAGATTAGAAATGGTGTTAGACAGGGTTGTATACTGTCTCCCTTGATTTTTAATGTTTATATTGAGGAAGCTTTAAACTTAACTAGAGAGAGAAAAGAGATAGGTATTAGTGTACAGGGACAAAAAATAGACATGTTACGTTTTGTAGATGATATAGCCATTATAGCAGAGTCTAGAAAAGAGTAAGGATAGTTTTTAAATATTTTATATGAGATACTACAGAGTAACTATAGTATGAGAATTAACTCAGTAAAGACAAAGATAATGACAATTGAGTTACAGCCTAGTTCTAAACCAAAATTAAAAATAGGTAATATCGAGTTAGAGGAGGTAGATGAATTTTGCTGTTTAGGTAGTATAATTACAAAGGATGGGCGTAGCAGAAGGGATATAGTAGCTAAAATAGCTCAAACTAGAAAAATGTTTTTAAAAAAGAAAAACTTACTAATAGCTAATAGTATTAGTTTAGATAATAGAAAAAGTTTCTTAAAGTCGTACGTATGGAGCGTTCTACTATACGGTAGTGAGACTTGGACAATTAAAGAAGTAGATAAGAAAAAGATAGAAGCTTTTGAAACTTGGTGTTATAGGAGAATGTTAAAGATTAGTTGGACAGATAGAGTAACGAACGAGGAAGTTTATAGAAGGATAGGTGAGGAACCCTGTATGTGGAAACAATTAAAGGTCAGGAGAGATAGAACGATAGGGCACCAGTTAAGACATGAGGGACTATTTAGTAAAGTCATAGATTATAGACTACTAAATAAAAATAGAGTAGGAAGGCCTAGACAAAGCTATATTAGTCAAATTATTAGAGATTTAGGTTGTGAAGGGTATGTAGAACTTTTTAGATTAGCACAGAATAGAAAAGAAATTAGAGCTGCGTCAAATCGACCTTAAATAATGTCGAAAACAAAATGATGATGATGACCATTTTTTCCTATTCTATCATACCGTGAGTCCTGTTTCTACTTGTATCATTTTTAACAAATTTTACTAAATTAGTTACCCAAAATAGCGTAACACCTTTTCAAAAAAAAAGAAAAAGTTTACGTTTTGTATTCAAAATAGATGTTGTCATAAAACTAAGAACATCAAATGTCAAATTCAAACCAGTGCGTATGTACCTACAATCACTATTTTTAAAAGACAAAGTTCTAGAGCAAAAACAAAAAAAGAAGTGTAATAAAAAATAAAACAATAACAAGGAAATTGAGAAACTAATTGGTACTTGTAGGTTAGCCATAACAAACTTATCGTGTGGTTGTGTACAAAAGGTCAACCAAAACAAAATTCTATTTAAACTTGCCGCTCAGGTATAGGAGGAGCACTTACTCAATCTGTTCGTTAAACATACTATACATATAAAATCTCAATATCAAATGCAAGCTACCATTACAGCAAAATACTAAATATAAGAGGCTTGTTTGGGCTGATCTTCTAATCTCGTGTGATCCAGGATCACCTATATCATTCATAAGTTGTTCCAATCCGCTGGAAGCGTAATCAACTAATCTGATCCATATTACTTCTTCTCTTACCCTTTGCGAATTATCTTTTTAATTTATGCTTAGTGATTTGTCAGAACATCCTTAAAACAATATTTACCCTATGAAACTTTATTTTAAGAGGATGTTCAAATGCAGGAAGGTTTTGTATAACATACTCAGCTACAACTTTGTTTAAAAAATGTATTTTTGTCCTTTAATTATCATACCTTCCAACTGTTTGAGGTAGAGACTAACACCCATATTATAACCTTAAACTAAATGAGGGAGAATTTACAAACACACAAGACCGTGAATATTTAAGTCTCTATATTATGAATCATCATTATCATCATGTCTTCAGTTCTGGAACTGTTTAGACGCAAACCTCCATTGTTTCCTATTCTGTGTTAACCTACACATTTCCCTGAAATTGTCACAGTCTACATCATTCACTATGTACGTGCAATAGTCTAACCTAGGTCTACATCTACCTTTCTTTTTTCCTATTTCTGCTTGTAATACATCCCATACTAGTAGTAGGAAACTGGCAATACTGCCGCCTTATTTGCCCCAGCATCCTCATTTGCACCCACATCTGGACCAAATTTACATGTAAATTCCATAAGGAGGAAATGAGGGAGATGAATCTCCACCTTGCTCGCCTTGCTCGGACACCCCCCACTATTTTGATTACGCCACACCCGCATTCTTTCCACCCGCGAGATAAATCTTTCTCCACATTTCCACCCACGAGATAAATATATTTTGTTTGGTATCAATTAATATTAGATTTTTCTTAGCTACCCGAATCTCTAAGAATTTTTTAGATTGCATCACCCCCCATGCATCACCCCCCATGCAGCTACCCTCATTTTAAAATTTTCTTTCGGCTAACATTCTGGACCAAAATAGTTTTCTTCGTCTAACCAATGCAACTTTCGAGATAAACCTATCTTGTTTGGTATTAATTAACATTAGATTTTTCTCAGCTACCCGAATCTTTAGGAATTTTTTAGATTGCATCATCCCCCAGAGAGCTATCCTGATTTTAAGATTTCTTACCTGTTGCGATTTTTGACCGTCCTTAAACATTTTTTTAGTCATGCGATACATTAAATTAGTCTAAAATTTTACGCAGAATTCGAATCTGCAAACAGATTTAAAATCGGACTACTCCTTACAAAGTTACACACATACCTTCTAGCGAGCATACTGCGACCGTACCACTACTCGCTTTTAATGTTACACCATACTTTCTATCTTGTTTAGCTCATCTTTCGAGATAAATGTACTTTGTTTGGTATCAATTAGTATTAAAATTTTCTCAGCTACCCGAATTTCTAGGAATTTTTTAGATAGCTTCATCCCCCAGAGAGCTACCCCAGTTTTAAGATTTTTGCTGGTAGCGATTTCTGACTGTCATAAAATTTTTAAACATCCGATACATTAAATTAGTCTAGAATTTTATGCACAATCCGAATCTCTAAATAGATTTAAAATCGAACCACCCCTTACCATTTTACACACACCCTCTAAATTATAACTTTCCTGCAGCTCATACCTAAAAGAAAATCTAAAAACAATTCTTAAAACTTTTTATTACAAACAATTTTTACTAATACAGTTTAAATTTTGTAAACCACATTTCTAAATACATAGTCACAATTTTTTATTCTTAACCTAGAACTCATATCGGCTTATACTTATTAATATTTATTTCTAAATAGAGCACCTTTTCCAAAGACCAACCGGACCCGCATGTTTCAAATTCCTCTGATTTTGTTCTTATGGTTTCGCTTAAGACCTCGTACATATTTTCCAGATTACTAGAAGACGCTATAACCACATTTTTTGTGTTAAAGGATTTCACATCGGTAGTCTCTTCCCCCATTTTGGTGTAAACGCCGTAGAGTTTGCAATAGACTTTTATTGCTGTATGTTGTATTCTTTTTTCATTAATTAATCGAATAAATCGCTCTTTCTGCTTCCAAAGAAACTCGGACATTCCATCGTCGACACTGGCGTTCTTTATGCGATAGCTAGCCATACGGTTGTTAAACGCTGTACTCACCATTTCTACACCATCGTCGTTAGTAGCGGTAACTGATGCATTTTTATGTTTGTTGCTCCTTAAGTGTGCGGCATACGTAGTTTTTTCCATTTCGAAATCGCATACTTTACACATAATTCGTGGTTGTTTCGTACAAGACCCTTTAACAGCTGACAGAGCTGAACGTTTACTGCTTAATGACATACCATGCTGTTTTTACTTGTGTCGCTGTAAGCTGTCCATTCTCGTAAAAGCGATACCGCAAGACCCACAGTTAAAGTACTTTACTGCGGACGGACGTATAAGCTTAACCGTCGACGATGTTACACCACGACATTTGTTCTGGTGCCGTTTGAGAGCATTTTTCCAGGTATAGGAAGCACCGCACGAGTCGCATTTAAAAACGTTTGCAGGTACCATTTTAGTACAAAACAAAATCCGCACTATAAGACTTTAGTTAAACTTGTAAGCGAACTAACTTATAACTAAAGAGTTTACTCTTGCGTGCCTGCTTTATGTACCCTATAGAATGCAAGCCGAAGGTTTCCGAAGACGGCCGAACGATGTTGAGGATTCAGCGGGGAACTAAATGACGTCATAATCCTTGCTGCTTGTCCAGTACATTTAGCGCCAATGCATGCACCTGGTTCGCATCGTCGATGGTGCGAATGCTGTTAGTAGAAACATCGGAAACGTCTTCCATGTTATACGGATCGCGTGCATATTAAAAATCCAAAAGGGTGGTAGCACACGCACACAAATTGTGTGCAAGTCGTGCTGTAGAAGATGCAGTGCTACTATAAACAAAAACTCAATAAAATACTTTAAACCTTTACTAAGGGAATACCAAACTTGTTGTCTACAGAATACTTACTAATAAAACAATTTAATTTTAAATAACTTCTACGTCCTATTTTAGGACATGGGAGGCTTGAATATTTTCTAAATGAATCACCAAGCGAAAGTATATGCTTAGCGGCATTTAAATTAACCATTATTTTCTCATTTTTACGACCGCGGTTAATTATAGATTAAAATTTAATCAATTACACGTTCGAACTTCCCGTAAACTAACATATTTTATAGTAACAGTGCGCTGTATAATACATGCATACCCCTTCGCCGCGCTACTGCTATTCTTGTAGTTGCTAGAAAAAGTCACTCTCCTTTTTACTGTTAGGACCGATGCAAAGCACCATTTTATACTTTATTTATAAGTATAGCACATCGCGCACTTTTTCGTCTGATAATTAAAATTTGCTTCTGTAGGCTTTTACACTTTCGCAAATTTAAACATCTAATACGATCGATTGAACACATTCGATTATTCTAACGGGGACCACCATACATTCCGCCACATCGTTCTTTTTGAATACAACGATCCTATGAGCTTCCACACACTAACACCTAACGTATCTTTCCTACTATTTGTTAAACAAAAACTACTGGCATCGCCATGTCCGTATACGGATCTAAGCAGATGTTTGTGGATGTGTACCAGAGTATGTAACCATATACATTAATCAGTCTAAGCTATTTTATTTAGTCCACGAAAACTAATATTTTTCTAAACCGCAATTAATAATCGCCGTTATAGGTTTAACATTTCTACCATTACCCAATGACTGGTGCTACGTACATGGAAACTTTAATTTCTTATTGGAGAGAATCCTTATTCTCCCACGCACTGTTGCATTGTTGCATGCTCACCTCTTTTGGGAATATATGCTCGTTATAGGTTGTAGCATTCGCGGTTTTACTTAACTACACTTCGTGAGATCCCTTTATTTTTTTAATCGTGTTTTTCTCGCTTACAATACAGTGGGATTTTGCTTTTGTACAGACGTATTATAATACTAGATCCCCATTAAATTCGTCTTTAATTTTCCCTACAATTTTTTTGTTGACATGCGGTATATAGTGTTTATTATCCGCGGGGTAGTAACTCTTTTAAGATAAATATATTTTGCTAGGTATCAACTAATATTAAATTTTTCTAGGGAGCCCAAAACTGTAAATAGATTTTAAATAGGACCACCCCATACAAAGTTATGCCTTTTAAAGACCCCCAACCTCTAATTTTTGCTCATCCTTATTTAACTCCATCTTTAGAACCTTTTTTTGCTACGCAAGACATATGCCTTAACCAACCATCTCCCGAGAAATCTAAAACCGCTGTGTTCCGCGAACAGCACGTGGAGATAACACGTATACTCTGTCAACCAGGATAGAAGCAGGAAGGATTTGGAAGGTGGGCGAGGAGCTTAAAAATTATGGAATCTTAAAACTAATATACACAATAGATTTACAAAATCTATACAAATATAAACAACTATCTTATATCTTTATGCCTCCGTGCGTAGATTGCTGTACTATTAGGAATGATGTACCTTTTGTTATCTTTCCTCGATAAACTAATTTTATTAATAAGCTGCGTGTACAAATCGTATTTTTTACTCCGGATACATACACAGGCAAGTACTCGATACCATCCAAATAAACAATTGGATGCTTGGTGACTGTTAACATCAGCTTCCCTCTTGTACGCCCAGACACGTCCCAGCCCATGAGCACCCCTGTGCATGCACACCCCTGCCCATGCGCACCCCTGCGCGTGCGCACCCCTGCCCATGTGCACTGCCCATGCGCACCCCTCTCTGTGCGACTGCTATTTCGGGGTAACGTCACAACTTTTTATAAATAAAGAACAATGTTATATACTATTATAAAATGTTTATTCTGACATTATACATAACAAATTTAAAAAAATGTAATACCAAGCATGGAGTACAATAGATTTCCCTCGTGTACGTCCAGACACATCCCAGCCCATGCGCACTCCTGACCATGCGCACTCCTGCCCATGCGCATTCCAACCCATGCACGCCCCCACCCATGCGCACCACTCTCTGTGCGACTGCTATTTCGTGGTAACGTCGCAGCCTTTTGTAAATAAAGAGCAATGTAATACTATCTTAAAATTTTTATTCTGACATACGTAACAAAATTTAAAAATATTTTATACCAAGCATGGAGTCATTTAAACTTAATTTTAATACAAAGTTATACACAGAAGACAGTCTTTTCTTTATGTTTGTTTGGAGTGCTTTTAATTTTATCTAATTTTATTCCCAGCTTAAAATTTAAATCGACACCCAAGTCTTCTATCTCCTTTTCTAGCCAATAGTTTGATACATAGAGACCGTTTAGGTTTTCGAATTGTAAAATGTACCGAAGTTTGCCTCTATATTTAAAGTCTTTGATTCCACCGACAACCAGATCCATTCCTTCGTGTAATTCTTGCAGCTTGTGACAATCTTTTAATCGCAGCTTTCCCACTATATCCTACATACGTATCTTGTTAGCTTGATCGACTTCTTCTTGTCGATATTGGAGGAAATCCTTATTCTCCCACACACTGTTGCGTAGTTGCATGTCCACCACTTTTGGGAATATATGGTTGTTATAGGTTGTAAGACCTTCGGTTTTAAATGATCCGAAAGGTTCTTTACTAGGCAAATATACAATGTTTAGCGGAACCCCTTTACGTGTGGTGTACGCCTAGGTGACAAGGATGCCGGTTTAGTATTCGGCAGTAGCTAGAACAGTAAACATGAGCGTCTCCAAGGTGATTAACGTTCCTCAACTTTTATATTTTATAAGGACAGTCAGAAATCGCTACCAGCAAAAATCTTAAAACTGGGGTAGCTCTCTGGGGGATGGAGCTGTCTAGAAATTCGGGTAGCTGAGAAAATTCTAATATTAATTGATACCAAACAAAGAACATTTATCTCGAAAGATGAGCTAAACAAGATAGAAAGTATGGTGTAACATTAAAAGCGAGTAGTGGTACGGTCGCGGTATGCTCGCTAGAAGGTATGTGTGTAACTTTGTAAGGAGTAGTCCGATTTTAAATCTGTTTGCAGATTCGAATTCTGCGTAAAATTTTAGACTAATTTAATGTATCGCATGACTAAAAAAATGTTTAAGGACGGTCAAAAATCGCAACAGGTAAGAAATCTTAAAATCAGAGAAGCTCTCTGGGGGATGATGCAATCTAAAAAATTCCTAGAGATTCGGGTAGCTGAGAAAAATCTAATGTTAATTAATACCAAACAAGATAGGTTTATCTCGAAAGATGCATTGGTTAGACGAAGAAAACTACTTTGGTTCAGAATGTTAGCGGTAAGAAAATCTTAAAATGAGGGTAGCTCCCTGGGGGCTGATGCAATCTAAAAAATTCTTAGAGATTCGGGTAGCTGAGAAAAATCTAATATTAATTGATACCAAACAAGATATATCTATCTCGTGGGCGGAAATGTGGAGAAAGATTTATCTCGCGGGTGGAAAGAATGCGGGTGTGGCGTAATCAAAATAGTGGGGGGGTGTCCGAGCAAGGCGGAGAGCAAGGCAGAGCAAGGTGGAGATTCATCTCCCTCATTTCCTCCTTATGGGAATTTACATGTAAATTTGGTCCAGATGTGGGTGCAAATGAGGATGCTGGTGCAAATGAGGCGGCAGTATTGCCAGTTTCCTACTACTCATACTATAACCCAAAAAGCTTTAAAACGTATCCTGTTCTTCTATTGTTACTATTTCTTTTTTGTTTGTTACATTCCAAATTTTGTTAGTGTACATTCTTATAATTTGTGAATAAATTCCTGCGGATATTTTTTTAATGAACTTGTCAATTTCCGTCGTGCCCGAGTCACGCCTGCGTGGAGTGATTGGCGCAAATGCGCGCGGTGTGAAAGGACGTCATTAAGCGACGAGACCCAAAGCCAAGAACATCTACCGGTGTTGTGTGGATGTCTTTTCTCTTTTTAGGATATAGGTTTCTTTCTACCTTATCTTTGTGTACCTCTACCTGCATCCTTGTCGTCCCACCTACAAACGAGCATAGAGGATAGACGGATGAAATTTGGAATCAACAATGGCGTAGCCTACCCACAAAAACAAGGATCCTGAGATGTTAAGAAATACAAGTGAGTAACCGTTTTACTTACATTGCAAATGTAAATTTGACCATTGAAGCACTTTTAAGCGTGTTTGGTATTTGATACAAATTCCGCGTAATATGCCGCGTAATTATACGTTATATTAAACAATTGCGCAATAGTAAGAAACGTGGGAAACCGTAATAATGGCACCTAGTACACGTGGTTGTTGAAAATTAAATTCGTCTTAACCTCTGATTTAACTTGTAAGAAATAGCTTTGAAAATTGTTTTTTAGGAAAAGGGTTTTTTTTCACTCAAGTAATGTAATAAAAAATAATTTTTTTTAAATTTTTAGTGGCTTTTGGGAAAAAATGCAATTTGGCAACACCGAATCTAGTAACTTTTTATCTTATGTCGTGGTGACATTTGGAGGAGCCTCTAATGTCAATCTAATTTATCAAGACTGCCATTTTGAATAGTGTTTGTTTACTTTTTATGTATGTTATTTAAAACTTAGTTAATTGGCATTTTTCCCTTACAAAAACAGTGTATTTAGATTTAAATTTTGTTGCATAATTACCTAACCTAATTTGAAGTGTTTGATAATTATCTTAACCTCACTTGTGAGTGAACGGAAATGTTTCTTTGGATTTAATTAATTCCTCCTGTAAGTATTCTTAGTCATAGATAAAAAGCTTTATTTACCATTCATTATGATTAAAAAATTCCTAAAATCACATCACATCTGGTTAAATAATTATTTTAAACCTGAAATTCCTCTAGATTATTGAAAGATTGTTTCAGTTTTAAATTTTAGATAACTACCATATTATCTTTGGTGTCCCTCAAATTATTCTCTGTGATAATGGGGCACAATTTATCTCAAAAGATTTTTAAAATTTCGTTAAGAGTTATAAAGTACAAAAAATTTGGTTTAACGCAAAATACCATCCCCAGGTAAACCCTACCGAAAAAGTAAATAGTCTTAATCACTGCTATCTCTTCATATATCGACTAGACCACACTAGGTGGGATGAAAATATCTTTAAAATCACTCAAGCTTTGAATACATCTGAACACGAAGCAACCCAATTCACTCCCTCATTTCTTGTTTTTGGAAGATACACGCCAATTGATGGTAGTTATTACGGTTCAGTTTCTGATGATACTAACGTAATTGAATTTCACGAAAAAGTACGCTGTGACGAAGACCAACAATATTTACCTACTATCTTTAATGACGTAAGAAAAAAATTTGTTAAAAACTTACGAAAAGAGTAAAGATCATTACAATTTGCGAAAACGAGATATTTCTTTTGCTTTAGGTGAACAGGTCTGGAAAAAGAATTATGTTTTATCTGATGCTACTAAAAAATTATGTTCGAAATTAGCTCCAAAATTCACTTTATGTGTGATCACTCGTGTTATTAGTCCACTTATCTATGAACTCCAAGACACCGAAGGAAAACGTCAAGGAAGGTGGCATATCAAGGACCTTAAACCATTCTCTGCTGACCCAAATGCTAATTAATTTTTCACGTTTCATTTCTTTAACGGTTTACCTAATGTTTTGTCCCTACTATGAGTTTGTTAACTTTATTTATCCATTTCTTTTCTCATACAACACTTACCTTCTACACTTTTGCCTTGTTTACCGCATTTCAGTTATCTTTTTGCTGGCTATTGATTTCACCTTGAATTTATTGTCAACCACATATGTGTTTGTTATCTAGATTATCTAATATAACTCTGTTACTTCATTTAATTAATCCTGACACCTTTTCTCCACCATATTATTTTGTTTTTAGCATTTATCTTACGTTGTTTAATTTCGTGGCGATTGTCGTAACTTTTTATGATTGGTTTTAGCTGATGTTGAGTGGATGCTTTTTTCTTTGGACTCACATAGGAGGCGCGGCCTATGCCTTTGTAAGAAATAGTCCATATTCGCAGTTGCAAAAAACTAGGAGTTTCTATTCCATGCGTTTTTCTTCTGAATTATTACAGTCGCTCACTTTATACTTTATCATTACTTGTTTTTTTCTTCTGTTAAATCATCAGAACATATAAACATTTGTTTGTTGTTTTTTATTGAATTTTATCGAATTCTTGGTTGTTTTTAGCATATTGGGACAGTATGGTTGTATTTAACTGCTTATAGTTAGGCATTCTTGTGTGTTTATGGCGTTACCGTTTCTAAAAACTACATTGTAATAGTTGGTTTTTTGTGTGAAGGTATCTGCAGTGACACTTTCAAGTTTGTTGTTTCAACTTTTTGTCTGATCCTCTTATCGTAGTGGATGCACTCGTAAGGAAGGTGATCGTACTAGTTCTCATCAGGAGACTAGTAATTTTTTAACTTATCATGTGTCTTAACTTGTCTGATTAACTTAGCAGGTGGTCCTTCAGATCGATCTGCTTTTGACAGGGACAACTCTCTACCTTCTCTCGGACGCTTGTCCAAAACTCTACTTTTTACTTATCCCGCTGTCTCCGTTTCCGCCTTATTTTTCATTCGGTAGACCTGTTCTTGTCCCGGAACACCCGTCTACCACATAAGAGCGATTTTTCTCTCACACCGGGCTACTGACCTCATTGGTCGGTTGAGTAGTGCTCTTCTATCCACCTTTTTCTATCGCTTTTGCTCCATGCGAGCACTTCCTCTATTCTCTTCTACCTGGACGTGTCACTAGTACAGTCCAAAATGCCTACCTCCCTCTTTTTACCTTCCCTATATCTCTTTTGCCTTTTCATTTGCGTTAGTCACCGTGTGGTAGGCCGAAGGGTTTCCACAGACACCTGGACCACGACTTTGGAAATCTTTCGTGAGGTCATGCGGTGCCGCTGTCAGCCGCACGTGGCTGTTAACAGTGCATGTATGTATGAGTGTGTAAATGTGTGAGTGTATGTAGATATATATGTATATCTCATTGTATCGCTCAACGCCGGGTGCTGGAATGCACCCACATGTCTTTTTCCGGTCCCTCGTGCCGTTTTTATAAACGGGCCTCACAGGTCGCTCTCATCAAGGGGGCATGAGTATCTTACTTAATTAACGGCTTCAAGGAGCCACTCTTTCTTGTATCTTTGTGATGGATGATAAAACGGCTTGGTGAGTTGGGGAATTCTACGCTATATCTTTAATGTAGGTAATCGTAGCATGCCTTAGGGTGCTGGGACGTTTCGGATCCATTTATTGTTATCTAGTTTTATCTTAATATCTTTATCTTACCTATTATCTTCGATAATAACTTGAGACTTTGTCTTACTTTCTTTTGTTTTCCAAACGTTGGTATTTATGATCAGACGTATGAATTATTTTTTGGGTATTGAGTGAAGAAGCTAATTTGATGGTAGCAATGTAATTTGTTAGGTTAGAAACGTAAGAAATTAGTAAGATGGTACTATTGGTAAATTTGTTAATTCACAACCATGTCATTCAAAAGTTTTTATGTGTATTGTTTATTAAGCCAACGTACCAATACATAAAAATCAGCTAAAATGTATAGTAACTTGCTTTCTTGGGCATTTTGAAATTTAGGCATTTTCTTGCCAAGGAAAAAACAGTTTAAATGCAATGTTTATGTGCGTGTGCACTTAAAAACTTTAATGTTAGCTTTAGTTATAGTACATATGTTAGGCGACTTGTCGCATTTGTTTTAGTTTTAGTAGTGTTTCGTGCTCTCCGACAAATTTGTGCTGTTGATGATAACTGCGCCACATCAAAGACTCGCATGTGCACTTGTAGATGTAGTTCATAAACGATGGGGCGACACATTCCGTTTCCTGGTTACTCGTAAGACGCGTTGTCGGTTGAAAACCCCAGGTGGCGCCTAAAATAAACATTTACTAGAATGTAAGTTAGTTTATATGCAAGTTAGTCAGGCTGTATATTTGAAATTTTTACCGTGCTAAAAAACTTTTTCTTTTTTTAAGATTTTTTTCTTTTATGGCTTTGTCGCGATTGTTACATTCTAAATTTTGGTAATATACATTCTTATAATTTGTAAATAAATTCCCGCGGATATTTTTTAATGAACGTGTCAATTTCCGTCGTCCCCGAGTCGCGCCTGCGCGGAGTGAATGGCGCAAGTGCGCGCGGCCCAAAGCCAAGAACATCTACAGGTGTTGTGTGGGTGTCTTTTCTGTTTTTAGGATGTAGGTTCCTTTCTACCTTATCTTCGTGTACCTCTACCTGTATCCTTGTCATCCCACCTACGTACGAGCATAGAAATGGATGGATGAAATTTGGAGTCCACAATGCCGTAGCCTACCCACAAAAACAAGGATCCTGAGATATTAAGAAATACGGGTGAGTAACCGTTTTACTTATATTGCAAATGTAAATTTGACCATTGTATCACTTTTAAGCGTGTTTGGTATTTGATACAAATGGCGCGTAATTTGTCGCGTAATTATACGTTATATTAAACAATTGCGCAATAGTAAAGAAACGCGGGAAACCGTAATATGTTTTCCAGAGATATCTTTATTCTCCTACTATTTCTATAACCTCTTCGTTATTAACATTATCTGTCCATCGTACAACTGAAGCACAACATTCCAAAAGTTTTCTTCCTTTTCCTGTCTGATTCTCCTACTGTCCCTATTTTATAGGCGTACACTACTGTGCTCACACATAAACTTCCAACCCTTTGCACTTGTTTCTATGTTATCTTCGAGCATAGCCGCTGCTCTTTCTTGTTAGATACAGTTGAGTACGGTTCCCCTTCTTTTTTTTTGTACATATATACCCCATTTCATCGACATTCAGTGGCATGTGAAGGGAGTTAAGCCGCTTGTTGCTACCAATGTCCCACAAAACTTGAACATTTGCCGAATTAATAATTTTCCAATAAATCCTTTCGCACAATCAAGATTATTTGAAAATATTGCAAAACCAACACCTGTATTCGTTACTAGTACTCATTCGGTTTAAGTGCAATTAGTTCTTCATCATGAGATTTTTCTTCTTCAAACAGGTTGGACGCGTACCTCTACTGATTTCTATTCAAAGCTAGCCTACACATTTCCCTGAAATTCCCACAGCCTACATCTTTGACTATCTGTGTGCAATAGTCTAACCTAGGTCTACCTCTACCTGTCTTTTTTTTATTTCTGCTTTTAATATATTCCGCACTATTACTTCATGCCTTAGTATGTCGCCTATCATCCAATCTCTCCTATTATTTGCTGTTTTCCACATTTTTCTTCTTCCCCTACCACTTCTGGTACCTCTTTGTTCTTAAATTAGTCTGTCCATGATATCTTCATCATATATCTGTAACACCACATTTTAAAGGTTTCTACTTTTTCCTGTCCATTTCTCCTACTGCCCAAGTTTCAGAGCCGTACAGTGCCGTGCTCCACACATATACGTTCAGCAATCTTTTCCTTGTGCTATGTTTGTTGTCTTTGAACACAGTAGTTGCTTTTTCTTGTTAAATGTAGCACGACTTTGTGCTAATCTTTATTTTATATCTTTTGCCCTTTCTCCATCTTGCATTATTTGGCTACCTAGACGGCAGAAACCCTTAACCTCTTGTAAGTTCTCGTTTCTTCTAACTCTTCCTTGCTAGATGCTAATACCGCTATATCATCTGCAAATCTAAGCATATCAATCTTTTGTCCCTGTATAATAATTCCAAATGTCATCTTGCATTTGAGAGTATCATTGCCTCTTCGATGTACAAGCTACAAAATTAACGGGAATAGGGTACATCTCTGTCTCACCCCTTTCGTAATATCTACTTCTCTACGTTCCTGTTTTAATTCTATTACAGGAGTTTGTTCGTTGTATAAGCTATGTACTATCCGTCTAACCCTAAAGCTCATTCCAATCTGAGTATTTCGCACATTTTTTTCCATTTTGCTTTGTCGAATGCTTTTTCCAAATCTACACGCGTTCTCTTTTTTCTATCATCTTCTCCATTATCACCCTCAGAGCTAAAATAGCCTTCCGTGTTTCCCTGTTTCGCCTAAACGCAAATTGAGCTTCTCCTAGAACTCGTCCCGTTTTTCCATCTGTCTTTGTACAATTCTAGTTAATATTTGTGACACGTGTGCTGTTAAACTTATTGTTCAAAAATGTTCACATCTATCTGCGCCTCTCCGTTTTGATATAGTGACTATGATGTTATGTTTGAAATCTTTGTGTATCTCATCTGTCTCATTCATATAGGTTACAATTTGGAAAAGACCATCTGTTACCGCTTGTCCAGCGGTTTTTAGAGTTTCTGCTTGCATCTTATCTATATCCGGTGCTTTACCATTTTCAGGCCTTTTAATGCTAATCCAAACACATCTCTAAGTATCCCAAGTCATCCTTTCCATGTCTGATTCTTCTTCTAGTGCTTCTAGTTCCACTCCTGCATATAAATTGTGTATACATTCTTGCCATCTAACCACTTTCTCTACACTTTCTATAATGATCTCTTTTTCTGCCACCCTTATATTTTTGCTATGCGGTTTTATATCTCTCAATTTCATTCTATTTAGTTCGTTTGCTTCGTCTGTTTTCTTATCATAGTCTGTTCTTCTTTGCAAATTTCATCAATCCATTACTCTTAAGCTTTCTTACATTTGCGAGTAATTTCCCATTTTATGGATTTGTATCTCTGTTTTCCTGTTTCGTTTGATCTATTTTTGTATCTTTGTCTTTCTTCTACTGAATTCAGGATATCTTTTGTTATCCATTTGTTTATGCTGCCGGTGACATCCGGAGTGCCGCAGGGCTCGGTACTGGGTCCCACTCTTTTGAATGTCATGTATGACAGTGTCCTAGAGTTAGAGCTCCCTGGCAACGCTAAACTTATAGCTTTTTGCAAATGACCTGACGTTGGTGACTGTTACAAAAGTGAAGAAGATCTAGGGAACATAACCAAACAGGCGATAAACATTGTCGATGGTTGGATGACAAAGAAACAACTAACTCTAGCACTTCAAAAGCCAGAGGTTGTTTTGATGGCAGGACAAAGAAAAAGTAAATCCATTCAAATAGAAATGGATGGAATGGAATTCAGGCCGCAAGAATCGGTTAGTTATTTGGGAGTATCATTAGATAGAAGCTTGTCCTTTAAGCTCCATCTAGAGGAGCAGTCTAAAAAGGCGCAAATTGCTGCAAATGGAATCTGTAGGCTAATGGGGAATATAGGCGGGCCAAACGTCAGTAAAATGCGTGTTTTTGCTGCGGTAACAGACTCCATCATGCTATATGGGGGGGGGGGCAATCTGGGTTGAAAGTATGCATTTTGCTAACAAAGGATGCTAATTCTAAAGGTACAAAGACGCATAGAGCTGAGGATTGCCAGCGCATACAAAATTGTATCTGCGGAAGCCATTGTGGTTATTTCGGGCGTCATTCCAATAAATTTGCTTGCTAAGGAACGAAGAGCGATGAGATCTTTACATGTGGGCAAAATTATACACGTGGCAGTTCAGATGGAATGCATCGAGCAAAGGCAGGTGGACAAAACACATGATACCGGAGATACAGCCGTGGATCTATCGTTCGCATGGAGAGGTTGGGTATCACCTAAACCAGGCTCTCAGTGGGCATGGCTGTCTTGCCAACTATTTATGCAAGTTCGGCAGGTATGGGAATGACCGGTATATTGTGTGTCGAGAACAAGACGACTTGGCGCACACGCTTTTTCATTGTCCACTATGGTTACGAAAAAGATCCAGGGTCGAGTTGATTCTAGGAGAGCAGTTATCATCAATAAACATGGTGAAACTAAGGTCATTACAGAATTGGGCGGAAATTGAAAGACATATCATCTATGTAATAACTTCTAAGGAACAGATTGAATTAAATCTGCAGAATATGAGTTAAAATAACAACAAAGTTTTGAACAAAAATCCTCCGAATGCAGGGTTATTACAAAATTAAATAAATACCGGGTAATTTTCTATTTGCTCTTGTTACATTCCAAATTTGGAGATGTACAGTTTTAAATATGTGACTAATTTCCCGCCATTATTTTTAAAATAGTCTTGTGCATTTCCGTCATTTCGGACAGTTGCGTCGGAGCGAAAGGAATGCGTAGACGCGGAGTGATGGCGCAAGTGCGCGGTGTGTGACACGACATTATTAGCCAACGAGACGTCGAACGGTGACGTTTACCTGTCTCGTTCCTTTGTCTTTTCTCTTTCAGAATGTAGGTTTCCCTTTATCTCTACCTTCTATCGTTGCCTTCACCTTATTTCTTCGTCTTACCTACAAACAAAAGAAGAGGGAAGACGTTAAATCTGGTTTCAACGAGGGCATAACGCAATCCACGCCCAAGCAAGATACATGGAAATCAGCACGGCCTTTGCGCAAGGTTGACCGGGAAATCGTGAAGCGTTCTACATTTTTAAGCGAGTACCTTTTATCTTTTTAAGGTGCAACTTGTATCATTGTAAACGAATTTGGCATGTGATACAATTTGACACGAATTTATGTTGTAATATCTTTGTTGTGCAATAATGTGAACGTGAATAGTACCAGTGTTGCCAACTGTGGAAGTGGCTCTGAACACGGGCGCGGGGTTATAACACTCTTAGAACCTGTTATGGGATATTGCTTTCTACATTTGGCGTCAATCATTACGTTAACACCTTTTTTGATTATTTTACATTCTCTTGAAACTAGGGAATAAAATTTTCATGTAATTAGAATAAGAGGTTTGCTATGCAAAGCACATTTTAATAAAATAAAAAAGTAGATAATTATTTTCAGAAAGTCACTTTATAAAAGGGTTTGAAAAATGGTACTTTTTAAATTAATTATTTGGAATGTTAACAAAAAAGACCTCGTTGATATTTTGTTAAAGAATTTTGAAGAGAATTGTTTGCTTCTTGACGCTTCGATTAAACAGCAACAGTTATCCTCAACTTTTTAGTAATTGCTTAGGTTTGTTTGTTCTAGTTTCAATAGATTGTAAGTCGACGCAAACGCAAACAACCACTAAAGACCCAAAGATGACTCATATAATATAGTCAAAAGGTGGTAGATTAACAGTTAATGTTAGTGTGGTTTATTTCATAATCGGTACATGTACAAACCAAATAAAGGTGTTTTGGAATACATTAAAAATCATATTCAGCACTTAGAAAGTCTGCATGCTACTTTCAAATAAATTTAATTTCTTAAGGTTTTTAAACATGTTTCACTAAACATTAATTTAAAGGTTTACTTGTTTCTTATAAATTTTTGACCCTTATGAAATACAACCAAAAATTATTAAAAAAATTATTATTTCCTTTGTATTTTTAATCTTAATCATTAAACACTGAGCCGCTAGTTGTGATTAAACTGATCGAATATTTTTACAACTATTTATATTATTAAAAATTTCTGTTTACAATACACCAGGAAGTATCAAAGCAACCCCCTAAATTTTGTAGCACAGAAAGTCGAGTGACGAAGTGGATTAAGAGATTGTAGGATACTTACTATATAGTTTCTATTGTATTTATTTATGTGCGCGGGTTATATATTAATTGCTTTCAATAATAGTTACGATAATTATAATAATCAGTGCTGTTGATTATGAAACATTAATGCTCAATGGTTCGGTCAATGTGCATGTAGTAACTTGTACTTTCGCGTACATTTGCCAAGGAATTGGTGGATAAATAGCCATCTGTAGTTTTTCTTGAAAGTTGGTAGAAAATACGAACAGCTGTCCGATTGTATTAATTGCTCTGGTAATAATATGTTTAACTAAAAACGTGAACTACAGTTGTAATTTGGAGGTTATTAAAATGCTGGTTATGCATTCTGATAGGAATCATAAATGGCAATTATATAACAATTCAGAATAGCCAATAGCATTTAAACCGTCATTTTATATTCCTGAATTCATAATTTAGTATTACGAAGGGTTTGCCACAGCCAAGATTTGAAAAATAATAACATAACCTCTTTTCTTATGTTGCCCGTTTTATTAACGAAAGAACATATTCTCTACGGAAATGTTTTATCATGTAAGTTGTATAAATATTAATTAGTAATTAAAACAGTACAATTATTATTTGCTATCACTAGATATCTTTGGAGCATGAAATCCTTTTGCATCCTCAATATTTTGGACCACAACTTCTTGAAAAGGTTAAAACGAAGTTGTACACAGAGGTAGAAGGAACTTGTACTGGAAAGTAAGTTTTAGGCTTAATAAAAACAGTGCTTTTCGTGCTTTTCTTTTAGGTATGGGTTTGTTATTGCTGTAACTAAGATAGACAGCATTGGTGCCGGCTTAATCTTACCAGGACAAGGCTTTGTAGTATATCCCGTGAAATACAAAGCTATTGTTTTCAGGCCGTTTAAAGGTGAAGTACTTGATGCAGTTGTTAGACAAGTAAATAAGGTATTTTGCAATATATCGGTGTTATTATGGTGTCATTTATTAATTTCATAGGTGGGAATGTTCGCTGAAATTGGACCATTATCTTGTTTTATATCTCATCATGTAAGTATGTTATAATAAAATGAGAAACTTAAAACTAACGTCTTCTATCATTTTTAGTCGATTCCTGCAGAAATGGAGTTTTGTCCAAATGTAAATCCACAGTGCTATAAGACAAAGGATGAAGATGTTGTAATTCAAGCCGAGGGTGAAATTCGATTAAAAATAGTGGGTACTAGGGTAGATGCAACTGGCATAGTAGGTTATGAATAACAGGTTTGAAATTTTTTTAATATTATTGTTTTTAGTTTGCAATTGGTACATTGATGGACGACTATTTAGGATTGATTAGTAACTAACTATACAATAGTTTTAAAATACCATTTTTAATTTTGTATTTATTTAATTAAGGTTATAAATATCTAAACGTGCATTTTTTGTGTATATAAATAGATAAATAAATGTGTAGAAGCACATAATACTCTCTGTATACTGTACTAGCATGAATAGTATTGTTGCTACATGCATAAATTAGGAGGGAGCGAATTATTAATTTAAAGTTACTATGAGAGCAGCACTATAAACATAGAACTAGCTGTTCAGTATTTGTTTAATTTGAACGTGTTCAAAATACTTACACAAGACAAATATGAAATGAAGCTCTACATGACAACACAAAAACAAAATTATTTTTATCGTTTGTTAGAAATTGTATGAAATTCTTGTTACAGGCAAATTATTATTGCAATTGTAATTTATTCACCACTATGGTATAGTTTGTAAATTAGGTATGCCAATAAAATCCGTAAATATATACAAATCATCCCTTCTAAATGGATCTTGTTACAGTATTCCATCATCATCATCATCATTTGGTCTTCAGTTCTAGAACTGGTTCGACACGTACCCTCATTGTTTCCGAATCTAAACCAACCTACACATTTCCCTGAAATTTGCAAAATGTGAATCTATCACTATCTGTGTGCGAAAGACTGATCTCGATCTGCCTCTACCTCTCTTTTCCTATCTCTGCTTGTAATATATCCCGTACTATTCCCCAGAAATGCCTTAGAACGTATCCTGTCCTATTTCTCCTATTTTTTTCCGTTTTCCACAGATATCTTTATTCCTCTACTATTTCAACAACCTATTCGTTATTAACTTTGTCTGTCATGCTACCATCCTCATACATCTGAAGCACAACATTCTAGTAGGCTTCTATCTCTTTATGTCTGCTTTTCCTACTGCCCCTATTTGATAGACGTACTGCGTTGTGCACACTATGCTTTGAACAGTTTTCTTCTGGTATCTATGTTCGTTGTCTTTGAACATTGCCGCTGTTCTTTCTTGTTTGATGCAGTTCGGTCACCTTCTATTGTTTACAGTTATGTACCCTATTTCCTCGATATTCAGTGGTATGTGAAGGGGGTGAGCAGCCTTTGGCTGCTAAGTTCCCCCAGCACTTAAACCTTTGTCGAATTAATAGTTTTTCCTATTTATCCTTCCGCACAATCAACATTAGTTGAAGATACTTCACAACCAACACCTGTAGTTGTATATAATAATCATCAGATTTAAGAGCACTTATTTTTTCATCATTGGGTTTTACGTCTTGAAACTGGTTGGATTTGTACCTCAACTTATTTATATTCTGAGCTAGCCTACACAGTTCCCTGCAATTCTCACAACAGTCTATATACAACCGTGCAGTTATATTTTCAATGCTCCACCCGAAGGTACTACATTGGCCAGGAGGCGAGCTTTTGTTACCTGGAAATTTAGAATTTTGCCGAACCCTGGCCGTTTCGGGCAAGGTAGGGATTTTTAACGTGCGTGACAACACTCACACACGGAACCTCCATTTTACCTCTCATCCGAATGAGGGTGTATTTTTGTGAAAAATGCTCGCCTAACATTTTTCAAGCGGATCGTGTCGGGATTCGAACCCGGGACCTTGGGCGTAGTAGTCACACACATGCTACGGAGCCACCTAGTGTCCGCTACAACTGAAAAATAAATATTTAAATACCAACAAGAGTAATATTAATCTAGTTGATGAATCAGATTTGTCTGTCAGTTCCATGTTGACCGAGTCCAATGGTTCCAGTGAAGTATGTTACATACCAACACTACAACTAAAAAACTGTAATCAAATAATATTATCATTTGCAAGTACAGAAGATTAGTTAAATACTAATGAACTTTTATCACAAACAATTTATGCAAGTGGTGCATCTCTGGCAGTTGTGAAAAATACATATGGCTACAATGTTTTAATTATATTCGACCTTTATTAAAAATTCCTTCTCGTTATGAGATATCAAGTCCTTTACTTCAGCAGGAATATGATAAAGTACGTGCTTCTGTAGATGAACAAATTGCGATTCTCAATCGGTTCCAATAGTATGTGATGGAGCAACATACACAATGAGTTGATCACTAACTTCGTAATAACAACACTATTGCCGTTACTTTATAAAAGTTCAGCAACCGAACACGAATCTGGTACAGCAGAGTATATTGTCAAACAAATTACTTTAGTGATCAACGAAATTACTGTACAAAAAGTATTTGGAATAGTGAATGTATGAATGTTGCTGGGTGTTTTGCACATTTACTAAACTCGATATTCAATTGATTCTGTTTATGCAAAAACACACTTCACTCTTGAGAATAACAGATTTGAATTCAATTAGAGATAGTTTCATTAGACATACGAAAGCTAGAAAGTTTACGGAATTTTTTGGGTGGAAGTGTATTGTTGATAAAAGCAGTCAAGCAATCGCATCTTCTGCTATCATAATTTAAGGAAAACAAAGTAGTCAGCCCACTCTCACTAAAGTTACCTGTACCGACAAGATGGGAATCTATTGTTGCTCGTCTTCAAAGTTTACAAGCAAATAAAAAAGCCATTATGTCTCTTGCAATTGATGATGCCTAGCAGCCATTTATTAAAAAGCACCCGGTCATAAAAAATAGATTGGATGATACTTTTGGGACAAAGTACAGGGCTCTATACAGCTACTACAACCTGTCGCAATAGCAATTACATTTGTAAAAGCGATAAACCAAGAATATCATCAGCAGTTCCAATCTTTACAAGCTCGAAGAACATTTTATTTAAATTTTATTCGTGTGTCCCTCACTTAAACAAGAGGGAAGCAAAAGTGATGCAAATTATTGTAGACAAGGGATTTTGCAGTGTGATATCGTAGAATTAGTAATTTATTGGATGCATCAATTCGAGGTGCGAATCTCGATCGCCTGGAGTAGGTAAGTAAAGTTTTGCACTCACAAGCACACTTAATAATAAAATAATGGTCACTATTTTGCATACTAATGCCATTGACAAAATTTATGCTCACAAGATTCCGGAAGTGAAAAGTTTTTGAAAAAAAACATTTCGATTTTTTTCATTTATAACACTGTTTGAATATAAATACAAATCATTGTTTTTTGGTATTTGCCTGGTTTATTTTATTCCACAACTCACAACATAACTTATCCTAAGTTGTACTTAGTTATTTGGTTTGCTTCTTTTACGAACCGAGTAGTTCAAATGTCTGACGCTGTTTCTTCCCTCTTTACCCACCATAGGTGTACATTGAATTACAATCAAAAGTAAGAAATTTGAATTAGTTCAGAACTGTCATTTCATTAGAAGTATTACTCTCACTCTCAAAACAATTTTTAAATACTTAAATGAACAATCATGTTTAGTTATTTCTAAAAAAAATTGCTATTCCATTACCTCAGAAATCACAACTTTATCTACCATGTATAATTTTAAGTCCTTCCAAACACGAGAAAATTGAGATTAGTTTATTTACGGTTAGTAATGAAGGAAATTCATTCCTTTTAGCAAAGCAAGCACCTTTCAATTTTCGCTTTGATGTTGGTGCTCATTATAAAAGATTTGCTCATGTGTAGTAGCAATTAAAGCATGCAACAGGGCCAGTCGAAGCTGAACCTTGCAACAGCTAAAGCATTAAATGGATATACTTATTAAGGAAAAGTGTTGAAAATTATCATTAATAAGTTAATTCAATTTCACTGTCACTTTGCTCGAATTTAAAAATAAAAATCGTTCAAGGAAACACGTGCAACAGCTTTCACATAAACATGCATTGTTTATACTTCAAATAAAAACTGAAAATTTTGATTACATTTTTTATGATTTATTACTTAAGTACCTGTCAGAACTTGCTGAAGAAGGTGGATCATAAGTACATATTTTAGCCGCCATTTCCAACAATCAATTACAGCATAGATTGAACTAAACCACAGTTTTTTAATACATTTCCGTTTCAGGTATAGCGGCTTACTACAGCCTATATACATTGCATTTACATTTCCAATGCTCCACCTGAAGGTACTACATTGGCCAGGAGGCGAGTTTTTTTGTTGCCTGGAAATTTAGAATTTTGCTGAACCCTTGCCGTTCCAGGCAAGGTAGGGATCTTTAACGTGCATGACAACACTCACACACGGGACCTCCATTTAACCTCTCATCCAAACGAGGGCGTAGTTTTTGTGAAAAATGCTCACCTGCCATTTTTCAAGCAGTCGACCATGCCGGGATTCGAATCCAGGACCTTGGGATCCGTAGTCTTACGCTTACTACATTGATCCATGGCGACGTCTACAGCCTATATACATTATAATTTGAATTAGGGCCGCTATACTTGCGGCCACGTCTCCAATGCTCCACCCGGAGGTACTACATTGTACAGCCTATATACATTATAATTTGAATTAGGGCCGCTATACTTGCGGCCACGTCCCCAATGCTCCACCCGGAGGTACTACATTGACAGCCTATATACATTACATTTGATTTTCCAATGCTCCACCCGAAGGTACTACATTGGCCAGGAAGCGAGTTTTCTTTACCTGGAAAATTTGGAATTTTGCCGAACCCTTGCTGTTCCAAGCAAGGTAGGGATCTTTAACGTGCGTGACAACACTCACACACGGGACCTCCATTTCACCTCTCATCCGAACGAGGGTGTATTTTTGTGAAAAATGCTCGCCTAACATTTTTCAAGCGGACCGTGTCGGGATTCGAACCCGGGACCTTGGGACAGCCTATATACATTATAATTTGAATAACGGCCGCTATACTTGCGGCCACGTCCCCAATGCTCCACCCGGAGGTACTACATTGGACAGCCTATATACATTACATGTGATTTTCCAATGCTCCACCCGAAGGTACTACATTGGCCAGGAAGCGAGTTTTTTTTACCTGGAAAATTTTGAATTTTGCCGAATCCTTGCTGTTCCAAGCAAGGTAGGGATCTTTAACGTGCGTGACAACACTCACACACGGGACCTCCATTTTACCTCTCATCCGAACGAGGGTGTATTTTTGCGAAAAATGCTCGCCTAACATTTTTCAAGCGGACCGTGTCGGGATTCGAACCCGGGACCTTGGGCGTAGTAGTCACACACATACCACTACGCCACGGAGCCGCCTACAGCCTATATACAGCTCGATTCCCTTCTATAGTTTTCTAATTATATGCCCTATTTCACCGAAATTCAGTGGTATGTGGAGGCGGTTAAGCAGCCTGTGACTGCCAAGAATCCCCCAACACAGACATTTGCCAAATTAATGTTTTCCAGTAATTTATTTTACACAATTAACATTAGTTGAGAGTATTACTAAACCAATATCTGTAGTTGTTTATAATAATCACCATGTTTAAGTACAGTTATTATTTTTGTCATTAGTTTTTACATGTTGCGACTGGTTGGAAGCGTATCTCCATTGATTTCCATTCTGAGCTAGCCTACACATTTCCCTGAAATTCTCACAGCTTACATCTTTCACTATCTGTGTGAAGTAGTCTTAACCTAGGTCTACCTCTACTTCTATTTTTTTCCTATCTCTGCTTCTAGTATATTCCACAATATTCCCTCATTTCTTATTATGTGTCCTATCATCCTATTTCTCCTACTGTTTACTGTTTTCCACATACTTCTTTCTTCTCCTACTATTTCTAGTACTTCTTTGTTCTTAACTTTGTCTATCCATGATATCTTCATCATACGTCTGCAGCACCACATTTCAAAGACTTCTACCTTTTTCTTGTCTGCTTCTCCTACTGTCCAGGCTTCACAGCCATACAGTGATGTGCTCCACACATATGTTTTAAGCAATCTTTTCCTTGTTTCTATGTTTGTTGTCTTTGAACACAGTAGTTGATTTTTCTTGTTAAATATAGCATGACCTTGTGCTAATCTTTGTTTTATATCTTTTGTGCTTTTCCCATCTTGCGTTATTTTACTTCCAAGGTAGCAGAAATGCTTAACCTCTTGTAAGTTTTTGTTACCTATTTGTATTCTTGTTTTTGATTTATTTTCTCTTTTTTGAATACTAGAACATTAGTTTTATTTTTGTTAATTTTCATACCATATCTCTCTGTTAGAACTGTTTCCATTTCATTAAGAGCAGCTTCTAACTCTTCTTTGTTAGATGCTAATACTGCTATATCATCTGCAAATTTAAGCATATCAACGTTTTATCCCTGCATGGTAATTCCAAATGTTTTCCTGTATTTGACAGTATTCATTGCCTTTTCAATGTACAAATTAAAAATTAATGGGGATAAGGCACATCCCTGTCTCACCCCTTTCCTAATATTTACTTCTCTATTTTCTTGCTCTAATTCTATTACCGCTGTTTGCTCTTTGTATAAGCACTATCCGTCTATCCCTAAAACTTATTCCAATCTTTTTGAGTATTTCGAACATTTTTTTTCATTTTACATTGTCGATTGCTTTTCCCAGATCTACAAACCCTATATATAACGCTTTTCCCCTTCTCTATTGTTTTCTCCAATATACCCTCAGAGCTAAAATAGCCTCTCGTGTTCCCCTGTTTCGCCTAAACCCAAATTGATCTTCTCCCAGTATTTCTTCAGCTCATTTTTCCATTCGTCTTTGTAGAATTCTAGTTAATATTTTTGAAACGTGTGCTGTCAAACTTATTGTTTAAAAATTTTCACACCTATCCATGCCTCTTTTTTTGGTATAGTTACTATGATGTTACGTTTGAAATCTTTGGGTATCTCGCCTGTCTCATAGATATAGCTTACAAGTCGGAAGAGACGTTCTGTTACTGCTTGTCCAGCGGCTTTTAGAGCTTCTGTTTGCACCTTATCCATACCCGGCGCCTTACCATTTTTCAGACCCCTTAATGATAAATCAAACTCATCTCTAAGTATAGGATATCCTAGGTCATCATTTTCAATGTCTGATTCCTGTTCTAATGCTGTTAGTTCCTCTCCTGAATATAAATTTCCTATATATTCCTGCCATCTAGCTACTTTCTCTACATTTTCTATAATGACGTTTCCTTTCGCGTCCCTTATATTTTTGCTATATGGTTTTATATATCTAAAATTCATTCTAATTAATTTGTGTGCTTCGTCTGTCTTAAATATTTCCATCTTAGTTTGTACCTTTTTGCACTTTTCATCTATCCATTGTTGTTTAGCTTTCCTGCATTTGCGAATAATTTTCCATTTTATGGCTTTGTATCTCTGTTTTCCTGTTTCGTCTGATTTATTTTTGTATTTTCGTCTTTCTTCTATTAAATTCAGGATATCCTTTGTTACCATGGTTTCTTATTTTCTTTTAGTGTATACCCCAGAATATCCCTAACCGCCATGTCTAAGCTGAATTTAATGTTATTCCATTCTTTTTCTACTACCTTAGCATCAAAAATTTTCCCGATATCTTTCAGCAACTCATTTGACTTTTTTTCAAATCTTTTGTAGATATCTTTATCTTTTAGCTTCTCAAAGTCAAAGTGCCTTTTTCCATTCCTCTTTTTCAGATTTTTAAATTTAAGTGCGACCTTCATAATTACGATGGTGTGGTCAGTGCCTATATCTGCTTCCGGGTAGCTTCTAAAGTCTTTTACTTGATTTCTAAACTGTTGTCTAACAATGATATAATCTATTTGATATCTTCCTATATCTCCTGGCATCTTCCACATGTATCGTCTTCTAGGATGATGTTGAAATAATATATTTGTGATTGTTAAGTTGTTCTTGTCGTAAAATTCTACCAGGCTATTGCCTCTCTCATATCTCGTGCCTAAACCAAATAAACCTACTATTGCTCCTTCCGTACCTTCACCTACCACTGCATTAAAATCCCCCCTAATGATTACATTTTCATGCCCGTTTAGGTATCTTAGTATGTATTCGATATCTTTGCAGATCGCCTCTACCTCTTCCTCACTGTAGCTAGAGTTGGGCATGTATATTTGTATTATTACTGTATTTACAGGTTTAGATTCAAATCTAACCACGAATACTCTTTTGTTCTTTTGTAAGTAGTTTTTTACACGTCTTTTTTTTCATAACTATCCCCACACCCAAATTTCCTTCCTCTGTTCCCGTATGAATTACCCTGAAGTCTCTACGCCAAAAGTCCCCCGCCTCTGGTCAGCGTACTTCACTGATTCCTACTATGCCTAGTGTCAACATATCCATTTCGAGTTTCAGGTTCTCCAGCTTACCTACTTGTTTCATATTTCTGACTTTTCACGCTCCAACTCGCAGAATGTTCACGGATCTTTTTCTATACTTTCGGATTACATTCCCCGAAGTAGTCCCCTCCCGGAGATCTGAATGGGGGACTTTTACCTCCAGAATTTTTTACCCCAGAGGATGCTGTTTGTGAGTTATAATTAAAGTGACATTGAAGTGCTACGATAGACACGGCAATAAACAGTGCGACCAGAATGACAACGGAAAGTCACCGATGTTCGTTTTCCGCCGGTATTATTCTTAAAGCTATGTAACTGTACACGCTGTAAAGTTATCCTTATTAATAAAGTATAGTTTGTTGCCATCATTACTTAGTATTAAAATCTCAATAATAAACATGGCGCAGTCGTTATAAAATGAATATATTTCGTATTAAAATTAACTGGGAACTTTGATTCTGGCAACATTTGAAAGTAAGGTTAGAAGCACGTTTATTCAAGCAAAATTGGAGTAGTTTTTCGTGTAAGAAAATGTCTGAATACAATAAACCAGGCGAATTGACACCGGAAGGCAACCTTGAAGAAAATTTTAAATCCTTTAAACAACAGGTATCGATTTATTTTACAGCAACGGAAACCGACAAAAAAACTGATGCGGTTCAGATTGCGAGATTGTTAAATTTAATGGGCAGTGAAGCTTTAAAAGTTTATAACACGTTTGATGTTGCGTCGTTGACAACTATTGATTTAATTTTGAAAGAATTCGAGTCTTATTGTATGCCCAAGAAAAATGAGGTAATGGAACACTATAAATTTTTCTCGAGAAAACAAAAACCAGGTGAACCCTTTGATGTATTTTTAACTGATTTAAGGAATTTAGTGAAATCTTGTGACTTTGGGGAAGCAGAGGGCAAAATCCTGCGTACTCAAATTGTTTTAGGCATTAATGATCCCGATATACAAGCAAGATTATTGCGGAAGGACACAACTTTGAAATCGGTAATTGGATACTGTCAAGCAGCAGAAATTGCAGAATTAAATAGAAAAACCCTAGAGAATGACCGTACAAGAATTTCAGTTGTTGATATTAGGTCCAATAAAATACATGGAAAGAAACGATTTGGCACAAATGAATAGACCAACGTAGAAAGTTGCTAGCAATAACGGTAGAGGTAAGGCTTTTGTTTGTAAAAGGTGTAACCGTAATCATATTAAGGGCGAATGTCCTGCAATGGGACAGCAATGTCTTAAATGTTCAAAATATAACCATTTTAAAGTCTGTTGTAAATGGCAAAGTACTGGTAGCGATAAGCGCCAAACATTTGAATTAAGTGAAACAGATAATACGTTTCAGATTAATGTTATTAAAACTATTCACTACACAGATAAAGAATGGCATACAGAATTGCTCCTAGATAATGTTAGTATTAATTTTAAATTAGATAGTGGAGCAGCAACTAATATAATACCAATGGGAATTTTTAATAAATTGTCTAATCACAAATTAGATAGGACCAATATTAAACTTGAAGCTTTTGGTGGATTTAAAATAACGTCATGTGGCGAATTTAAAGCGACTTTAAACTATAAGGACAAATTAATTGTTACAAAATTTATTGTAGTAGAAAATAATGCCTGTATTCCCATTTTAGGACTAGATTCTTGTGTAGAACTAGGTTTAATCAATAGAGTTAACGATATATGTAAAAATGAAAATTCGGGAAAGGTAAAATTCATAAATGCAAATGAGGATGTATTTTCAGGTTTAGGCTCATTTCCTGAAGTAGTGTCACTTAAATTAACGAGCAACGCTGTACCGAAAGCTAGTGCAAGTAGGCGTGTCCCACTTAAAATTAAAGACAAATTAAAAGTAACTTTAGATGAATATGAAAAAAGGGGAGTTATTATACCTACTAAAGAACCATGCGAGTGGGTTAGCAATCTAGTTTGTGTAGAAAAGGCTAACAATCAGCTTAGGTTATGTATAGATCCCACTCATCTTAATAAATATCTAGTTAGGGACTTTTATGAAATTCCAAAGTTTGATGAAATTAGCTCCAAGTTGGCTAATAAAAAATGCTTTTGTATTTTTGACCTTAAAGATGGATTTCACCAGTTGGTTCTGGATGAAAAGTCAAGCAAGTTGTGCACCTTTAGGACTCCTTTTGGTAATTACCATTATTTAAGGGCTCCGTTTGGGTTGTCTGTAATACCTGAGATTTTTATCAAGTTAGTTAATAAATACTTTGGTAATATTAAGGGTGTAGTACCCTACTTTGATGATTTATTGTGTGCTGCAAATACTGAAAAAAAATTGCAAATTATAATACAGAATGTTGTAAATGTAACAAGAACAAATAATATAAAATTTAATTCCGACAAATTACAATATTGTAAAAAGGAGGTTAAATATTTAGGTTCAATTTTTAGCAACAAAGGCATCATTTCAGATCCTAAACGATCTAAATGTATTGAGTTAAAACGTCCTGAAAATAAAAAAGACCTGCAGAAATTTCTGGGAATGGTCAATTTCATAAGAAATTTTTTACCAAACTTAAGCGATGTAATATAACCTTTAAGAGAATTACTTAAAAATAATGTGGAGTGGTTGTGGACGGAGGTCCATGATAATTTATTTCAAAAAATTAAAAAAATGGTTGTTAACAGTACTTTAATGCCTTTTGATGTTAATCGACCGATTGAAATTCAATGTGATTCTTCAAAAGATGCCTTAGGTGCATGTCTTTTGCAAGAAAATAAACCAGTGGCGTTTATATCAAGGTGTTTAACGCAAACTGAAATTCAATACGCACAAATAGAAAAGGAATTATTGGCATGTTCGTGGGCTTTAAACAAGTTCCATTTCTATGTCTATGGACATATGAATGTTGTAGTTTATACTGATCATCAACCGCTAACAGCAATAATTAAAAAAAAAATAGCGGATATAAAAAACAATCGCTTGCGGCGATTACGATTGAAATTAATTTCATACAATTTTCAATTAAAGTATTTGCCAGGCAGATTTATGTATATAGCAGATTATTTATCTAGAAATTTTTTACAAATCCAAATCAAAGACGATGATACTATGACTGAAAGAATTCATGTGATAACAGAGTATGATATTAGCTTCTCAGAAAATAGACTAATAGAATTTAAGAGTGAAACTGCTAAAGATAACGTGTTAGGGCAAATTAAGAATTTTTATAAAGAAGTTTGGCCGAAAAAATTAAACAATGAAGTGCGAGAGCTGAATCATTTTTATGAACTCAGGAATGAAATAACTGTAGAACATGAATTAGTATTTTATAAACGGAGGTTAATTATTCCGAAAACATTGAGAGAATTCATTTTAAGTAAGGCTCATGAATCACATCTGGGAATTAGTAAAATAAAGGATAAAACGTGTAGTTTATTCTATTGGCCAGGGATTAGAGCTAGTTTAATAAGCTTTGTTCAGAGTTGTAAAATTTGTCAAAATTTCAAAAGTCAAATATAAAGACCCTTGATTAGTCATGAAATTCCTGAGCTACCATTTCTAAAAGTAGCGATGGATTTTGCAGAATATAAAAATCAGAATTATTTAGTGATGGTTGATTACTATTCTAGATGGCCAGAGGTCATAAAAGTAACAAACAAAGACGCACCCACTGTAATTAAAGTATCCAAAGAAATATTCTCAAGATGGGGTATTCCGCAAACAGTTATTGCTGATAATATGCCATTTAACTCCTATGAGTTTAGACAGTTTGCAGAACAGTGGAATTTTAGTGTGGTTACAACTAGCCCGCATTATCCTAAAGCTAATGGTCTAGTAGAAAAATATGTAGGGATTGTAAAGGACCTCTTAATTAAAAGTGATGAAGCTAAATCTGATTTCAATTTAAGTTTGCTTGAATATAGAAATAGTCCAGTTGCTGGATTACCGTGGTCACCGGCACAGCTAATTCAAAGTAGGAATTTGTGAACTAAGTTACCGACTAAATTAGATTCATTAATACCCGTGGTAATTCAAAATGCCATTGATACAATGAAAGATAATCAATTAAAGCAGTCTGAGTATTACAATAAAAATGCAAACATTCATGCCGAGTTTCATCCAAATGAGAAAGTTTTAATTAAAAATGTTAAAACTAAACATTGGGAGGAAGGGAAAATTGTGAAGAAGCTTGACTTTCCACCCAGGAGTTATTGGGTTGAAATAAATAATAGAGTTTTAAGACGTAATACATCATTTATTAAGAAATATTATCAGAGGGTTAACGATTTAGATAGTGAGGTAGAACCATTCGTTCCAAAAAGCGGCCCTGTGAATGTCCTACCAAAGGAAACGAGTAATGATATATGTACAAAAAGTGGAAGAACAATAAAGCCACCCAACCGATTAAATTTATAGTTTATAAGACTAGATACATACAATTTTGTTATACTTACATTACATTTGAATTGTGTTTAGTTTAAATATATTTTGATGTATAGGTATAAGATTTGTCAACTAGAATTAAGCAGTTGGATGTATTAATTTTCATGTGTTGTTTTGTAAAAAAAAAGAGCATGTTTGTGAGTTATAATTAAAGTGACATTGAAGTGCTACGATAGACACGGCAATAAACAGTGCGACCAGAAAGACAAGGGAAAGTCACCGATGTTCGTTTTCCGCCGGTATTATTCTTAAAGCTATGTAACTGTACACGCTGTAAAGTTATCCTTATTAATAAAGTATAGTTTGTTGCCATCATTACTTAGTATTAAAATCCCAGTAATAAACAGATACCATCATGTTTACTAACAATTTAAGTACGCTGTGTACTTGGGAGGTAATGTGGTGGTTTCCTATTGCCTTCCACATCACAGTAGTGTGTCTTAGAATGTCATACCGACCCCTATAGTCTCTGTCAATCTAAGTACCGAAAGAGCTGCTGCCCTCTTTCGGGGACCTGTCTTAGTCTGATTCCTCACTAAAGACCCCCACTAATTTGGTTCGACCTATAGTTCGGCTCTTTAGCTCATTGAAACGCACAAGCCATTTTACCTGTTCTAGTAATTTAGAACTTCTTCAAAGTGCAGATCCGTTCAGAACGGACAGTATTCCATGCTGAAAGTAAAGTAAGCAAAGAAAATAACCCGCAACAGAAAAGGGACTACAAAGAATGCCCTGCTAGTTAAAAAGTTGCAGAGTGGTGTGGATTACAAAAGAAAAAGAAAACCTCAAGAAAGGAATTTTATTTACAGACCTCTAATTAAAAAAATACAAGTTTCAAAAATGGAAACCAGCCGGCCATAGAAAACAACATTTATCCAAAACATCCCGGAGGATTTACACAATACAAAATCGACGCTGAAATTAGTTAATACCCTCCTTAATTGTCACTATTTAACCTCGGTAATATTTACGTAGAAAATAAAAACATACAGGGTGTCCCAAAATTACTGGGAAATAAAGCTACCACCTATTGTAGATGCCAAAATAAGTCGATTGGACTCAATATACCTATATACCGAAATGTATCGTGTGTCGGTGAGATAAGTTCAAAGTTTACTTAAGAAATCGTAGTTTTGTATGCTGTTTAGAAATGTGTGAAACAAATTTATTGAAATTTGGCAAAAGTGCATTTTAGAGGATTACCTACTTTCAGTAATCAAACAAATCGAAAGGAAATTGTAGAGGGGTTAAAACCACCTTCGTCCCTTGCAACTTTTGTTATACTTTTACTAGGGATGGCAATACCGTTCTAAGATTTTTTTAACAGAAAGACTTACCAATCAACTTCATTTTTTGACTTTTATAAAAACTCTATATTTTGCTTAGTGTCGATGGGAAATAAATGTTTTCTCAAACACTGCTAAACGATATTCATAAACATAATTGTCATAAAACACAATCGTATCACTTTAGTTTTTGGCACTTTTGACAGTATATGTTACAATAATTTGTTCGCTTCAGTTTACCTTTGCACAGAATCGAAAGACGTCTTCGAGAAAAGTCAGAACTAACGCTGGAAGACCTCAACAAACCCAAACACCAATTACGGAGGATGCTGTTGTTCAAATAGTTGATAACAATCCTGAGACCAGTACCAGAACATTGCAACGAGAGACTGGGATTCCAAAAAGCACCCCAAGATGGATCATTAGAGATCAATTACTTCGTCCATGCCACATTCAGCGAATGCAAGAATTACTATCACTTGAACACGGATCACGTTTAAATTTTTTACAAATTGTTCGGGAACGCAGGGTAATTGATAACGGATTCCACACTAATATCTTGTTTACTGATGAGTCTTGTTTTGCACGTCGTGGCATGATGAACCAGCAGATGAAAATCCACATGCTATTAATAGTAGACATTATCAACGAGAATTTAAAATTAATGTCTGTGTGGGAATTATTGGCAATTCTATTGTTGGGCCATTCCGATTGCCTGATCGTTTGGATGGCGCTAGTTATCTTCGATTTCTTCAAGAATTACTAGAAGATTTGCCCCTGAATGTTCTTCATGCAAGACGGAGTATCACCTCATTTTGCACGTGTCGGAAGAGAGTATCCTAATGAACAATTTACTTGTACATAAATTGGTAGAGGTCACGAAGCAGCCATTCAATGGCCTTTGCGTTCTCCTGACCTAAACCATTGCGACTTCTTGATCTGGGGAGCCTTAAAAACACAAGTGTACAAGGTTCAAACTAATAATAATGAACGATTGTGGAACAGAATTGAAAATGCTGTAAACGCATTACGACAAAACGATGATGTTTTAAGATGAGTGTATGTCGATTTATACATCGAATTGACCTCTGCATTAATGAAGGTGGTTATCACATTGAACACTTGTAAAAAAGTCTTGTCTTTGCATCCATGGCCAACTGAATTTGTGTGTGAACTCTTCTCACGGACAAATGGTAAATTTTAGTATATAGGTAAATTGGGTCGAATCGACTTATTTTGACATTTATAATACGTGGAAGCTTTATTTCCCAGCAATTTTGGGACACCCTGTATATGCTACGAATTGTTTCCAGTCACTGGTATTAAACAATTTTAAATACTAATAAAACATAATAGATACTTACATAATGTTCACAAGCACCAAATAAATGCAGAAAAAATTATTAATCTAATAGTAGTCAACTTATATTCTACAGTTTTTAAGTAGTAATATATATGGATGTGGTAAGGTCCGCGTTGGGCGTCACTAAAAGAGCGATATGATAAGGCCCGGCATTGGAATGCCACTAAAAGAGTGATATAATGAGCGCCACTGAAAGAGTGCTGTGACAACGCCGCGTTGTGAGCGTCATTAAAACAGCAATTTGTAAAACTTGAAAGTGTTCACTTATCTTCCTTTCAAATTTTGCTTGACTAGCTCAATGGATTTGACGGAGTTTTTAAAATGAAATCAAACACAGCAGTATACAGTATGAAATATTTTCTCTCGTACAAAAGCATATAGAACATTTACGTCATAAAATAATTTTAAAAAAGTTCCTTACTTTATTTTAAATTTACAGAATTAAATTTCTTCTATTATGGATGCTTTACCTGGTTATGATTATTCCAACGCTTGTAAGATTTGTTTTGGCCAAAAAATCCTTGACAGATAATCTATTAAAAATGTCAGAGTATTTCAAACTCTGAACACAAATTTTCCTGGTAAAATCCTTTACAAAAAACATTATATGATTAACACTTATTATTCTACCTTACATTAAATACAAATAAGTTAAAAATAAATCTAAAAGTAATACTTGCAAAATCCACAAAAACGCTCTCTGTAATTAAATATCTTCTTATTTTAAATTGACGTCAAATCAGCTTACAAGATTTTTCATATTTAAAATCCTTATTTCAAACAGCACTTACCAAAGTACATTTTGCTTAAATCTTCCTTTCAATTATTTAATAAAATTTTTAAAATAAAGTTATGTTGAAGAATTTTCATTGTAATTTAATAAAGTCCATTTTTTATGTAATTTGCGTATAAAACATCACTTCTATATTCATTGTAACAGCGTCATTATTATTACAGTATGCTTACTGCATACTTCAAATATCATCTTCGCAAAGCAACAGCTTGTGACTTAAATAAAAATAACATTTCGCAATTGAATGAATCTTCATTTTTAATAAACGCTTCCTTATATATTCAAATTATCTATCTCCAGAAGTAGTAGAATAGCATGGAACATTATGATTCAAGGTTTGCAGAAAAACTCATTAGCGTCTAAAATCGCGGCGTTTATTCCTCTTAATCTCGTTCCACTAATTCGTGACCCGCGTGACGATTATTGTGGCGTATCGCTTCTCTCCAACAGTTAATGCGAAGATCATAAATATTTTTTATCAATTTCTATTACTTTCTGAGTTTTCTAGTGTTCCGGCCGCTTCTTGGAATAAATATTTCATGTATTAATTAGTTTATTTACGTAGTTCTAAATAAGTATGACTAATATTCTAAAGAATTCTTTATTGAAAATAAATTTCTGTAATCCACAGGGAAATTAATTAAAATGCAAAAGGGATTGCATTTTATGAACATATTTGCTTTTAAGGCAAAATTTGTTTCTAATACGCCTATTAAGGTTAGAATTGGGGTTTCAAATGCACGAAATTAACTATTTTTATCCAAATGCGTAAAGCTAGTACTATTCTATGCTATTTACAGCAAATGAAAAGCATTTCTACCAAAAATGTATTGATAATTAATAAGTGAAAATAAATAGCTTTGTACTTATCTTAAAATGCTCGATTTGCGTTCGCATTAAATGCGTTTTAGGGTAACTAAAATGAATTATTTTTACTATACTGCTTACGTTTCTTGCTATGTATTTACAATATGCTTATATCATACAGGGTGATTATTTATACAAGCGTAATCGCATTTTTCGCTTGTACATCAATGAATAAAAGTACGCTTGTATTGTACAGGGCATAACCATGAATTTACGGAAATTTTCCGTTTTTTTTTCGGATTCCTTTATATTTTGGTGAGATTTATGAATTTGGGTTTCAATGACCTCTCATCACGTCGATATATATATATATATATATATATATATATATATTGCTGTAAAACCTACAAAAAGCCTCACCAGACTAAAAAAAAAAAAATTTGAGCCTCTCGAACTGGGCACCTAGATTTGCTGTGATCCTCGCCCTGTTGAATCTCTTCTGATAATCGCCTCTTTACTCTTTCCGCCTCGGCTGCTCACCTAGTTGAAACTTTCATCCTCATTCATAAAAAAAAACAAACACATTCCTACCACAAACATCAACGTTAACTCTATTTACATTAATATTCATAATGCATTAAAATTTCAAAATTAAATTTCAGCATAAATTTCAGTATCATAAAATTTCAAGTTTAAATTTGTCATCATTTTAATTTGCATCCAGAATTAAAGTCCTTGTAGGATGCATACTAATGTAGTTAACAATATGTGCAGACATAAGTCTGAATAAAAGGGAGCATCTCCCACCCCGTTACGTTAATTAAACAGGTTAGTCTAATTGAGCTCAAAGACAGACCCAAATTTTCATCATAATCAAAACATAAACTGCAAAATACTCCTTTCTACTTAAACAAGAAAATTTTACCTTAAAATTCAAAATTTGTTGTTTATACAAATTCACTACTGTCCATCTTTATCAAACAAATTATAAAGATATTCAACACACACCAAAACATCTAAGCTCGAACAAAATTGTATAATTTACCTGAAGGTTACTGCACTCGTGGCTTCAATGTACATCGTCCTTGCTAATTTCACCATTCCAACTGTTTACGTCCTTAGATTCTGACCGCTTTTAAAATTTTTCTACACCACCATTCATCTAAAATAGTTTCAGGGCTTTTCAGGAACTCATCTATGTATATCTAAATCTTGTTTTGTGGATCCAATCACGTTTACGAATAACATTTGATTACTCACACCCGAAAAATAGCAAAGCAATTGATAATTCGTTCACGCTATACAAAGCTGCATACTTAAATGTATTTATTTATCGCTACTAATTTAGATAATTGGTACAGTAATACCCGCAAATATAACTATACTTTATTACCTTATCTATCTTTTCTAAGTGCACTAAAGCATAATAACTTGTATCGTAGCACGTATTCTGCTTGAAGTATGGTAAAACAGCAAAAAATAAAGAGCAAACTGTTTTAAAGTATTGAATAAAAATCGAAAATCTAAGAGAGCGAAACTCCTATAAACACGGGTTTATATAATGGCCCGCTTGCACGTCGGATTTGTCCCGCAACGGACAATTTTTAGAATTTCGCATTCTATGTTCCCTTTTGACAGTCCGGAACAGCGATTCTACAAAAATTTGCACACGTCCAAGTTGAAAATCTAAGAATCTTTTACACGACACGCAACGCGTCTGCGAACAACTAATTAATTTTATACAGAAATCGTTACGTTTACACCTCTCATATTTGCATCTTATTTCCACCAATCGCAAACCCAGTGACGTTGCTCAAATCACGCCTTCTATTATCCGTGTCTCGGCTTTACGCGTTTTATCCGTCTCTTTCTACCCTGGTCTGAGTGGTACAAATCGATATTCTTTATTATGGGCTATTTGAATCCACGTGGATTCTTATTTGAGTTAAATAACCCCTCATATAGCCTGTCTCGTTAATATAAGCTACGGTTTATCCGACAGTTTGCAATATACGCAGAATTTTCATGTTTATCCAAACAAATTAAACAGAACGTGATATTTAAAAATACGCAGGTGTTCACTCCTAATGAATGTTTTAAATATAATTCTCCGAGCTTTGTTTTCATGGTTTTTTAACCTTGAATTTTCACAAGCTTTTATGCTTATTATATATTACTAATGGTTCAATTAACCCCAATTAAAATAATAATGAATGGCATTGACGTCTACCCTTTAATTTTTAGCGAATACTAATTAAATATTAATTATTATCTGTACACTTTGTTTAATACCCGTTACTTAAAAATTGAATTAATTAATATAAATTTCGCACGTAATTTATATTTGTTTCTTTATACATGGTGATTAAAATTATTTGATGTTGTTAATTAATTTTCTACCCTGGTCTAAATTTGAGTATTTACAATTTTTGAAATTTTTTAAATACACCCTTCAATCAATTAATATCATATGTATTATTTATCCCAAAATTCATATACTTTGAATTCAATCTAAAGTCACCAAAAACTACACCTTCTTTACAAAAAAATCTGGAACGTTTTAGACCTTTTTATGATATATTACGTAAGTTTAACGTATGCAACGTTTCTTGTTGACTTTATTACAAGTTTTGTATAAATTGAATAAATTCAGTATTAAAATTCAAATTGAAAAATATCAAAATTAAAAAGATCTGACATGTGATATGTTGTTCGGGTTGTGGATCAACACCCCTTTGTTGTCTTCAATCGTCTACCAATGCTCTGCTTTGTTGAACCAATATTTGAGTACAGTTACTCCTTGTTTTTCAAAAATTACCTCGTGCTTCTTTATTTTATATTTGTCTGCGAATGCTTTACATTTCTTCTCTTAAATACTTTCGACGCAGTTTAAAATTGTACCAGAATTGTACCAAAATTCGATCAGAATTGTCCCCTTAGAATTCACTTGAGAATCCACTTAGAGTTAGTACTTCTATTTACCAGAAATTTGAAATATTATTGCCGTCACCAACTTGAAATATTATGGTCGACACAGACTTGAAATATTTATAAATACACCAGAAGTATTATTGTTCACGCTGATTTGAAATGTCCAGTATTATTGCCGGCCCAGATTTGAAGCCCTATTATTATAAATATTTAATTTAAATCAATTACCCAAATTCTACTCACGTTTTCTATAAAAAAAAACGGCAAAAACTCTTCGTGATTGTTGCACTATTATCACTGTAACATAAACTTGATATTCTATTATACTTTACTTACTTTACGCGTGGATTTTTGGTTAACAGTTGTCAACTGACCCGTCTTATCACAGAATGGGTGTTAAATAGCATTTTCCCACTACATGTGGGCTGGATTTTCAAGCAGTTCTGCAGATTATTTCAACCAACCAGACCCCGTCTTCAGCATTCCCTGCATTTTCAAGTGGTTTCTGATGTAATTAATTTGGATTTCCATGTAATGGTATTTATGCTATTGATACCTTATTATTAGTTATCTTTGCCATACGTTGTTTTGTATAGATATCGCCTTATGGATAATTGTACAAAATAAATGATGTAACTTTATTGCTGTTTTCGTTTGTGTTTATGCATCTTTAAAACTGCGTTTTCTTATCAAAGCGCTTATTGTTTCCGCGTAATTGCATAAAGCTTTGTTAGTTTTTATCTACTCTACTGCGTATTTGTTTTATAACTAATTAGAACACTTCTCAATGTATGTTTAATTACATGTACGATTATTTCTCTTCTGAATACGCGTTCTATTGTTGAAAGATATTCTTACTGGCATTGCTTAAAATTAATAACGGTCTATATACAGAGTGTTGAATGCTTGCTATTTACATAATGTATGAATTACCTATTTTTCTGCTAAATACGCGTTCCATTGTTGTGAGATATGCTTACTTGCATCGTTTAAAGTTAATTACGGTCTATATACAGGGTGTTAAATGCTTGCTATTTACATAATGTACGAATTACCTATTTTTCTGCTAAATAAATGCAGTTTTCTGATTCCTATTGCTATTTATTGTTACTATACGACTATTTCTACTCAATACACCCCTAACAACCCCTTATCACAGCAATATATATATATATATATATATATATATAAAAAGGGGTGATTCACGCTGGATAGCCTATTAGAGGTTTACGAAGAACTACTTAACATAGCACTTTGAATTTTTGGTCATTTATGTAAGCGAATAAGCTCTCTCGATTTAAAGTATTTTCAACAATGCAGTGTTGCCAATTCTAATAAAACGTAGTAGTAACTTTGTTATTTTTTCCGACCCCTTATATAAAATATATACATTGTTGTGGATTCAAAGGGGTAAATCAGTGCAAAACTATAAAATTTCAACAACGCTGTATATAGAAAAGAGCAAATTATTTACACGAAAAATTAATTTAATTCATTTAGTGAAACCGGACGAATATTAGAGTATTTTTATATTTACTAATTGAAATATTAGGATCACAGGAAGGAAGAAAACTTCAAAGCAAATAGAAGTTTAAGGATACGCATAATTAACCATAAGTTATTTTAATTCAACACATATAAGCAAAAGGGAATGTGCTGTGTAAGAAAATCAATAATTTTCGAGGCAAATGTATTCGTTGTAAAAGCCAACCTCAGTTTTATCAATTACGAAGAAGTAGAAAGTCTAGAAATTGTTTATGTTCAAACGGTCGATAATTAGCAGAAACACCTGCTTTTTAAAGGTTACGTTCAAAGAAGTCGAGCGTATGTTAAGATAGGACTTCCTAGAAATTATTTTAAACCGTTAGTTTGGTAAAAACAACTAGGGTAACAAACATCTTAAGGAGCGAGGGAAATGGACAATCGGTTATATACACTAAATAGAGACATATAAAAGCGTTTGGATTGAAATGCACGTACAATATACACGTGGAGTTGAGATAGGCTGTCAACAATATCGATTTTCTGTAACTCAAGTGCGGTTTTGAACGAGACAACAAACATGCTTAGAACAGAGATAAATAGAACTTAGGCGGAGTTTGTGACGGCAGAGAATTGTGTCATTGGTTGAAAGCAGACAGTTTTACAAACGTACGCACACGCGAAGGTTGAAAGCAAATTAGGGGTATAGAGCACGTAGGACGGAACAAATTTTACAAATTTAGAGACGGTTAAATTCGAAATTTTTGGAATTAGTTTGGAAATAAGCTTATCGCAGGAAGCGCGTCCACTAGGGGGGGGTTTAAAAAGGATATAAATACTCACCCTAGATTACTAAGGTTCTCTTCTCTTCTCATTTCCATTACTTCGATAAAGTGCTGAATGCCGATTCAGACCACCATAACAGTAAAACTTTCTGTGAGAATTTTATGTATGGGATTATGTTACGATAAATATAGTGGTTACAAGTATAAAACAGTAGTAGCGGACTTCTAATTATTGATGTGAAGTACGAGTAGTGCGTATTAAATTAATAAAGGTCCGGCTACTACAACACAAAAATCATTAAATGGAAGCATGATATATAGGGGTAAGCACCACAAGTAATCGAGTTTGTATGCATGATATATGGAATGGTACTGTGAGACGAGGCGCATAGCTTGCAGAGGTAGCAAATGGTAGAGGCATGTGGATCCGCTGAGCAGCACAGTAAATGGAGACATTAAGAGGGGTGTTCTGGCAATCATCTTCGACAGGAAGAAAGCCTGAAGAATTCTCCAGGTAATTTATTTGAAATTTCTGTTGTTTTATAAGCATTTGTGAAATTTTGTGCTGTGTGGTTGACTTTTTTTGGTGGCATATTTACGGTTGTAGAAACTCATTGTAAAAGATACATGTACTGGACAATTTATTGATGTTGAATATTGAAAAAGGGTGTATTTAGATCATCCAAAATTTCATTCAGGATAAAAATTGAATTGTAAAGAGTAAACGAGTCTGTAAAATTTTGTTTTAATTTATGCAAGGTTTAAAAGGCATATACAAACTGAACTGGGTTATAATGAGCTCACCATACTCCATTGTGAAGTCAATTTAGGGTAACATGTGGGGCCCATCTACTCATATCTCATAAAATTTGTTTAAAAATCGTTAGAAAAATCAAGAACTTTAAAAACATACCATAATTTGAGTTTTATAATTAGTGTATCAAACTGTTTTAACACATGTGAATATAATTTATCTGTTAATAGGTGTAAATAAAAGGTTGTATGGTTGCGGTATTATTTGGTAGTTTTATTGAATGGTGTGCGAGTGTGAAAGAGGTATGTCTGTAAATTTAGGTATTCGAGAAGAGGCACAGCTGAGCTAGCCAGGAAAGCAGAGGAGTTTAAAGGCGAAATAAAAGGGTAAGAATTTTTTTTGACATTTTTGCATTTTTGAAAATTTTATGTTGACCCAGGAGGGGCACGAATATTAATAGACAATCCAGAGATTGTCCCGACTTCCACGTCAATTTTATGACGACCAATTCGTGGGGATCGTATGATTTAGGTGAAGGATCGATGTTAAAGCTTCGTTCCCGAATTTTGTAAGTTCATCGGCACTTTTATGGCGCCCAACTTGGGCTCGAGCTCCAAATAAAATTTGAATTTTATTCCAGGAAACTGGCGATCTGAGAGAGAGACAGAGAGAGAGAGTGTCTGGTATAAATTTAGAAATAATTTTGAGTGTGTGTGGGAGTGATTGGAACATATGCAGAGAAAGGAGTGGTTAAGAAGCCAAGGAGCTGAAATTGGAAGTGACGATAGTGTCTTATTTGATAAAGTAGGAACAATGGAGGAAGCTAGAGGAAGTAGGGATCAGTCGAAAACGGAATCAGGGGACCAAGGAAATGAGATGATGATGAGGATGCTTGAAAGGATGAATGAGACATTAAGCGGGGTTAGAGAGGAGTCAAATAGGAAATTTCAAAAGATGAATGAGACATTAACGGGAGTTAGGGAAACACTAAGTGAAAAAATAGATAAGACGAACAAAGAATTTTTGGATTTCAAAAATAGGTTAACGATAAAAATGGGGGAGGTAGAAAATAAGGTGGATAAAAATGAGCGTGATATTAAAGGTTTAAGTCAGGAAATGGGACAATTACGGACAGAAGTGAGGATCTTCTGTGAAGACGAAATTAATGTTAAAATGACTGAGGTAACGGACTCATGTAGGGATCAGTTAGGTAGGGTAGAGCGAGAAGTGAGCGGAATTAAACAAACGTATCGACTTTGAAGGGGGATGGTCCCAGATTCGTTACAGGGAATATGTCGCTGGATCAACAAATGAAATTTTATGGGGATAGTAGGGTAAATCCTCTGATATTTATTAATAACATTAGAGGTTTGGTTAGTAATTTGTATGATGAACAAGCGAAAGTTAACATTGTTAAAGCATTGCTGAAAGACCATGCTGAAGGTTGATATAACTTAATAGGACAGGAAATTGACACATACAATGACTTTGAGGACCGATTTCTAAAACACGATTGGAATGATCATCGACAGAACCAAGTACGAGACGATTTAATTACAGGCCAGCTCAAAGGGGAGTTTGCAGGAAGTAGGGAGCAATATGCTATAAGGAAGTATAGCATAGCGAAAAAGTTAAATCCACCATTGACGGACAGACATATAATCAAATATCTTTCATGACATTTCGAAGTTGAGGTTAGGCAACATGTAGCGTTGCAAAACATTGTAGACAGGGAAATGTTTTTGGAGTATCTGCAGAGGTATGATCATGTAAGCAGTGGACGACCTCGGGAACCAAGGGAACGACAAGTAAACACGGTAGGATTCGATAACAGAAGGGACAATTACACAAGACGGGGGACAAATTTTGAATATAACAAACAGAATTGGGAACCTAGACAGACGTTTTCAGGAGTAACAGTGTAGGTAGGGGACCTGCACCTAGACAAGGGCTGACAAGACAAAACAGTTCACCTGACATACGAGGGACACCAACGGCATCTAACAGAGAGAATGAAAACACTAAAGGGTAGAAACATCGCGGACATATGCTGAGGTGGTAGCGAGACCTGGATCAAGTAGGGAGACCAGACCGGAACAGGATTTTTAGACAACGACAAACCACTAGACATCACTGTGTACAAGTATGAACATCCGAAGGAATTTTTAAAGATAGAGGAAGTTGAGCCAGAAATAACAGAAAAATTTTGTTTGCCTGTAATTGATATTAAAATTTTTAAAGAAAATATAGGAGCGTTATTAGATTCAGGAGCTGAGGCGAGTTTGGTATCAGAGGAATTCGTCAATGAAATTAAGGATAAAGTGTGTGACAGGATAATGCCAATAAAAAGTAGTCACCTGGTTGCGCCGAATAAATGTAGAGTTAGGTTCAGTAAGCTGTGAACAGGAATTTATAATTGTACCTGGGTTAAAGTTTAAAGGGAATTAGGGGTCCATTGTATGATGAAGTTAGGAGTTGTAATAGATATGGAGAGGAAAATAGTTAGGATTGCGGATAGGATATTGCCCTGGAAGGCAAGTTATGATGTCACAGAGGATGACATGGGGTTATGTGTCAATGTTATAGAAGTAGATGAGGAAGAGGTGAAAGAGATCGACGCAGTTGAGTATAATGAGGAAAAGTTAGAAGAGGTACAATTGGTAGTGAAAGAAGAGCCTGAACAAGTAGAGGTAGAGTCAAGTGCAGCATTGTTAGGAATAAAGAGTCAGAATTAATAAAAGTAGAGGCGAACGCAACATTAGGTTACACACAAGAGTTAAAAGTAGGCATAAGTGAGATAAGTGGCAAAGATAATTTTGGTAATATTGATTTAGGAGATTTTTACGGGGTGAATATAGTGCATAAAGAGTCTAGAAGAGATGAAGAATTTTCTTTAGAGGGAGAAGATAAAAAAGTTAAGGTAGTATCGTTTGGTTTGTCCGCAGAAAAGGGAATAATAGTAAATGAGAAACAGACAAGTGTAGAGACAGAGGAAGAAATATTCAAAAATCAGGATAATAGGGATGGTTTTATTTTATGTGAAGTAATAGAGGGAATTAGTACAGAAATAGAAGGAAGAAAAATAGGGATGAAGTGTATTAGGATTGTTAGAAGAAAGACATGGAGGATCAAGAAAAGAGTCAGATTTAAATAAAGAATAGAAAGTGCACTAAGTTGTTCTAAAGCTTTCTTTCATTGACGTCAACAATAATTTTTCTATAAAAGCAAGCAACCAAATTCATAAAATTTTTGTAGTGTAGAAGGAAAAGTAATGAATTGTTTTGGTAAAATCTTTTTTGAGGAATAATCTTAACTAGCTAATCTTTTTGGAATTTATTTTTTTTATGATAAAGTGACTAGGCTCTAATGTAGTCTTAGCTCTAAAATGCTATGAAGTGATTAAATTTTCAGATAGTACGAGATCATCGTTCCAATTCCACTTTGCAGAGTCACAAGTAAGTACTATATTTCTAGGTTTTGATTGTTAAGGAGATTTTTTCTTTTCGAAGATTTCCGTATCTTATCTTTGGATTGTTTCTCATTATAGCTATTATTAAAATACGGTGGCGTCCATTAAAAATTCTTTTATTATCGTATACCATCCTACGACCCTAGCTCATAGCTCTGTCCTAAGTTGAAGAAGCATAGCTGACTGGAAGATATCTTTAGAAGGTCCTATTATACTCAAAGTCATTTTCCATACTCTGTACCCTGGGCTTAAACCTTAGACAGGAACCCCTCTCAATTTATATAGGCTCTGCCGCCTATAAAGTAGAGTAGTTACATTATATAAAAAAAAAGTGTAACAAATTTTAGTATACTCTTTGGAATATACCAATGATAAGCAAATTTAAATGATAATGTTAAATAAACTTTTTGAATGACACTTGTAAGTTTACAACGCTGATTAAAAACTGATTAAAAACTTGTGCAGAGGCAAATATGATATTTCAATAATTCATAATATTTGAAATCCCATGTTCAATGCCTAACATTAAATTCCTCAAGTGTATTTGGATGGTTTTTTAAATAACTACATGTTTTAAATTCCCTGAAAGAATAGTGTCTACTGGAGATCTTGGAGGCCATAACAAGTTGTTATCAAAATATGACCAAAAAATTCAAGTAGCATACCTAGCGTATCATTAGCATATTGCGTTATGCATAACTTCGTTTATAGGTATTTGAATCTATTTTGTATTAAAATAATTCATTTATACTAAAATAAATATATTCTTACAAATAAAATAATAATTATTAAAAACTATAAAGTAAATTGATAATGTGTAGAGTTGGCCCGAATACATTCTGAATGTTCTAGAACATTTCCACAACACGACCAATGTCTTCTTCCAGGATGTCCGTCATGCCCATGTCCACAACCTCTATAACCACCACGCATTTTCCCACCACAACCACAACCCACTTCTTTACTTCCCCCGCTAGAACAAAAAGAACAACAATGGTAGGTACCTTGGTGAGGTCGTATTGTCCTTACAATAATTGGAAACGGACTATCCTATAAAATAATAAGAATATCTCAGTAATATCATAAAACACTTACTATACTACCTTAATTTGATGGCCTTTAATGGACACATACAGTAATAATTTTCCAGCTACATCTGGAGTAAAAGAAAGGTTGTAAGTTCCATCTCGCTGATCCTCTATTTTAACAAGAACAGACCTAGAAATACCAGCATCTCTATGTCTCAGGTCTACCAAAGCAGTTTCACCTCCACGCTGTAGTGCCGTGCCATTGCTATCATGTGTATGAAGTACTGCTTCGGCCTTTCTTCCTACTCTCAGATTTTGAAGACCTAATGTAAGACAAATTGCGTTAAACACTTAGGAACCAATTTAACCTAAAATTAATGTAACACACATGTCCTTATTAAACATAGACCAACAATTGTATGATTTTGTATTTATAACAAGTAAACAAGCAATTCAGGACTTTTAGTTTTATCGAGTTCAGATTAAATAAATGAAACAGATTAGAATAAAACAATTCCAATAAAAGAAAAACAAGTTTAACTGTTCTAATAAAATATTTTTAAATTACAATTGTAACAATTTTTTTGACGCTTATAAAAGCATATAATTTATATTATTTTATTCACTGCAATGTTTATCAAAAAAACAATTAATTTCACAATATTAAAAAATTAACATATCAATTTGTACCGTATTGCCCAATCGTGAGTTTGTAACATCCAAGAACATTTTTAAATTAATCCAAATTTCAAAAAAAAATTTGCCAATCACCAACAATTCTATCTAAAATGTAACTCATCACTAACCAGAATTAATATAGTTACCCAACCCTAGTTTGATTTTGGGTGACAGTTGACGACTTAAATGAACATAACCCATCAACTGATATCTAACATCCCGTGAAATTTAGAAAATTTTAGATTAAGGCGCCAAAGGAAATGCTAGTTTGTTCTAGAAAATTCGAAACCGGAAGTGCGCAATAATATTTAATTTTTCGTGATATCTATAAAAAATATTAACAGGAAGTACTTTAGAATAATGGACAATAACTTAAAATTAAATATAGAGCAGTTTTCAATCAGCAATGGTAATAATAAAAGTTGATTTAAGCAATTAACCTAAAAGCACATGTAGGGATGATGTAAGATTGTGAAATATGTAAGGTTTTTGATTGGCTAGACCAGTCACGTGATCAAAGGTATATAGCTACGGTAAGTGGGAAATTAAAAAAGACGACACACAAAGCTTCACCAAGACGACACACAAAGCCTCACCAAGACACACAAAGCACGTGAATGTAAATGTAACTAGCCCGGGGCTGGTGTGTGTTATGCTGCAATGCCGCGTAGCAGTATTGGTTATATGCCAGTTTAAATTAAAGTAATGTTTAGTGAAGAAATCTAAGAAGTGAGTATGCTTATACGGAAAAAATAGTGAATTTAAGTAGTTGAAGGTGGACATAATACTAAATATCTATATTCGGAGACATACAAATATTAGTTCCATGCCATAAGATAGGTTAGGCTCTTAAAAGAGAATTAAATAGCGATAAATTAAAATTTAATCAGAAAACTAAATGGTTAAGCTGTAAGGCGTTTAATGATAGGAAACGCAGGTTTACTAACTGCGAAGAAGATGATGACTAACCCTACCCATACGGTTCATTATTTAGTGATGGTGGATGTTCGGTTTTTGGCAGCTTGGTCCCAATCCAATTTGGTGCAGAAGTAGGGGAATATAAAGAGTTTCGAGCACAAAATTTATCAACACCCATGTTAAGCACTATCAACCCTGGTGAGGATAAGTTACCTCGGAAGTACTTTAGACACTGGAGCAACAGTGGGTATTGCATACTCCAAACAGGTATTGGGCGAATCTTTGAATAAATGATTCGAGAGAACGGACATGCATGCATACACGTGAGGATGCAAGTATGAACTTTTATATATTTATACATATGCTTTTATATGAATATGTTATTAAGTTGCTAGATTAATGTTGGAATTTTTGGACATTATTATTAACGTTACTACTTAATATTATGAATTTTGTGTAGAATATCAAGAGTTCTTGGTTATGCTTAATTCGGGGCCAATTTGTTTTAATTGTAAAATTTGCATTAATTAGTACAGTGTATAACAACCCGGCTTAAGGTAACTTTTAGTTCAGTAATAGATATTTCTTTTATTGCATTCAAGTATGTGATTGCTGTTGGATCAGAAATAGTTGACAATAGGTGAGTGGACCCTTGTATTGAAATTTTGAACCGTAAGAAGTGATATAGAGTTGGCATTTTATTATATATGTATTAGGTAACTCGTTTCTTGTTTCTTTGAGATTAACTTAGGACAGAGGAAGAGGGCGAAGTGTTACAAGTTGTATATTATTAAAAAATAATGATATAGACTCAGTTCGTTAAACGATGATTGTTGGAACTATATTTCCGAAGCCAGACAAAATTTGTGCATCGTGCCCATTCTGTCGACAGCAGAATCAGTCACGCTCGGCCTTACCTACGATAAGAAGTACCATGAAGCTCAGAAAGGTCAGAGTCAGCGAGTTACGTATCGCCATAAACGTCGCAGTGCCTTCAAGTGCCAAATGCACTTGATTTTGTTTTGTTTTTGATAACGTACTCACTTATCACATCATCATATCTTCATTTCATCACGTTCCTATTTTTTTACTTTATCACGATGTAATCTCGCTTTAATATAAATTAAAGGAGAAACAAAAAGGATGCCCTTTTTAATAGCTCGTTTTATTGTTTTATTGGAATAGTCCATTCTATGGATTTATTTTATGTTGATCGATTTATTTGGATGAATTACTCTACAAGTTCACAAAAATGGTTCTCTATAATAGTCCAGTTTAATGCTCTGTTAGACTTTTAATTCATTATCAGCTCAAAGGAATGAGCTTTTACACTTTTGCACTTTTACAAGATGCGATAGTGACACGTTTTATGACATCAGTTGTTTGTTCAAGAACTGCAAGCTAAGACATGTGGTAGCAGCAAGGTATTTTTTTTTGTAATGACGTTGTGACATACAACCAGATAGAAAGGTAAGCGTTTAGCCTACAGACATGACCTGTCAACAGAATTAGAAGACGCAAAATACAATTTCTTATCAATATTGGAACTACTGATAGGCACTATCGATTGTTTTTTCTATCGATAGTTACAATCGATAGTTAAGCAACAATCGATAGTAGTGATGGAACCATCGATTGTTTTTCCTATCGATAGTTATGTAACAATCCATACTTACTGAAGTATCAATGGTACTACCGATAATCTGCAAACAAAACCTTAGTATATGTACTGTCAGATGGGCACAATCGATAGTATATCGATTGGGCCATCGATAGTTTGTACTATCGATAGTCTCATGAATTATCGATAGCTTAAACTATATCATTACAATACTTCTATCAAATGATCTTTTAAACAAGTGAATTTTACTATCGATAATTAATTGCATTATTGATAGCTTGAAGAGAGAAACATTGTTATTAGCGAATGATTTTTAAAAGAACGACATTTATGGTTAGGTTTACTTTCACTCACAGCTTATTATAATGTAAAATGTAAAGATTATTAGATTTAAGGTAGAGCATTAGAGTTATTCTAGTGATGTAATGAGTTATTGAAGAGGACAGATAAAAGTATACACAGGTAGAAGGATTGATTGAAATTGGATATAAAAGTGGCAGGACTAGTTTATTATCCATAGAAAAAAAGGTAGCAGTTACCATAACAGTTACAATGGAAAAATAATGAGAGTTAGAAAATGAATTGAAGGACATTTCTAGAAATATTTAAAAGAAAATTTTATATTTAATAAAAAATAACTAGAGACAAATAAAGCTACAAGAATAGTTATAGAAAAGATATTGAATTGACTATAATTGTTGTATTTAGGAAGAAGTTTAAAAACTCTTGTTATAAAAATAATTTTTGACGTTATAATCGAAGCGAATATATTTTCATCTCTAAACAGCTCAGTTATTTAATTAAAATTTGGAAAATAAGTAGTAAAACAAGAAAGTGAGAAACCCAGAAAATTTAGATGCACCTAGAGAACAAATACATCAAATTAAGGTTGTGTTGTGTCGGGCAGTGTACTGTTTACTCATCACTGGAGGAAGTATTGTAACGAATTAAAAAAAAACGTTGACGATATAGACCATTAAAAAAGAAAATAAGTGACGAATCCAACGTAGGATTCCAGTCACTGTATAAAGACGTTTATAGGTTTAAGGCGATTTCTGCGGTCTTTTGTTATTGGCGTCGCCGTGGATCAATGTAGTAAGCGTAAGACTACGGATCCCAAGGTCCTGGGTTCGAATCCAGACACAGCCGACTGCTTGAAAAATGGCAGGTGAGCATTTTTCACAAAAATTAGGCCCTCGTTCGGATGAGAGGTTAAATGGAGGTCCGGTGTGTGAGTGTTGTCACGCACGTTAAAGATCCATACCTTGCCTGAAAGGCAAGGGTTCGGCAAAATTCTAAATTTACAGGCAACAAAAGAAGCTCGCTTCCTGGCCAATGTAGTACCTTCGGGTGGCGCATTGGAAAATTACATGTAAGGTCTTTTGTTATTGGTTACGCCGTGGATCGATGTAGTAAGCGTAAGACTACGGATCCCAAGGTGCTGGGTTCGAATCCCGACACGGCCGACTGCTTGAAAAATGTCGGGTGAGCATTTTTCACAAAAAATGTGTGAGTGTTGTCACGCACGTTAAAGATCGCTACCTTGCCTGGAACGGCAAGGGTTCGGTAAAATTCTATATTTTCAGGCAACAAAAAACTCGCTTCCTGGTCAATGTAGTACCTTCAGGTGGACCATTAGAGATGTAAATGCACGGTCCTTTTTCATTAGGGCGGCTCCGTGACGTAGTTGGTATGCGTGTGACCACTACGCCCAAGATCCCGGGTTCGAATCCTGACACGGTCCGCTTGATTAATGTTAGGCGAGTATTTTTCACAAAAATACGCCTTCGTTCGGATAAGAGGTAAAATGGAGGTCCGGTGTGTGAGTGTTGTCACGCACGTTAAAGATCCCTACCTCGCTTGGAAGAGCAGGGCTCGGCAAAATCCAAAATTTTTCAGGTAAAAAAAACTCGCTACCTGGCCAATATAGTACCTTCGGGTGGAGCATTGGAAAATCACATGTAAGGTTCTTTGTTATCAAACCAGCTTGAAAAAATACTCTTTTCAAAGGTACAGAGGTAGCCGGCACGCTCAGAAATTTTATTGTCAGTTTATATAAATTTGGAAATGCACTTTGTTGTTCGTTTGTTCTTTTCGGTTTAAATAAGGCAAATCCTTGTAATTTTTTAATAATAGTAAAGTATTTGTTTCTGAGTTAAAAGAAGCTACTACACTTTTTAGTTTTTCATCAAAATCTTGCCACAAACTAAACTTCATGGCCTTGCTGGTGCTAAGTATAGGCTCTATTAAACTGGATTTTAAGAAACTTCCAATTTCAGTTGTAGAGTTGAGTCGTACAATATTATGTTGCAATCCTCTTACTAAAGGTATTAGTAATGAAGCAAATTGATCCCCTCATTGCTCTGCAGTAACGAATTCAAATGGCTTCAATAGAGGCACACAATCTTCAAGAACTTTCCACTGCTCACAGTTTAAGCATTCTGGACCTTTTGGAAGTGCCACTAATGCTACCATTAACGGTTCCTTTAGTTTTACTAATCTTTCCATCATTATTAACGAAGAATTCCAGTGAATTGAAATATCTTGTTTTAGTCGAAGTTGGGGTATGCCCATTTGGTTTTGCGTAACTCGTAATTCATCAGCTGCAACTACAGACTGTTTAAAATGCGTTACAATTTTTCGACATTTCGTCAATATATTCTGAAAATCCCCACACAGTTCCAACGCGTCTGATATTACTAAATTAAAGTGTGTGCGACACATGGTAAATGATCAAGACTCAAAAGTTTCAATGCATTTTTAATATTTGCTGCATTATCAGTGTCTACAACTGTAATTTTAGTTATAATAGACCACTCACAAAACACATTTGATAAAATTTTTGATAGGCATTCAGCAGTATCACTTTCTTCGATAATACTCTGTTTTAAGGACCACTGATTTTAACTGATTTTCATGAAAAAAATGTTAAGTAAGATTCGGTGTTAAAGGATGTCCAAATATCAGTTGTAATCGATATCGAGTTTGATTGTTGCACATCTTTTTGCACTGACTGAAGGACTGTACTATATAAGTTTGGAAAATGCTCTCGATACTGTCCTTCTGCTCGGTAATGTGTACCGAGGTTCGAGTGCCTTCATGAGGTTCTTCTACTATGGATAGTGGTTGCAAATCCTTGACGATCATTTTAAGCACAAGTTTTGTGATTTTATGTTTTAATGATCCGTTTAAAGGAAGTACTTGACGCGTTATTGTTGACTGTAGCTTCCGTTTTCGTGTAGGAACTCAAACCACAGGAAGCACACTACTGAATCCGATAACGTTGTTGTTGCACTGGATAACCGTAGTGCTACGGTAGCACTTTTTGACATGGCAGCAGTATTGCTGTTTTCGATTTCACTAATGTTACTGGCGATATTCCTTGATGACAGTCAATTGCTTCTGCTACGTCAACTAATTGCACGGGTTCGGTATGTGTTGGGTGCCGTCGACGTAAATAATCATTTAAATTGGACGTATTATCACAAAATTTCAATTCTTTTACAAACTTGACACATAACTTTGTCGCCGTGTTTTGTAAAAAATTTCCACACTGGTGATTTTTTCACACACCAAAGTGCACGTGCATTTAGTTGGGGTCCCGGCATTTCCCTTTAGTGGTTAACTTAATGGTCAATATAACTATCATTTAAAAACTATTGAGTATTGACATTGACAGTGCCGTACTAAGATTTTGTTTAGCAGATTGTTGGTAGCACCATCGATAGTTCATTAACTATCGATTGTTGCATAACTATCGATAGGAAAAGCAATCGATGGTTCCACCAGTACTATCGATAGTTTATGAGACTATCGATAGTACGCTTTACAATCGCAAGTTATCGATAGTAGAAATTCATTCATTAAAAAAATAATTCGATAGTAACTATCGATAGTACAAACTAGTACAAACTATCGATAGTTCAATCGATAGACTATCGATTGTGCCCATCACTAATTGGAACTCCACTCACTCTCTGAATCAACAACTAAAAAAATACGATTAAATGAACTTCCAGTTTTATACTTTTAAAGCAACTTACACTTAATAATAACATTCTGATTGTTAGTCTATTCTTACGTGAGTTAGGTTTAGATTAAGCCATGTTTTTCGTTTCTATTTAATTGTTTACTTTGTCAAGTGATAACTGAATAATAACAGAGCTGATCTTGTAAAAGCCGCCCCTTTTACCAACTGAGTGTAAGTGGAATTCTCATTTCAGGACACGAGATGATATACTCATCTCACATGTAAAAGGAAGGTGACTAATGTGTAAGCTTTAAGGTGAAAATTTGAAATCGATAACTGGTTTTATTCTGGAGTTATAGCTCCTGAATAAATGTACATTGGTGTTTCTAAATTTTATTAATGAACTCCGAACCTCTCAATAAAAAAGATGTGACAGGAATTATAACTCTAGAATAGAATGAGTTATCGACTTCGAATTTATACCACGAAATTTAGACGGTGTTCTACTTGTATTCAAAATGTTGCCACTTTTAGGATTTATCTGAAATCTAGTTAACAAAAATTCTAAAATAGTTCATTTCTAAAATTAAAATTCTTACTTTTGCTAATAAATATTTTTTAATACAAATTTTGAATGTTTCAATTTAAAAGGCGCTATCAAATATTTTTTTAAAACCCCCAATAAACTTTAGCCATTTTTGTCATGGAAGAAATTTATAGTAATGCCGTGAAAATTAAAATAAATGTATCTAAACTTGTGTGAGAGAACAGTTTTTGATGCTCTATATTATAAACAAAAATTTTGAAATCGGTTGAAAAATATGTATTTTACGGGGGTGCTGCTGTTTTAAATGGGTTACACTGTTAATACTTTTTAAAGTAGTAGGTAATTATATTACTTAAATATTTAAAATAATTTTATTCTAATTACTTTTTCTTAAAAGTAGTTACCCACAAAAGTAATTTTAAATATTTTTCCTTAAATGTAATCGAAAGGTAATTTAACTACTTTTGCAAAGTAACTTTTACAAGCGGGTTTCATTTTCTTTTTATTTTTACAATATCTAAGACTAATCAAAAATAAAATAAAAACTCTTTTATCATATCTGCATTTTCTTAAATACAAATTTGTGACCAAATTTTCCGGTGTTAAAATATAACGAGACAGGACATAATGTACGTATTACTCCTGCTTTGTGTTGCTGAACCACATACACTTCCTGCCAGTAAAGTAATGAGATGTCACAATCTATATAAAGCTAATATTAGGACTTTGAAAGACCGAGTGTGAAATTGTACCCAAACACTACCGCATCAACGTCAAAACTAAATATGCTGGAAGATGCAGAGAAATTACAGCATCAAAGTTATTTACGGTTCTGCCTCTTTTGTTTCATTTCCTTTTAAATATAACACGCTAATTTAAACTAAATGTAAACATAATTAAACATGGATGTCTATTATTAATCCAAGACTTACCTTCTTGATTTAAAATACAGTGATTTGGAGAAACAGTCTGGGTTGTTATTATACCATATAAAGAACAAAAATCTCCAGATGTTTGTGAAAGTTCATTTGGTAAAAATTGTAGATTTTCTGATACATGCACATCAGGCAACGGTTCTAATTTGTTACATTTTTCTAATTTATCTAAAATTGGCTTCACAAAGCTTAATACCTCAACATCTGTTCCTTCACTTAAGAGTTCATCCGTGAATGACACTACTTCTTTTACATCGCATATGCGTTTTTGCACTTCCACCTGACATTGTTCAATAGCTTGGATTTTTTCGACTCTTGCCTCAGCAATTTGTTGGTTAAGCTTTTTGCGATGATCTTCAATAGCACGTAAATAAGTATCCATAAAGGTGTCAATTTCTTCCTGAACTTGATTGCAACGGTTTTGAACGCGCTTTGAATCGCTTTGCAAACGAGCAGCGATTATATTTGCTTGTTTGGAAAAATAGCGAACTTTATCAAGCGTATCTTTAACGCTTGAAATGAACGTTTTTGCTGCACGTGAAGCTGGTTGACACGTATGCGTTTTGTGGGATGTTGAAATGCATTCCCGGCAAATTACCTGTAAAAAATATGAACATTTTAATCCTACCTTCAAATTTTTGAAAATTACAATCCCAAACAGCCCAAAAATATAGAAAATAGATTCACGACCCTTAATTAAATATAGGATAGTAGTTTTGCGTTATTTACGTAACATAATCTTCCTCGTACAAGAATAAGAAGTGCTCAAATTCAGGGAGGGGGAAGGGGGCACTAGATTTAAATTTTTTACACACCAATGACTCGAGAAGTAACAGTATCACATGATTCCCGATATTACCGAAAGGGGAAATTCCCAGTATACAACCCCCTAACCTAAAAAGGTCAATGCCTCGATTATGTGGGCGCTTATATTAATGAAATCAATCGGTTTGATACATTTTGTTACTTCTTTGGTCAATGACCAGTAGGACATATCAGCAGCAAACGTTGTAACGTCTTTGCGTTACGGGATATAAAAACTAAATGAAAAAATAAAAATTAATATAAAACGGACAAAATTATTATTGATACACCCTGTATAATGGATTTCATGAATAGCTAATATTAATTAAACATAATATTTTAATTCTTTTAGTTTTAAAAAATATAATTTCAAGTTATAATTAAAGTAACAAACTTAAACCACGAAACCAGAAAGTTATTTATGGTAAAGCATATATTAAGACGGAACCTAAGTTCATAACTTATTTTAAATTACAAAAGTGTAAACAAAATATTTACAACTGTAAACTTTCATGGTGGAATCATGTCATTTTTAAGAAAGCATTAGAGTTATTAAGTAAATAAAAGTAAATTATTAATATATATCCCAAATATAAAAGTGCTTTTACAAACTCAGTTAAATAAATTATTTTCAAGCTTAAATAGTGGCAGCACAAAGAAACCTCAGACATACTTGGATGTTTCTATAAGGTAATAAGAAATTAGAGACACGTTGTTGGTAAGCTTCGCGAATATTAAATTTCAGATAATTATATTTCTCGCTACAGTGTAACAAGGGCTACAATGTATTCATTCAGATTGATTGAAGAAATGCAAAACATAGGCACACGATTGTTGCGTGATGATATCAATCGGAGTCACGCTTGAGTCACGTAGTATAGAAATGTAATACAATGCCAACCAAGATAGAACGAACAAACGCCCGACAGTGCAGGAACACCACAAATTTAATACTTACCAGCCACAGACCAAAACACGTTTAAGGGTAACCGTGAAAAAAGTTACTTGAATACACCCCTGCGGTTATGAATTAAAAATGGGCAGTATCGTAGGTATATCCTGTGAATTTTTGACTTATTAAAAAAAAGATTCGGACGAATGGGTTCCAAGTAATAAATAAATATTGGAAAAAATCATCCCGATGGCCAACTAATATACAACTATTGAATTATTTATGGTTCCGGGTTGGGACCGTGTTATTTTATAAATTAAGGTCGACGTTTCGTCCACTTTTGTAAGGGGTTTCATCAGGACAATAAAATAATATTTTTTTTAAATATATAAAAAGATAAGAATGATAATATTAAATAGACAAGTTAAAGTGTAAAGAGAAGAGTTACTCCTAAACTAGCAGACTCACTAACCCATTCACAGCCAAAAGGTGTCTTGTGGCGAAGTAACTTCTGAACTAGCAGACTCACTAGCCCATTCATAGCTAGTTCAGGAGTAACTCTTCTCTTTACACTTTAACTTGTCTATTTAATATTATCATTCTTATCTTTTTATATATTTAAAAAAAAAAAATTATTTTATTGTCCTGATTAAGCCCCTTACAAAAGTGGGCGAAACGTCGACCTTAATTTATAAAATGACACGGTCTCAACCTGGAACCATAAATAATTATAATGACTCCGGTCGTGAAAGCCTCCGACAATATTACAACTATTGACTTCATGAAATTGCTTTAGCCACCTGAAGGCGTATTGTGAGTCATAGCTAACTAGGTTATGTTGTTCGTTTTTTATTGTGGCATTTATGTATGATGTAATTGTTCGAAATATTTTGATAAGATTATACAACGTCCACTCTAAGTTACAGTTCAGAGTAAATTATTAAATGTATAAAATGTGAATATTGACAATTTTAAGTGAATATTTGAGACCTGTGTAAATTATTAACATTGAATCATCAAGGCTATAATCAATTGAATATGAACTGTTTATGAAATTTTACAATTCTTTGTGTGTATTTGTTTACAGGAACATTATTCGGTCGCTGATATATAAATTAATGCACTGACCTTTAAAAATTTTTATGTTTACCTATTTGTAGGAATAATGGAATAATATTGTATTAAAATAGATTTAGGTGACATAGCAAGTGGAAAGTGTTGTTGATTTGTGTACTCTTAAGGAGGTAGTAGTTTGTAAAAAGGACTCCCATTCACCAGGAGGACACCGTAATTAAAATTCACTGGGTTATTCGTCATCCAGAACGAATCTTACCTGACTAAACGAAGTTGGAGTCCATAAAACTTGACAGTGATTAAAAGTGTTGTTGGTAATGTAGTTTGAAATTGTACTTAAGTAAAAAATTTTTATTGTACAATTTTGTTCTATTTTCTTCCACTGTAGTTAATAGGTGTATCCTTATTTCGTTACGCCCCCCCCCCATGGGTAATTCTAAATTTAATAATTTAACGCCTCATTCACCCATAACAAAATCATTGTTTGATATTAGCGTCAAAGTAGATGGTTTCGGCTGTTAGAACATCTTTAGGTAATATCTTGAAGCAGTAAGTAGCAGCGTATTTTGTTAGAACACATTATTACTAATGTAATAGTTTACAAAGCCACTGATTAAATTTTTACAGAACACGTTTCAGATCAATCGGGCTAGTGAATCTGTTAGTCTAAAAGTAACTTTTATGCATACTCTTTTGTTGCAAAACAACTCTTAACTTAATTCCGTGTGTGAGTCTGCACATTCCAACGTAGTGCTACATGTCTTGCCTCTCACGATAACGAGAGAAACGTTGACTTTATCAATTTCTAGTATGACACAGGCCAATTCCAAAGCACACATTGTCATTAATTATTTCGACGGTGAAAACCTCCGATAATACCTCTGATTTGAGTCTTTCAGCTTTGTTGATGATACCACGGTATAATTTCGTCGGATTTAACATCTAGATCCATGAGCTAGAACACTATCGGATGAAATTACCACTAACATTAACAAAGCTGATGCCCTGCATCTTTGACTGTCTAAATAGTGACAATCCTTATAATTCATAGTGCGCCTTTGCAGTTCCATAACAGCCATCGGTTTATAGATCTCCCTCGACAGATGATATTGTACGATTTCATCTGATGGCATCACCGCCAAAATTAACTATCAGACGAGATCGTAATTAGAATTAATATGGTTGATAGCATGAATCTTTAACCAACTAGACAATAATATCGTTTGCCAGTAACGTTTCATTATTAGATTTTCAGTCCTGGAACTGGTTGGACGTGTACCTTCATTGTTTCCTATTCTTAGCTAACATACACATTCCCATGAAACTTCCGCAGCTTACATCTTTCACAATATGTGTGCAATAGTCTAATACAGATTGCACATAGATAGTGAAAGATGTAATGTATGGGAATTTCAGGGAAATGTGTAGGTTAGCTAAGAATAGGGAAACAATGGAAGTACTCGTCCAACCAGTTCCAGGACTGAAAACCTAATGATAAAACTATTACTGAAAAACGATATCATTGTCTAGTCGGTTTAAGACCTAGGTCTACCTCTATCTATCTTTTTATACTCTGCTACTAATATTTACCGCACTATTCCTTACACGTGCCCTATCATTCTATCTCTCATATTTTTTATTGTTTTGTACATATTTCCTTCATCTCTTACCATTTCTAGTACCTCTTTGTTTTTAACTTTATCAATCATCATATATTTCTAGCACCACATTTCAAAAGCATCCATATTTTCCTGTCCGCTTCTTCTACTGTCCACTATTGACAGCCGTACAGTGCTGTCATCCACACTTATGCTTTAAGCTGTCCTTTCGTTGTTTCCATGTTTGTTGTCTACCAACATAATAATTGGATTTTCTTGTTAAATGCAGCACGATTTTGTGCTAATTTTTGCTTTATATTTTTGGAGCTTTTCAATTTTACATTTGGCTTCCTATGTAGCAGAAGTCCTTCACTTTTGGTAAATTCTAGTTTCCTATTTATATTTCGGTTTTAGACTTATTTTCCACTGATTTACATTCTAGTACTCTAGTTTTATTTTTCTTAACTTTCATACCCTATTTGTCTGTTAGACTATTTCCATTTCATTAAGAGTTGCTTCTAATTCTTCTTTTCCAAATGCTAACATCGCTATTTCATCTGCAAAGTATATTAATCGTTTGTCCCTGAATAATAATTCCAAGTGTATTTCTGTATTTGACAGTATTTATTATCTCTTTGATATATAAGTTAAAAATGAAAGGGATCAGAGCATACCTCTGTCTCACCCCTTTCCTAATATTTACTTCTCTACGCAGGAGCTCCAATTTTATTATCACCGTTTGATCTTTATATAAGCTATGTACTATCCGTCTATCCCTATAACTCATTTCTATCTTTTTTTAGTATTTCAAACATTTCCTTTCATTTTTACATTGTCGAATGCTTTTTCCATACCTTCACACCATATATGTAGATTTTCTCCTTTTTCTGTTGTTTTGTCCATTATCACCTATTGAAGTTAAAATAATCTCATGTGTTCGTCTGTTTCTCCTAAACCCAAATTGTAGTTCTTCAGTTTGTTTTTCCATTCACTATATACAATTCTAGTTAATATTTATGACAGGTGTGCTGCCAACTTTATTGTTCAAAACTTTTCACATATATCCGCACTTCTCTTTTTTGGTACAGTGGCTATGGTGTTACGTTTCAAATTTCACCTGTCTCATACATAAGCTCACAAGTTGGAAGAGACACTCTGTTACTGCTTGTTCAGCAACGTTCAGAGTTTCTGCTTGCAGTTTATCCGTATTCGGTGCCTTATTATTCTTCATGCTCTTTAATGCTAGTTCAAATTCGTTCCTAAGTATAGCATATCTGAAGTTATCCTTTTCATTGCCTGTTTCATGTTCAAGGGCTTCTAGTTCCTGTCCTGTATATAAATTCCCTATATATTCCTTCCTTCTCTTTCTCTACATTTTCTATAATGATTTCTCCTGCATATATTTTTACTATACAGCTCTATCTCCTTAAAATTCATTCTAATTAATTTGTATGCTTGTCAGTCTTTCCTTTTCCATCTTAGTTTTCACTTGTTTGCATTTCCTCTCAATTCATTGTTTTTAGCATTTCTGCATTTGACAGTAATTTCCCATTTTATCTGTTTTCCTGCTTTGTCTGGTATGTTTTTGTATTTTCGCCTGTCTTCTATTAAATTCAGAATATCCTTTGTCACCCGTGGGTTCTTATTTTCTTCTAGTTTATATCCCAGAATATCTCAAGTTGCATGTCTAAGCTGGATTTAATATTACTGCGTTCTGCTTCTACTTTCTTAGTATCAGAAATTTGCCCGATGTATTTCAACAATTCGTTTGACTTTTTCTCAAATACTTTGTGGAACACTTTATCTTTTAGTTTTTTAAAGTCAAAATGGTCAGTGTCTATATCTGATAGTGAGTTGCTTTTACATTCTTTTACTTGATTCATAAACTGTTGTCTAACTAAACTGTAATCTATTGTATATCCTGGCATTTTCAATGTGTATCGTCCTACAGCATGATTTCGAAATAATGCATTTGTGGTGGTTAAATTGTTGTTGTCAAAAAATTTCACCAACCCATTTCCCCTGTTGTTTCTCGTTCCCAAAACAAAGTAAACATACCCTCATATCACTGCATTAAAATTTCCCATAATTATTAAATTTTCGTGTCCTTTTACGTATCTTAGTATGTCTTTGATATATTTGTAGATAACTTCTACATCATCATCACTGTAGCTAGAGGTGGGCAAGTATACAACTTGTATTATTACTGTATTTACCGGTTTAAATTCTAATCTAATCATCGTTTTTTTGTAAGTAGTTCTCTACACAATGTCCAACATTTTCCAAATAACTGTCCCTACACCCGCATTTTGTTCCTCCGATCGTATATGAATTACTTCACAGTCTTCGCTCCAAAAATCTCCAACCTCTGGCCACCAAACTTCGCCAATCCCTACTATGTCTAATGCTAACTTACCTATTTCAATCTTGAAATTCTCCGGCAAATGTTAATATAATCAATATTATTGTTTAAAATGAAGTAAGTCCAAAATTATTCTGTTTAAATTAGCGTAATTTGTTTATCATCCTATCTTATAAAAAACCCTATAAAAATTAAATGTTAAAAATAAATTTTAGTGTAACAAAACTTCAACTAAGCACTAACAGTACTTACGTCCTTCAAGCAAAAATACTATCTTCTGATTTAATATTTAATGCACTTATACTTAACAATCAAAGTACTACTAATTTATTATTCACTAATATTTAATTTATGTCAATCACTAACTTCGATAATTCATATCACATAGATGTATAACACATAATCTAATTCATATCCCGACTTTATAATTAGCCCCCTAATCATATCTAGAAACGAAAACTGATCAATCCCCGCCAAGCGCGTCCTTATATATTTAAATATTTAATTCAAGTGTTCGCGGTGTTTTAAGAACAAGTAAAATTTATTCAGATTATCTTTAAGAAGGTTCCTTTGTTAGTTTTATAATGCCTTAAGTGCAACCTCCTATTCCTGCCAATCAATCCTTGTGTATAAAGATGCCGCCTGGTGCTGGATGTAATGGTCCAAAAGGTAAATTTCCTGATGCCTTCTAACACTGTCCCCCTTTTATAGCTATTTTCTTCTAGAAGCTTTTGGATCTGGACGTTGGGAGTCGCTGTGCCGGTAAGGACAGTTGGAACCATTCATGCAGTTCCCATGTTGATGAAAATAGCAATCAATACTCTGCATAGCAGGTACCGTATCATTTGGATTGAACTCACACACCACGGCTTGGATTCAGGTTTTCTGGAGCAGTATCTTTAGTATGTTTGCTATCATCCTACACCCCAATCCACTGAACCCACAACCAAGCTTGGGTATGATCAACTTCTTATTTCCAAACTTGATCATCTGGACCCTGAGGTCCACCAATGCCCTCCACAGATGCTGGTAATCCGATTTACCAAAGGGCAATTGTTTAGTCATCAGGTAATAGATGTAACGGTGCTCTTCCTCCAGCCGTATGATCTTTCGAGCTTCTGGTTGTTGTCGGAAAAGTTAATCCAGGTTACCAAATTTAGCCCTAGGGATATATCAAAGTCAGCCGCTACGCAATATGCCAGAGAGTATTCCGACACGATTTGCTTGTACCACTGTCTGTACAGAGATATGGACTAATCATAACTCGATCCAGACTTTGTTTATCTTCACGAGCGTAGCTACTTGTTTCTCTTACTGCTTGACGTTTTTCGGTATTACTGGCGTTATCACTGCCGTAGGGTGTTAGCCGGTTAATGTGCACCACTATTGTTCTGCCCTTTGGTGCTTATGTTTCCGATATATTACATCCTTAGTCCTTGCTGATCCTTCCAATGTTTTTGTAGCTTTGACGATAGTAAACGCCATCGTCTGAGATTGTATTGCCATACGCGGTTGCCCTTTTGAGAGCCAGACTCCTGCGCTTTGATGTCGTACCCGGTCTTAATTCGGTCGCTCGCGATCTGGATATTATTTCTAATGTCACCACGGATGTCATGTACCTTGAGCATGAGCTTCTCGGGTAGCTATCGCCCATGATGTCTTCTCTAGGCTTAAACCCAAACTCAAGGTAACATGTTAGACATATGTTGCGTTCCAGCATAGCCCATGTAGGTGTCTGTTCAGTGTTCTTATGAACCGATAATCGATATACTAATAAAAATAGATGCAAATATTGGTTCCTGTCCTTCTGATGTTGGGAGATTACCCTTGGAAAGGTACTTGCCTAAGGCGCGTCTCATACGCTCTATCTTACCATCCGATTGAGGGTACAAAGGTGTTGTTCGACTCTTTCTCCCTATCAATCGGTAAACATCTTAGAATAACACTGACTCCAAATTTCTGTCTTGATCGGCGTGCAACTCCATAATTCCAAAACGGCAGAATAGTTTTTCAATAGTACGTACGGCACGGTTGCAGCTTCTTTGTTCGGAATAGCATATGTTTCGGTCTACTTTGTAAAATAGTCAACTGCCACCAAGACGTACTTATTTCCTGAATCGGTCTCGGCTGACAATCTCTCAAAGGGCTCACTACGTTGCATTGCCTTATTGGCGTTTCTAGTTCCTCAATGGTACTCGCAGATGACACTATGCGGCACCACTGTTTGATACCGTACTTACAGTCTACCCAGTAAAATATTGTTCGGACTTTTTCTAGAGCCTTCTTTACACCAAAGTGTTCTGTCGAGGTTCCATTATGTACATGTTCTAAAAATTCCGACGCCTGGTTTTCTGAAACCATCACCTGAAGCGTACTTAAAGATCCATCACTATTCTGTAAGAATCTCACAAGGATCTCATCCTCTACCTTCAAATAATCCTACTATGCCCAGTTCGATTTTAGTGTGCTACTCAATTGACTAACATCCAGCCAGGACGCCTCCTTCCCCCGCCCCTCTGACTTATTAACCCAGAGTGACACCTATGTCTTTGGCATCCTCCTGTTTGGTTCGCAGCTGTAGAAACTACCAATCGACGTTGATAGCGACAGTCGGGGTAAGTAGATGACATTTCGTTTCGTGAGCATTGGTTACAACCTTCGGGGCAAAATTGTCTCGAAAGTGTATCCGCATTAAAATGACTTGTACCAGCACGGTGTTTTGTGTCGAAGTCCTAATCCTACAGCCTTCTATCAATCTTGAGATTTGTCATTTGGGGTTTCTAAACTGTAATATTCACTTCATGGCTGTGTGGGCAACTTTCAGATAAAGTTTTCGACAGTAAAAGTACTTATAAAAGTATTTTACGAATCTTACAGCCTACAGTTCCCTTCTTGTAACACAATAATTCCGCTCGGGTTTCGAAAGCACTTTACTAAGTAACCAATGATCCTGTCTTTCCTGTCTTGCATCAGTGATAGTAAACTTCCAATGGTGACATTGCTTGCATCTGTATCCAAGGTGATTTTACCTTGTGACAGAGGGTAATTTAAAATAGGAGCTGTTGCCAATATATGCCTTAACTGTTGAAACGCATTTTGACAATTACCATTCCAAACGTAGTCACGCTGCCTTTTGGTCAGCTTGGTCAACGACTTGACAATATTTGCAAATCGAGAAACGAATTTTCTATAGTCCTATACAACCCCATAAATCTGCGTAACTGATGTTTGTCTTTGGGCCTCGGTCACTCTTGTACCATCTTAACCTTTTCTGGGTCTGGCCTGACTCCGTTACGTGAAACTATGTGCCCTAGGTATTTTACCTCTTCATCAAGCAGGTGATATTTCTATAGACCTAACTTCAGATTGGCTTCTCTCAATCTTAGACGCATTTTCAAATTTTCCAAGTATACTCCAAATGACTTCCCAATCACGATCACATCGTTCAAGCATACGAAGCACGTGTTTTACACAAACAGCCTACGCAAGATATTATCCACTAAACGCCCGAAGGTGGCACAAGCATTGTAGAGCCCAAAATAGCATAACTGTAAATTGACAAGTCAACATCAATAGTGAAATCAAAATGTTCTCGATTCTTGGGTTCCATATTTATTTACCAGTAACGACTTTTTAAATCGAAGGTCCAAAACCGTTGTAACTCTGGAGGTATATCTAGCGTGTCGTCAATCCTTAAAACTGAGTAGCTATCCTTTTCGGTCACGTCATTTAATCGTCTGTAGTCAAAATAAAATTCTATTCATCTGTCCTTCCTCTTTACAAGTGCAATAGGCGATGCCCAAATGCTACTGGAGAGCTCAATATCTCATTGCTTTTCGATATCTCAAGTCATCTATTTGCGGTCCTTACGTTAGGACAATGAGAATCTTCTCGGTTGCTAGTTTATAAATCGGACATCTTCTGCATCCAATCGACCCTATGCTGACTACTGCGGTTTTCCTTGATCTGTCGCTGTTAACCGCGAACACGTTCGAGTACCGTTGGATCGAATTTATAAGTACTGCCAGTTTTTGTTCAAGATGTTGGCATAGTTTCATTAACTGGTCCAATAACTTTGCGGAATATTTTTTGGCGGACGATTTTTTACTTGAGACCGGCATACCCCGCTGAGTGAACTTCTTTAACACGATATTGTAGGAACGTTTAATGTCTTAACAGTTACACCATCCATCACTTGGTAAAACATTCCCCACAACCACGCGGAATTCATCACTAACTGGTTCGATAGCACGCACAAAGCTCTGCTGTCCAAACGTTTCATAACCACGCTTTCTGTTCTTTCAAGTAGGATAATGTCATCCGTTAGACAAGCCCATATAAACACGTTTGTTTTGCAAAACAGTACTTTTGCGTTCCCATTCTCTCAATAATTTTTTTTCATATCCAAATGTAGTGCTTGCACGAAAGTCTGTACTACCAACTATTCGAGAAAATTGTCTGGTGCTGATGGGTAGGTTAATCTCACCAAACGAGGAACATCTACATCAAATTCTTGCAAATTTGTGTTGGCGTTTTGGTAACGGTTCTTCACTTAAGCGTGGTACACTTGTTGCAGATAAGAATCGTCGTACCAGTCCTGATGTTAAGGTTCTGTAGTTTCTTGTTTATGATATGGCATGCTTTGAAGGGCATTTAAGGCATCACCTCGTAACACGACAATCAATGCGGCTGCTTTTCACCAGCGTTCCAGCTGTTAACTTTCTTTAATGCGGTTCGCTTTCCTCGACATTTTTAAATTCTAAGCTGTATTGGTGTATCATTGGAGCTGAGTAGAGTTCTGTGGGTATGTTTATATGCCAGTCACTTTATATGATTTTGACTAATGTGTGAATTGTGCGGGCTGTGGTTACTCTTTCACTCTTAATGTACCTAACTCTTTATATTTTTTTTCAGCTGTTCTTGGTTGAGTTGATTCAGTTACTTCTGATTCTTAGGGTCTCTCTCGCTTTCTGCAGGGGTTCTGTTTCGCTACTTTCACTTTGCGTGTGGGAATGTAAAGTTGGTTTGTTTTTTACGGCCATCACTGGCGCAATGGTTTCTTATCTCGCGGGTTTGTAGCTTCGAGCCTCCACAAGTACGTAAACCGTATAGGTAGACAACCTTCTGTCACTGCCACTTAGTCCAGTATCTGTTACCTTTCTCCCATATGTGTACAGTACTTTTGGGGCCGAAGTCCTTATGGTACGCTTACACAATTTAGCTATATTTAATTTGTAAGTACAGTAAAACCTCTCATATCCGACCATCACGGGACCGGGCATGGTCGGAACGGCCAAAATGTCGGAAATCGGGAGGAGCAAAAAAAACTTCTTTCCTAAGTAGAAAAACACCTACACAGTACTGTAATACAACTTTATTGTACTTGTAAATCTAAGCATACCCTATTTAAAGAACTCAGTAATGGATTTTTGTTTCAATTTTTTAAATCTTGACTTTGCGGAAATGTCCCTCCACTTTTTTGCCCACAAACGTCCATTGGGGTTGCATTTGGATGTTGCTCGATGTATTTCAGCGCAACTTGGAATGCGTCCTTCGCAGCAGAATGACTCACTACGTTGTCACTGGGGTTTCGTCTTCATCCAAGTAAATTTCTTCTTCCATGGCTTTGTTCTGCACAACAGCGATGATTTCGTCGTCGTTGAGATCTTCATTGGTAACTTCCGAAACATCAACTTCAACAGGCCACTCATCAACATCTTTCATCTGGAGATCATGCTGAAACACTTGTAGATTTTGTAATACCTTTGTGTTGTCTGTCTCAACTTCTGCTTCTGTCTCAGGTTCTTCTTGTTTCAATGTTGGCTAAATCTTTTTCCAAGCCTTCTGAAGGTTTGATTAATTTCGTCCCAAGCTGCAGCAACGGTGTAGATAGCGTTTTTTATGCTGAAACTTTTTATCGCCTCAAAAAGGTTACATTCTTCTGTTTTTTCCAGCAGAGAGCCGACATGTTTTCTTCTGTATCATCTCTTCAACCACTCTATGACGCCCTGATCCATAGGTTGCATTAAAGGTGTAACATGGAGCGGTATTAGTAAAGTCTTGATGTTTCCTTTCTTTAGTTCACATTCAGAGGGGTGACTAGGAGCGTTATCTAACAGCAAAACAGCACGAGCAGGTAAGTTTTTAGACTTTAAAAGTCTTTTTACTGTGGTGACATATTCGTCAAAAAATTATTCTTTAAATAAATCACCATCCATCCCAGCAGATGGTTGATTCCGATAGAAAGCTGGAAGTGTTGCAATGTTTAGATTTTTTAATGCTCTTGGTTTCTTAGATGTTCCTATGACGAACAGCGGGATGTTGTGGCTTCCTGTGGTAATGCCAGAAGTTGCGTTTGTGAGCCTGTCTTTAGCAAGCTTTGTTCCTAACACAGGCTCATTTTTAGCAGCAAGAGTGGTTTTTCGAAGCACTTTGTAATGTAGGCACGTTTCGTTTACATTGTACACTTGTTCGGGTACAAGTGTCTGTTCCGTGACCAACTTCTCAAATGTTTCTACAAATTCTTTAGCAGCATTATCATCAGCTGATAGTTTTCCTCTGCAATTATAACATGTAGTATGCCATGACGCAACTTCCACTTATGTAGTCACCCTTTGCTAGCGCTAAACTTTTTTAGATCACCTCCTAACTTTTCATGCAATTTTATGACTTTTTCCTTTACGATGGGGCCTGGCAATGGTGTTACTGTGCGCCTTTGCTAAGAAAACCAAACCCATAACGCCTCATCGACAAGTTCAAGTTTTGGTTTTTCAACATTTTTCTACTTTTTAATGCATCATCTGTTTCAACTGTCGTTGAGTACGCTTCCAGATCTATGCGTTTTTTCCCAATCTTTTACCGTAGTTACCCCTACACCCAACTCAGAAGCTAGCTTAACAACAGACTCACCATGGTCCAATCGTTGTAACACCTCAAGTTTTTGTTGCAGAGAAAGACAAACACGTTTACGTTTTTGAGTTGCCATTGTCACACACGTACCCTCAATTTAAAGCACCTCACAAACAGTATTGACGTTAACAAACATAGAACAGTACAAGATTATAGTCAGACTACATTCCACATCAACACTTACGGCTGAACTGACAGCTTGTGACACGAAAACAAAACAAACGTAGTGTAGTATATACAGGCTCACCTAGTCGGATATCGGGAGGAGTCGGTTATAGGAAGGTCGGATATGAGAGGTTCTACTGTATAGCCATTTGTATCAATTCGTCAGTGTAATTAATTATTATACTTGTTGCGCAATCTATGTGTTTTTCAAACTTTTTTATGTAAATGTTCTATAATTTTGGAACGATAAGTTCCATTGAAAACATAAAGATTCAGAATCAATGTTGAAAGCCAACTTCAGAAAAATGAAAACCAGTAATGGCTAGAATACCCAATTTGTCCCGAATTACATAATTTTTTACTTACTTCACAACAAACAGTACAGAAAGAAGATAGTTCTCTCTCTGGATGATTATAGCACATCACTTGGCGCCTAACTCGTGTGATGCCTCTTTTTCTGGCCTCTTCTAATCGAAGAACGTCATGTCGAGGTAAACTTGAAGGTTGCGTGTGTGTTACAGCACAAGTTTGGCATAAACTTAGCGCACATTCAGTACACCTGAAAGCTGCCTGAAACGATTGTCAATACAAATTATTTAACATCAATCCTTACCGGAATGTCTGCTGTACATATGTCACATAAAAGACGGGTAGTAGGTGCATTGAGAGTTGCTAGAACCATACGATGTTGCAAGAGATAATGAGGAGGGAGACCTAAAACACCTCGAGAAGTTAAAGAGCCCATATTCCACAAATCGGACAAGGAAAACCAGTCTTCGAAGAAAGCTCATCAACTGGATTTAATTTATCACTATCGTAACCAGAACCTCCTGAAACAGAATCTTGTTTTGTACCAATTAGGGATCCTAAAAATACGAGAGAAATGTTTTGTGTTAGAAATACAAAACACTCACCGCTAGATCCATTTTGATTCCATACAAAGGTAGCTTCAACTTCATGTAGACATTTGGTACATATGGTATGCAGACAAGGTAAAACTCTAGGATCTATAAAACATTTTTGACATAAAGGACATTTAAATCTGCCTTCGTCCTGATTAAGGTTAGATATATTTATTGATTTAAACGATGAAGGTAAATCGTAATGTTTTGTGGAATGTGGAGCGGAATTTGAGCGGTCGTGAGAGATCTTCGGAGACGCTTCTATTGAGCGACGTTTGGTATGGACTTCCTTACTTTGTCGACGTCTTGAGAAACTTCCAAAAATGTAGGATATTTGATCAATTTCCATCATTTTCGTATTTGCATGTGAAATTCATGAGTGTGAATCTGTAACAAGAAAAATGGTATTTAGACTTTTTACATTAAAGCTAAGGGTTAGAGAAGATTTTTTATCAATTTCCTTTTAACGGATTTTTAGAACTTCGGAAATGATATTCAGTTTCAGAAAGCAACGAATAAATATTGTAATTAGCAAATTTCGTAATAAAAATCAAGAAGCTTGATAGTTCTACATAACTCTCCATGCTTCACTCGTATGTCGGCCATTCTTGTACGCTGTTCTTCAGCAACCAATACGTAATTTACTTCAACCAAAAAGAGGGAATATGGCTGCGTATTTAGTAGAAATATTTAACACAAACAAGAACACTTATTGAAAAGTACAATAACAAGTGATTATTCCGTAAGATAGTAACAAGATGCATTACGCGAAGCACAAATTAGATAAAAAATTAATAATATTTAATTTTGTTTTGACTAATTTGTTATGGAAGCATCTTGTAGAATATTAATTTCATGTAAATAGTGTTTAAAAACTAATACTTGCAATTCAATTCGTATTTTTATTCCAATTAAATTGAAAACCACAAATGTAATCGTTTTATTTCTACAAATACATTTGAAGAACGGGTTTTAAATTATTTTAAAGCCACAGGAATGTTAACAGTTCAAACATAACCATAGAGTTGCATAGTCAAAGAATATAATTTGTCAGTAATCTTTAGATTTGTGAATTTACCGACGTCAACGTGACGTTTCAAGTAATTATAAGTTAATTGTAGACATGCTACATGTTATATCGCTTTTTGGTAAATAAATACACAAATCGAGTCGGCCAAGCAGCGGTATAAATCAGCGCGCTTTTGCGAAAGAAACCAGTCTGCTTAGGTGACTCGCTCTGAAAGGTTAAAGACTCTTTTACTACTGTGTTCATAGCCAGTGTTAAATAGTTAGTACCTATCGCACCGTGACCATAGCCGATGCTTCAAACCCATAAACGTCGTGCCCATAGCAGACGTCTACTTTCTTTTCTCGCTGCGCCCAAAGCAAGCTATTACCACTGCCGTGCCTATAGCCGGCATTCAGTATCGCCTAGTGTCGTGCACATTGCCGACGCCCATAACCCCGGTATAAGGTTCGTCGTGCCCACTGTCGGCGCCTTTATATCTTTCTTCACCTAGCTTAGTTCCCTCTTGTCAGAGAGCACGTCGGTAGACCTAGACTCGCGCAACGGAGTCGGTAGGTCTAGCAACGGCTAGACCACTGTAGTATCATACCAAATACTAGTTAGTGACCACTATTCACTGCCACGCCGGTGACTTAGGACAGGGATATTACATTGGTGACCCCGACGAAAGGTCATTACATTGGCGACCCCGAGGAAGTAGAGCACGCAACCAACGGGTCATTGCAATTGGTGTTCCCCGACGAAGTAGAGCATGCAATCAACGGGTCATTACATTGGTGACTCCGACGAAGAAGACAATTGGTGACCCCGACGAAGAAGAACGCGCATCTTGACGGTCACTATATTAATTGGTGACTCCGACGAGCGAAGAACATGAAAGAAAGACGCGTGGTCAATACATTGGCGGGCGCGACGAAGTAAAGTACGCAACCCGACGGTCAACAAATAGATGATCCAGACAGAGAACATAACGCAAGGATAATTCCAACTCCGATGAAAAAGAACGCGCCATTAGATTGGTGATCACGGCCAAGTAGGTCACATAACCGAAGTTACCACGGTTACCACCTCAACGACTACGACAAACATCATTTAAACTCGGTCATCATATCGATCACCCCGACTAAGAAGTACACGCAACCACTATACATTGGTAACTACACACCCGACACAAGAATAACAGTCACTACTTTAATATACCGACGAACATGGAAACTAACGAATAGCACGCGCAGGCATCAACCTATGTCGAAACACTCAAATTGGATTAACGGAGTTCTGGAGGGCAACGCCGGAGCTATGGTTTTTACGAACGGAAGCTTTATTCGCAGCTCACGGTGTACAATCCGAACAAACACGATATCGATTGTTGTTAGCACACTTACCCGCTAGTTTGTTAGAGCAATTATCAACTAAAATCGCATCGCTATCAGAAAAGCCAGGGGATCAGTCATATACTGATTTGAAAGTAGATATACTGCGCATATATGGGATCACGAGAGAGGCAAAACTACGGATAATACTGGACGGCATACTGCTCAGCGATCAAAGCCCATCACAACTATTGGAAACGATGCAACATCTGGCCGGCACAGACGCCATCGTCGACATCATCGCAATGCAGTGGAAAAACGCACTACCGCTACACGTGCAACGCATTCTAACTGCATTCGATTCCGACACACTAGACAAACAAGCATTGTTAGCGGATAAAATGATGGACGTCGACGACAAAACATACGCCCATGCCGTATCAGAAGATCCAGTTAGCAGAATGCTGCAAATGCTGAAGGATCAAATGACACAGCTGCAAGACGCACTGCAGCGGTACATCGGACAAGTCGCGAAAACGGTAAGTAACCGCTCTGCACACGAAAGCGAACTAGACGATACATTTGCGCAACGTGCTATTACCACTTTCGCTTCGGAGACAAGGTTAAGCGCTGTAGATCAGCGTGTTCAAGAAAGACGCAGAGTTACAATCCAAAGAGCAAGAAGTTTTAGAGCTACAACGACAAACGTACGCCCACTATTCGGCAATAAGAAACCGCCAACGACGAATAAGGACACCAGACCAGCCTTTAGTAGGCAAACAATTAGGGGGGAGTATTGCAATGACTTACTGACGTCAACGTGACGTTTCAAGTAGTTATAAGTTAATTGCATGCCTACTACATGTTATACCGCTTTTTGATTGATAAATACACAAATCGAGTTGACCAAGCAGCGGTATAAATCAGCGCACTTTTGCGAGAGAAACTAGTCTGCTTTGCCGACTTGCTTTAAAAAGTTAAACACTCTTTTACTACCGTGCCCATAGCCAGTGTTAAATAGTCAGTACCTACCGCACCGTACCTATAGCCGGTGCTTCAAACCCATAGACGTCATGCCCATAGCCGACGTTTACTCTCTTTTCTTGCTACACCCAAAGCCAGTTATTACCACTGCTGTGCCCATAGCCGGCATTCAGCATCGCCCGGTGTCGTGCCCACTGTCGGCGCCTTTATACCTTCCTTCACCTACCTTATTTCACAGAGCACGTCGATAGACCTAGACTCGTACAACGGAGCCGGTAGATCTAGCAACGCTAGACCACTGTAGTATCATATCGAATACTAGTTAGTGACCACTGTCCACTGCCACGCCGGTGACTTAGGATAGAGACATTACATATGCATTCAAAATATGAGCTTATGAAGTTTTAGAGGAATAAATTCCATGCAATATGACAAGGTTTTAAAAAACACTATTGTAAGTATCATAAAACGGAAACCACACTTTTTGTATCAACTAGACATTCACATAGCAGAATACACATCTATAGGACTTCAATGATGTAATACTTTTATACATTAGATTACAATGTGTGCTACTATAATGTTTCATATAACAAAAATTACAGATCCACCTACGTGAATTACAGTATAATAGAGACTTCATACGTGTCATTTGGCATAACCTTAATAGCAATATTGCGCAATAATATGAAAAACGCCGGACAACATATAAAGTAGAAGGGGAATTAAAAGAAAAAAACCAATTGATATTGAGTCAGTAAGACAGCAATATAAAACCAAGTTATCTACAAACACTCAAAATGTAGTGATACAAAAGCGAATAGAAAAGGGTGGAGGTGTAGTAATTTTACTTTGTGGTTATAGGGGATTTGACCGAATGTACAGAAGCTCCAAGAAAAATTGTGTGACATTCCCGAAAGGCAAGAAATGCTGCAAACGTCATGAAAAAATTGAAATATCGCTAAATGTGGCAGGATATTTTCAGTTACGCGCACGTGCGGATTTAATGTCAAAAACCGTTTAAAATAAATGGGTGGACCAGATGAGTCATCCCTCCATTAAATTGAAACTTTGTAGCGTGATTGGTGCATGGATGTTTTCTGTGTAGGAACATTAAAGTAAGGATTGCAACATTGGGCTTCTTGGATAACCTCGCAGTACGCAGTGAGTAGATAATTGTACTTGTAAAAATTTAACTATGCATAGGTGGACTAAAATGTAATGGTAAATGGTGGTTATTTACGTAGCAGGGAATTAATTTTGAATTGCACGAATTAGGGATGGAGGGTGATTTGAAATTTGCCAGGGAAATTTAGGTTACTTTGAAAAAGACAACGATATAGCACAAAGTTAGAATTTAACTGTTTTTTTTTAAAGACATTACCAATACTTTGAGATTCAATAATGTTTAACCATGAAATAGGAAACAAAAAACTTTCAAGTGGTGAATAGTTTTGAAGGCGTAGAATTAATTTCTTTTTTAAAGGTTTTAGGATATTTTTTTATTTTAGCGACACCTGGTCAGATTGCAAATAAGTTATTTTTTTGAAAAGTATATTTATGTGTGCATGCGTAATGAAATTGGTTTTATGTTAGTAGAGGCTAAGATAGGTTGAGTTTTATTTCAATTGTTTATGGAATAGGTGTAAAGTTAGTGATTTGTAAAGGATATCCAACTACCCTAATGCTAGTCATATTTAGAAGGAGTATTTTATTTTGACAGAGAAACTGGAGAATGACCAAATGTAGAATAACCAAATACGGAATAACGCTCTTCCGCATAGCAAAGACATCACAAAGCTTGCGGTGACAGACTGTTTGGCGTGTTCCGATATTGACACAGACAAGACCTTTCCGGGTAGGTGTTAATGTAATGTACAATTTTAAATTGTAGACTTTGCTAGTTATTATTTTTAAATTTCTTTATTGTTCTTTATAGGGTTTTTTATTTATCTATAAAAACCCGCTCCTGCACTAGTGCAGTTAGCTGACACACCCTTTTATGGTTACGGGGTCCGCGTCCCTTCGGGGAAAATCAAAATTTAAATTGTTTTAACGTATATTTCACTCTTAACAATGGCGCCCGATTATGCGGCATTTTTAAAATACTAGATAGTTTTTTGTTATTTTATAGAAAAAATTTGTTGGTTGTTTTTTTAAATATGTAGGTTTTTTAAATTTTATAGTTTTTCCTTCTTCGAGGCCTTTTTTATTGGTAGCCAGGCTTTTTAAACATTGGTATTTCGTAAGATTTTTGGTGGATATCTTCAGGATCTTTTTTTCGATAGGGATTTTTTAAATTAAAGCTTTTTTAAGAGTAAATTTTTTTTAAAGGAAACAGTTTTTTATTTGATGGTAAATTTTTTAAATCTTGAAGTTGATTTGTTTTATTACGGGCTTTTTTAAATAAAATATATATTTTTTTATATATGAAAGATCCTTTTTGTGATTTTGTTGAATTTTTTAGGGTTGAAAGTTTTAGCACTAAACTTTGAAGTTACTTTTGCTAGGGAAATTTTTTTTAAACCTGAGGTAGTTTTCATTGTTTTAAAGTAAGCCATATAACTATAGGTTTTTTTTAGTTTTCTTGGTTATTTATTGATAAAACATTTTCTTTTTGAGTAAATCTATAGGTCGTAAAATTTCTTGTTTTTAATCATTTAACCGTAAAACTTCTTATGTGAATTATTTTAAGTAATGAGTTTTTAAGTTAGTTTTCCATTTCTTTTGAATTTAGTTGATAAAATACACATTTTTGGAAAGATTTTTTTAAAACTTATCTTGAAAGGTTTTTAGGACAGAAATTGATTGATCGTGACTTGAAAATTGAGACGTTTTTTATTTTAAATGAAAATTTATTCATGTAGTGTGGGTTTTTGTTGAATAATGAATTGAGTTATGGGTTACGAGTAACAATGTAAACAAAAATTTAATAATAATTTGACAATTACCGGATTAAGAATAAACTCGGAAAAACACAAGTATGAAGTGCGACGGCATGGAAGTTGTTATTGAGCCGGAAATAAAGTTAAGGAGAAAATACTTCGCTCTCAGACGCTACGGACTTTCGTTAGGGTCGAATGAATATTCGAATTTTTAGATTTATTTTGATTATTGATAAAGTTTCGATAAGGATATGTGAGGTAAGGATGATATAGATCAATCCTGAGGGATTTGGCATAAGAGAATTTTTTTTAACCGTAAGGGACTTGTATTAGGAAATTGAAGACAATATTTGAAATTAAAAATATTTTGAAACAAAATGCAGGTTAGCACAATAGGTCACTTAAATAAATTTATTATTGTAAAATTACTTTTTAATAAAAAAAATAATTTTTTTAAGGTGAAACATAGGTCCAGTATAATAGGGTATTTAATTGTTATTTTGAAGAAATTAATTTTTTTTATTGAATGTAGTAGTTTTAATTTAGCTAGTTTTTTAATTTTTTAAAATAGGAATTTAGACTTTTGGATTGTGATACACTTAATAGACATCACGGACATATAGGCTGACATCGCGCTTTTTGTTATTCATCTTTTTGACATCTTGTCTCGAAGGTACTTTATTCCTATTCCGTTATCGGCGTTATCGACCGCTCCCAAAGGTAATACATCGCCTAATTCTTCGAACAGTCGTCTGATAGCACTAACCCACCCTTTTCAGACTTTTCCCCCTAGGTCCCCCTTGAAAAGGAAGGTTTCCAACCGACGTCGCTAGACAGGCTTCTTTTCTATTTTAGACACTTGTCGATGTACCCTATCTTCCACTTCTCAATAACATTTTTTCCAATTCCTTATATTTCCACCACTTTCAAATTTTACTGGCTTTTTCCCCGGTCAATTTAGCATTGGACTTTGAGTCACATTAACAGTTCGGCCCATCGCCGTTGCGACAGTTTCACCTGTTAGAGGTACTGGAGGTCTCAATGCTGGATCCTCCAGAAGGGTTATTTAAGGAGGGTATTTTTTAAAGAGTGGAATAATAACAAGAGGGATAAAGAGAGTGGTTGCAGGGTTCGATTTCACAATAGACTTCTGGTCAAATTGTTCAATAGAAAATTATGCCCAGAGGGTTAGAGTAATACTTGACTGGGGAATGAGACGAGTTCCGTCTCTCAGGTGCTATTATTTTTGCACTGCAGCACACGGGCTGAAGAGTTTGACCATCATGGGTGATCTATTCCCTTATGAAGTGGAGAACGACGCTTCACAACCATTCACCTTAAGCGGCACTCACAGTATTGTATAGTTTACGGTTAAGGGGTTTTACTCTTGACTCTCTATTTTTGATTTTAACTTTTTACTTTTAGTGTTCTATTTTTTTAATTTTTTGGACTTGACGAATTGACGAAGGACTTTTGACGGAGGATAGATACTAGACTAAATTAGGGGATGTTAGGACAGTAGATTTGTGGAATAAAATCTTGGTTTTTGAAAGAGATGTAACGCGAAGTGTTACGCTAAGCATAAATTAAATAAAAAATAAATAATATTTAATTTTGTTTCGACTAATGGAAGCACCCTGTAGAATGCTAATTTCATGTAAAATAGTGTTTAAAAACTTGCAATTAAATCAGTATTTTTATTCCAATTATACTGAAAGCCACAAATATAATCGTTTTATTTCTGCAAATACATAGGGAAACTTAAAAAACGGGTTGCAAATTATTTTAAAGCCACAGGAATGTAAACAAACCAATCATAACAGCAGAATTACATAGTGCAAGAGTTTCATTTTTCAGTAAACTTCAGATTTATGAAATAACCGTAAATTTGTTAATGTATGTATCTCAAATATGAGCGTTTGAAGTTATAGTGGAACATATTTCATACAAAATGATACGGTTTTAATAAACATTGTTGTAATTATCATAAAAGGAAAATCACACACTTTGTATCAACTAAACATTCACAAAGCAGAATACACATCTACAGAATTTCAATGATGTATAATACTTTTATACATTAGACTATAATGAGTGCAATTATAGGGTTTCAGATCAAAAAAATTACAGACACACCTACGTAAATTACAGTATAACAGGAATTTACTACGCTTCATTTGTCATAAATCTAAAAGTAGTATTGTAGAATAATGTGAAAAACCCCAGACAAATAAAACGAATTGAGATTTAGTCAGTAAGGCAGTAATATAAAAGCGTGCTATCTGAAAAAATTCAAAATGTAGCGATACATCCGCGGTTAAAATGGTGTGTGTGTGTGTGTGTTCGTGCGTGCGTGCGTGTGTGTGTGTGTGTGTGTGATAATAGTGTGTGGTTATAGAGGGATTTGACCGAATGTATAAAATCTCCAAGAAGAATTGTATGGAATGACCGAAAGGTAAGAAATGAAGCAAATAACATGAAAGAATTGTAATACCGCTACATGTGGCAGGGTATTTTCAGTTACGAGTAAATGCGGATTTAATGTCAAAAGATATTAAAACAAAGGGGTGAACCAGCTGTTTCATTCTTTCATTAAATTGGAACTTTGTATGCAAATACGTTTTCTGTGTAGAAACATTAAAGCAAGGATTTCAACATTGGGGTTCTTGGACAATCTCGCAGTACGCAGTAAGTAGATAATTGTACTTGTAAAAATTTAATTATGCAATGAAGTTTTATGTGGAATAAAGGTCTTCCGCATAGAAAAGACATTACAAAGCTTGCGATAACAGACAGTTTGGCGCATTTCGATATTGACACAGACGACCTTTCAGGGTAAGTGTTAATGTAATGTAGGATTTTTAATTGCGGACTTTGTTAGTTATCATTTTTGCATTACTCTATTGTTCTTTATGTGCTTTTCTCATGTGTCCATAAGAACTCACTTCTGCACCACTGCAGTTAGTTGACGCACCTTTATATGGTTACGGGGTCCTCGTTCCTTCAGCGTGAATTAAAATTTAAATTGTTTTAACGTATATTTCATCAGTAGCAATGGCATCCGATCATGCGGCATTTTTTTTTAAATATGAGATAGTGTTTGTTAATTTATCGAAAAGAACTTTTTGGTTGTTTTTTTAAATATGTACATGTTTAAATTTTTAAGTCTTTTTCTTCTTCGAAGTCTTTTTTTTATTGGTAGGATAATTTTTTAAATGTTGACGGTATCGAAAAATTTTTGGTGGACATATTCGGGATTCGTTTTCGATAGAAAATTTCTTTAAATTGGGACTTTTCTTTATGAGTAAATTTTTTGAAGGCAAATGTTTCTTTATTTGATTGTAAATTTTTTAAACCTTGAAGTTTTGTTTGATTAGGGCCTCTTTTTTAATAGGATATTTTGAAATTTTGTTGAATTTTTTTAGGTTAAAATTTTTGGCACTAAACTTTGAGGTTGTATTTTGTTAGAGAAAATTTTTTTAAACCTAAGGTAGTTTTTCATTATTTTAAAGAAAGCTATCTAACTAGAGGGTTTTTTCTAGTTTTTTGGTTTTTTATTGATATATCATAGGCCGAAAAATTTTTATTTTTAATCTTTTAAGCCTAAAAGTTTTTATGTGAGTTATTTTAAGTAGTGAGTTTTTAGTTGTCATTTTCTTTTAAATTTAGTTCACAGGAAGAGAGACATCCAGAAAAAACTGAAAAAAGCGCAAAAATTTCGATGTTTTTCGATATACCTCTGCTTCTACAGAATCTCGAATTCTGCAAGCTTGAGTTTTTACTAGTGGTATTAGTGTCTACAATAAATCCAAGAACTATAGATACTCGACTTTTTGCAATGAATCCAAATATTTTTGTATAAATTGACTAGACTACTTTGTTTGAACTACAACGAGCCCTATTTGGGATTATTCTACACGTATATAGAAACATTTTTACATTTCAGCGTCATTCCCTACACTTAATTTTTAATGAGTGCATTTTTATTTATATTATAGACGTTAATGTTATATTTTACCGAATGCTTCTGAATGGACCTGCACCTTGAAGCTTTGGATTACTAGAACGTGTAGAATGGCTTACGAGTTCCATTGATCTAATAAACCGAAGTACAGGTTCAACCAAATTAGTGGGTTCTTTGGTGAAGAACCAGACTAAGACAGGTTGCGGAAAGAGGGCAGTAGCTCTTTCGGTACTTAGAATGGCAGAGAGCGTAGGGATCGGTATGGCATTCTAAGACATGTTTCTGCGATATGGAAGGCAACGGAACCCCACCACGTTACCTCCCAAGTACACAGCGTTGTTAAATAGTTATTTAAGATAATAGCATCCCGAAGGTAAAATATTGCGGTGTAAAAATAGTTCGCCATTCGGGTCTCCGGGAGGGAACTACTTCGGAGGTGTCATCGGAAAGTATAAAGGAAGAGCCGGGAACATTTTGCGAGTCGGAACGTGGAATGTCAGAAGTATGAAGCAAGTAGGTAAGCTAAAGAGCTTAACAATTGAAATGGATAGGTTAGCATTAGACATTGTAGGAATCATCGAATTTTCGGTGGACAGAGGCTGGGGATTTTGGAGCGGAGACTTAAGGGTAATTTATACAGGATTAAAGGATGGAAATGCGGGTGTGGGGATAGTTATGCAAAAAAGATGGGACACTGTGTAGAAACCTATTTACAAAAGAACGAAAGAGTACTCATGGTTAGATTAGAATCTAAACCGGTAAATACAGTAACAACAAGTATACATTTCCACCTCTAGCTACAGTGAGGAAGAGGTAGAAGCGATATATAAAGATATCAAAGACATACCAAGATGCGTAAAAGGAAATAAAAATTTAATAATTACAGATGATTTTAATGCAGTGGTAAGTGAGGGTAGGGAAAGAGCGGTAATAGGTTTACTCGGTTTAGGAACGAGAAATCACGGGGAAAATAGGCTGGTAGAATTTTGCAACAAAAACAATTTAACCATCACAAACATATTATTTCAACATCACGCTAAAAGACGATACACGTGGAATATGCCAGGAGATATAGGAAAATATCTAATAGATTACGTTTTTGTTAGACAACGGTTTAGGAATCCAGTAAAAGGCTGTAGAAGCTATCCAGAAGCAGATACATACACTGACCATAACATCGTAATTATGAAGGCCGCTCTTAAATTAAAAAATTTGAAAAAAAGGGAACGGAAAATACACTTTGACTTTGTGAAACTAAACGATGAAGATATCCACGAAAGATAAGAAAAAAGTGTCAAATGAATTTCTGAAAGATATTGGGAAAATTTCTGATATTAAGGAAGTAGAAACAGAATGGAATAACATTAAAACCAGCTTAGACATGGCGTCCAGAGATATTCTGAGGAATATACTAAAAGAAAGTAAGAAACCATGGTAAAAAAAGGATATTTTGAATTTAATAAAAGAAGGAAGAAAATACAAAAACAGACGACACAACGAAAAAAAAACAGATATACAAACCCATAAAATGGGAAATTATTCGGAAACATAGGAAAGCTAGAGAACAATGGATGGGTGAAAAGTGCAAAAAGGTACAAACTAAGATGGAAATAGGAAAGACAGACGATGTTACATTTAAAACGATAATTACATTTTAAAGTTCGATAATTACAACACCGCAAGCGGGGTTTACTAGACACCATCGGTAGTTGGTAGCGCTAATCTTATACAGATTTTGGGCGCGCTCATCTGCCAATGACGTCACCAATGCACCATTTATATTAAGCAATAATCAGAAATTAATACAAATTTAAAATAATAAATGATAATAGCGAACAAATTAGCAGAGAGAATACTCACTCAGAAATCCGGCGTCCCGCGGAGTTGAGGTAAAGCTGGCTTCTATTCCAAGTCCATCAAGGCTCCATCCCGGAGGGATTAAAGAGGGTACGCCCGACGCTCTTCCAAAGCGTTCGGACCAGCTCCGGCAATCATGAGCTCGTTATCCAGGGTCGTGCAGTACGGTTCGCCTAGGTGGCTGCAAATTGTCACCTACCTATGTAGGGATCGGATAAGGAAACATGGTAAGGGCGACAAACAAAGATAATTAGGCAGGATATCTACATAGGTAAAGATAAACACGATACGATACCTCAAAGCGTCCACTTCACTCGAAGATTCGGGCGAAAAAGCCACGTTCAAGCGTCTAACGGAAACTTCTCACCACTTTTTCCCCTACTCCACTCGCGTCGCGCGATCTGGCGCAACGCACTGTGACGTAACGAAAGTACGCGCCCCGAGTCTTTTGAAATTGTGGCGCAAAACTTCCACACATCAAAATTATACTAAAACATGTTTAAGGGACAATTTGATTGGCACGTAACAACGAAGCATACAAATTAATAAAACTGTGTTTTAGGGATATAAAACCATATAGCAAAAATATAAAGGGCACGGAAGGAAACACCATTATACAGGGAATTTATATGTAGGAGAGGAACTAACAGCACTAGAACAGGAATTAGACATTGAAAAGGATGACGTGGGATACCTTATGCTTAGAAATGAGTTTCAATTAGCATTAAAGGGTTTGAAAAATGTTAAGGCACCGGGTATAGATAAAGTATAAGCAGAAACCCTAAAAGCCGCTGGACAACCAGTAACAAAACGTCGCTTCCAAGTTGTAAGCTATATGCTTAAAACAGGCGATATACTCAAAAAGTTCAGACATGACACGATAGTCACTATACAAGAAAAGAAAGGCGCTAAAAATGTGAAAATTTTCGAACAATAAGTTTGACAGCACACGTATCAAAAATATTAACTAGAATTGTACAAAGACGGATGGAAAAACGAGCCGAAGAAATACTAGGAGATCGATTTGACTTTAGGCGAAACAAGAAAACGTGAAAGGCTGTGTCAGCTCTGAGAGCGATAATGGGGAAGACGATAGAAAAGTGAGAAAGCGTGTATATAGGGTTTGTAGATCTGGAAAAGGCATTCGACAATTTAAAATGGAAAAAAAATGTTTGAAATACTCAAAAAATTAGTATGAGTTTTAAGAGTAGACGGATAGTACATAGCTTATACAAAGAGCAAACAGCGGTAATAGAATTAAAGCAGGAACATAGAAAAGTAAGTATTAGGAAAGGGATGAGACAAGGTTGTGCTTAATCCTCGTTATTTTTTATCTTGTACATAGAAGAGGCAATGATTACTGTCAAATGCAGGAATGCATTTCGAATTATTATGCAAGGACAAAGAATTGATATGCTTATATTTGAAGATGATACAACGATCGTAGCATCTAGCAAGGAAAAGATAGAAGCAGCTCTTAATGAAATGGAAACCATTGTAACAGAGAGATACGGTATGAAAGTTAACAAAAACTAAATTAAAGTACTAGTATGTAAAGGAGGAGAAAATAAATCAAAACCCAGAATACAAATAGGCAACAAGAGGTTAAAGATTTTTGCTACCCAGGAAACCAAGTAACGCAAAATGGGAAAAGTGCAAAAGATATAAAACAAAGATTGTCACAAGGTCGTGCTACATTTAACAAGAAAAACTACCACTATGTTCAAGGACAACAAACAGAAACAAAGAAAGGGTTGCTTAAGTGTGGAGCACAGCACTGTACGGCTGTGACATTTGGACAGTAGGAAAAGCGGACAGGAAAAAGATAAAACCTTCCAAATGCGGTGCTACAGACGTATAATGAAGATATCTTGGACAAACAAAGTTAAGAACAAAAGGTTCTAGAAATGTATAAAGGAAGAAATAAATATGTCAAAAACACTAAAAAATATGAGAAATAAAAAAATAGGTCACATACTAGGACACGAGGAAATAGTGCGGAATATATTAGAAGCAGAGATAGGAAAAAAGAGAGGTAGAGGTTATGTCGCGCCATTAGTAGTAGTATGTAATATTTCTTTTAACATTGGTTTGATCCATTCCTGTTTAGTACAACGACCCGTCACCTGGTTTTATGTTGGTATAAGAGAGTATTAGTATAAGATATGTAGGACAAAGAAGTATGATGTTTTTAATCGACTCCCAAAAGATTGACAAGTATTGCTAAGTAGTTATGAAAGGACGACAAAGCGTGTCGTTCGGTTTGCAGTGTAGCGAGTTAAAGCACGTCCAAAAAGTAAGCAAGTGCGTTGTGAATAAAGCAATTGCAAACGAAATTCTGCTTGACAATCCATTCTAGTGATGAAGCTTGCTAAAATCTTCTCCAAAAGACAGTTTGTCTACGATATAAGTTAGAATCGATCCTAGTTAATATTTCATTGTTGTAAGTGCATGTCGACCTCGTTCGAAATAGTAAGGTTACTTAATCGGACCCATAGATATCTGGGTTTTGTGTGAAGTAGACATTCAGTGCGCTGGGTCGTAAGCCGTGACTTTAACATTCTAGAGAGTTCAAAGTTTGCAAGAAAAAAAATGAACCATTTCTGGCCTAATATGTTTTAGTGCAGGTCACTCGTGTTACGTTTAGATATTCGGACTTAGTTTATTTAAGGACAATGATAATTGATATCTAAAATTCGAAATGAACTATAGTTAGTTTTCTTAAGTAGTGTAGAGTCGATTTAGTAGTTTAGGTATACGGGTTTGTTTCATTGTTTCTTTTATAATTTTACTAAAAATTGTTGCATTAAAGGTTTATACAGAAGCGCAGCTGTTATTATTCAATCTATCTTAATCACGTAAAAGAACCTTGTTTGAGGAGAAAGTCTCAACGTAGACCTAGGTTAGACTATGCACACAGATAACCAAAAATGTAGGTTGTAAAAATTTTAGGAAAAATGTGTAGGCTAGCTCAGAATAGAAATCAATGGAGGTATGCGTCCAACCAGCTCCAAGGCGGAAAACCTAACGACGAGAAAAATAATTGTACTTAAACCTGATGATTATTATAAACTACTACAGATGTTGGTTTTGTAGTATTTTCAACTAGCGTCGCCGTGGATCAATGTAGTAAGCGTAAGACTACGGATCCCAAGGTCCTGGGTTCGAATCTCGGCACGGCCGACTGCTTCAAAAATGGCAGGTGAGCATTTTTCACAAAAATTACGCCCTCGTTCGGAAGAGAGGTTAAATAGAGGTCCCGTGTGTGAGGGTTGTGACGCATGTTAAAGATCCCTACCTTGCCTGGAACAGCAAGGGTTCGGCAAAATTCTAAATTTCCAGGCAACAAAAAACTCGCCTCCTGGCCAATGTAGTACCTTCGGGTGGAGCATTGGAAATGTAAATGCACAGTATTTCCAACTAATGTTGATTGTGCGAAGGGATTTATTAGAAAACTTTTAATTTGGCAGATGTTCAAATGTTGTAGAGTATTGGTAGCCACAGGCTGCTTAACTCCTTTTACATACGACAAAATATCGATGAAATCTCGTATATATTTAGAAAATAATGAAAGGGGAACCGAGCTGTATCTAGTAAAAAAGAGCAGCAGCTATGTTCGAAGACAACAAGCATAAAAACAAGGAAAAAATTATTAAAAACATATATGTGGAGCACTGCACTGTACGGCTATAAAATAGGGATAGTAAAAAAAAGAGACAGAAAAAGGGTAGAAGCCTTTTGGAATACTGTGCTTCAGATGTATGATGATGAGGATAGCATGAACAGACAAAGTTAATAACAAGGTTGTTCTAGAAATAGTAGGGGAAAAAATATCTATGGAAAACAAAAAAATAGAACAAACAGAAGGTCAGGACGCGAGTTACGTTTCGGGCCTTGGGAGCGGTGTTTTTAAAAACTTCTTCCAAAACTTGTAACAAAATTTATTAGTTTAATCAGACACTAATTATGGAATTTTTACAAACTGTTGTAAATACTCTAAGTCGAAAAATAATTAATAATTCAACTAATATTAGGGCGAGTAGCCTAGGTAAGCAACAATGTTAAGCTGAAATACTCAGATTGACTGACGGTCTTGAGGCTTCCGAGGTATTTATGTTATCCCTGCCCTTCACATGTCTGTGAGAACTTACAGAGTTTATGTCAGCTTATTTCTTAACTATTCATTATACAATGTAACAATCTTACTTTCTAGGTAACACGGTTCTTAACCGTCTGTGACCTGCCACTTGCAGTATCACTATCGTCTGGAATACAATGTATTGCATCCGTTCTCACAACTTGCTTGTGAACTTTCATTAACTTTTATTTAATTATCCTTGAGGTACAATGTTGCATCTATCTTGGTAATTCTTTATAATTCTTAATAATTTCTAATACTTCCTATTAATGGTACATATATATTGGAAGATACATAACTCGCGTTTACGGCATTTTTAGGAAGTAGTTCGTGATATATTACAAGCTGAAATAAGAAAAAAGAAAGGTAGAGGTGGACCTAGATTAGACTATTGCACACAGATAGTGAAAGATGTAGGCTGAGGGAATTTTAGGGAAATGTGTAGGTTAGCTCAGAACAGGAAGCAATGGAGGTACACGTTTAACAAGTTCTAAGACTGAAGACCTAATGATGAGAGTTATTTATTTTTAAATCGCGACTCCTTTCTGCAACACTGGGTTTATGAGATTGGTTTACATCTGACTTCTCTCTAAGCTCACGAATAATAAAAACACAAATATATTAAGTATATTGTATGGATTATGGTTATTTATAATGCGCACTTAACTAGCAATAAACAAACATAATATTTGTCATTACAAGCACTTTATTTTTAATATTATAATAGCTTGTCTTGCAGCTGAGGAGGTAAGGGTAATACTGTAAAAGTTTGAGTGCACCATTAGTGTCCCACAAGTTACAGCACTTGAAAAATTCAAGTTGTACGAGTGTAAAAAACAACAGCAATTTTCTGTGTTCATTTTGGAAGTGCTATTTGCGAATTACATCACACGAAAAAGAAGTTGCTTAATTTAATTACAAAAAGGTAAGATATTGATCTATAAGGGAGAAAATTGTACATCACTAGAGCTGTTTAAACTTGGGCTCGTTAAACCACCCCAGTTTAACATGACTATTTTTAGAACTAACTGACACGAGCGCTAAAATGCTTTTAAATACAGAATGTGACAGACCCCATTCCTGAAAAAGGAAATGAATCTTAAGTGAAGGAATTATTTTTGCCACTACATCCTTTCTTGTTGCCTCATAAACATATAATTCTCGCAACCTACTTTGAATAATCACGTGGAATTAGTAAATTGAATTTAGCTGTAAATACTATTATTAAACTAATCCCTTGCGATTACTCTTCTGCCTACCTACTCTGAGTATAAAATTAGATATTCTTGTTTGAAGTATGTAGAGTGTTCTTTCAAATGTTTCGAATGGTTTATACTTAATTGCTTTTTTATAGATATCTGGAAAACATCCAGTGAAATTACATGTGAGCTTTAATAAATAAACCTGGTGTCTGGTTAATCCAAGAAATTAATTCTCTCAAGTGTTGAAATGTATTACGGGCAACTTAGTCACTCTAGCTTAGTAAATAATAATTCTAGAGAAGTAGATACCTGCGTGGTTTACAATGAAGGTATATACGTATGGGCTTGAAATAAATTGGATTTCGTAATTTAATTTTGAGATTAATAGAATTTATTTCTAGGCAATTGTAGGGTTTCCTAAGAACCATCAAGGTGCAAACAAATTAACGTTATAAACTTCTGCAAGCTTTTACAGTTTACTGAAGTGATCGATTTTAATTAAGGTAGCGAAAACAAAAAATGCGCTGTTATAACAATTATTTACGGACAAACTTTGAATAAAATAAATGTTCGGACAACTTTCTTTACCATTTGCTATGTGACAATGGCGAGCTGAAATATTGGATGCACCAAACGGAGTGACTCCACTCCATCACCTCACAATTACCTAGATTTTGTCAACGCAGGATTCCAGAAATCTCTATAAAAATCTAAGCGTTGTTCGGATATCTATAATTTTCCGTAGAACTTATTTTTCAAGTCAAACTAACTCTTACCATGTTACAGGTTCTTTTTAGACATAAGTGAGCGAGATTTCTAAACATCTAGATTTATCTGTTCTCTGACACTTTTTTAGGCACAAAAGACACTCATTTAGCTCAGAATATGTAACGCTAGTGCGTTATTTAAGTAAACATTAAGTATTAAGAAAGAATTGATCAATTTCAGTTAGTTAAATAAGTTTTATTAGTATCAAAATACCCCGAAAAATTTATAGAAGCTTTGGAAGCTCATATTAATAACGTGACTATTTCATTATAATATTAAATTAGGACACAGAAATAAACAGAAAAGCATCTATTGCTTTATTGCACATTAAAAACAACCAGTAATATAGATCGGCACTTTACACTCTTTAAATTAATTTAGAAAAATACACAGCATTCGGTAAATAACCAGCCTAAGAAAGCGTATTCGTAAATATTTACACAAGTTTAAAAAACAAACCGTTGAATCATGGAATTGGACAGACACTCTACAACACCAATAATAATAAAATCCGCAAAAAATAATTAAAGTGATACATGTAAATCGTGGAAGGAATTAAGAGCTCGCACAAATTCAAACACCAAACCATGGCAAATTACCCCAATAGTAATAAATTTATAAATTTACAGTACTAAAAATGCGTTGCCAACATAACAAAAAGCGTCGCCTCTAAAAGTGTAAAAACAAGATGACTGAACACACAAACAGAAAAACAACAAGGCAGCCTTGAACGCGCAATCATTGCGAACAAGCAAATAAGGTAATTCCCTAGTACATTGTAGCTTATAAATATTGACGGATTACAAAGGAGGAGAGCTTTTTACCTTCAGTTATTCGAAACCAAACAGCAGAACAGAATGTGCAACCATCGTCTTGTGAATAGAGTCGTAGATTGGGTAGTCAAAGTAACGGTTGTTAGAACCCGGAATTGTTAGAGAAACAAGTTTCCAAACGCAAACGTAAACGCAAAATTTAAAAATTACTATTACAGTTGACAGTACCCCATGAAGTTAGAATATTGGATTACCTACACCTCTGTCCTGCACTACAAGGACGCTTGGGCTTTGTACAAAATCAACAAATTTGAAAGTCATTAAACCCTTAATTTCCACCTGCTACACATTTCATACTTATGTATATTTAATAATTGGTTAAATAAAACTTATTCTTATTAAGAAGACTTTTTACGCTGATGCACGCTTAGTTAAAGCGTATTATAAACAGGAAATTTTTATATGAAAAAGCACTACCATTGTATCTGCATAATGTATATGTTTAAGCTAATTTGGTTGGATACCTATAATTTATATTTTTAAGACGTTCTTCTTTTTCTAGATTCACGCATATTTGGACAAAATATGGATTCAACTTAGTTTTCGTATTTTGTTGTGTTTGTTACGTACTGCGATACTCGTGTTTGATAATATAGGTTTGGTGAACAAAACTTGGAGCTTTCTTACTATTTGTGATTATTTGAAAATTAGTAGAAGGCGAGAAAATGTGCACACAAAGCTATATTGTAGCAGGAACGTTTAAAATAGTCTCTTGGAATACCCATTCTCTAGGAAAACTGAAATTAGGTGGGATGGCGCCCAAATGCCTTATTAGACAGAGAGTTCAAATAATCTTCCAGTTAGGTGTTAGAGTATTTAGTGAATGTGTTGCAATTTGTATACCCCTAAAAATATTTGCATTTGTTTTTATAGAACTTTTATAGAACCGCTATGTCTCTTTTCAAGAGTAAAATTAATTCAGGTAACTAACGTCAATTCTACGCCTAACAAATATTCCGGAGCAACCTTTTTAAACCTACATACTACTGTAGATTCAGATTTTGTATTGTTATTAATGCACATATTTTTAATTCATCGAGTTAGGACTAAACTTTATGAAAAGTTCGATATGGCACTTAGGAAAAATCTCATAGTTGTATGTCGTGTTGTTTTTAAATTATCTTTCTTATCTTGTAAGTCAATTTAGCCATAAATATTAAGTATTAAATTATACATTGCCGTGATTAAAGAAGCGACTAACAAAATTTCCTTTCTGTTGTAAAACAGCTACACACATAGGCAGCCCATCACACACACATATGCACACACGCATGCACGTATGCACGCAAGCACACACACACACACGAGCAGTCACTTCGAAAAGTACTATAAAGAAATCCAGGTAGAAAAAGCACACACTCTTCTTGTTAACGGGTTTTTCAAAATTAGATATAAACATGAAACAAAATTTGGAAGCACAGTTTATAGTTGAAGATTTTTGTAATGCTTTAAAAAAGTCTACATATAAAAAAATTACTGGGACACGATGGTTTAAGCACGGGGATCTGCATAAAATTTGTAAATTCGTTAAATACTGTTCTCTATGAAGAAGTCCCACAAGTTCTTCAAGATCAATCTTCTAACTTCAGCAAAAAAGGAATAAAAGATTTAATTCAAAAAGAACATGAAAATCTACCCAAGATCTGCTACTCGTTTAAAAAGCGCTCTTCAAAGTATTTTAGTGAATAATTACTTCAGGGGATTTATGTATAATTAAGTTCGGAATATTACATATAGTTTTGCAATATACTTTTAGAATTTACGGAATTGCGCATAGTAAATGTGGTCTTGGTGATTCTAAGTAATGTTTTAGGAGAAATAGCCCGTATCAACGAGTAATTTAGTGATAAAGACGTTTTCCACGGTTCGTATATATATATATATATTACTCATATTTAGACCAGGGTAGAAAATTAAATAATCACATCAAATAATTTTAATCACCGTGTATAAGGAATTTTATTAAATAATACGCTTTATTAAAATACCGTGGAGAATAAAAATTTATTAGTTTCAGTAAAAATAAGAGATTTAAATCATGTACAAGACGCTTTATATCAAAAGAAACAGTATTAAAAAGCTCTACGTGTAATTTAATTATTCCTAATAAAGATACAAATGGAAATTACGTGCAAAATTTATATTAATTAACCCTATTTTAAGTAACCGGTATTAAACAAAGTGTACACATAATAATTAACATGTAATTTGTATTCGCTAAAAATGAAAGGATAGAAGTCAATTTTAGTTGGAGTTAATTAAACCATTATTAATAATAAGCAAAAAAGTCGGTGAAAATCCAAGATTATAATACCAGAAATTAAAGCTCTGAGAATTAATATTATGTTTGAACACCTGCCTAGTTTAAATGTCACGTACGGCGAACATTGTGTAGATAACAAATGGTTTCAAGGAATCTTGGAGAAACCGGGGCTTAATATTCACGAGAAGGTGCGATACGGGGTTATTTAACCCAGATAACAGTCCACATGGACTAAAATAATCGATAATGAAGAGTGTCAATTTGCATCAATAAGAACAGGTTAGATAGAGACAGATAATAAGCACAAGACCGAGACACATATAGTAAAAGGCGTGATTTAAGCAACGTCACGAGGGTCACGATTGGTTGAAAATAGGATGCAAATATCAGAGGTAGAAACAACGATTTCTGTATAAAATTTAATTAGGTATTCTCAGACGTTGCGTGCCGTGTGGAAATTTTCTGAGATTTTCAACTGGTGAGTACAAAATTCGTAAAAACCGACGCGCGAGCGACGGAATGGGAAACGAGAATGTGAAATTCTTTAGAATTGTCTGTTTTGAGGACAAAAGCGACGTGCCGGCTATCCGCTATATATACCGGTGGTAATATGAATTTCGCTCTCTTAGACTTTTGACTATTCGATGCGTTAAAAGCTCTTACATCCGCGAGTTGATTCAATACGTTAAACAGTGCATTTTAGTTTGATAGAATAATTTAAAGTTTGCTCGTATATTTTGGTGATTCAAAATAGTTTGTTCGGTACGTGCTAACATGAATATACTTTAGTGCACTTAGATACAAGGTAATAAAATTTAGTATCACTGTACCAATTAGTAAAATTTACAACGACAAATGTATACACAAAAGTAGGCAGTTTTGGCGTATATTGGTGAAAGAAGTATGAATTTCTTTGCTATTTTTCGGAGGTGTTAATGATTAAATGGTTCATAAATGTGTCTGGATCCACGAAACAGGGGTCAGATATACACAGATGAGTTCCGGAAAAGCCCAGAAACAACTTTAAATAAATGGTTATGGAGAAAATTTTTAAAGCGTTGAGAATCAGAAGCTATAAATATAACCCAGTTGGAATGGTGTGATTGAAAAAAGGGACGATGTACTTTGAAGCTACGAGTGCAGTAACCTTCAGGTAATTTATACTATTTTGTTTGAACTGTGATATTTGTGTGTGTGTTGAATAACTTTATAATTGATTTACTTTAAATGGACATTAGTGAAATTGTACTAACCATAAAATGTTAATTTTAACGTGAAATTCGCTTGTTTAAGTAGAAAGGGGTATTTAGTATTGATGTTCGGGATTATGATGAAAATTTGGGTATGTCTTTGAGCTCAATTAGACGAACCTGGTTAATTAACGTAAAGGGGTGGTAGATGCTCCCTTTGTACTCAGACTCCGGTCTGCATATATTGTTATATTAATTAGTAGGCATCCTACAAGGACTTTAATTCAGGATGCACATTAAATGATAATAAAATTAATCTTGAAATTCTTTTTAAAAACTGAAATTTATGCTGAGTTTTAATTTTGAAATTTTAATGTATTGTGAATATTGATGTAAATAGAGTTCACGTTGATGTTTGTGGTAGGAATGTGTTTGTTTTTTTTATGATTGAGGATGTAAGTTATCTAGAGGAGCAGCCGAGGCGATTAACAGAAGAAAGTCAACGGACCAGGTAATTCAAGAGGTTTCACAGCAATATATATATATATATATATATATATTACTCATATTTAGACCAGGGTAGAAAATTAAATAATCACATCAAATAATTTTAATCACCGTGTAGAAGCTTTGGGAAAAGGTACGCGTTATTAAAAAACCGTGAAGCATAAAAATTCATTCGTTTCATTAAACATAAGAGATTTAAATCGTCTACAAGACGCTTGCTATAAAAAAAGGAAGCAGTATTAAAAAGCTCTACGTGTAATTTAATTATTCCTAGTAAAGAAACAAAGAGAAATTACGTGCAAAATTTATATTAATTAACTCTATTTTAAGTAACCGGTATTAAACAAAATGTACAGATAATAATTAATATTTGATTAGGAGTCACTAAAAATTAAAGGGTATTATTTTAATTGGAGTTAATTGAACCGTTAGTAACAGATAATATCTATAAAAACTCGTAAAAACCCAATAAAATACCATGAAATAAAGCTCTGAGAATTAATAGTATGTTTAAACACCTGCGTATTTTGAAAAAGCTCATTCTGCGTAAATTTGGCAGATAATTAATGGTTACAGAGAATCTTGGAGAAACCGTAGCTTAATAGTTACGGGAAATGCTAAAGATGGGTTATTTCATAGTCCACATGGACTGAAATAATCGATAATAAAAAATATCAATTTGCACCAATAAGAACAGGGTAGATAGAGACAGATAATATGCGCATAACCGAGACACATATAGTAAAAGGCGTGAGTGGAGCAACGTCACTGGGTTGCGATTGGTTGAAAGTAAAAGGCAAACTTGAGAGGTAAAAATAACATTTCTGTATAAAACTCAATTAGTTATTTCCAGACGTTGCAAGCCGTGTCGAAATTTCTGAGATTTAACTGGTGCGAGTGCAAATTTCGTAAAAATCGCATGCCGGGCTGCGGAATGGGAACCTAGCAGGCGAAATTCTTTAAAATTGTCCGTTTTAGGGACTCGACCGACAGACAGGTTAACCTCTATATATACCCAGGTTAATATGAACAAGCTCTCTTAGATCTTCGACTTGATTCAATGCGTTAAACAGTGCTTTTTAGTTTTCCGGTTTTGATTAAATAATTTAAACAGTTGGCTCGAATATTTTTGTGATTTAAAACAGTTTGTTCTTTACGTGCTACAATGAATGTACTTTAGTGCACTTAGAAAAGAAGATACAAGGTAATAAAGTTTAGTATCACTGTACCAATTAGTAAAATTTACAACGACAAATGAATACACAAAAGTAGGCAGTTTTGGCGTACATTGGTGAAAGAAGTATGAAATTCTTTGCTATTTTTCGGGGGTATTAATAATTAAATGGTGCATAAACGTGTCTGGATCCACAAAACAAGGTTCAGATATACACAGATGAGTTCCGGAAAAGCCCTGAAACAACTTTAAATAAATGGTGATGGAGAAAATTGTAAAAGCGTTGAGAATCAGAAGCCGTAAATATAACCCAGTTGGAATGGTGTGATTAACAAAGGGACGATGTACATTGAAGCTACGAGTGCAGTAACCTTCAGGTAAATTATACTATTTTGTTCGGATTTTGATATTTTGGTGTGTGTTGAATAACTTTATAATTGATTTACTTAAAATGGACAGTAGTGAAATTGTACTAACAATAATATTTTAATTTTAAGGTGAAATTTGCTTGTTTAAGTAGAAAGGGTATTTAGTATTGATGTTCTGGATTATGATGAAAATTTGGGTATGTCTTTGAGCTCAATTAGACGAACCTGGTTAATTAACGTAAAGGGTGGTAGATGCTCCTTTGTACTCAGACTCGGTCTGCATATATTGTTATAGTAATTAGTAGGCATCCTACAAGGACTTTAATTCTGGATGCACATTAAAATGATAATAAATTTAATTTTGAAATTTTCTGATATTAAAACTTATGCTGAATTTTAATTTTGAAATTTTAATGTATTGTGAATATTGATGTAAATAGAGTTAACGTTGATGTTTGTGGTAGGAATGTGTTTTTTTTTTTTTTATGAATGAGGATGAAGGTTTAACTAGAGGAGCAGCCGAGGCGATTAACAGAAGAAAGTCAATGGACCAACACAGTTAAGGTAATGAATAGCTTTTTGTAGGATTCACAGCATTCTTGACGCCCAACTCGTGAGGCTCGATTCTAATACAGGGAAACACAGCAATATATATATATATAGCTTTTTGGAGGTTTCACAGCATTACATGACGCCCAATCTGTGGGGCTCGATTCAGAAAGCGTAGTTCCCGGATTTTGGTGGTTTCACAGCATACATGGCGACCCAAAAGTGAGGCTCGAGTTCCAAATAAAATAGTTCCCGGATTTTGGTGGTTTCACAGCAATATATATATATATATATATATATATATATTAATGTGATAAAGAGGTCAAGAGAGGTCATGGAAACCCAAATTCTATAAATAAAGCACACCCAAATAGAAGGAAACTGAAAAAATTAAAATTTCCAAATATTTTTAGTGGTTCCACCCTGTATAAAATTAAGCGTACTCCTTAGCTATTAAAAAAAAGCCCTTATTAATTATTTGATTAAATATCCGTGTATTAAATTAGTGGCGGATGATGGAAAGATCATAAAACTTATGTACCTTATGCAAATCAATGGTTTTTAAAGCGTATTGTAAATACAAAGCCATTATATTCATTTACTGTAAATTACATGAATGGTGTCAAATTAAAGCATATTCCCGGGTGTAGATTTTAAAAATATTAATTTTTGTCAAAGATACCTTAAAGCGCTTTTATTAATATACAAATCACTCATTAAGAAAGAAAAGTATATTTTTCGTGTACTTTCAAAGTATAAAATAATTATTCAGTGTTTACAATATCCGCGTAAAAACCATATCGATCTTATTGCATTTGCAAAGAACAAAGAAAGCAATTGAAGCTATAATCAATTGTGTAATTATACTGAAATCTGTATATTAGTAGTATGCATAGCAATTGCAAGCTTGAATTACTTATGTAATAAATTTTCTGTGTGTAAAATGTGCATTACAACACGTTTCATTTACTGTCTGTAAAACCATAAAGAAAACAATCCCAAACTTTAATTATTTTTCGTGAGTGTATGATATCAAAAATAAAATATTCATTTTGTGTTTTAAATATTAATCTAGATTATTCTTTATTCATAAACAAATACGCCAAATACCAAGAAATGTTTTTAAAAACCATTAAATAGCCAATTATGAATAAACGCCGGTTCGAGGAACTGCAACCAACAATCTATAATAATTTTCTTCCACTATGTTCAAATTACTTTCGTAATGCCAGACAAAATTATTTATTATCGAATAAAAATAACTAAAAATTATTTATAATTTTCCGTGTCACAATAAGAAAAAAGGAAACAGCACATGAACTCCGTGCATTAGACAAGGATCGGCAACGGTTGCAATACTCGTAAAACATATAGGCCACGGTTGTTTGTCACTGATTAGATCATTAAAACCGTGGAATTCTTGTTAATATTACATCACGCAGGTGACTAAGTTTCTGGGTGGATATGAAAAAATCTTAAAAGATGACGTATAGAGATAATTTTGATACGTATAAGCCGGAATTTTATTAAAAAAATTTATTCATAATTCGCCTTTCATTTTGTGCTAAATTAAACAATATGTAACTTTGAGTAAAAAATTCAATTTACGAGATCGACCATGCAGAGTTGCAGTGAAAAGTATACGTTTTAGTATTTTGAAACATAATAGTTCTCAAACACAATTAATTGATAAAGCATCATTGTTTTTCATACAAGAGTTAGTCTAAAGTCTATTCATTAAAAACAAAAGACTTTGAAAATTAATATTCTAAATCAAGATTTTAAAGTATATGGATACTCTTGAACACTGAGATTTTAAACTTCAATGTAAAATGGAATCAGCAGGTATTTAATATCATTAATTACGATGAAAACAAAGTTATGATAAGCGCTCTTTGACAATAGCTTTAAGTATAAAACCTTGAATTTCTTTGTTTGTTAATTGCTATAGATATTTGAGAATATTGAATTTAAAGTAGAATAAATTCTCATTTTATTTTCTTGTAAGAATAATTTACAGCAAATTTTGAGATCGAAGTTCGAGGTATTTTGACTTTTACTAAATAGGTTATCTGTTAAGGATTATTGGCCAATCATCCTTGCAAACGTGATAATAAAAGATGGTTAAATTATGTACCTATTAAATAAAAAAAATTGTGTACCTATAGCAAAGATTAGGTAACAATTTTCATTATTTTCTGTATGAACTGGAACTGTGAATTGTTTTATAAACTGTTTTGTATGAAAGACAACTGTTTTGATGGTATAGATGTATTCTTGAGACTGCTGTGTCTTATTTCATTTTGTAAATTCCATAGTATAACTTGCATTGAGCTAGCCAGGCGAAAAAAGAAAAAAAAGACGCTAGGATAATAATTTCAAATTTCCCATTGCAGTACCGTTGTCACAGCACTCGTTTAGCCCCCACTACAAAGATGGTACCACAGCGCTCATTTAGCAGCGCTCCAATGTGCGATCGTTGTCACCGTTATATATATATGTATATATATATATATATATATATATATATATATATATATATTTTAGGTAGTTAATTACACAAGGTAAGTTGATAAATACTATCGTATTATAGTGAATAAGATGAAACAATAACTTACACTTTTATTTATGCAAAGCCCAAATGATCATTTCAAATCGAGCTAGTAATTGAAAGATGGAAAATATAAGTTCTTGGATAGGACACGTAGTGATAAATAAATGGATATATAGTATATAACTTTTTCGAACGAAAGCATCCCAAACACCAACACCGAGTTCTATATATTAGTATCGTTCGTAATAAAAACAATATATATATATATATATATATATATATATATATATATATACATATTAATAGAGAAGAATAATCCACATTTGGAATGCAAATGAATGCTTAATATATATTAATAGTTATTAAGATGAAATGAAAACCCAACTTTGTATTTAAGGTTGAATTACCATTTCAAATCGAACTAGTAATTGAAAACCACTAAAGAACAGCTACAGCAGGACTTGAACCTGCAACCTCTGATTTTCCGGATCAGTGCTCTAACCAATTGAGCTATCTAGCCTAATTGTTTAGATGATGTTATACTTAATACTACTGAAGCTTGGCTCTTGTTAACGATTTTCAATTACGTCTTGCATTTAAGGAAATTGAATCTAGTTATATACATAATTCATGTACTAATAACTTGATCATCCCATTTTTGCAACGTTCGGATAATACAAACATGTAATTATATTATTATTAATAGAGAAGAATAATCCACATTTGGAATGCAAATGAATGCTTAATATATATTAATAGTTATTAAGATGAAATGAAAACCCAACTTTGTATTTAAGATTGAATTACCATTTCAAATCGAACTAGTAATTGAAAACCACTATTTGAAATGGTAATTCAACCTTAAATACAAAGTTGGGTTTTCATTTCATCTTAATAACTATTAATATATTAAGCATTCATTTGCATTCCAAATGTGGATTATTCTTCTCTATTAATAATAATATAATTACATGTTTGTATTATCCGAACGTTGCAAAAATGGGATGATCAAGTTATTAGTACATGAATTATGTATATAACTAGATTCAATTTCCTTAAATGCAAGACGTAATTGAAAATCGTTAACAAGAGCCAAGCTTCAGTAGTATTAAGTATAACATCATCTAAACAATTAGGCTAGATAGCTCAATTGGTTAGAGCGCTGATCCGAAAATCAGAGGTTGCAGGTTCAAGTCCTGCTGTAGTCGTTCTTTAGTGGTTTTCAATTACTAGTTTGATTTGAAATGGTAATTCAACCTTAAATACAAAGTTGGTTTTCATTTCATCTTAATAACTATATATATATATATATATATATATATATATATATATATATTTATATACACCTCGCTTTCATGAAAGTTTTTTACAAATGAGATTTTATTTATTAATTTTTGGAGCAAAATTTTTTTTGTGGGAAAAGTTCCGCTTAGTCTAAAATCTCTAATACACCAACGGAAATTTTTTTCGGGCTAAAGCTATACGAGGGAAATAAAAAACTTTTATTTTTCTAAAAAAATATAATCTGTGATGTTCAGAATTATAGCAAAATATAAAACACTGTCATGTGGAGTGTTATTTTCCATGTGGCGCCTAGTAGGTTGGGAAACAAAAGAATAGTAGATATTAAATGTAGGTAGTTGAAAACAAAATGCCAGTAAAATTGGGTTTACCAGAAAAAATAGAATTAGTGTTAATTGTAGGTGATGATTAAAAACCTACAGAGAAGCTTTAGTGTTATTTAATGACAGGCACCCGGAAAATCATACTTCATGCCACTGTGGGAAATGTAATTGCTAAAACCGTGTTAAAATGGAGTTCACAAATGTTACCAAATAATGTAGGAAAATCAACAGTTTCGAAGATTGTAAGATCTAAAATTTGATAATATGCTCAAACCCAGCGATTTGATAGCTCGATCCAACTTTTATGTCTGGAATATTAGAAGACGATCCCTTTTGATCTGGAAAAATACTTTTTGTTGATGAAGCAATATTCACATCTAATGGAGTTGTGTGTTCCCATAGTACTTGTTGTTGGAGTTCTGAAGATCCTAACTTTATGATTGAATGTCATAATCAGTATTCGTTCAAGACAAACGTGTGGGCTGGTATTTTTAATAATAGAATAATTGGACCTTATTTTTTTCGACAATCACAATTCGGAGACATATTACCAATTTTTGAATAATCAAATTTTTGTTTGAACAAGAATATAGATTGATTGTGAAAAGAACTGCATTGCACCAGGAGGTCGATCAAATTAGGATCCTCCTGGAAAATTCGTTTTCCAGAGGATCATCCCTAGACCAGACAAATTGGCGTGTATTAATTTAGTACAAAAAACCTTTCAAGGTAAGTGTTAGTGGTAACGGAGCTTTGTGATTGCTCGTTTAAATCATTTTTGAAAAGTAAGCACTTTCATGCAAATTACTCCATTCCCCATATAACCAATCATTCCAAATCATATATGCGTATTCCAATGAAAAAACTTTATCTTGCGGTAGTTTTATTTATTTTTATTTGTATCGTTGTAAGTATGTCAAATATTCTACTCACGTTGGAGTTTCAATCCACACTTTAACGTCGGCAAGTTAAGTAACACTCCTCTTTGGCAACAGTTTATACTTGGTTTCAAGTCGTATATCTTCTATAACGTGCTAAAATAATTTTCATTACCATATATTGAATATTCTACATAACGTCTTATGTAACCTCATCAACGGTATGCTAACCACAAAACTTTAATCAAGACAACACTCCATTCAACACTGATTGACTTATGTAAAGCGAGATTTTAATGACGTAAGCTTCAAGAATTTTCGCGATAGATGTAATTGCTTCGATATTCTATTTTCACGTTCTTAGTTGTTCTCTAGAACGTAGGAGTGTCACGTAATTACCATTCGAGAACCTTTAAGTTCATTGTTTTACTATCCTTTATTACCAGCTCAGGCTATAAAATTATTAGACGACGTCGTTTACATATGCGGCTATCGGAACATTTTATCGCATCTAAAACATGGGTTCATTTAACTACACTTTTATACCTTAAAGCGATATCCCTCAAATTAACGGTTTAACTTTAATTGAAAATACGTCTTTTTATTGAAATATTAACAATAAGTTTTTCTTAGAATATGCGATTTTAAATAAAATTGACATGCATTTGAATCTGAAATTTCTTTTAGAATATTTATTCATGTGAACAGGACTAACTACGAATGAAAACTCAGAATATTTCTCTGCGTTTGTACGCAAGGCACAAGGCTTTTATTATGAAACATGTGTGAAACTCTTTTGATAAGCCCTTGTTTATGTGCGGAACGTAATAAATACCTTTATTATTTATTTAAAACACGATTAAACTATTTAATAACCACGGTTTTATGCGTCAAACTAATTGATACCTTTGTACAAGGCGTTTCAAATATGTTTTCTATACAAATAAATATCTAAATAACTTGACCTTTTCTCGCATTTATGAAGTTAAAGTTATATCATATGATACAATGTGACCTTGCTATTAGATGCAGATTGTATTCGTCATACAAGTAGTAAATGACTTGTTCGTATAAGTCAAAGTAATTCCTTTTGCAAAGACCTTCGGTAGTCGCCAAAATGGTATTGACTGAAAAAGAAAGAATTACATTATTTATAGTGCGAGGATATGGTGACTGCGGTACATCTCTGTTAATACTAATGCCGAAGGTATAGTACCTTTGAAGCCTTATAACTCGAAAAGTAATTAATGAAAAAACATTTGTTCATATTGTTCTGGAAAGCTCTCGAGATCAGCTATATAAATATGTAATATAAAATAAGGGGTACCATTTAAAAAAATTGAGATAACGTTCACGTGACCTTCAAATGACTCTTTTAGGTCAAACCAATGGCACCATCTTTTAGTCCTTTCGAGATCACACAACTTTTGACCAAAACATTTTTCTCTAAAATGTTTTATTTTTGAGATATTCGACTTTTTTCTGACTTTTCTAACACCTCATATATATCCGTAGATTATACACACCTACACTCACACACATGCACGCACACACACATGCACACACATGCACACGCACACACGCACACATCCATACTCCCTACCTCGTCCCTCCACCCCCACACACACGCAAGCACACACGCACACATACACACACGCACACACGCAACCCCTCCCCCTCCATCCAAACAGACAAATTTCTTTGCTGTTTGTATAGGAAACCACTCCCGCACCACTGTAGTTGCATCCTCAGTTTGTTACGGGGTTCCAGCGTCTTCTGGGCAATATTTAACAGCTAACGATTTATTCCCTTGTGACAGAAGTCAACCATTTTTAAACTTTAATGCGGATTTTCCGACATTCAAACAAACTTTTTTGTTCAGCATTTACATAAATCCATTAACTGAAAGTAAAACAGTTTTTGTTCCAAATACTGATGCATCGAATCATAAGATGCCCTATGGCGCATTTTGCGCGACAAACCAATCGGGGGTTTTTACAATTTTTCAGTGGGTTGGTGCTAGTTCAATCTCAGGTTGACAGTACTCAAACTGTTTACAACTTTTTCGTTTATAAGTTAGGATTTTAATATTTAGGTGAAATAGGGCAGATTTTGGACATTAGGAGATAGCAAACAGAAATTTTGAAAAACATTTCAATTAGTTTGGTGTTGGGCGTGAAGATTTGCCAACAAAACTTAATCTGTTTATAACCTTTGCATACCTCTAAGGCGTGTTAGAGCTTATAATTAATTTTAAAAATTGCGCGTTATGCACTAGTGCCTATTCAAGCGTACCTATATTTGTAAGAAAAAATTCGAAATAATTTAATTTAGATGATGAGCTTTTATTGAATAAACGTTTTATTTTTGCATTTAAAATCCATCACTTTTATTTGAGGCTGTATATTATATAGCAAGCACCATTACCTTTTACCTAAACAAAAAATAAAAAGGAACTTTCTACCATTTTAGAAATTTAACCATCTACTTGCAGACTGAATTATTACCCCTAATAAATTTCATGGATAATAAAACAACTAGGATGGTCACTTAGCAAAGAAACTATGCAAGGAATGAAATAATTATAAATAAACAGAATGATACTAAGTATAGTACGTACCCGCACGTAAGCACGCTGTATCTTTTAATAGCACAAAGTTTGCCAAAGGCATTATTTGTAATGTTGTTGCAAATTTCAACTGAACTGACCACAATACAATCTAACACTAGTTTCTGTTATTCTACCGGTATAAGACGAATAACTGTAAAATGTTTTCGTGCGGCTTACTTAAGATAGAAACGCGTAGAAGCAATATATCCTGCTAATTTTGACCGTTTAATTAATATTACTGAAGCGTGGTTTATGATGGAGCCGACGACGTCGTGCGTCCAACACCGACGCTTGTTAAACCCCGACTGCCAGCTGCTTCAAGCATTTTATTTATTTGTAGCATATGTCGAGAGATTGTGATCATTCATTGGGTTTTGCTTTCACGATTTTTTCGAAGAAGCTATTTACTTTCCTAAAATGCTGCAAATTCCAAATATTAGAAATAAATTATTAAAAACTTGAGGTATGTTTACGTTGTTGTTACCACAAGGTGCATTTTTGTAACCGGTAAGCCTACTTTGTATAGGGTTTAAGTAGCGGTTTATTAACCTCAAAACAACTTTTAATGCAAATAAGGTTAATACGTTGAACTCTTGATGGCAGTTCTAAAATTAGTAGCACGCAATAGCAATATTTATTTCAGTAAAGAAGTTATTTGAAACTTTTAAAGATCCTTCTATTTTTAAAAGTTACCCTACACTCAAAATTAATGCTATCTATTCAAATGAATGTAAGAGAGAAATGATATGTAAGGCAAGATCTATATAGCTGGGACATAATTTCGGTTGAGAATGAGATAATTCATCTTATTGACACATACCAGGAGAGCTCATCCTGGTATCGGGGTAATTAGTATTAATGAGTGTAATTTAACTACATGGGTAATTAATGTCAATACCTGAGTCGGTGGTTTTCAACCATTTTTAACTATTAATAGTTATTGCGGAACACCAGAACAGATACCGGTGTTAGGAGGTTAATATTATGGATTTTAATTACAAATTTCTAATTAAAAAATTAAAATTTTATTCTAAAAAATTTGAACAAAAACAACAATTTATTTTTAAATATTTAAACATTATTAAAATTTTTAAGTATATTAATTAAAACAAATAATTAGAAACCTTAGCTTGTCGATAACTACAAATGCCATCTAGATAAGTTCTAATGTGCTGTTAACTAAAATCTAATCAACCTTAGATCACGCCCCAGACCATGAGCGGTAGTGTATGTTATAAAAAAAATCGTGGTTGATTTCTATATCTATCGAGAATTCTTGTAAATTGTATTAAGCCCAGGGTAAGGTTGGATGACAAGCGGCTTTTAGAAAAAAGAAAACTCTTATGACTTGTAGCTAGCTGAGCTTTTAACCCACGGTCGCATGAGATTGGGTCAGAGAGTTTATTAAAGTATAAAAAATAAGATAATGGACGCCACCTAAATTTTTTATAAAGCAATTGAATAAATGAATTTGCTTAAAGGAAAAATTTGGAAACCTATATTATCACAAACCACTTCAAATACAAGATTGATTGACACAAATATGTTACTTACTTTTCTTTCTGCTCTAACGAAGCTTTAGGATGGCTCTGAAACTTAATTTATTTAATAATTCTGTGACTGTACGAAGTCCTTAATTTTGTTTCAAATACTTATCACTGAATCGTGATATTAATTCCTTTAGCAGTCATAAAATCTTTGGGGAAAATTAAATATTCATAAAATAATGAGCTGAAGAAAAAAAAAGTTTCTATATTCTCATATTAAACAATTATGTACATGATAATGCAACTCAACAAAGATAAATTCTTATGAATATAATTATTACGTTACTCAGGAGATGTAAAATTAAATTTTTTATGTCTACTGAATTTTTAATTGGTGTCTGTAATCTATTAACAATATTCATCTATACTTAGTAGTCCGAAGTAGCGCTACGAGAACTGTATAAGAGATTCAAATTTTTATACATGTAATAATGTATTTGTTAATTAATCTCAAATCAAAATTTCATTTATTTTAATGAATGCGCACAGTCAACATGTTGGAATACGGTTTCAGTCAACAAGATAAGAAATAACATTTGGTTAAACAAATGCTGCAACACATGTTACTACCATTGATGTAGCTTAATATCTTTTTATACATGGTTTGACAAAGAATGACTTCTAAATTTAACATGTGACTAGTTAAATAAAATCATCCTATATATGTTAAATATTGAACCCTTAAAAAGTTAAGCTTCTTTCTATTAATAAATAGACTGCTAAATTATCTGTACGGGAAGGTATTTGCATATCAAAGCATAAAGTAATTTACAAATGAACAATTAAGTATTACGTCAATTCATATATGCGTATACGAAATAAAATACGGCACATGCAGCAAAAATTTCAGGAAATCAAATGGGCTTACCCACCGGCGTCAACGACCTAATAACCTGTCGGCACTTGTTGCGATGACAGCATTCTTTTACGTGTCGGCCCTATCCAACAAATCTGCTTACAATTTTTGTACGAAATGAATTTCCATGTTGATAAATTATTTACACATCAACTAAGAATAATCTTAATATTCCATTAGAACCTTTGTAGATTACGGAAGTTGCACTGCAATATACTTTATTATTATAAATCGTAATTAAAACAAGCCGTTGTAAAGATTAATTACTTCATAACTTTGTTGTCTTAGACAACTAAATTAACCGTTTTACTTGTTTCGGCGCTTACGCCAAGAAAACTTAATTTCCTGTAACATCTCGTCTGTTTTATATCACAGACAAGTGACCTTTCGGTTGTAGCACCCTCGGTTTTACTTAACTACACTTCGTGAGACCCCTTTAATATTTTTAATCGTGTCTTTCTCGCTTACAATACAGTAAGACTTGACTTTTGTACCAACGAATTCTCATACTAGACCCCCCATTAAATTCATCTTGAAATTTCCCTACAACTTTTTTTTTGTTGACAGGTGGTATATTGTATTTACTATCCGCGGGGTAGTCACTCTTTTAAGATAAATATATCTTTTTTTGGTATCAACTAATATTAAATTTTTCTAGGGAGACCAAATCTGCAAATAAATTTTAAATAGAACCACCCCTTACAAAGTCACTCCTTTTAAAGAACCATACCTCTAATTTATACCCATCTTTATTTAACTCCATCTTTAAAACCCTTTTTTTCGCTACCCAAAACATATGCTTTAACCATCCATTTCCCGAGAAATCTAAAACCGCTGTGTTCCGCGACCACTACGTGGAGATAACATGTATACTCTGTCAACTAGGATAGAAGCAGGAAGGATTTGGAAGAAAGGAAGGTGGAAGAAGAACTTAAAAATTATGGAATCTTAAAACTAATAGATACAATAGATTTACAAAATCTATACAACTATCTTAGACCTATATCTTTATGCCCTCCATGCGTGGATTGATATGCTTTCAGGATGACGTTACGCTAGTCATCTTCGCTCGATAAACTAATTTTATTAATAAGATGCGTGTACAAATCGTATTTTTTATTCCGGATCATACGCCGGCAAGTACTCCATACTAAATAAAGAATTAGATGCTTGGTGACTGTTAACATCCGCTTCCCTCGTGTACGTCCAGACACATCCCAGCCCATGCGCACCCCTGACCATGCGCACTTTTGCCCATGCGCATTCCAACCTATGCACGCCCCCACCCATGCGCACCCCTAGCTGTGCGACTGCTATTTCGTGGTAACGTCACAGCCTTTTGTAAATAAAGACCAATGTAATGCTATCCTAAAATTTTTATTCTGACATACGTAACAAAATTTAAAAATATTTTATAGCAAGCATGGAGTCATTTAAACTTAATTTTAATACAAAGTTATACACAGAAAACAGTCCTTTCCTTATGTTTGTTTGGAGTGGTTTTAATTTTATCTAATTTTATTCGCAGCTTAAAATTTAAATCGACCCCCAAGTCCTCTATCTCTTTTTCTAGCCAATAGTTTGATACATAGAGACCGTCTAGGTTTTCGAATTGTAAAATGTACCGAAGTTTGCCTCTCTATATAAAGTCTTTGATTTCACCAACAACCAGATCCATTCCTTTGTGTAATTCTTGCAGCTTGTGACAATTTTTTAATCGCGGCTCTCGCACTATATCCTGCATACGTACCTTGTTAGCTTGATCGACTTCTTCTTATCGGTATTGAAAGAAATCCTTATTCGCCCACTGACTGTCGCGTAGTTGCATGTCCACCACTTTTGGAAATATATGGTTGTTATAGGTTGTAAGACCCTCGGTTTTAAATGAACCGAAAGGTTCTTTACTAGGCAAATATACAACGTTTAACGGAACCCCTTTGCGTGTGGTGTACGCCAAGGTTACGAAACCCGCATTTCTAAGTTCGTCTATGTTATCTGCCATTTCGATAAATACGTTTTTAGAATACCCTGTTAAAACGTATACGGATTTAGTGCAACCCTTTTTCGCAAGGACGCCTACATAACTAAAAGAGTCTTTTTGACTAACCACAAATGCATACAGCTTGTAGAAACCAGATCTATCGAAGTCAGTCCATCGGCACATAAAATAATTTTTCAATTCTTCCTCATCTTCTTTAATAAGATGTTCCTTGTCTAACACATCTTTGTATTGTTCGCGTATTGTCGCAGTATCTTCCATGTAGTCCAATTTTCGCTTTTTGCATCCATTTTCTCTAATTCCAGTTGTCTTTTTCTTCCACTTACAGCGTATGGCGTGCATAATGGGGAAATTTCCTTTAGCGTAAACCGATAGAGTTTACTGCCAATATTTACGCGTTGTCGTACAATCTCTGGACGAATGTTAGGCGTATCTATTAACCCCAATTCCAAAATGACTATTTCTTTTGGAATTGTAGAATATGGTGTTGCAGATTGTGTAAAATATGTACTACCTGCTTTAATGTAGCACTTGTTTAAGATTTTTATTTTATCTTGGCTATCTTCCTCCTCTACTATCTCCAAATAATTTTAGGTAAATAGTTAAAACTAAAAGCCAAAAGCACATACTTAATCAATTTTTCGCTGTCCTCTGGTTTTTCGGACAACTTAATTTACAAGCCCGTCAATTTCTTTGTATTGCCATTTTCCCAATACACGTACTGTAGTAGGTTATTATACACTAAACAGCAGCTATTTTGTAGCTTGTCCAATAGCTTACTCCACATTTTGGTAAGTGGTACCGAGTACATTGGTGCCTTTAGGAAGTATGACTTACTATCTTCCAATAAGGTTAAACAGTCTTTTAAGAGATTATACACCCGTTCCGCACTGACATAGCTTCCAATTGTACAGTTGTATATTGTCGCTTCCAATCGCGTAATACCATGTTCTTTAGCCAAAGTAGACGCAAATGTTTCCCTTAAACATACATCGGGACAACGTAAAAAATCTAGTATATGATTGCCAAGTTGTTTATTAACACCTGGACTTGTTATCTAACACACAAATTTGTTGTATACATTATTTCTCTTGCATTGGTTGTTAGCCATGTTAAACAATCAATTCCCACAGTTTTATCGTTGTCAACTATAGTGTTACACTTTTCTTTGTATTTGCCCTTATAGCAAAAGTTATGGTTTGTAGTTAAATAATTACACATTTCCATCTTGCTAAAAATGCAAGCAAAATCTTGGGTTACATCCATGTCAAAAAGATAGTAATAATCTTTTTCGAGTTCGTCTAATATATCTGGTAGTTCCTACAATAAAGTTTCTAACTTAACATCTGCTAGTTCCACTTTGTATGGAACACATATAGGATTTTGGAATTTTTTATTAATGCATTCGAGGTCTTTTTTTCCGATAATTTCTTTTACTCTCTGGCCCATCTTGTTAGTGCTTTTCAGAGAAAACGGAAGCTTAGCTTTAACACCATGCCTAGCGGAAACAAATCGGTTGAACTTTCTTCGTAGATAGCTGTTAAATGCACCACAAATTTCTTTTTTAGGATAAACAACCTTTTGTTTGCAGATGTTTGCTCGGCGTCAGAATGGTCGCAAATTTTAACCAACATTATATTGTCACAAAATGGTTCTGTAATTTGTGTGTGTAGTCATCCAGTCAGCATCTGTTCGCCATCGACATAACAAATATTACCAATATCTGTCACCAGATTATTGTTGCACATATTTTCTGCCAACAGCCATAATCCAAATCGCTCATTTGTCGGTTTCACTTTATTCCCAAGAAGTTGAGAAACGTTAATCACCTTGGAGACGCTCATGTTTACCGTTCTAGCTACTGTCGAATACTAAAATGAATACGAAAAACTTGCTCCCTTATGTATCCTACAGAATGGGGGCGTCCACATCCACTTGTCAGAAGTTAGGTTAGCTAGTGTTGTCCGGAGTTAGGCTAGGTTAGTTGGACTTGTGTGGACTTAGGTTAGATAAAAGGAAAAATTGATAGGTTAGGTCAGCGCCGCGGCGCTGACCTAACCTATCAATTTTTCCTTTTATCTAACTTAAGTCCACACTTGGTTTTTAATGAGAAAACTCATTAAAAAAAATTAGTGCTAATGTGTTTTTAATGAAAAAACTCATTAAAAAGCCATTAAAAAGCAATTAGTGGTGGTCATAAGGGGGCAATTTTTTCGTATTCAATTTAGTATTCGACAGTAGCTAGAACGGTAAACATGAGCGTCTCCAAGGTGATTAACGTGTCTCAACTTCTTAGGAATAAAGTGAAACCGACAAATAAGCGATTTGGATTATGGCTGTTAGCAGAAAATATGTGCAACCATAATCTGGTGACAGATATTGGTAATATTTGATATGTCGAAGGCGCACAGATGCTGACTGGCGGATTACACACACCAATTACAGAACCATTTTGTGACAATATAATGTTGGTTAAAATTTGCGACCTTTCTGACGGCGAACAAACATCTGCAAACAAAAGGATGTTTATCCTAAAAAAAAAGAAATTTGTGGTGCATTTAACAGCTATCTACGAAGAAAGTTCAACCGATTTGTTTCCGCTAGGCATGGTGTTAAAGCTAAGCTTCCGTTTTCTCTGGAAAGCACTTACAAGATGGGCCAGAGAGTAAAAGAAATTATCAGAAAAGAAGACCTGGAATGCATTAATAAAAAATTCCAAAATCCTATATGTGTTCCATACAAAGTGGAACTAGCAGATCTTAAGTTAGAAACTTTATTGGAGGAACTACCAGATATATTAGACGGACTCAAAAAAGATTATTATTATCTTGACATGGATGTAACCCAAGATTTTGCTGGCATATTTAGCAAGATGGAGATGTGTAATTATTTAACTACAAACGATTACTTGCTACAAGGGCGAATACGAAGAAAAGTGCAATATTATAGCTGACAACGATAAAACTGTGGGAATCGATTGTTTAACATGGCTAACAACCAATGCAAGAATTAAGATATACAACAAATTTGTGTGTGCTAGATAACAAGTCCAGGTGTTAATAAACAACTTGACAATCATATACTAGATTTTTACGTTGTCCAGATGTACGTTTAAGGGAAACATTTGCGTCTACTTTGGCCAAAGAACATGGTATTACGCGATTGGAAGCGACAATATACAACTGTACAATTGGAAGCTATGTTAGTGCGGAACGGGTGTATAATCCCTTATTTGACTGTTTAACCTTATTGGAAGAGAGTAAGTCATACTTCCTAAAGGCTACAATGTACTCGGTACCACTTGCCAAAATGTGGAGTAAGGTATCGGACAAGCTACAAAATAGCTGTTGTTTAGTGTATAATAACCTACTACAGTACGTGTATTGGGAGAATGGCAGTACAAAGAAATTGACGGGCTTGCAAATTAAGTTGTCTGAAAAAACCAGAGGAAGAGAAAAATTGATAAAGTATGTGCTTTCGGCTTTTAGTTTTTACTATATACCTGTAAATTATTTGGGAATAGTAGAGGAGAAAGACAGTCAAGATAAAATAAAAATCTTACACAAGTGCTACATTAAAGCAGGTAGTACATATTTTACACAATCTTCAACACCATATTCTACAATTCCAAAAGAATTGGGAATTGGGATTGATAAATACGCCTAACATTCGCCTAGAGGTTGTACGACAACGCGTAAATATTGGTAGTAAACTCTATCCGTTTACGCTAAAGTAAATTACCCCATTATGTATGCCATACGCTGTAAGTGGAAGGAAAAGACAACTGGAATTAAAGGAAATGGATGCAAAGAAGACGGAAATTGGACTACATGGAAAACACTGCGACAATACGCGAACAATACAAAGATGTGTTAGACAAAGAACATCTTATTAGAGAAAATGGGGAAGAATTAAAAGATTATTTTATGTGCGGATGGACTGACTTAGATAGTATGAAAGACTCCTTTAGTTATGTAGGCGTCCTTGTGGAAAAGAATGGTACTAAATCCGTATACATTTTAAAAGATAATTCTAAAAACGTATTTCTCAAAATGACAGATAACAAAGACGAACTAAGGAATGCGGGTTTCGTAACCTTGTGCGTACACGACACGCTAAGGGGTTTTGCTGAACATTGTATATTTGCCTAGTAAAAAACTTTTCGGATCATTTAAAACCCGGGGCCCTACAATCTATAACGACCATATATTCCCAAAACTGGTGGACATGCAACTACGTAATTGTGAGTGGAAAAATAAGGATTTCCTCCAATACCGACAACAAGAAGTCGATCAAGCTAACAAGATACGCATGCAGGGTATAGTGGGAAAGCTGCGATTAAAATATTGTCACAAGCTGCAAGATTTACACGAAGGAATGAATCTGGTTGTCGGCGGAATCAAAGACTTTATATATAGAGGCAAACTTCGGTACATTTTACAATTTAAAAGCCTAGACGGTCTCTATGTATCAAACTATTGGCTAGAAAAAGAGATAGAGGACTTGGGTGTCGATTTAAATTTTATGCTGCGAATAAAATTAGATAAAATTAAAACCACTCCAAACAAACATAAAGAAAGGACTGTTTTCTATGTATAACTTTGTATTAAAATTAAGTTTAAATAACTCCATGCTTGGTATAAAATATTTTTAAATTTTGTTACGTATGTCAGAATAAAAATTTTGGGATAGTATTAGATTGCTCTATATTTACAAAAGGCTGTGACGTTACCACGAAATAGCAGTCGCACAGAGAAAGATGCGCATGGGCAGTGCACATGGGCAGGGGCGCGCATGGGCAGTGCGCATGAGCAGGAGTGCGCACGCGTAAAGTTGCGCATGGGCAGGGGTGCGCGCGCGCAAGGGTGCGTTTAGGCAGGGGGAGCGCATGGGCTGGGATGTGTCTGGGCGTATACGAGGAAAGCTGATGTTAACAGTCACCAAGCATCTAATTCTTTATTTGGATGGTATCGAGTACTTGCCGGCGTATGTATCCGGAGTAAAAAAAAACGATTTGTACACGCAGCTTATTAATAAAATTAGTTTATCGAGGGAAGATGTCAAGCGTAATGTCATCCCGGGAGCACATCAACATACGCATGGGGGGCATAAAGATAGAAATCTAAGATAGTTGAATAGATTTTTTAAATCTATTATGTATATTAGTTTTAAGATTCCCTAAATTTTAAGTTCTTCGCCCACCTTCCAAATCCTTTTTGTTTCTATCTCGGTTGACGGAATATACGTGTTACCTCTACGGTGTGTTCGCGGGACACAGCGATTTTAGATTTCTAGGGAAATGGTTGGTTAAAGCTTATGTCTTGGGTAGCAAAAAAAGGGTTTTAAAGATGTAGTTAAATAAATATGGGTAAAAATTTGAGGTTTGGGTCTTTAAAAGGCGTGACTTTGTAAGGGGTGGTTCTATTTAAAATCTATTTACAGGTTTGGGCTCACTAGAAAAATCTAATATTAGTTGATACCAAAAAAGATATATTTATCTTAAAAAAGTGACTACCCCGCAGATAATAAATACAATATACCGCTTGTCAACAAAAAAGTTGTAGGAAAATTCAAAGACAACTTTAATGGGGGTCTAGTATTAGAATTCGTTGGTACAAAAGCCAAGTCCTACTGTATTGTAGGCGAGAAAGACACGATTAAAAATATTAAAGTGGTCTCACGAAGTGTAGTTAAGTACAACCGAGGGTCCTACAACCTATAACGAGCATATATTCCCAAAAGGGGTGGACATGCAACTACGCAACAGTGCGTGGGAGAATAAGGATTCTCTCCAATAAGAAATTAAAGTTTCCATGTACGTAGCACCAGTCATTGGAAAATGGTAGAAATGTTAAATCTATAAAGGCGAGTATTAATTGTGGTTTAGAAAAATAGTAGTTTTCGTGGACTAAATAAAATAGCTTAGACTGATTAATGTATAGGGTTACATATTCTCGAACACATTCACAAACACCTGCTTACGTCCGCATACGGACATGGCAATGCCGGTAGTTTTTGTTTAACAAATAGTAGGAAAGATACGTTAGGTGTTAGTGTGCGGAAGCCCATAGGGTCGTTGGATTTAAAAAGAACGGTGCGGCGGAATGTATGGTGGCCCCCGTTAGAATAATCGAAAGTGGTTAATCGATTGTATTAGATGTTTAAATATGCGAAAGTGTAAAAGCCTACATAAGCAAAATTTAATTATCAGACAAAAAAGTGCGCGATGTGCTATGCTTTTAAAGAAAGTATAGAATGGTGCTTTGCAGCGGTCCTAGCAGTAAAAAGGGCGACTGACTTTTTCAAGCAACTACAAGAATAGCAGTAGCGCAGAGAAGGGGTATGCATGTATTATACAGCGCACTGTTACTATAAAATTTGTTAGTTTACCGGTAACTCGAACGTGTAATTGATCACGACTTATAGATCCCTCGAAGGTTTAAAATTCTGAGATCATTGTCGTTTGAAAAATGTTTGGAAATTATCAGAACGGAAGCGGGTCGAAGTATAAGTTAGATGGATGATTGACCGAGTTTTTCTATCTTTTACGAGGAAATCGGAAGTTGACAGACATCGAGCATCTAATTCTCTATTTGGGCGATATCGAGTACTAACCGGTTCTAGAAATCATTACGTGCTACCGAGCGCTATGTGGAAGATTTGGTTCTAGGAAATGAGCAACCTACGAAAGCACAAAATACTCGGTATTAATGCGAATTGGTTTAGTGACCGCGTTTGTGCACTCTTCGAGTGTCCTCGGCAATCTTCGATTGTTTCCAATGAAAATATTAAAACCTACCATTAGAAGTTATTTAAAATTAAATTGCTTTATTAGTAAGTATTCTATAGACAACAAGTTGGGTATTCCCTTAGTAAAGGTTTAAAGTGTTTTATTAAGTTTTTGTTTATAGTAGCACTGCATCTTCTACAGCACGACTTGCAGCCAATTTGTGTGCGCGTGCTACAACCCTTTCGGATTTTTAATATGCACGCAATGCAATTATTGATCCGTATAACAGACGTGCCCGATGTTTCTACTAACTGCATTCGCAGCATGGACGATGCGAACCGGGTGCATGCATTGATGCTAAATGTACTGGGCGAGCAGCAAGGATTGGCAAAAGATGACGTCATTTAGTTCCCCGCTGAATCCTCAACTTCGTTCGGCCGTCTTCGGAAACCTTCGGTTTGCATTCTATAGGGTACATAAAGCAGGTATGCTAGAGTAAACTTTTTAGTTATAAGTTAGTTTGCTTACAGGTTTAACCAAAGTCCTATAGTGCGAATTTTCTTTTGTACTAAAATGGTACCTGCAAACGTTTTTAAATGCGAGCCCTGTCACGTCTACTTTACCAGGAGGATTGCTCTCAAACAGCACCAGAACAAATGTCGTGGTGTAACATGGTCGACGGTTAAGCTTATACATCCGTTCGCAGCAAAGTACTTAAACTGTGGGTCTTGCGGTATCGCTTTTACGAGAATGGACAACTTACTGCGACACAAGGAAAAACAGCACGGTATGTCATTAAGCCGTGAACGTTCAGCTTCGCTGGATGTTAAAAGGTCTTGTACGAAACAGCCACGAACTATGTGTAAGGTATGCGATTTCGAAATGAAAAAGACTACCTATACCGCACACTTGAGAAGCAACAGACATAAAAATGCATCAGTTACCGCTACTAGCGACGATGGCGTAAAAATGGTTAGCACCATAGGCTTTACTAATCAGAGCGAGTTATATACGGTTTGAAATAATTAACCGTTAATTGATCTGTATTACAAAACAAAGTTTGTATTTCCCTAAATACGTAGTCGAGGACGTACTAGAAAGTACATTGTGTTATTAATAATCTACAAGCAATTATACGTGAACTTTCTAATGCACGACATTGAAATATATTTCTTGTATTTCTCAAACATATAGTCAATAATATAATTATTAAAGAGAAACACTGCTTTCACGTCTACTTCACATAATTGTAAAGCAATTAGTTTTAGAAGCGAAATGTATTTTCCAAAGTACATATTTAGTGTTGAGCATATAATTATTTGTGACGTACTTAGTAATCAGGAAAATGTTAAACAGAAATTGATAACTGTTTAAAATTTAAAAAAACTGCGGTTTTGAATATTTTAAAAACAGTACATTACTGTCTGAAAATGGTTTTAAATATTAAACACTTATAGCTTATAAAAAACTCATTTCTAAAACCTCACGGTTTTAGATTTCTCGGAAAATGGTTGTTAAAGCATGCAAAAATTTTGAGGTTTGGGAGTCTTTAAAAGTGTAACTTTGTCAGGGGTGGTCGAATTTTAAATCTGTTTGCAGATTTAAATTCTGCGTAAAATTCTAGGTTAGTTTGATGTGTCGTATGTCTAAAAAATTTATAAGGACAGTTAGAAATCGCTAGCAGCAAAAAATTTTAAAATGAGGGTAGCTCTTTGGGGGATGATGCTATCTAAAAAATTCCTAGAAATTCAGGTAGCTGAGAAAAATGTAATATTAATTGATACCAAACAATATAGATTTATCTCGTAAGGTGCAATGGCTAGTCGAAAAAAACTATTTGTTAAGTTTGCTTATAGAGCAAAGAAACATATTTAAAGGTTCAAGTCTTTAAAAGTGTAACTATGCAGGGGGTAGTCGGATTTTAAATGTGTTTGCAGATTTGAATTCTGCGTAAAATTCTAGACTAATTTGATGTGTCGTATGTCTAAAAATTTATAAGAACGGTCAGAAATCGCTTCCGGTAAAAAATCTTAAAATGAGGGTAGCTCTCTGGGGGATGATGCAATCTAAGAAATTCAGGTAGCTGAGAAAAATCTAATATTAATTGATACCAAACAAGATAGGGGTTTTTCTCCAAAGATGCAATGGCTAATCAAAGAAAACTATTTGTTAGGTTTGCTTATAGAGCAAAGAGCAAAATTTAGAGCTTCAGGACTTTAAAGGGTTTAAACTTTGCAGGGATGATCCGATTTTAAATCTGTTTGCAGATTTGGATTCTGCATAAAATTCTAGACTAATTTGATGTATTGAATGACTAAAAAATTTATGTAGACGACCATAAAATCGCTACCAGCAAAAAATCTTAAAATGAAGGTAGCTACCTGGGGATGGTGCTATCTAAAAAATTCTTAGAGATTCAGGTAGCTGAGAAAATTCTAATATTAATTGATACCAAACAAGATAGGTTTATCTCGAAAGATGCAATGGCTAGTCGAAGAAAGCTATTTAGAGGTTCAGGAGTTTAAAGAGGTATAACTTTGCAGGGGGTGGGCCGATTTTAAATCTATTTGCAGATTCGAATTCTGCGTAAAATTGTAGACTAATTTGATGTGTCGTATGTCTAAAAAATTTATAAGGACAGTTAGAAATCGCTACCAGCGAAAAATCTTAAAATGAGGGTAGCTCCCTAGGAAATGATGCTATCTAAAAAATTTAAAGAGATTTGGGTAGCTGCAAAAAATCTAATATTAATTGATACCAAACAAGATAGGTTTATCTCATGGGTGGAAATGGCTAGTCGAAGAAAACTATTTGGTTCAGAATGTTAGCAGTAAAAAAATCTTAAAATTGGGGTAACTCTCTGGAGGATAATACAATCTAAAAAATTCCTAAAGATTCGAGTAGCTGAGAAAAATCTAATATTTATTGATACCAAACAAGGTAGGTTTATCTCGAAAGATAAAAAATGGATAGTCGAAGAAAACTATTTGGTCCAGATGTGGGAGGAAATGAGGATGCTCATTTATCTCGAAAGATGAAAATGTAAGATATATTTATGTCGAAAGATGAAAATGGCTAGTCCAAGAAAACTATTTGGTCCAGAATGAGTGTGGGAATGAGGGATTTTGGTGGAAATGAGGGCCCAGAACTGGTGACCTCCTCCTACTTACCTCACTTTTTTATCTTTTCTATTTTTCGATTTTGTCCCTTAATTTCTAAGCCGCTGCATATTTTAGTCGGTTATTACCTCACGGCATTGGACCGAGAGTGTGAGTACCTCTGTCTGGCCTTGTATCGCCACTGTCTTCCGATGAGCTGTACCCTGAAGCCGCCGATAGTGCAACCTGTTTTTGCTTTGGACTTCTCTCAATCAATGCAGGGGTGCAAGTTCTGCATCCACATTTCTACCTGGTCCCTCATGCCGTTCATATGAAAAGATGTTACTTGACGGAACCTCTCTTCCTGGAGCGCATGAAAAAGTTCCTTCTCAGTATCATACGAAATCACTCTACTCCTCTGGGAGTCCCTTTATCTTATCTAAGTATGGGAGGGGCGATGAGCCCTACAAAGGTTAGGGCCTCCGAATCATAAGTATTTGAAAATATTTTTAGGGTTTTTATCTTATCTAATTGATGCGCTAAACTATACATAGTTATGTAATTATCTATTTCGTTTGAATCTTTATTGAAATTTTACCTTATCTAACTATTATTTCAAACCGTAAATGGTTGTATATTTATCTTTCTCTATAAAAATATCTTTGGAATTTTATCTTATCTAATTTATGCTTTAAAGCATAAATTATTTATTTATCTTTTTCTTTGACAATATCTTTCAAAGTCTATCTTATTTAAGTTGTCTGGACCTTTAGTGTTTATGATTAAGGGTAGGAATTAAGTGTAAATGAAAGGAGTCTAACCTGTGTTTTAATTTTTATACTGATTGGGGAGGAATAAGAAATCTATCGTTAATGTAGCCTAACTGATCAATTCATTAACGCAATGTTTCTATAGCTGCAACATATTTTGCCCTTAGCTTTGCTAGAAAATCAGTGCCTTTAATTTGTTTGAGTTAAAAGAACACCTTGAAAGTATTTTAAGAAACATTTGTATACTTTATGGGTAAGGTAAAAAGTTAATTTTGAATTTAGGTTTTCATAGTAAAAATAAAGTGTTAGTTATGTATCAAGTCCCATACTCTTTGACTAATTTAAAGGAGTAGCGGTCTTACTAGTTGAAAAGTAGCCTGCATGATTCATTCCGTACGAAACTATCTTATCTTTAACAGCTTGTACGGGAGTAGTGCATTATAGACATTGTAGTGGAGTTTTACCTGTTGTTTCTATGGATTGAAGTGGCAATATGCATCAACGACGCACAACCCTGAGATAAAAGAACAATTATCTGTTACTGAGCTTGCTAATATACATTAATCTAGAAGCTAAGCAAAGGTAATTTACACTGTTAATTTGAAACGTAAATTATTTGTATACTCTGTGTAACGTAGTATGTCCTATATTCAGGCACGCATTTAACTAAAATCTTAATTTTTCTTCACTCTTTGTAACAAAGGTTCTGGTTAAGTTTCATTTATAAATAAAGGGGTTACATAATAAAGTATAATTAAATCTTCTGTTAGAAATATTTTAGAAAAATTTGCCATTGCTTAAGAGATCACTCACCTAATCGTCTGGCACCACTATTATGAACATAGCCTTTGTCTAGCAAAAATTCATTTGCAAAAAACGCTTTAAAAAATTGCATTTGAAACGTTTTCTTATTCACGAAGACTTCAAATATCTTAATCTTATTAACTGACTGACCACAATACAATGCAACACTAATATAATCATTAAATTAATGGAAGTATTTATATCATTATTTAGAAATTAAGCATTGAATAAAAGAGCAACAACGTGGGCTACTGTGTAGTTTAACTGCGGTCATTTATTGTATTGTAAATTAAATTTGAACTACTTATGAATGTTGAATAAAGTCATCACTTCTTATTGTTGCTGCGGCTTGGTATTAAGGTCGTAGAAAAAGTTTTTAAATTATATTAAATTACTGGAAAATACCTGAGTATTTTAAAGTCTATTGTCAAAAACAATGTATCCCTTGATTCTTTAATTTATGCAACACGTTTATACAAACCCGGTTAGACGGGTTGCCTATAGTTTATGATTTAGAATAGATTTATATATTTAATACTTGGTTTACAGCCATAATTTTAAACGTAGCTTCCTGTCTATAACTTGACAATGTCAGATATGATTGACATAAATGCCGAACGTAATTGAAAGTTAGGTTGATGTATCGTCGTGTACACGATTTAAATTTGTAAATTTCCCAATTGTCGTCATTGGTCTCGGTGGCGTAATTAGTAAACGCATGGTTCCGGCAAAACCAGGATACAGGTTCAAGTCCTGTCCAAGACCTTATATTTTCCATCTTTCAATTACTAGCTTGATTTGAATTGATCATTTTGGCTTTGCATAAAAGTCTAAGTTAATATTTAATCTTATTCACTATATATATATATATATATATATATATATATATATTGCTATGTATAAACAAGAATTGGAATTATCGTTCTCCGAGGTTGGGCTGTCTTATTAATATTGCTATGAACTCCCTCCAGGAACTTAACTGGATTTTATCTTGAACCAACCTTGTCGACCAATAACAAAATTTGATACGTTACCGCCTTACTCGTTATCAATTTCGTACTCAACTTATAGCTCCTCCTTGATTGTTTAAATTATCAAATCGCTCCCATTAACTTTATCTTATGACCTCGACTAGCATTTATTTGGAATTATAAAATTCAGTTAATTCGATTCTATATAAAGAAACAAATATTATGTACAGTTTTTGTAAATTATTTGAAATACACTTTTCAATTAATTAATGCTGTAAATCTCATTTATCAAAAATCATATACTTTTTAATCAAACCCAAAGTCACCAAAAAACCAATTATTTTTATAAAAAAAAAGAAATGTGAAACGTTCAAAACCTCTTATCATATCACGCACTTTATACGTATGCAAGTCTTCTTTTTGTTGATTTTTCACATTCATTTATATTAAGCAAATTCAATATTCAAATAAAAAAATAGAAAAAAATGTCTTATAACTAAAAATCTGACCCATTCGATATATTGTCTATCCACACGCTTGAACCATTGCATTTAAATTATTGCCATCACCTTCTGGACTACCATTATTAACTTATACTTATGCACCCCAATTTATTGTCATCTCATTTAGACTTATTACTTCTTATCAATATCCCCAAACTTAGAATTGGATTATCATCCTCCCCAAACTCGAATTTGTATTATTATTCTCCCAGGACTCGGAACTTGAAATTCTCATCATTTATTTTTCCCTGACTCGGAATTGCATTATTCTCCCCGGACTCGGAACTTGGAGCCCTATTATTATTGTGTTTTAGTTTAAAATAAATTCTCTAAAATCTACTTACGTTTAATCGGCAATCGTAATTTTCATCTTCGCACTTATACAATTTTTCACTTTAATTATTATTACGTATCACACTTTATTTCTGAGTGGCGCACCTCGGCCTTTGTTGAGTTGAAAACTGAGTTCGTTGTCACTGTACCTGTTAATATATCATTGATCTCCTACTCCGTCAGTGGGTATGGTCTACAAGCTCGTCGCTCATTTTAACCAATCAAATCTTTGCATTTAAAGTAGTTTTTGATGTAATTTTCTATACTTTTAAATAATTGTGACCTGCTCGCAGGTGCTTTGTTATCAAACATGCGGTGTTTTGACGAATCTAATCGCTTTTCCATAAACAACTGATGCAATTTGACTTTTAATTTTCAGATATGCATGTTATTTACGCAATTTTTAATCTCCTTTCGTATTAAAAATGGTTAACTATTTTGTACGCATTTACACTCTGCTTCTTGAAGCTCTATCTCTTATCTCCGTATTAACCTAATTGTTTGGAACTCTTTTGAATGCGTGTTTAATTACACTTTATTATGTTTACTTACAAAATACGCGTGCTTCCACTGAAAAATATCATTACTCGCCTTACCTAAATGAACTAAAACTCTATCTACATGGTGTTAAATATTTACTATCTACTTAATGCATGTCTTCTTTATTCCTACGCTAACTATGCGTCTTCCTATGTCTATTTGCGTTGCTTAAAACTATTTATACTTTATATACAGGGTGTTGACTGCTTACTATTTACAAACTATCTCCATTTCTCAATTTTCAATTAAATAAATGCAGTTCTCTGCATCTTATGGTAATTTCTAATTCCTAAACGACCTTTACTATAAAGTACACCCTTAAGCAACCCCTTATTACAGCATAATTCCACCAAATTAAAATATAAAATTTTATAACCATGCCCTTTTTGGCGCCCAACGTGAACTTAAACTCACATTGGTATAAATTTGTTATGTTTTTATTTCCATTTTAAGAATCTAACTTTTCCTTTATTAATCCCATATTTACCTTCATCTAATCTCATATCCTATATCCAAATCCTATTCTATTATCCTATGTATACCTATTCATCAATTTATTTTACATTTTATTCATCTATTCATGTTTCTTTGCATGGGTATCTCAACTAAATCAAATTTATTTCTAACTTCCATCTTACTATTCTTGAATCGGGGTCCTTTCAATTCATGTTTCCTAGTCATACTTTTAAATCTGGGTCCTTTTAATTCGCATTTCCTAATTCTATTCTTATTATCTATCCTATATCCTAAAAATCTAACCCTACTTTGAAAAATTCACACTTCCCTAAATTCAAAATCAAACCAGCTATATTCAGCTCTAGCAATATCCTATCTAAATGTACGTAGTGTTCCTCTACACTGTCACTAAATATCAATACTTCATCCATATAGTGAATACTAAATTCCTCGTACGGTCCCAAAATATTCTTCATCGTATTCTCTAATGCTTCCGTACTTGAGGACAAACCAACCGGGACCACCCTAAATTGGTATAATTTTCCTTCTACCGAAAAACCCGTATACTTCCTTGATTCTCGCGCTAATGGAATCAAACAAAATGAACTTTTTAAACATAATCTGCTATAAATTTTACTATTACCTATTCTCCCTAAAGTTCTATCTATTGTTGGTGGACAATTGTATTGCGGCTTTGTTCGCTTATTAATTTCACTTGTATTTATACATAACTTAATACTATTATCACTTTTCTTTACGACGACTACTAATGAATTCACAAAATTCGTACTGGAGCTTTCTATAATACCTTCACGTAATGTTTCCTCAATTTCTTCCTTCACTCTATTCCTATATGCTACTGTGTATTTTAGTGTTAAACGGCTCTGTATTTATTACTTCCAACTTGTGCACATAACCCGTGGCAATTCTCGACTTCGACCCTATTAATTCTGAATGCTTACTCAATAATATATTCACCCTTTTTCTTAAATCATCTGGACACTTAATGTCTTCATTTTCATAACCCCCCTTATTTATCTCATCACTAAACTGATTAATATTCACGCAGTCGTCTTCTATTTCAATATTCCCCTCTTCATACCATTTAATATATTTCCCATTACACTCAATCTTTTTGCATTCGCATTAATCTTCAACCCCAACTTATCTATCATATTCATCCCAAATATAACATCTATCTTTAGTCCAGGTACTACCATAAAATCATTTTCCCATTTCATATCTCCCATTTCACATCTCAGAATTACCATTTCATTTATCACACTAAATCTCTTATTATTTGGTGCCACTAAATTACACCTTGTTATAGGTTTCGCTTTATCCCCCAATTTTTCTCGTTTAACAAATTCTTCCGCAACAAGTGATGCCTCTGCTCCAGTATCAATTAACACTTTAACTATTTTATCTTCCACCTTTAAATTAATTATTGGTAATAAGTTCCTTTCAAATCTTTCTAATTCATTATCCATTTCATGTTTAATAAACTCGCGCTGGTGTTCATATCCGTTAATTCGTAGAATTTTTCTTGGCTCGTCCGTACTCAAAAATCTTGATTTCGCGTTGAAGGTCCTGCCTGACTCGTTATCCCTGTATCTGTGCGATTCGTATTCCTCATTTCCATACTATTAATATTTCTAGCTTGCGTCCGTCGATCATCATTTTCCTGCCTATTTATTCCTCTATTATTATAATTTCTTTCATGATTCGTTCTCTCCATTCGTTGCCTTGTTATCTGACCCGTATTCCTGTTTTGCCTAAAATCATTATTAAAATTGCCATAGTTCCCCCTATTAAAATTTCTTCCACGATCATAATTATAATTGTTCCTTCGATAATTATTTCAAGTCTCATCATTATTTCTCTGCGTCCTTACAAAATTCATGCGTCGATCTCTAACATTATTTTCCATTTTACAATCAAATTCCAAATCATCATATCTCTGCAAATAATCAATAAACGTATTCCTATCTACTATATTCTGCGTCGTTACGTTTCGCTTTACTTCAGCGTTAAAATGACCTGCTAAATATCTTATAATTTGCTTATCTTCTAAAGGAGGATCCAATTGCTTCGCTACAGTAAATTTCTCAATCGCATATAATTCTCGCGTTGTTCTTTTCGCCAAATCGTATCTTCCCATACTCAGGTTATCCCGAATTCGATCTTGCCGATTGTCACTCCAGAATTGACGTAAAATCTTCCTTTCAAACTGTTCAAATGTTTCTATTTCACTCTCAACTAAATTGTACCATCTTTCAGCATTTCCCCTCAGCATTACTTTGATTAAATTTAATTTTTACAACTCACCTGTAGAATCCCATATCAACATTTTAAAATTTTTCAGAAATAACTTTGGATTTAATTTTCCGTCCCCGTAAAATTTCGTAAACTGTTCAATTGAAAGGTTTGTTTGAACTAGCCTAATTGGTTCTCTATTAAAATTTATTGGATTACTTTTTAAATTATTTATGTCTTGATTTATCGATCTGAACTCCGTTTTGCAATTTTTTTCAATTTTACCTAATTTAATATTTAAATGCGTAATTTTGTCGTTGAACTCGCTTTCGAATCTTTCCTGTTTTGTTTTAACTAATGTAATGTGGTCCCACCGACCGTCTATTTCCTCTGAAACTCGCCAATTCTTTCTTGCATTTGTTCCCTAATTTCAGCGATCGTTTGGTACGTTTCCTTCAGTCCATCACTAAAAATTTTGATTTCAATCCCCAATTTTTCGCTGTTTTCGTCCATTTTTGATGTAATTATTTTTATGGCTTCCTCACTCCTGTCCATCTTATTGTTTAATCCCATTAAGATCTCCATCATTTTGGTTTCTTGTGAAGTTCGCCTTTCTTCAATAGAACTGGTTTCCTGAATTATCACGCTCTCCTGGGATGCTATCTCCACTCCTTGTTGTCTTAAAGCTTCGCTTGTTTCCCGTATTCTTTTATCCATTATTATATTTACGCTAAACTGTTAAATACTAAATAAATCTACCTAACTTTAATTACTGTACAAATTTCTTGATTTTTCGCTAATTGAAACTCTTTAAATCCCCGGTTTACTTTAATTAATTTATTATAAATCTCGCGATCGTATTTTTAAAATTATTTTTAATTTAATTCGTGCCTTTAATCTCAGGTTGTATTTTATTGTATTTAAATTCGTGCCTCTTAATCTCAGGTTGTATTTTATTGCGATTTAATCGAGCCCTCACGTTGTTGCGACATATTAATATTGCTATGTATAAACAAGAATTGGAATTATTGTTCTCCGACGTTGGGCTGTCTTATTAATATTGCTATGAACTTTCTCCAGGAACTTAACTGGATTTTATCTTGAGCCAACCTTGTCGACCAATAACAAAATTTGATACGTTACCGCCATACTCGTTATCAATTTTGTATTCAACTTATAGCTCCTCCTTGATTGTTTTAATTATCAAATCACTAACATTAACTTTGTCTTATGACCTCGACTAGCATTTATTTGGAATTGTAAAATTCAGTTAATTCGATTCTATATAATGAAACAAATATTATGTACAGTTTTTGTAAATTATTTGAAATACACTTTTCAATTAATTAATGTTATAAATCTCATTTATCAAAAATCATATACTTTTTAATCAAACCCAAAAAAACCAAAAAAACCTATTATTTTTATAAAAAAAAGAAGTATGGAACGTTCAAAACCTTTTATCATATCACGCACTTTATACGTTTGCAAGTCCTCTTTTTGTTGAATTTTTCACATTCATTTATATTAAGCAAATTCAATATTCAAATAAAAAATTGAAAAAAATGTCTTATAACTAAAAATCTGACCTGGTCTATTTTCTTCGCATTGACGCCTCTATAATCAGCTAGTATTTCCCATGCATTAAGTCATCCATTTGAATAAAATTTATTTTCCCCCAATTCAGGGTTATTACATGCCTATTCGATATATTGTCTATCCACACGCTTGAACCATTGCATTTAAATTATTGCCATCACCTTCTGGACTACCATTATTAACTTATACTTATGCACCCCAATTTATTGTCATCTCATTCAGACTTATTACTTCTTATCAATATCCCCAAACTTAGAATTGGATTATCATCCTCCCCAAACTCGAATTTGTATTATTATTCTCCCAGGACTCGGAACTTGGAATTCTCATCATTTATTTATCCCTGACTCGGAATTGCATTATTCTCCCCGGACTCGGAACTTGGAGCCCTATTATTATTGTGTTTTAGTTTAAAATAAATTCCCTAAAATCTACTTACGTTTAATCGGCAATCGTAATTTTCATCTTCGCACTTATACAATTTTTCACTTTAATTATTATTACGTATCACACTTTATTTCTGAGTGGCGCACCTTGGCCTTTGTTTAGTTGAAAATTGAGTACGTTGTCACTGTACCTGTTAATATATCATTGATCTCCTACTCCGTCAGTGGGTATGGTCTACAAGCTCGTCGCTCATTTTAACCAATCAAATCTTTGCATTTAAAGTAGTTTTTGATGTAATTTTCTATACTTTCAAATAATTGTGACCTGCTCGCAGGTGCTTTGTTATCAAACATGCGGTGTTTTGACGAATCTAATCGCTTTTCCATAAACAACTGATGCAATTCGACTTTTAATTTTCAGATATGCATGTTATTTACGTAATTTTTAATCTCTTTTCGTATTAAAAATGGTTAACTATTTTGTACGCATTTACACTCTGCTTCTTGAAGCTCTATCTCTTATCTCCGTATTAACCTAATTGTTTGGAACTCTTTTGAATGCGTGTTTAATTACACTTTATTATGTTTACTTACAAAATACGCGTGCTTCCACTGAAAAATATCATTACTCGCCTTACCTAAATTAACTAAAACTCTATCTACATGGTGTTAAATACTTACTATATACTTAATGCATGTCTTCTTTATTCCTACGCTAACTATGCGTCTTCCTATGTCTATTTGCGTTGCTTAAAACTATTTATACCTTATATACAGGGTGTTGACTGCTTACTATTTACAAACTATCTCCATTTCTCAATTTTCAATTAAATAAATGCAGTTCTTTGCTTGTCATGGTAATTTCTAATTCCTAAACGACCTTTACTATAAAGTACACCCTTAAGCATCCCCTTATCACAGCAATATATATATATATATATATATATATATATATGTATAATATATATGATATATAATATATATAATATATATAATATATATAATATATATAATATATATAAAATATATAATATATATAATATATATAATATATATAATATATATAATATATAATATATATAATATATATATAATATATATATATATATAATATATATATATATATAATATATATATAATATATATAATATATAATATATATAATATATATAAAATATATAATATATATAATATATATAATATATATAATATATATATAATATATATAATATATATATAATATATATAATATATATAATATATATAATATATATAATATATATATATATATATATATATATATATATATATATATATATATATATATATATAATATATATAATATATATAATATATATAATATATATATATATATATATATAATATATAATATATAATATATATATATATATATATATATATATATACGTATATTTATATATATATATTTTAAAGATAATGAGTAATATTAAATGTTTTTAATGAGTTTGAAGTCAGCAGGTAAAAAGAAAACTCTTTTACAATGCCTAAATTTTTGGATTTATTTAATCCTTGATCACAGGCTTCTAAAAATGTTACAAACAACTAGGCTAAATTATACAAATATTAATTGCAACTTAGAAGATGAGTTGTTTTAAAAATTAACATCGAAATTAGGTATTAAACATAACTTTTTTAGTTTTTCACTTTTACATGTAGGAAGGATATATAATTTGTATAAGATGAAATGTAAAAATTAAAATTATGTAAGATTTTGAAATATTTCAAATTTTCTTTTTTAACAGGATACCTGATACCTTTATTTAATGTATATGTTATGTTGTATGTGATAGTTGTTTGTTTGTATGTGTGTGTGTGTGTGTGTGTGTGTGTGTGTGTGTGTGTGTGTGTGTGTGTGTGTGTGTGTGTGTGTGTGTGTGTGTGTGTGTGTGTGTGTTTGCTCATGCGTTAGGTTGTGTGGTTTGTATGTGTGTATGTATTTATAACGTTAAACATATTAACAAATATTACATTAGGTATGTAGCTATGTTTTAAAATTAAGTAAATATGTGTAAATCAAGCTCAAACCACTAATATTTTTTTATTTATCCTTTTGCACTAAAAATGTGATACATTTCAAGAAATAGTATTTGTCGTTTATCTTTCTCTAATTCTACGATTTTTAATAATAATCACAATTCACTTGTTTGTTGTTGAGAACACCAGCCTGCGGGTGAGGAGAATATCCTCGATAGTGTTTAAAGCAACAATATAGTAAATTATACAGCTTTTTTTTTTTTTTTTTTTTTCCCCTACTGATGATGACCACATAGTGGTCGAAATACGTATCTAGTAATTTAAATATTTTTTGTGGTTAAGGGTTTTTATTTAATTTTATTTTATCTACGATTTTTAGATTTTTGAAATCTATTCTATGATCTAAATTAGTTGAATGACTCGATAAAGCACAAGAATTTAGTTTAACTTTTATGTCACTTCTGTGTTAAATTATACGCTAATTTAAGGATTGACATGTTTGTCCAATATACAGGCCATTACAATCTAAACAATTAATTTGGTACTCATTATTTTTTTGAAATAGTTTGGGTGTTTTATCTTTTAATTTTGAAAAGAGATTGTTGACTGTTAAAATATTTTTCTTTGCATACTTAAAATTATAATTTTGAAATACTTTAATTAGTTTATGAGTTAATTCATTGTCTGTCTATATTTGATATTGTTTTATAAATTTCTAAATTTTTATTGTTGTTACTACTTGTGTTATTTTTGTTTATATTACTGTTACTGTTGTTTGTGTTTTTATATTCTTCAGAGGTATATAGTAATTTTGTTATTAGAGGAGTGGGATAGTTGTTGCTTTTTAAAATGTTTGAAAGTTTTTTATATTTCTATTGTAGAATGTTGGATGACATATTCTTTTAATTCGATTTTTTAATTCTAAAATAAAATTTATTTTTATTTTGAAAGGGTGATACGAATAGTAATTTAAATATCTGTTGGAATGGCTTTGTTTTTGGTACCAATCTAAAATTATTTTATTTTCATCGTTTCGAACTAATAAAGTGTCCAGGAAAGGTACCGATTTATTGGATTCTGTTTCTATTGTGAATTGGATATGACTATTATAGCTATTAAAAATATTAAGGGTTTTAACTATTTTATTTTTTGGGATAGCCGTTATTAAATCATCAACAAATTTCTTTAAAAATGGAAGGTTAAACGGAAGTTGTGGAATAACACTATTTAATAATTCATCCATAACTATTTGTGCTATAATGGGACTAAGATTTGATCCGATTGGACATCCAAAAATTTGTAAATAAAATTTATTATTAAAGGAAAAATAACTGTTATCAAAAAGAAATCCAATGATTTGTAAAAAAATAGTTTTTGAAAATTTACAATTTGGTTCAATTGCATTCCAAAATTTACTGATGTTGTTAATAACTAAGTCTTTAGGGATATTTGCAAAGAGAGATACAACGTCTAAACTTACTAATACATAACTTTTAGGTAATTGAAAATTGTTTAATTGTTCCGAAAATTCAAAAGAATCCGTTATATTATGATTGTTTTTAGGGATAGATTTTGTTAGAATTTCGGAAATAAATTTTGAAAACTTTTCAGTTGCTGCATTGTTTGTAGCAACAATGGGACGGAGTGGATAATTGTCTTTATGTATTTTTGGGAGACCATAAAGTGTTGGGACTGTGCTGTTATAATTACTAAAAGAATTTGCCTCTAAATCACTAATCATATTTTTATTTTTTAATAGTTTTATCAAATCTAATGTTTGTTTTTGTAATTTTGCCGTTGGATCATTTGTAATTTCATTGTATATATTATTATCCATCAGTTAATCAGACATTTTTTGTATACAACTTGTTTTAGATATAGCAACGGTGACAATGCCTTTATCAGCTTTAACTATTAACAAATCTTCATTTTCTTTTAGAAATTTTTTGCATTGAATTGAGTCGTACAAGAATTTTGATTTCCTTTCGAGTTTTGACGAACAAAGTTTGTAATAATATTAGTGATGTAAGCTCGATTTAGGTTTCTATCTTTTTCCTTCGTTTCTACAATTAAATTTTCTAAATCCGCTAATAATTTTATAATTACATTACGACTGATTGGAGGTTGTAAACTAAATTTTAGATCTAATGCAAAAATTATTTGTATGTTATTAGGTATTTCTACTGTGCTAATATTTTTAAACCAATTTGAAATTTCAAAGATTTCATTCTTATTTAATTTTGAAAGCTTTTCAAATTTTTTAGGGTTGACAAGTTCGACTTTTTGAAATTTTTGATTATATAAAGTTCTTTGTCTGCGTTCATATTCGTTAAATATATAATTTGGAATAATATTAGCAACAGCATGTTTGACGTTATCTAGTTCTCTATAAAAAGAGCTAATGGATTGATGAGTGTATTCAATTTCTATATTTAAAACCTTTTTGGATAACCTATTCATAAAATTTTTAATTTTTGGAAAATTTTGATAATTGTAATACTTAAACAAATTATATAAACTTCTTGAAGCATTAAATATATGATTTGGCAGAATATCCATTTTCCTACATTGTAGTAAAAATACTTTTCGATTTTCAAAAGATGTCAATTTGGTGTTTATAATTGCCCAGCGTTTCAGGAGGTAAGTGCATTCAGCTCCATATTTGATTGCGATGGTCTGATAAAATTCCATATCTTCTATAATATATTTTAAAGATAATGATCTTCTAGTAATATTAAATGTTTTTAATGGGTTTGAGGTCAGCTGGTAAAAAGAAAACTCTTTTATAATGCCTAAATTTTCGAATTTATTTAATCCTTGATCACAGGCTTCTAAAAATGTTACAAACAACTAGGCTAAATTATACAAATATTAATTGCAACTTACAAGATGAGTTGTTTTAAAAATTGACATCGAAATTAAGTATTAAACATAAGTTTTTTAGTTTTTCACTTTTAAATGTAGGAAGGATATATAATTTGTATAAGAAGAAATGTAAAAATATAAATTATGTCTGATTTTGAAATATTTCAAATTTTCTTTTTGAACAGGATACCTGATACCTTTATTTAATGTATATGTTATGTTGTATGTGATAGTTGTTGTTTGTTTGTATGTGTGTGTGTGTGTGTGTGTGTGTGTGTGTATGCCCATGCGTTAGGTTGTGTGGTTTGTATGTGTGTATGTATTTATAACGTTAAACATATTAACAAATATTACATTAGGTATGTAGCTATGTTTTAAAATTAAGTAAATATGTGTAAATCGAGCTTAAACCACTATCAGTTTTTTTATTTATACTATCTTTTGCACTAAAAATGTGATACATTTCAAGAAATAGTCTATTTTGTTTATCTTTCTCTAATTCTAAAATTTTTGGATTTTTGAAATCTATTCTATGATCTAAATTAGTTGAATGACTCGATAAAGCACAAAAATTTGGTTTAACTTTTATGTCACTTCTGTGTTAAGTTATACGCTGATTTAAAGATTGACATTTGTTAATGTTTAACGTTATAAATACATACACACATACAAACCACACAACCTAGCGCATGGGCATACACACATATAAACAAACAACAACTATCACATACAATATAACATATACATTAAATAAAGGTATCAAGTATCCTGTTAAAAAAGAAAATTTGAAATATTTCAAATTTTGACATAATTTTTATTTTTACAATTCGTTTTATACAAATTATATATCCTTCCTACATGTAAAAGTAAAAAACCAAACAAAAGTTATGTTTAATACTTAATTTCAATGTTAATTTTTAAAACAACTCATCTTGTAAGTTGCAATTAATATTTATATAATTTAGCCTAGTTGTTTGTAACATTTTTAGAAGCCTGTGATCGAGGATTACATAAATCCGAAAATTTAGGCATTATAAAAGGGTTTTTTTTACCAGCTGACCTCAAACCCATTAAAAACATTTAATATATATATATATATATATATATATATATATATATATATATATATGTTCAAAAATTAATAGACTGCTTGGTGATATTTCAGTGAATGGTTGTTTAATTTGTTCTTGTATAACATGAGTCAATTTAAACAACACCAACATCACCTACATTAATTCAATATCTTTCTGTATTTTTTTAAATTACTGTCCATGCTGTAACGTACTCCTGCAATTTTTGAAACTGCATTTTTGCGAATCCTCGTTACCAACGTTACCTTTTTCTCAGAACTGTATACTTTTTGTATTTAATTTTAAGTGTCAATCATTTTTTCGTTTTAATTTCAATTACTTGTGTTTAATACTTGAAGTAAGTTGCATCTATATATTTATATATTTTCTGATATTTCCATTCTTTTATAGCTTTTGAAAAAGACACAAAGTATGTGCCGAAACGTCAAGTTAAAATAAACCTATTTCAAATTAATCATCTATTTTAATAATTTTGAACTATATACCCAAAAAAAATTAAACAACCATTTACTGAAATATATATATATATATATATATATATATATATATATATATATATACAGGGTGAGTTTTTAGTGTGGCAACGGTCGATAACTCCGTTATTATAAAAGTTACGTAAACCAAATTTGGAGGCATATTAGGCATGCCTAATGTGCACATTTTAAAAATATTTGGAAGCATACAGGGTGTTTCATAGTTCCAGGGCATATTAAACTTATGTTTTTTTAAATGGAACACCCTATATATTATTACATTTTTGAAAAACCCATAAAAAGAGCTTTAATTTGATATCAAATTGTATCTGTCTATTCCTTTTACTTTTTGAGATATTCAACTGTTTTTAGAAAAAATGACCCTGATTAGATACATTGCCACCGCACTAATACACAACTTATGTTAATTTTTAAGATGCAGAAAATTTTACTATATACTATAGTATATTTGTAAATATCACACTTTTCAAATTTCTTCACAGTATACAGGGTGTGTCACGTTTCGCAAAATGCAATTTTAAAATTTTTTTTTAAATGGCACCCTACCAATTTTATTGCTACAATGGATAGTTCATTAAGTGTCCTTTCATTTTTGTTAAGCATTCCCTATACCTAAATTCATTACTTTCTGAGATATTTTTGATTTTCTTCAAATTTTAAGAATGTTTTTAATTTACATAACTAAAAATAACTTACTATTGGAAAATATTATAAAACAATTAATACATTTTGATTAACAATTAACTACACTTATCCAATAACAATTTTCACTAAAGATATAACAACCTACAATAATACGCTATCAACAGAATTCTGCCAAATCAACAATATGCATTTTATAGAAAATGTTCAAGCAGAAAATCAGGCAGGCTTTGAAAAAAATAACTATTACAATTAAAATGTCATTTAGGTTTATTAATTGTAGTGTGTTGTCATTTAACAAGATATCTCTCTTGGTATATTCTTGATGCAAGTAGGAAATTTCTTAAACTTGCTCCCGATACCAAAATCATATTTATTTGTTCTTCCACTGTAAAATTCATTTAGAAAACTCCTTCAAAGATTACATTTAAAACAGAACTGATAATGTGTTAAATGAAAACACACTACAATTAATAAACCTAAATGACATTTTGATTGTAATTGTTATTTTTTTCAAAGCCTGCCTGATTTCCTGTTTGAACATTTTCTATAAAATGCATATTGTTGATCTGTCAGAATTCTGTTGACAGAGTATTATTGTAGGTTGTTATATCTTTAGTGAAAATTGTTATTGAATAAGTGTAGTTGATTGTTAATCAAAATGTATTAATTGTTTTATAATATTCTCCAATAGTAAGTTATTTTTAGTTATGTAAATTAAAAACATTCTTAAAATTTGAAGAAAATCAAAAATATCTCAGAAAGTAATGGATTCAGGTATAGGGAATGCTTAACAAAAATGAAAGGACACTTAATGAACTATCCATTGTAGCAATAAAATTGGTAGAGTGCCATTTAAAAAAAAATTTAAGAATTGCATTTTGCGAAACCTGACACACCCTGTATACTGTGAAGAAATTTCAAAAGTGTGATATTTGCAAATATACTATAGTATATAGTAAAATTTTCTGCATCTTAAAAATTAACATAAGTTGTGTATTAGTGCAGTGGCAATGTATCTAATCAGGGTCATTTTTTCTAAAAACAGGTGAATATCTCAAAAACTAAAAGAAATAGACAGATACAATTTGATATCAAATTAAAGCTCTTTTTATGGGCTTTTCAAAAATGTAATAATATATAGGGTGTTCCATTTAAAAAAATATAAGTTTAATATGCCCTGGAACTATGAAACACCCTGTATGCTTCCAAATATTTTTAAAATATGCACATTAGGCATGCCTAATATGTCTCCAAATTTGGTTTACGTAGCATTTATAATAACGGAGTTATCGACCGTTGCCACACTAAAAACTCACCCTGTATATATATATATATACAGTGCTTCCCAAAAGTAACGGATAAATTCGATTAAATGATTATTGGCAATTTCTGAGTAAAAAGCTCTGACACGTCGATTTTTATTTTTAAATTGTCATTTAATTATATAATTTTTAACCCCCCACCCTTCAACCCCTAAGCGCTAGCATCCCCTACTTAAAAATTTTAAATGGCAATGTACCCCTTGTAATACCTCAATTAATAGCATTTTTCATGCAGAAATAGAAATTTACAAAAAATTCTAAATCGTTTGATAAATAACTGTTTTATTCAATAAAAACGTATTCGCTTAAAGTGCCAATTATCGGGTATGCCTTGACAAACAAAATGTTTGTAAAGTGTCAAATAAGTTTAGTGAAAGTACGTTAGTTAAGTGCGCGTTGTTTGTTTAATAATAAGTCAGTTTTATTCAATCAACAAAACTTGAATAAAGAACAAAAACAAACCCAATTTAAATTAAATGTTCAAACTGCTGTCCGTTAGTCGCTAGGCAGTATCCTAATCTAGAGACAAACTCTTGTTGAACTTTGTTTACTATCTGAGGGGAAATTAAGCGAATTTCATTCCGAATTCTCTGCTTTAACTCGTTTACGTTTTGAGGCCTATTCAGATACACTTTAGATTTTAATTAACCCCAGAGGAAATAATCCAAAGGGGTTAAGTTGGAAGACCTAGCGGTCCATTCAATTTGTCCTCGTCTACCAATCCACCTCATAGGAAATACCTGGTCAAAATATTCCCGTACTGGACGTGCATAGTGGGGAGGCGCACCATTTTGCTGTAGACAAATACTGGGATGAGGTAAATCAGGATCTTCTACATTGGGATGTAGTACCGCTAAAGCCCGAATTAATTCAAATTGGAGAAAATTTAGATACTGTTCTCCATTGAGCGTTCTCTCAAAAAAGTACGGTCCAATAACTTTATTACCCACTATTCCCGCCCAAACATTAATCTTTTGTGGAAATTGTGTATTTGCTTCCATCATCCAATGTGGATTTTCATTAGCTCAATAACGGCAATTCTGCTTATTAACGGTGCCATTTAAATAAAATGTTGCTTCACCAGAAAACGTATTTCCTTCAAATCCAGGATTATCATTGCAAAGTTCCATCATTGTCTCACAAAATTGCGCTCGCCTATCAAAATCATCATCTGATAACTCTTGCGGTGAAACTTTTGCTTACAGAGAAAACTATGACTGCACTTTTTGATGCATTTAACTGTGAAGCGACTCCCGCAACGCTTGAATGTGGATTTTTCTGCACAAATAGCAAGTCATCCAATTCTGAATCTTCATCTAAAGCTGATGGACGTCCATTTTTAGATTTATCTCGTACGCGTCCAATATTCCAAAATTTATTTTCAATTAGGCTTATTGTTGATTGCGAGATTGGAGAGAGGTCGGGATGAATTACATTGAATAAAATTCGAACTTTTTTGTGCGTTCGAACCATCATTAAAATTTCAATCCTTTCGGCTTCGTTAAGTCTCATTTTTGCTGACTTATTATTAAACAAGCAGCACGCACTTAACTAACGGACTTTCACTAAACTTATTTGACACTTTACAAACATTTTGTTTGTCAAAGCCTACCCGATAATTGGCACTTTAAGTGAATAAGTTTTTATTGAATAAAGCAGTTGTTTATCATCGGATTTAGAATTTTTTGTAAAATTCTATTTCTGCATGAAAAATGCTATTAATTGAGGTATCACAAGGGGTACATTGCTATTTAAAATTTTTAAATAGGGGATGCTAGCGCTTAGGGGTTGAAGGGTGGTGGGTTAAAAACTACATAATTAAATGACAATTTAAAAATAAAAATCGACGTGTCAAAGCTTTTTACTCAGAAATTGTCAATAATCATTTAATCGAATATATCCGTTACTTTTGGGACGCACTGTATATATATAACAATGAAATTTAATGGCGAGTGACTCAATATTAGCCACAAGGGCATCCTGTCGACGCGTTTCTAATATTGAGTCACTCGCCATTAAATTTCATTGTTAGGTATTTTTAGGACTCATTAAATTTACTTATTCTTTATAATTATAATCAGTGGCTATGGAAAAAGGCAGTTGAACCGGATCTCCTCCGTGCCGACTGTTGATAAAACCTGCAAAGTCAGGTGAAACAGCACGAAGGCACAAATTGTGGGCTAGGTGATGCTGTACTTCCCATAATGTGTTCGTGTTAAATATTACATCTTTGCTACTCCTGTCCTGATGAGCCCCAACAAGGGCGAAACGCGTCGACAGCATGCCCTTGTGGCTAATATTGAGTCACTCGCCATTAAATTTCATTGTTTGATATTTTTAAGACTCATAAAATTTACTTATTCTTTATAATTATAATCAGTGGCTATAGAAAAAGGCAGTTGAACCAAATCTCCTTCGTGCCGACTGTTGATAAAACCTGCAAAGTAAGGTGAAACAGCACGAAAGCACAAATTGTGGGCTAGGTGATGCTGTACTTCCCATAATGTGTTCGTGTTAAATATTACATCTTTGCTACTCCTGTCCTGATGAGCCCCAACAAGGGCGAAACGCGTCGACAGCATGCCCTTGTGGCTAATATTGAGTCACTCGCCATTAAATTTCATTGTTTGATATTTTTAAGACTCATAAAATTTACTTATTCTTTATAATTATAATCAGTGGCTATAGAAAAAGGCAGTTGAACCAAATCTCCTTCGTGCCGACTGTTGATAAAACCTGCAAAGTAAGGTGAAACAGCACGAAAGCACAAATTGTGGGCTAGGTGATGCTGTACTTCCCATAATGTGTTCGTGTTAAATATTACATCTTTGCTACTCCTGTCCTGATGAGCCCCAACAAGGGCGAAACGCGTCGACAGGATGCTCTTGTGGCTAATATTGAGTCACTCGCCATTAAATTTCATTGTTTGATATTTTTAGGACTCATTAAATTTACTTATTCTTTATAATTATATATATATATATATATATATATATATATATATATACATACATATATAAGATATACATGCGGGCATGCGAGCATGCGGACACAACACTAGTAGGTCCAATAAAGTAAAATACAACACCCAGTTCAATAGTGCCAATTATGGGGTGAAATTGTTTAAGTGTTAATTCCATTTATATCTTTATAGCTTCTTGTTATTGTACATGTTAAATCTTCTACTGACTGAATGGAAACCTTTGTATAGACATTATTGAATTAATTTTATAAGTCTCGTTCTAAAAGATTTGGTTGTAGGTGGTGTAAGTAAAATTAAAAAGTTTAAAATTGTTGCACGCAATGATATATTAACGTATGCGGACCTATAAAATTTATTGTTAATTCTTATGGTATTATCATAAGTCATCTCATAGTTTTGTGCGAGATTTATTGGGATGAACAGTAGGTTCTCCTTTATAGTATATACGCGTACCAAGTCCAATTCAACCGCAAATATTAAATATTGTAAAATAAATCCATGTGTTGGAAAGCAGATTTATAGTATTTCATAGTTATTTTTGCGGTGACTAACATTTGGAGATGCTGCAGCATATTTACGTGGACATACAGTTATCATCAGCACGCAGGGAAACGATTATCAAATCAACTAAAATTACAAAATTGCTGTGGTACTGTTTAAATAATTAATTGAATTTCACAAACCGCGTTGTATTACTTACTTCTCGTGGTATGTTCACATTTTTAACATGGATTCCATTGGTTACCAAAAGGGAGCGATTAACCCCAGACAAAATGCTAGTTGGCTTTCAATTGTTACATTAACGTAAGTATAAAATTAACCCATTCTGTGATATTTTATACAAACATTAGTTTTGCAATCAAGATATTTCGTAAATGTGCAAGAACTAGCGATGCAAGTGTTTATGATATACTTAGAGATTTTCAATCCGAAAAACTGGGCGACATCCTAGAAGAAGAATGGGAAAATGGACGGAAAACTAAAGTTAGCTTTGTCAAAATTGTAATTGGTATGTTTAAATGGCAACTTTTAATGTTAGGAATAGCTCTTCTGATTATAGAACCAACAATAATGTAAGTATAAACTTTTAGTAACCTATCGTTATACGAAAGTTTGGTTAGGTCAGCAAATTCATTACTAATAGGAAAACTTGTAAGTTACTTTACAGTGGGACAAACTGAGTTATCATTTAATAATGCAGTATTATGTGCTACTGGCTTGACAGCGTTGTCAGTAATCTGTATAGTATTCTTTAACCTGTATTTGTTATTTCTACGAGAAATTAGCATTAAAATCCAAACGGCGTGTTGCAGTTTAATGTATAGAAAATGTATAAAATTGAACCGAAGTGTTTTGAATACGTATACAAATGGAAATGTCGTGACACTCATAACTAAAGATATTATAAATTTTTGTAACTCTGGTCTTTTAGACTTTTTAATTGGAATGCCCGTGGGAGTTATTGATGTTATTGTTATGACGTATTTGATGTACAATGCCATAGGAATACCTGCATTAATAGGCACGTCGTTACTGTTTATAATATTCATTCCTCAAGGTACGTAAATAAAACAATTCATATATGTACTTCGCATGCAAAAACAATATGTGGCTTATTAATTATGTAATAGATTTATTGGCGAACATTTCACGATTCAAAAATTAAATCACGCGGCTGAATTTAATAACTATAACAAATAAAAAATTTCATTTATAGAAAGTGATTAGGGAAAAGTTCCCATAACACAAGCCGCGTTTCCTTTTTGAATAGTAATACTGATCCTCTGCATCAGATGTTATCAAACGTCCTAACTTGATTGACTTTTCGCACCAAGGTCCCAGAGTTTCTACTGCAAAAGGAATGAAAAAATAATTGTCTTCTACGATTTTAGTGTATTTTGATATTTTTTTCTTTACTGCGTTCTCGGCTGCTGACCCTGCTTCTTTAGACGTTGAAGACAAATTTGATAAAACTAGGGTGTCAGTACGTGTAGCACTCCAAACCATAAGTTGACCATTTTTCTAAGGAATGATGGTCATTCCATCTGGTCTTTTGTTGTCATGCCTGCTCAAACTGTTTGATTCCAAAACCGAAGGAATTCGAGCCGATATCAAGGCTCTTAGAAAGGTATCGTTCAGTGAAAAGTGTCTAGATTGACGTTCAGTACTTTTCTTACATGACAAGCCATGAGTTCCTTTTTTAGTAACTTCTTCACCAGAGATACATTTATGTGGTACACATAAATTAAGACCTAGGCGCAGCAAGATTGAAATGTGGAAGGTGTTATTATCTAATAAAGTACCAATGCTTCTTTACGGTAAAACGTTGAGCCAGGCACTTGATTCTTTTCGTAAAGCTGCTTGGTGTAATGCACTGACACATTCTGAATTATTCAGAAATTTGCTTATCCTATTGCATACGTGATTGTCCCAAGTTCGTTGTATATGGCGAAAGTTGTCTGGAGGCATTTCGTGTTCTTCGTAATCTTTTTTCCATAAATTTAAAGCATTCTCGTAACAGGCAATGTCAAGTAAGTCCGGGTTTGTGGTTAACATGAATTGGACGAGACTTGACACTGAATTTACTGATGCAAGGAAACAAGGAATACTTATATCTGTTATTTTCCTAATCTCAATACCTCCAAAACGGACAGGTACAGAGGAAATTGCCCATTCTTCTGTGGATAGTTTAATGTTGATTATTTCTTCCAAACATTCTTTAATCTGAAGGTCTATCTTACATAACTTGTTCCATAACTTCCAAGTTGGCGTTGTTCGTAAGATGTAGCTTAATCTCAGAATTGCAAAACAATGACGTAATAAATAGTAGACGACATGGCTTTTGAGAATTTTTAGTCTGGTGAAAAAGACTTCCAGCGCTTGGAACTTGTGTGATAAAGTATCAGCGTACGTGTTTTCTGTAATAGCTGTTCTCAAGAGTAACATTTTCTTTTCTACGAGATGTTTGATGCCTGGGATGACAATGAAAAATTTTTCAAAACAATATTAACAGGTTCTCCACAAAAAAATTTCACATTTTTCGGGATTGACTTGTAGACCGAATTTCTTGCTTTTTTTTTCAGAAATTAAAACAATGTCAACTCGGATTTTAGCTGGTCAATAATTGGCTGGAGAACTAAACAAAAAATTAAACAACCAGCAGGATCTCCTTTTTTAACACCTACATGAGATAAGATTACTTGCTGTCCAAAGAAAAGAGGCGGCTCCGTGGCGTAGTGGTATGTGTGTGACTACTACGCCCAAGGTCCCGGGTTCGAATCCCGACACGGTCCGCTTGAAAAATGTTAGGCGAGCATTTTTCACAAAATACACCCTCGTTCGGATGAGAGGTAAAATGGAGGTCCCGTGTGTGAGTGTTGTCACGCACGTTAAAGATCCCTACCTTGCTTGGAACAGCAAGGATTCGGCAAAATTCCAAATTTACCAGGTAAAAAAAACTCGCTTCCTGGCCAATGTAGTACCTTCGGGTGGAGCATTGGAAAATCAAATGTAATGTCCAAAGAAAAGACTGGATACTGTTGAAACAATTTCACTCTTATAGTGAAGGGACATCGACAATCTTCCGACTAAGCTAGGAGTCTATTCCCTGGGTAGAGCTTATGAGGAGTGGTCGTGGGTTTCACAACAAAACTATTGTTTCGTGTACTGACTCTCAAATAAAACTAACGATAACAAAATTTCAATTACTACTTCTTAGCAGTTCCAAAAAATCAAAGCTCAAAATGCGGTGTCAGCATGACTATAATTAGTCGAGGCCTCACATATCTGGCGGCAGCATAACGATCGAAGCATCACATATTTGGCGCAAGTGAAACAATCGAGCCCTCACGTTTTTCGCGCAAGTAAAACGACTTCACCGTTATAGTGAAGAGGAATTGATAGTCTTCCGACTAAGCTAGGGTCTATTCCTCGGGTAGAGCTTATGAGGAGTGGTCGTGGGTTTCACAATAAAATTATTGTTTGGTGTACTGACTCTCAAATAAAAAATAGGGGGTGCAAAAGGGGCGCCACCAAGTCCTAGAATTGATAAAGTACGGGTTACCCTACGGGAAAATTTGGAAATCTTCAGGGGGAAAAATCGCTTTAACTGCAAAACGCCGGATCTGAAAGAAAACAATGTTATTATAATAACAAAGGACGCAAGAGATACACTCTTGCTACCTTATACAATAAAGAAAAAGAGTAGTTATTAATACCTAAAATTTAAACATAAATAGCAAAAGAAAATTATATATCAAACTTTTTGAAAACGGTGCTTAGTACTTTTTTATTGTGTCACAGTCATTTTTATAAACGGGAATATACTCTCTTTTAGCTTATTTATCTCTACCTTTGGATGCACTTGTCCAAAATAAAAAAGTTGTTCAATTAAAACAAATGATGGTCTTTTAATTAAATTTACCTTTTTTTGCTGTAAAATTTATATACAAAAATGTACAATAAAAACATGGTCTAATCTTTTAGACTCAGATATTTAAATACGAGAATTTTGATAATCTCTGCTATAATTCATAATGTCAACAATGAATTAAATATTACCATTGTAACAGTTTGATTTAACTGCTACGAATCTGGACGTTAGGCACCTTTATTTACCTCCATTTAGATTATACGTTAAACGAAAAAGCAAGTTTCTTTGTCTTATTAGTCGAAATTCTGTTAGGTAGGGATCAAAAGGCATATTTTAGTATTCTGCGCACTTGATAAGATCGGGCTATCTTATTCAACTTTTGGTGGAAGATGGACACGAAGCAGCGTGCTATTTTTCAAACGTTAGTTTGCTTGTTAGAAGCGTTTCTTCTTAAAAATAAAGTAAATCGCCGGCTAGGGGTAAGCTGATTTTATTTATTATACAATGATTTTTAAATAAGATTATCTGTTGTAGCAAATTAATTTAATATTTAAAAACGTGTTGTTCACTTCAATATGGTTTTGGTTAGATTGCCATTTAAGTGAATTTAAATACTTGTTCGAGTATTATAAAACGAATAAATTAGAAATTATCAGCAGATATATTGAACTAATTTACACTGTTTCTATATCTTGGATTGATCCCTGGAAAGCTTGCTTTTTTTGGATTAAGATTCTTTGGGTTAGAGGATCAGGTGTTCGAGTGTCCGCCATGAGGTCACACCATCTGTTGCTATTTCCATTGATCGCGTTTTGCCCTGAAGTGTGTTGAGGTCAAAGATGTTGAAAATACTTTATTCAGGTATTTATGTATATATCCATTTTACATTTTTATAAAAAAACTTATTATAATTGTTTGTTTTGCAAATGTTTATATACTAATTGCACTGTGAAGATACAATGCTTTAATTTATGTTTGAATTAATACGTTCTAAATTTTATCTTGTAAAAACCTCCGGGACATGAGCTCATATCACGACGGTTTATTTTGTTAGCCTTTTGCTACACTGTAATTATTAAAAAGAAAAGAAAAAAAATTTACTGAAGTAAAATTTACAGTTTTGTTAAAGTTCTAAGAGAATTAAAATTGTTTAAAGATTAAATTTTTATTAGTTTTACTAAAATAATTTTGCAGCTTAATTATCTTGTTAGTTCAATTACAATTATTATACGTATTTATGTCACATATTGTTTTGTCTTATTTCAAACTAAATCAGTGAAGTTTTTGTTGTATAAATTATTTCCATGTGTATACTATCGCAGAGATAAAACAAAGAACCCACGGTTTTAGCCCTGATGATAAGGTCTCCCAGAAGATTTAAGTAACAAGGTAAATATCTATTAAGAAAGATTGAATAGGTGAACATAATAGAAGTAAGACAAGTTACACCATAAAGTTTTTAAGTACCTAAAATGCACAGATCTGTTTACCTTGGTATACAAATATTTGTTATATATTCAATGCTAAATAAAATTAGTTCTCATAGCTACTTTATGTATTATTGAACTTGAATGAAATACTTTTCCGGGTTAAATAAAGAAATTGATAATCTTAATTATTTGCAGTAATGTTTAATGTAAGCAATAATTTATACTATAATGAAATCCAAACGCTAAAAGTTCTCTCGACTTCCTCGTAAACAAATTGACTAAAACGCTACCATTTTAGTTTCAAATATTTGCCTCGTTGTCAAGTTATTCAGAACAGCTGTTGTCAGGTCATGTCCTTAGGCAAACGCTTATCTTAGTAACTGGTTGTACTTAGAAACTTCATTAAAACAAATACCATGTTGAGACCATAAGTATTAGCTTGCGGTTCTTGGACAAACAAGTGACGTCAGCAAACTTTCTACACGTACATCTTACGAAAGCGTAAATTTGAGTTCTTCTTTTGAATTAATGACGAACTAAAAGCATAACAGCGTATTATACTAGACCATTATAGAGAACCATAATTTGTTGTGTAATGCATCGAAGTAAATCGAATCCTAAAATAAATCCATCAAATTAATTATTCGAATAAAACGGTAAAACGAGATACTGAATGTGCATCATTTGCGACTCTTGTTTAATTTATCTTAAAACGAGATTGTCTGATGGTAAACTGAGAAATTAAAACGTGATATCCCTATTAGTAAACTTTGGTCATTTGAACTGCATTTCCAATGTCAGTCGATTTTTGTGTCTTGTGCGCATTCCGTCGACGGAAGGATCAGTCTGGTTTGACCATTCGCTGCGGTTAGAAGCACCATGGGTCTCAATATGGTCCGAGCTAGCGATCTACGCGTCGCCATAGACGTGGCAGCGTAATCATGTGCTGAATGCACTTGACTTTGGTTTGTTTCTGATAACGGTAAGCAAGTTAAATAATTATTTAGGTGGACTAAATGATTTTAGTGTAGCGCTCACCGGATTACTAATTTTTAATCTCGCTAATTCACAAATTTATCAATTTTTAATCTTACTAATTCACAGTTTATAAGCTTACGAATTTACAAGTTCAGCCTATATTATTATTATTTATTTAATATATGACTGGTGATTGGGCTATACGATACTGATCTGAACATTTATTAACGTCGTGAAATTAATTGTTTATTTGAATAAAAAATGCAGTGTATTTTATAATTAAAATTATAGGCTTTTATAAGCGTCAAAAAATTGTTCCACTTTAGAGTAGCATTGGTTCAGATAAGGATACGACAAAAGAACCTAGTTTCTTACACATTCAAGTAAAACGTCTCTTTTGATGCTGGTAAAAGCATTTTGAAAGTCAACTTTCAAAATAACTTTATCTGTTCCTTGGTTTAGATTGACAAAAGTGCGAACAGCGTGTACGACGGCTTCACTGCCACCTTTGGTCCCAAAACCTAATTGTGTCGGAAAAAAGTATGATGCCATTTCTTCACGAACAGCAAAACATGCTAATTTTGATACTAATCTTCGCAACGTATTCTCAACGGCAATTGGACGGATTCCATCATATTTTTTTCCAAAGCGAACAAAGATGTTCCATACATTAACTTTGTAATGTTGTTGTTTACTGTTCCAGACAACATGAAATTGCAGAGTTTTGTTAGAGAAGTTAATAGAGTTTTTGCTGCTATTTCATTGGATTTTCTAAGAAGATCTTTGAAATACTGAGGACGGAATCCGTTTAAACCACATGCAGATCCGCTTGGGAAATTGAAAATAGATTTTTGAACATGTGACTCAGTTACGGTTAGGTAGTTTTCTTCAGTGCTGCGCGGTGTTGGGAAATTAAGAGAACGTGATGAGGAAGGATGTTTTTCCAGTAATTTGGAATAAGTGGATTCACTGCTCCTCCCTGGTCTCCGTCAGAAAATTTTGATTCGATGCGTCTGGCTAAAGTGGTTGTGTTTTTGTTGGCAGTTTTCTTATCTAAAATAAAATCCGCGGGAGAGATGGTGCTTATTTTGATTGTCTGTGAAAGATTCTTAACTTTTTTGACGGGAACTCGCAGTGTCATATAGGGAAAAAGATCATTGTTTGTGCAACATTTGTTCATTAAAAAAGCGATTTTGTTGGCGACAAGAATCCTAGCCCCTTTTGGAATTCTCTTTAGAATTTTGATTTGACGTTTGAAAACGGATATTTTATTTGCCAGGGATCAATTGTCAACCTCGACCGAAGTAATTGTTCTAACTTCACCAATAAAATCTTTATGGGCTCTACCATAATGAATACGAAGTCTTCTTATTACTTTATAAAGTTTTGTTGATTTTCCTGAAGGGCATCGAAGGCATGACATGATATCTTCGTCGTTGTTTGTGGTTTCGGTGTTTTCTCTCTGAATTTTAAAAGATTTACAAAGCCATTTATCTTCTGAATTGTCTAGAAAATCTACTTCTTCTTTTGATAAGGACATGCATTAACTGTGAAACCAAGTAGAGCATGAATCACAGAAATTCATGTTATCATCCGGAAGATCTCTGTCACAAGGACATAGGCTATCCATTTGGTGAAAGTATTCCTCAGCACTTAAAAGAAAGTATTCATTATGTCAAATAATTTGTCAAACATAAAGTCATTTTCAATCATTATCTAAATTAGTTTTAAAGTTTTTTTAAAAGTGTTCTTCAGTATTTTTAATTAATTTGGTGGATTCTCTGGATAAGAGCCTTTATTAAATTTTCTTCTAATTAAAGTATTTTTTTCTATACAACGAAAATAATAATTTTATAGAATGTCATTAACGATACTTATATAATATATATATAGTATTACAGTGAATAAGATGAAATAATAACTTAGACTTTTATGCAAAGCCCAAATGATCATTTCAAATCGAGCTAGTAATTGAAAGATAGAAAATATAAGGTCTTGGACAGCACTTGAACCTGTATCCTGGTTTTGCCGGAACCATGCGTTTACCAATTATGCCATTGAGACCGATGACACAATTAGGAAATTTACAAATTTATATCGTGTACACAACTATATATGAACCTAACTTTCAATTACGTTTGGCATTTTTGTCAATCATATCTGAAATTGTCAAGTTTTTGACTTATGTCAGTTATAGACAGGAAGCTACGCTCAAAATTACGGCTATAAGCCAAGTATTAAATATATAAATATTTTAGATAGTTAATTACACAAGGTAAGTTGATAAATACTATAGTATTACAGTGAATAAGATGAAATAATAACTTAGACTTTTATGCAAAGCCCAAATGATCATTTCAATTCGAGCTAGTAATTGAAAGATGGAAAATATAAGGTCTTGGACAAGATTTGAACCTGTATCCTGGTTTAGCCGGAACCATGCGTTTACCAATTACTCCACCGAGACCGATGACACAATTTGGAAATTTATAAATTTAAATCGTGTACACAACTATACATGAACCTAACTTTCAATTACGTTTGGCATTTTTCTCAATCATATCTGACATTGTCAAGTATTTGACTTATGTCAGTTATAGACAGGAAGCTACGCTCAAAATTTCGGCTACAAGCCAAGTATTAAATATAGAAATATTTTAAATAGTTAATTACACAAGGTAAGTTGATAAATACTATAGTATTACAGTGAATAAGATGAAATAATAACTTAGACTTTTATGCAATGCCCAAATGATCATTTCAAATCGAGCTAGTAATTGAAAGATGGAAAATATAAGGTCTTGGACAGGACTTGAACCTGTGTCCTGGTTTTGCCGGAACCATGCGTTTACCAATTACTCCACCGAGACCGATGACACAATTGGGAAATTTACAAATTTAAATCGTGTACACAACTATACATGAACCTAACTTTCAATTACGTTTGGCATTTTTGTCAATCATATTTGACATTGTCAAGTTTTTGACTTATGTCAGTTATAGACAGGAAGTTAATCACACAAGGTAAGTTGATAAATACTATAGTATTACAGTGAATACGATGAAATAATAACTTAGACTTTTATGCAAAGCACGACCCCCATACTTTATCGACACAGACTTGATTCCTAAGATACGATATTTTCTATCGGTGGGAAGTTCGGATGCACTTATTGTAGTTTTACGCTTCATATTTCATATTTAATTTTGTAAAATCCATATTTTATATGAGCTGGCAAATAAGAAAATAAAATAAATAAAATGTTAACAATTTAAAGCAGAAATTTAAATATTACAATTAAATCACTTATGAGTTAAGACCGAAATATAACTTTTAAGATGTTGTAGAAGATATAATTCGGTGTCTTGATGCAAGAATGATAATTTTAATCTAAAAAATCCTACCTATTTATGTCGAATTCTGCAGATGTTGAAACTGATATTTGAACTAGAAACCTAGTCTATTTATATCAATCTTCAGATCCTTTCCAATCGACATAAATCCTGTTATAAAACTTGAACTTCAACTTTGATACCCTTTCACAGAACGCTCTAGTTTCATATTGTTTGTGGAAAATTCTCAAAAGTCTTTTATTAACCCTAAGGTATTTAGTAAAACTACGTTGCATCAAATCGCTATAATTAAATAACTTTAAATAGAAGTATTGGCAAACTAAAAGTTGCTAAAATACATTAACTATTGTTGTAGGGGATAAAAACGATGGGGTACTTGGACAATTGACATACATTCACCCACCCTGCATAACAAATTTTAGATGCACTCTCTATATTGCAAAAGTAGCCTTTGAGAAGGATTAATACGAGACTTGCGATATTCTTCGTATTTAGAGCTACTACAGACGTAAACAAATTCCAAACTCTAGCAATCTTTAAACCAAAAAAGCCTGCCATATTTAAAATTAAAATAAATCTTTGGTGTAAAAGTGCTAAGGTAATTACATCACATTTGACTTTCCCATTTTCATTAACGCTTCAACAGGATGGAATTTGTAAAAATTAGAAATAACGTGTTTTATAGGACAGAAACTTGACCTTCCCAAATTATATTAAAACAGATTATATTAGGAATTATATTTACAGGATTCTTAACACTGGGTAATTCGCGAAGAAATATCACCCAAAATGATTTTAATTATGGCAATCTCCATAAATGAGAAAAACAATAAACATCTTTCAGCAATCTCTTCGACGTCATTAGAATGTAACATACTTCATTAATGGAAAATTTGTTGACTGAAAAACAAACTCCTTTCATTAAAAGAATAAAAAATCATTTAAGCGAAGCATATGTCTTAGCAATCTTTTCCACATCATTAAAATGTAACGTAATTGATAACTGGAAATTTTGTTGATATAAAAAGCAAACTTCTTTCACCTAATTAGTTAGATGTATACATTACTGCTACAAATGTGTTTGGAAAATATTCACATCAAAAAATATTACTTTTACCTATAAAATGCGTTTGAAAAAACAATTCTTAGAGGAATGTTAATTGCAAGACTTATTTATAATAATTTTTAGACTAGGATATTATGCACGCCGAAATCTCAAATTTTACAAGAATTAGTAACGATTCCTTTTTCCATTTTCAAAGGAGAGTTTAGCAAACAATTTCGGTTTCAGACTCTATAAAATCTTAGGGTCTACTAAGAATAAGAGAACTTGGTAATTGCATTATAAAATATTAAAAACAATTAAGCGTATTGTGTAAGATTTTTCTTAATCATCTGGTATCTTACCCTATAAAGTTTATACATGAAAACATTTAAAAATAAGAATGTTACAAATTCGGTGGATCTCACGTTTAAGCTTCTATATAATTTAAGATGAAAATCTGTAAAAAATTTTCTTAATCATCTAGAATTTTACCCTATAAAGTTTTATATTTAAAAGTAAGACGACGATAAATTTTAAATGGATTCAATGTTATTGGATTAAAACGCTTTGTATAACAGTAAAAAAGGAAATAACTAGGAAAAATTAGGAAAATTTGTTGAAGCAGAACAAAAGAGTAAATAAGTCTTTACGAAAATCTATTAACCCTGGAGACTGTTTAAACACCAACACACGGCGGACAGTAGTCATTAGCTTAATCAGGTGTACCAGTAACTTTACTTTGCGATGAAAACCTAATGATGGATATACTAATGTATGCTCTGGAATTTGACGTTGATGAACTATATAAAATACCGAGCGAGGTTGGAGGTTATATTTAGTCAACTACAATGCATGATTTTACAGGTATGTTACTAATGTATACTATAATAAATTTATATATTTCCTTTTTTAGATGTAACGACTCCAAAAGTCGAGTCAGACATATACCCCAATATCTGTGCCGGTGTTCGGTATGTTGGCGATAAGGTTGAGGGTCCCGAGATCATACGTTGGGGGTAAGTTTTTTATGAATCATACATGTAAATAAAATTATAATTTCATTATTGTAGATGTGGATCTAGATTTGGACACTATACGCCTAATAGAAGACCTCATACTTCGGCACGATATTGGGAGTCTTTAAAAAAATATTGTAATAAACATAAAATAGAAGTTTAATCTGAGACTTTCTATTTCTAAATATAATTTATGAAATTTTAGCAATACGTTAATCAGTTTTGTGATAAGGTCTGAAACAAAGTTTTATGAGTTGATTTTACAAATACTGTTACTTTCAAACGAAACAATTTCTATAAATGCCTTCTTTAAACATACACTCTTGACCGAGTAATTTTTATCCAGTTGGTACAATAAATGCAGTGTTGTGTAACGTTACATCCAGTGGTGGACGTAGTATCACCCGTTAAAAGGTATTTAAATTAAAAGCAAAAAATTTTTAATTGAATTTTATACTTTGCTAGTTAAACATTTAAAATGTAGGGGTTTTTGTTGCTAGGTCTTTTGACTTAAGTTATATGAGTAGATTGTTATTAAGAAAATCAGGTCCACATTTCCCCCAGCATCCACATTTCCCCACACATCTGGACCAAAAAGTTTTCTTCGACTAACCATTTTCATCTTTCGAGATAAATATATCTTGTTTGGTATCCGTTAATATTAGATTTTTCTCAGCTATCTGAATTTTTAGGAATTTTTTAGATAGCATCACCCTCCAGGGAGCTACCCTCATTTTAAGATTTCTTACCTGTTGCGATTTCTGAGCGTTCTTATAAATTTTTTTTATACATGCGATACATGAAATTAGTCTAAAATTTTACGCAGAATTCGAATCTGTAAACAGATTTGAAATCGGACCACGCCCTGCAAAGTTATACCCCTTTAAAGCTCTCAAACCTTTAAATTTTGCTCTTTACTCTATAAGCAAACCTAACAAATAATTTTTTTCGTCTAACCAATGCATCTTTCGAGATAAACCTATCTTGTTTGGTATCAATTAATATTGGATTTTTCTCAGCTACCCGAATCTCTAGAAATTTTTTAGATAGCGCCATCCCCAAGGGAGCTACCCTAATTTTAAGATTTCTTACCTGTTGCGATTTCTGAGCGTTCTTATAAATTTTTTAGTCATGTGATACATTAAATTAGTCTAAAATTTTATGCACAACCCGAATCTGCAAACAGATTTAAAATCGGACCACGCCCTGCAGAGTTACACTTTAAAGCTCTCAAACCTCTAAATTTTTTGCTCATCTATGACATATGCTTTAACCAACACAAAGAAATAAGCACACAAAAGTTTAATAATATATTTTATCCGATTTACAGTTTAATAAACTAATAGAATACAATTGTAAAATATAACATTATTTTCCTCGTGTAGTTGAATCCAAGCAGATTAAAGTAACCTGTAACAAAAAATAGCAATTAATGTGATGTTTGAAAAAGACCTATAACAAAAAGAGATTAATATGCTGTTTAAAAAGAGAGGAAACATGTTTTCGGTTAATAAGACATATTGTCGTTAACCTAACAATATGAGAATAATGTAAAAACATGTGTTTTAAATATGTAAATGGGAAGGTCGACTTTTACGTAATCATCCTCCGAATTACATGTGAAAGCTGTATATAATTTCTTTTTAAAAGTGTATATCTTCTCCAAACAAATACGGTTATTACACGGAAAACCACGCTAAATGCGAGTCAATTAATAGCAATTTAATACTGCTTACTGACCTACCTTAATTAGGTTGCTGTACTATTAGGAATGATGTACTTTTTGTTGTCCTCGCCCGACAAACTGATTTTATTAATTAATTGGGTATAAAGTTGGTGTTTACATGGTTTCGTTTAAGACCTCGTACATATTTTCCAGATTACTAGAAGACGTTATAACCATACTTTTTGTGTTAAAGGATTTCACATCGGTAGTCTCTTCTCCCATTTTGGTGTAAACGCCGTAGAGTTCGCAATTAACTTTTATTGCTGTATGTTGTATTCCTTTCTCATTAATTAATCGAATAAACCGCTCTTTCTGTTTCCAAAGAAGCTCGGACACTCCTTCGTCGACACTAGCGTTCTTTTTGCGATAGCTAGTCATACGGTTGTTAAACGCAGTGCTAACCATTTCTACACCATCGTCGTTAGTAGCGGTAACTGATGCATTGTACTTTGCTGCGGACGGATGTATAAGCTTAACCGTGGACGATGTTACACCACGACATTTGTTCTGATACCGTTTGAGAGCATTTTTTCCAGGTATAGGAAGCACCGCACGAGTCGCATTTAAAAACGTTTGCAGGTACCATTTTAGTACAAAACAAAATCCGTACTATAAGACTTTGGTTAAACTTGTAAGCGAACTAACTTATAACTAAAAAGCTTACTCTAGCGTACCTGATTTATGTTCCCTATAGAATGCAAAGCGAAGGTTTCCGAAGACAGTCGAACAATGTTCAGGATTCAGCGGGGAACTAAATGACGTCATAATCCTTGCTGGTCGTCCAGTACATTTAGCGCCAATGCATGCACCTGGTTCGAATCGTCGTTGGTGCGAATGCAGTTAGTAGAAACACCGGAAAACGTCTTCCATGTTATACAGATCGCGTGCATATTAAAAAATCCAAAAAGGTGGTAGCACGCGCACACAAATTGTGTGCAAGTCGTGCTGTAGAAGATGCAGTGCTACTATAAACAAAAACTCAATAAAAACACTTTAAACCTTTACTAAGGGAATACCAAACTTGTTGTATACAGAATACTTACTAATAAAACAATTTAATTTTAAATAACTTCTACGTCATATTTTAGGAAATGGTAGGCTTGAATATTTTCTAAATGAATCACCAAGCGAAAGCATATGCTTAGCGGTATTAAAATTAACCATTAATTTCCCATTTTTACGACCGTGGTTAATTATAGATTAAAATTTAATTTGTTTACGTTCGAGCTTCCCGTAAACTAACATATTTTATAGTAACAGTGCGCTGTATAATACATGCATACCCCTTCGCCGCGCTACTGCTATTCTTGTAGTTGCTAGAAAAAGTCACTGCCATTTTTTTCTGTTAGGACCGTTGCAAAGAACCATTCTATATATTCTTTATAATTATAAGTGGAATTTTGGTCAGCATTTCAAAAATGTAAAAATCCAATATGGCGGCTATTTAAAAATAAAAAGTTGAACATCGTCACGCAAAATTTAGATGTTCTAGACAAAATCTAAGTTGAAAATGTGAAGCGCAATGGGGAATTACCATGATGTAACAAAGTTGAACATTCTATTTCAATTAGTAGACTAACTACGAGCAAATAAAGAAATCGTCAATTTTGTGTTTTTTTCCTCTATCTAGTAACTTAAGAAAATTTTTTGAAATTTGAAAACCGATCTGAGATACCCTCATGATTATGCAACTTTTGTCCCATTTAACCAAGATCGTATCTCCTACAGTTTCCAAGATCCCCATGTACTGCATTTTATACTGTACACACTGTATATCGATACGTACCACTACGTATCGATACGTATCGATATGTACCGCTACGTATCGATACGTATCGATATGTATCGATGTGTATCGGTACGTATATATATATATATATATATATATATATATAGCGATTCTTATCGGAACGTTTAGATGTCTAGATGAAATATACATATCGAGACGTAGCAATCGTATCGGTACGCAATGGTACGAATCGATACGCATCGATAATTTATGTACTTTTTTCTTTGGGGTATAAATCACAAGATCGTTTTAAAATAATGTATTTACTGACAATTTGATCTTTCACTTAAGATTGTTTGCTATCAAAATAATTAAAGTTTCAAGTTTAATATTTGCGACATAAGTATATATATATATATATATATATATATATATTGCTGTGATACCACCAAAATCCTGGTACTCCGCTTTTCGAATCGAGCCCCACAGATTGGGCGCCAAGAATGCTGTGTTACCCTGATTTATTGGATTCGAGCCTCACGAATTGGGCGTCAAGAATGCTGTGAAACCTCTTGAATTACCTGGTCTGTTGATTTTCTTCTGTTAATCGCCTCGGCTGCTCCTCTAGATAGCTTTCATCCTCATACATATTAAAAACAAACACATTCCTACCACAAACATCAACGTCAACTCTATTTACATCAATATTCACAATACATTAAAATTTCAAAATTAATATTCAGCATAAATTTTAATATCGGAAAATTTCAAAATTAAATTTATTATCATTTTAATGTGCATCCAGAATTAAAGTCCTTGTAGGATGCCTACTAATTACGATAACAATATATGCAGAGTACAAAGGGAGCATCTAACACCCCTTTACGTTAATTAACCAGGTTAGTCTAATTGAGCTCAAAGACATACCCATATTTTTAGCATAATCCAGAACATCAATACTAAATACCCCTTTCTACTTAAACAAGCAAATTTCACCTTAAAATTAAAATATTATTGTTAGTACAATTTCACTACTGTCCATTTTAAATAAACAAATTAGAAAGTTATTCAACACACACCAACATCTCAAAGTTCAAACAAAATAGTATAATTTACCTGAAGGTTACTTGCACTCGTAGCTTCAATGTACATCGTCCCTTTTGTTAATCACACCATTCTAACTGGGTTATATTTACGGCTTCTGATTCTCAACGCTTTAAAAATTTTCTCCATCACCATTTATTTGAAGTTGTTTCAGGGCTTTTCCAGAACTAATCTGTGTATATCTGAACCTTGTTTTGTGGATCCAGACCCGTTTATGCACCATTTAAGTATTAATACCCCCGAAAAATAACAAAGAACTTCATACTTCTTTCACCAAGATACGCCAAAACTGCCTACTTTTGTGTATTTATTTGTCATAGTAAATTTTCACCAATTGGTACAGTGATACTAAATTTTATTACCTTGTATCTAAGTGCACTCAAGTATATTCATGTTAGCACGTAAATAACAAACTGTTTTAAATCACCAAAATATACGAGCAAACTTTAAATTATTCTATCAAACTAAAATGCACTGTTTAACGTCTTGAATCAAGTCGCGGATGTAAGAGAGCTTCTTTATATTCACCTCGGTATATATAGAAGTTAGCCTGTCTGTCGGTCTGTTCCCAAAACGGCCAGTTTCTAGAATTTCGCATGCTCTGTTCCCAGTCCGTAGCCCGCGCGTCGGTTTTTACGAATTTTGTACTCGCCCCAGTTAAATCTCAGAAAATTTCCACACGGCACGCAAACATGTCCGAGAATACCTAATTAAATTTTATACAGAAATCGTTGTTTCTACCTCTGATATTTGCATCCTATTTTCAACCAATTGTGACCCTCGTGACGTTGCTTAAATCACGCCTTTTACTATATGTGTCTCGGTCTTGTGCATATTATCTGTCTCTATCTAACCTGTTCTTATTAGTGCAAATTGATATTCCTTATTATCGATTATTTCAGTCCATGTGGACTATCTGGGTTAAATAACCCCGTATCGCACCTTCTCGTGAATATTAAGCCCCGGTTTCTCCAAGATTCTTTGAAACCATTTGTTATCTACAAAATTTTCGCCGTACATGACATTTAAACTACGCAGGTGTTCAAACATAATATTAATTCTCAGAGCTTTATTTTCTGGTATTATAATCTTGGATTTTCACAGACTTTTATGCTTATTATTAATAATGGTTTAATTAACTCCAACTAAAATTGACTTCTATCCTTTCATTTTTAGCGAATACAAATTAAATATTAATTATTATGTGTACACTTTGTTTAATACCGGTTACTTAAAATAGGGTTAATTAATATAAATTTTGCACGTAATTTCCATTTGTTTCTTTCCTCGGAATAAATACATTACACGTAGAGCTTGTTAATACTGTTTCTTTTGATATAAAGCGTCTTGTACATGATTTAAATCTCTGATTTTTACTGAAACTAATAAATTTTTATGCTTCACGGTTTTAATAACGCGTATTATCTAATAATATTCATTATACACGGTGATTAAAATTATTTTATGTAATTCATTAATTTTCTACCCTGGTCTAAATATGAGTAATATATATATATATATATATATATATATATATATATATATATATATATGTATATAGGGGTGGGCGATACGGGATTTTGCGTATCGATACATATTCTATATCGATATGTATCGATATATCAAATATCGATACGTATTGATACATATCGATACGTATCGATACATATCGATTATCGATATATCGATATTTATTTATCGCTGTATCGGGAGGGTCGATATGGGGGTCGTATCGATACATATCAATATATCGATACGCCGACCCAGCCCTAGATATATATTTTCGTTAGTAAAAGGAATGACTGTGCAAGACAAAATTTTCTAAATAGAATTAAATACGTCGCAGAAAAACTTGATGTTTGAGTTGCGTAGTTATTTACACGATGCATGCGAATATAAACTTTTAGTAAAACCCGTTAAATAAACTTGTTCAAACAAATAAGGTGAAATTGAAATTCAAAACTGTCTTTGGTACAAATAACACGTTACCATAGAAACAAATAATAAACTACATCAACGTTCAGCATAACAGACTTGAAACACATACCTTTTGATGGTTTGTAAAATTTCCGTTGAATCACTTTTAGCTGAATCAAAACACTATAAATATATACCCCCTATCCTTTAACTATTAACACAATTTTAAACTTCACTTGAAAGATTGACTGTTTTTAATATGCAAAGACATACGCGTATAGGTTGTCTGTTCATTGTCTACTGCTTATGAATGCGGTATTGTAAAAGTACTAATCAACGCTAATTATATTATCCTTTCAGTAATGTATGCATAAGTATAATTACATTGAATAACCTTTATGTGTAAGAATTGTGTTTGTTGGTTAACAAAACATTTTGTTTGTTAGCGAAAGTATGTTTTCTACAAATTGATAAATCAAAATATTTAATATATGTTTAAAATCAATTTCAAAATATTATTTCTAGGTTCTAAGTTTTACTGAAATAATTAATCTATTAAAACTTTGTAATGGGGATGTGAAAGCAATTATAATTTCATTATCCGTTATTTTGATGCAATACTAATCAACTTTTACCAGTAGCGAACAGTTTTTGTAACTATTGATTTTTGGAATGGCATATCAAAGTCGAAAGGTGGCAATTAAACGTTCCTATATTGTATGTTTGCAATTGACGAAATTATTATTCTAAAAAATTTGTTCTACATTTCCTGTTTTGACAAATATTATAAAAATATTGTTGGAAAACAATAAATGTACATTTTGAGATTCAACGCGATATCTAATTATATCTTTCAACGAGTGATACATCGCCCATCACTAGATGTAATCTTACACAACACAGCATTTATTGTATCAACTGGATAAAACCTACTCGGTTAAAGACTTATTTACTCTTTTGCTCTGCTACAACAAATTTTTCCAAATTTTTTCCTAGTTAATATTACTGTTATACAGAACGTTTTAATCCAATAACATTGAATTCGTTAAAAATTATCTTGGTCATACTTTTAAATATAAAATTTTATATGGTAAGATTCCAGATGGTTAAGAAAACATCTTAGGGAGTTTATCTTAAATTATATAGGAGCTTAAACGTGAGAACCACCGAATTTGTAGCATTCTTATTTTAAAATGTTTGTCATGGATATGTTAAATTTTGGGAATGCTTAATTTTGGGTATATTAAATTTTTGGGTATGTCAAATTTTGGCATGTCAATTGGGAGTGTGTTAAATTTATTATTCAGGGGCATCCTCATTTCTCATCATCTTATAGATAATAAATCCATTGTGTAACCTATCAAATTAGTATATAATTTCTGAGGAATTCATCTGTACAAATTTTGAAATCGGAGCAATTCTCATGGAGTTACTCCTGTTTTTAGTTTTGTCAATACCAATTGTTTCGTTTAAAATTTATCTTCGTCATACTTTTAAATATAAAATTTATATCGTAAGATTCCAGATGTTTAAAAAAACATCTTAGACTTCATCTTAAATTACATAGGAGTTAAACGTGCGAACCACCGAATTTGTAGCATTCTTATTTTAAAATGTTTGTCATGGACATGTTACATTATTTGGGATGTCAAATTTGGGTATATTAAATTTTTGGGCATGTCAAATTTTGGCATGTCAATTGGGAGTGTCAAATTTATTATGCAGGGGCATCCTCATTTCTCATCATCTTATAGAAAGAAATGCAATTTTAATAGAAAGTGAATTCCGAGCAAGTTATTAGTTATTTGATGATTTCACCAATGCAAATTATTATACAGTGCTGGAAATAATTACATGTCACTCAGACCAATACGCCGTTGATATAACCGTAGCACTATCGTTAGCACAAATGTTTGGGAGAGAGTTTTTTGAAGATTCCGGTTACCACAGCACATGTTCCACAACAATTCTATAAAAGGCGAGTGCAGTTATCACGTGCTTGAGCTTTCTGACCTACGTATCTAGCAATGTTCAACAACAATTTTTCCTCGAACACCAACAGTTTATGGCCTACACACCTGCTGTCACTCAATCATTTTTCATTTCTTAACTAACTTACTTTTGTCAAACTTCTTCATTATATTTTATTCTCCCTTTCTAAAAATTTCATTCTTACACTTTGTGCGTATAAGCTGATAGGTTTTGAAGTAAATGTGATCCTGTTCGTGTCAACGGTATAAAGTCTAAAATATTAACTAAGTGATTCCTTTATGATTCCTTTGAAACTGTTTTACAGCTCCTTACAAAACCTGTTTGACAACTACTATTTTCCTACGGTTGTCTTAAAAGCGATGTAATGTTGAAGATTTGTTGGTAAATGGTTATGTGCAAATACTAATTATGATTAGACAATTGTACAATTATTGTACATTTACGCATAAATGCTAATCTCCAGAGATTTTAAATTACTGGAAGGTTTTGCACTCCACACATACCGGATTAGTTAAAAGTATGGAGACGACGATTTATTGTCGTTAATATTCATTTTAGGAAATTATGTTCAATACAAAAGTTTTTTATGAAGTTTATCTACATTTGAGAATACTTGAATTTTTTTTCTTTAATTGTTTTTGAGTTACACCTGTCCGCGTAATTGTTTTAAATGAGAACCGGTTAATTGTACTTTACTATTCGATAGAGCATTTTTTCTCTTTACAAAAGTATGCTGTTTTTTTAAATCTATTTTAATAAGATTTTTACAAGAAAACACCGGTTCACGTATTTAGGAAAAGTAGGTACATCTAAGATCGACAAAATTATTTGCAATAAAGTTATCGGTCACAATTTTATCACTAAAAACAACTTAATAACTAAGTAAATTAAATTAAGTGTTCAAATTGTCACGCATTTGTAATTTGACAGTGACCCAATCGATTTACAAAACCCAGAAAAGTATTCTCTAAAAATTTACGAGAAATTCCTTGTATCGTTCTGGTGATTAGGATTTTTAAATCTTCGATGTCATCATCGGGCCTATCTTTGAAAACTTTGTTTTTACGTATCCCCAAAAAGAAAATCTATAGCACTTAAATCAGGCGAACGGACTGGCCACTCAATGTTCCCTTGTTTCCTAATCCATCTGTTTGGAAAAAAGTTATCCAGATACTGACGAACATTTAAATCATAATGTGGTGGGGCCCCATCTTGCTGGAACCAGATTCTGTTTTTGCGAGCTGTTGGTTATTTTCATGTGGATAGAGCGTAGCGTAAGCAGGTATAATTTCATTTTGCAATAACTACAAATACAGAGCCGAAGTTAAATTGCCATTGATGAAATAGGAACCCATAATATGACCCTCTAAAATGCCAACCCAAACATTCACCATTTGGGGATACTGCGTATGGTGCTCCAAAAGCCAAAACGAATTATTAGATGACCAGTATCTGCACTTATGTCTGTTTACTTCGCTGGTAAGGCAAAAAGTAGCTTCGTCAAAGAAAAGAATATTGTTAACAAAATTTTTGGTATTACTGCAAATATTTGACATTTCTTCACAAAATTGTAGTCTCCTATCAAAATCATCTTCCGTCAACTCGTATACAAGGTGTGCCTTATAAGGTTTATACTTTTCACTTTTTAACATTGAAACGACCGACGATTGTGAAATATTGACATTGGCCACTAATTGGTTGGTTGATAAATGGGGATCTTCAGATACAGGTAATAGAATATCCAGCTTCTTATTATCGGTTTTCGCTGTTTTAGGTCTACCACTCCTTGGCAAATCTTTAACGCTAACCGTTTGTTCAAAGCGTTTTAAAGTTTTACCAACAACAGATTTAGAAATTGGATCTTTATTTGGATGCATATTATTAAATAAATTATAAATGTCTTGTAGACTTCTGCGTCTATCTCCTTAACCCAGCATCATAAGCATTTCAATTCTTTCAGGCTCACTTAAACTCGTCATTGCTAATACTAACAGCAATAAATTGCACAAACGTACTTGATGTAAGCAATAACCACTGATAAAGCTGTAGCATACTAAATTCCTCAAAAGGTAAGTAGTATGTTTACTCTACCATATAGGTGGCAGAGCTTCGATAGATTACGAGGGGTTCCTGTTTGACGCTTAAGCTCAGGGTAAAAAAGATGTTAAATGGCTTTGAGAGAAAAGGGTCCCTCTAAAGAGATCTTCCAGCCAGCTAAGCTTCTTCAACTTAGGGCAGAGCTATGAGCTAGGGTCGTAGGATGGTATACGATAAAAAAAGAAATGTTATTGGACACCACCGTATCTTAATAAATTTTATAATACGAAACTATCCGAAGATCAGATACGGAAATCTTCGAGAAAAAAAACTTAAGACGAGTAACATAAAAAAATACTTTCTTTTGTTTCTGCACTCTGGATTGGGAACGACGATCTCGTACTATCTGAAATTTAACTACACCTAAACATTTTTAGACTAGGGCTGCATTAGAGCCTAGTCACTTTATCACCAAAAAAAATTATAAATAGATCCACTAGTCAAAATTATACTTAAAAAAAAACTTTTAAATTTAACACCAATAATATCATTCTTCAATACCAAAATTTCATATTGGTAAAATGTTTGCTTCAATAGGACAGTTACTGCTGACTTCAAAGAAAGGAAGTTTTAAGACAACTTATTATTTTTTCTAATAATTTATATATATATATATATATATATATATATATATATATATATATATATATTGCTATACTATTCGCGGAATTTTCTTGCCCTACTTTGGGTTGTTATTTTTATTACTATGAACTGGAATTCTTGATCCCTTCGTTGTGCGCCTTATTAATTTTCTACGTACTCTAAATTATTGGACCACCATTTTAATATTCACTAGAAATTGTAGTTATCTCATCAGCCGGCTGTCTTCTTAATATTGCTATCAACTGGACTTTATCTTTAAACAACTTTATCTACCAATGGCAAAATTCGATACGTTACCGCCTTGCGGGTTATCAATTTCCTATTCAACTTGTGGCTCCGCCTTTGTACTATTTAAATCTTATGACCTCGGCTAGCATTTATTTGGAATTATAAAATTCAGTAAATTTCGATTTTATATAATGAAACCAATATGTTATGTACAGCTTTTGAAATTATTTGTAATACATTTTTAAATTAGTTAACCTTATAAATTTCATTTATTAACAACCATCTAGTATGTACTCAAAAACCCAAAGTCACCAAAAAAACTTATTATCTTTACCAACAAAGTGTAGAATATTCTAAACCTGTTATCATATTACTCATTCTATACGTATGCAACCTCTTTTGTTGACTTTTCACAAGCATCTCGTATTTAGCAAATTGAAAATAAAATAAAAATTTATATAGAAAAACAAATGTCTTATAACTAAAAATCTGACCTGGTTTTATCTTTTTCACATCGACGCTTCCAATAAAAATGATTTTCCCCAATTCTGGATTCCATTCAAATTATTGCCATTACACTATGGACCACCACCATTAAATTATACACCCCAATTTATTTCAATTCTTCAAACTTAGACTTTTATCATTCTTGCCCCAGACTTAAAATTGTAGTTTGTTTCACCCCTGTACTTCAAAATTGTATTATTTTTCTTTTCCCCTGGACATCTAAATTGTATTACTGTATTTTTCCCTTAACATCAGAATCATAGTCTATTTCCCTCAGACCTCGAAGCCCTATTATTTTTATGTCTTAGTTTACAATAAATTCATTAAAAACGTACTTACGTTTAAACGGCAATTATAATCTTCATATTCGCACTCATTTTATTTCACTTTTATAATTATTACGTATTACTAAGTTTTAATGGCAACGCACTTCGGCCTTCGTTGAGTTCAAAACTGACTTTCTTATCAAGGTGCTTGCTAATATATTCTCGAATTCCCACTCCATCCGTGGGTATGGTCTAGAACTCGTCGCTTGTTTCTGACCAATCAAATAATTTCATTTAGAGCAGTTTCTGATGTAATGCTCCACGATTCCCCATAATCACAACCTGCCCGCAGCTGTCTTTCGTTATCAACATGCTGTATTTTGATAGATTACTTGCTTTTCCATAAACAACTGATGCAACTCGACTTTAAATTTTCATGTTTACATGCGATTCACGCAATTTTTAATCATTTCTCTTATTAAAATTGGTTAGATCTTTGTACGCATTTATATTGACTACCTGAAACTCTATTTCTATATCCGTATTAATTTAATCGTCTGGAGCTCTTTTTTTAATGCGTGTCTAATTACACTTTATCATTTATTCCTAAATATACGCGTGCTTCCACTGAAAAATATCCTTATTTGTTTTACCTAAATTAACTAAACTTTATGTACAGGGTATTTAATATTTACTATCTACTTAATACATGTATTTCTCATTTCTACGCCAACTATGCGTCTTCCTATGTTTACCTGCGTCGCCCAAAAACTATTTCTACTTTATATACAGGGTGTTGACTACTTACTATCTACAAACTATGTCTATTTCTTAATTATTTCCTTAAATAAGTACAGTTTTCTGCTGCCTATTCTAATTACTCATTCCTGATCGACCTTTACTATAACGTGCACCCTTAAACAACCCCTTATCACAGCAATATATATATATATATATATACATTGTTTATATAAAGCTATCTGTACGGAGACTTTCAAAACAGTTTCTTTATTACGATTTAACATTAATCTCTGAATATTCATGGGATATTTTTTAGTTGCATATTTTACATTAGTTCTCTATAAGAAATATATAATTTTCATTTTTTTATGATACAGTTTAATCATGATACTTGAATAGGATCCTGTTCAATTTACAAGAAACAAATTAAATGCTCAAAAAAAAGTTGTCGATTATAGAACTATATTTTTAATAGACATCTTTAATGGAATCAAAGGTCAAAGAAAAATACTTATTGTTGGCATTAAACTATACTTCAGGTGTACTGTCAAAATGTGTTATACACAATAATTCGGCAAACAATTCTTATCGTATCACATGTTTAGTTATGCAAACATTTTAATATAACTTTGTAACTTCAAAATTATTTTATAGAAATACCTTGAAAAATAATCAGGATTATTTAAGCATTATCCAAATACTAAATTTTGAACTAAACTTTACGTGTATCAATTTAAATGATTATCAAACGTTCACAAAAATTTCAAGAATTAAATTTAAATAAACATATATAGTTTCTTCGAAAATTGTTTGTACATCTTAAATGAATGTTCCTTGAAAAGAATATAGGTATAAAATGGAGGATGACTCACCGCTGGCTATCTACTTGGCGGCCGGGTTTTTTTACAACATCTGCGTTCTTACTCTTGTAGTTGTGTGCTGCTGACGCAGGGATCCGGATTTGACTTTCATACTAACCAATCATATGTGGGGATTTCCACTCTTTTGCCTAGCAACAATTGAAACTGCATCTAAAGCTCAACCAATTTCCATACGGTTAACAGTTGTTTAATATGATTCATAATTTTTTTTACTTTAATACTCGAAACTTTAAAACTTTAAAACTTGGAATTAATACTTTAAAACTTGCTTCATATTTAATACTCGGTACTTCAAAACTTAGAATTAATACCTAAAATTTTTAACTTGCGCTGAAACGAAACGGGAAAAATTGAATTTAAAGGTAAGTTTGAGAATTATTTTCTTACCGTAGAAATGTATGTACAACTATCTTAGGTCGATGCTACAACTTAAAATGTACCCATGGTATACGTTGACACCATCTTACTGTCCTCTGGGACGGCATGTTTAATTAAAAACCTGCAGGCCCTCGATAACACTTGTTTTCGGATTACATGCTAATATCAAAATGGCTTTGACGACGAGGCAATGTTAACTATTCAAGCATGCGCCAGGAAGGGGGATATTGAATCAAGATACAAACAAATAGAAGAGTTTTAGAATTTTACTTTGGCTATTCAAATGTAGATGGGGGCACTTTGTATGAATTCGTAATATAAGGTTTCAATAGAAGTTTAATATTTATTGAGTAGGTGTGTTGAACAAAAGTGTATATTTAAATAACAGAAAATCGTAATTGTTACAAAGTTACCACACTCGAGTTTGTTTATCTCATCACTTTGGCTATCTTAGATGTACTTACTATTCGTAAATACTTAAACCGGTGTTTTCTTGTAAAAAATTTATTAAAATAGATTTAAAAAAAAACAAAGATACTGTTGTAAAGAGTAAAAATGCTCTACCGAATAGTAGAGTAAAATTAGCAAGGTTTCCATTTAAAAAAATTACGCGGACAGGCGTAAAAAAATTTCAAGTATTCTCAAATGTAGATGAAAATCTCCTAAAAAAACTTTTGCATTGAACCTAATTTCCTAAAATGAATATTCACGACAATAAATCGTCGTCTCCATACTTTTAACTAACCTTGAATATGCAATAACAGTCCAACTGAGTAAACTTTATAAGCATTCTTTTGTCAAACTTCATAAATCTTTTGTGTGTGTTTAGTTTGAGTAAACAAAACAATCTGATATTCGGGAAACAACTATAAATTAATCTGCCCTAGATATCATTAAACGTAGACATACAAACTTAAAGAAATCTGATATGGACGTTTTTGTAGCTCCTAGAAAGTATCGTACAAATCCTAGACAAGATGGTAGCTGGTTTTCAATTATAACACATATGTAAGTTAGATAGACGCAATTGTAGTGTGGCTAATGGGTTTTCTATAAAAATTAGTTTCGGTATCAAAATATTTTTGGACTATAAAGAGGGAAAGAAAGATGATGCCTACGAAGTTATGGAAAAATTTGAGTCAAAGCAGCTGGGCAATATGTTAGAGCAAAAGTGGAAAACCGGTCCAAAAACCAAGTACCACTTTATAAAAATTCTGATTGGAATATTTAAACGGGACATACTATTGTTGGGGATTTCTCTTTTAATTACAGAACCAGCAGCAACGTAAGTACGATATATATCTGTTTTATGCTAATGTTCAAATTTAGGATTATTATTCCATTACTTACGGGAAAAATTGTACATTATTTTACACCCAATCAAACAGACTTATCATTTTCCAAAGCAGTAGTACTTGCTTGTAGCTTAATTGTAGTGATTATGGTCTACACGGTTTACCTGAACACATATATATTGTTTTTAAAGGAACTTGCATTGAAAATGAGGACTTGCACTAGTAGTTTGGTGTATAGAAAGTGCCTAAAATTACATTCCAATTACAGGCATAAATTTGGAGACGGAAAGGTTGTGACAATAGTAACCAAAGACATAATGAGTTTTAACTATGTTGTTGATTTCGTACTTTCACAACCTGTAGCAATAATTCAACTTATAGCTATGTCATGGTTTATGTATAGTATAATTGGGGTATCGGTAGTTTTTGGAATTTTAATCCTCTTGATAGTGATTCCAATTCTAGGTATTTATCCGCAAGAAATTTATAAAAACGAATAGCGTTTAAGTTTTAAAAAATAATTTACAAAAGGTTGGGTGGCTGGTTAATTGAGTACAATCCATAAGGTTAGTGTTATGCTTGTTGCTCGAAATTCGTTCATATACAAGGTGAATGGTATCGTTCGTGCAAAAATGTACTGGGATATAGTACACTTAATTTGCAACAAAAATTGTTAATATGACCCCTGTCCTATCTCGATTGGTTTAGGAGATATGTTTTTTTTAGTCTATTTCTTAATAACGCGACTTCTTGCAGTAAAAGTTAAATTTCTCGGCTTCTGCTGCAAATAACTAGATAAACAAACCGATTTTCATAAACTACATTAAATTTCCTATAAAAAACAACTATTTCGATTTTTTAATTTTAAAAGAAACATTTATTATAAAGCATTAACAAGGTAAAAATTACAAAGGAAATTTTTTTAACAAAGTTTAAAGTAATATTACAGCGAAATTATTTTATCTACAAATGAGCAAATGTCACAAAAACAACCTCATTTCATAAGGTTTCCAGCAGACAAAACACTTTCTATTTTATTTTTAATTTATCAAGTATGGAAATATGGAAACAAATATTTGTTTCCAATTCGCATTAAAATTCGCCCACTGCCTTGATTATCTAATGATCTCACAATGTTTTTCCGGTATTACGGAGGCAATAATTTGATAAATAAAATTTTATTTGTATTGTTTAAAATTCTGACCACCGCACCTGATACAGGTTCTTGCTCTTTTCCGCATACCTACCACAGTCACGTTGATAGATAGCTTCTTTCTTAAGAGTTGACATCAATTTTCGAGTCTTTGTCTCAAATTTTCCAAATTGACTACCTCCGTGCTGTATACGTATTCTCCCGGGTTCGAATCCCGACACGGTCCGCTTGAAAAATGTTAGGCGAGCATTTTTCGCAAAAATACACCCTCGTTCGGATGAGAGGTAAAATGGAGGTCCCGTGTGTGAGTGTTGTCACGCACGTTAAAGATCCCTACCTTGCTTGGAACAGCAAGGATTCGGCAAAAATTCAAAATTTTCCAGGTAAAAAAAAACTCGCTTCCTGGCCAATGTAGTACCTTCGGGTGGAACATTGGAAAATAACATGTAATGTATACGTATTCTTTTAAAAAGCCCCATACAAAGTAATCCATGGGATTCAAGTCAGGCGATCTTGATGGCCACGCAATCGGAGTAGGTAAATAAGGCCGGTCCTAATTCAAAACGCGACAGACGTATTTTCCATGTGTAAAATACGTCTGTCACGTTTTGAATTAGGATCGGCCCTATATAATTTCAATGTAAAATAGTTGTGAAAACATTTGAATGTAAAATAGTTGTGAAAACATGAATTCTTATATACTTTCAATGTAAAATACTTGTGGGCACGTTTTGAATTAGGATCGGCTTTATATTACTTTCAATGAAACACACACGTATGTTGAAAAAAATGTAAGTGCAGAGAAGAATGTGTGTAGCTGTTTTGAATTCGGTTTTCTAGCGAGAAGTTACACGTGCACCGTTTTGAATTAGGATCGGCGTTATATACTTTTAATGTAAAATGTGAAAACCTGAATTCTTTTCAAATGTAAAATACTTGTGGGCACGTTTTGAATTAGGATCGGCTTTATATTACTTTCAATGGAACATATTTCAAAACACACGTATGTTGAAAATGTAAGTGCAGAGAAAATGTGTGTAGATGTTTTGAATTTGGTTTTCTAGCGAGACAGTATGACAGATGCAAAATATCGCATTCAAGTCAATTGTGTTTTAATTAAAGTGGATTCTGATTTATGTTTAGAGGCTGCAAATACACATGGGCCGGTTTCAATTCAAAATGAGTTCACTCTTGTGATAGGTTGAAAAGTGGGTTGGCAAAGTACGCAGATGGTGGTAATCTGCTATATAAGGAGATTGCTCTAATATTAATTTAATTAGTCGAAGTTTACTGCATATATTTACATACAAACATGTATATAATTGATATTCAGGGATTTAAATACAAGAAAAACGAGTTTGTGTGTAAAGAAATTGCGGTTTTGGACTTGTTGAAAGGTGATGTTTGGCATCAAATTTTAAACTGCCAATGCAGTCCAGTTGTTTGAGTCAAGATCATATAAAACATAACGACTGGGTGACAAGGAATATTCATGGTATTTCTTGGGATGAACCTTCAACGGCTGGAATGGTGTCATCATATATAGCGCTTTATTTGAAGCAAATTATCCGACCCGGTGAAGAAGTGTTTGTGAAGGGTCTAGAAAAGAAGAAATTGATTGAAACATATATAATGCAAAACTTTGTAACTGATATGCTTGCACTAGGTTGTCCTAAGCTATCGGAGTTAAAAATCAACAATCGTTTAAAATATAACATCCATTGTTGTAGACACAGCAATAATAATTTGCAATGCGCAAAACAAAATATCTTTTATTAAAAGAATGGCTTGATAATAATAATAATAAAAACAATAGAAAGATTTTGTCTGTATTATTTATTTTAATATAATTTTACAATGTTAGCCTTACAAAATTCCTTTATAATAATAATAAAAAGCAATAGAAAGATTTTGTCTGTATTATTTATTTTAATATAATTTTACAATGTTAGCCTTATTAACTATTATTATAACAACTTCTAGCAAACATTATTTTTATCGATCCAGCTATTGTGTACGTTAGAGAAGCCTAACCATTTTACAAATACTTTATTTCCACTCTTTCTTAGGACTTTTCTACCAGGTAAATTCCTGGATGTTTAACCTTTGCAACTCAGTTTCATAAAATGCACCTTTGATTTCTTTCTCATCTTGATCTTCTAATATATATGTTGTAGGATTGGTTACGTTTACCTTTTAATCTTAAAATTTCATTTGACCAGTTTGGCGTGTAACCTTTCGTAAATGCTTCCTGTGTTTACTAATCCTCACACTGTCTTTTATTGAATATTTTGGTATTTTGGTTGCAAGTTTGATGTGGGTAAATGATGATTTAAGAATAGTTTTTTCATTTGATTTATCAACTTTTACAGGTTTGACTCCGATAGTATTGTGAACTGTATTGTTGTATTGTTTCACAATATCGCTTAAATTTTTTATCCAATTGTAAGAACCGTTCAGGTTAAACAAGCGCCACATTTTTCCCTTTAAAGTTCTAATTACACGTTCCACAATGCATGCTTTCTTTGTAGAAAAAACACTATAATGGTTTATGCCATATGTCTGCATTAAGGATTGAAAGTGTTTGTTATAATATTCTTTACCAAAATCAGACTTTAATTTCTTGGCGGATTTTTAAATTTATTTAAAATTGTTTTCATTGCAGCAGTAACATCAATACCCGTTTTACTTTTAAGTGGTACAGCCCATACGTATTTGGAGAAACAATCAATAACTACTAAAATGTATTTAAATCCTTTGTTTGTTTGCGAATATGGTAGCATTTCAATCAAATCGGTCTGAAGAAGGTCATTTAAACCTTTTACTATCACTTTGCGTCTCTTGAAATTTATTCTTGCTGGTTTATGAAGTTCATTTACTATATCCTCTTTCACTTTTGATTGAGCAACTATCATAATAGTTTTTTATAATCAGGATTTATTAAATACAATTAATGAAATACTTCTATGTTTGAATGTCGTGGGCTCCACTTGCTTTGAAAGGAACTTTTAATATAAAATCAAGAAACATTGTGGTATTGTTTATAATAGCACCGCTATCACGAAAGCTGATTACATCCATACGTTTAAGCAAAAATCCTTGTAACTGTGCAATTACATAACTTTTTTCGTTTATAAGAATTTCAATGTCTTGCGGGTATTCTTTAATATTCTCAATGACTGCTTCCTCATAAGGAAATTCATAATTATGTTTAATGTTGAAAATAAGGAATGTCTTGTCACCGTCGAGGAATGTATTAGAGTAAAACGTTGCTACTACCGTGTAATGTAGCATATGTAACTTGTACTCAATCAAGGTTTCAAAACCTTCACTTTTGTTTTCATATTCCTGTTCACTTATATCTATTTTACGGTTATGTAAGTGCCTTCCAAATTTGTCAATTGTCATATCATCTAATTACTTTCGCCTCACGCAATTCTTCAATGATCGAATTTATTTCGTTGCCGTGACCTGTGTGTCCAGCAGTCTGAGATTAAACTAAAAGTCGTAATCTATCAACAAGTTCATTGGGATCATTCCAATATAAATAATCTATAGCGTTATTTGATACTTCCATTGTCATACCGTCTCCAAGACGCTTTCTGTAGGGTAATGTTCTAGGTCTACGGGTGTTTGGGGAAGTATGTTTAATGTAGATATTATATTTTGTACTTATATGAAGTATTACCCTGAATTTGTTCTGTTTCAGAATAATATCTTCTATTAGCATTTGTTCTTTTACAATATCAAGATACGACTTTAGATCTTGATGACTGTACCCGACAGGATATTTTTAAACAGTAGTTCGTATAATCCAGGAGTACCTTTATATTTCAAATCATTTATTAGAACATTTTCATCATCCAACGCGAAATTCGAATTGCCTATCATAAGACCATTTGAATCAGGGTTAAACCTAATACCATATTTATGATCAAATTCGTTCTTAACATCTTTAAACATATTGTAAATATATTCTCGAGGTAGCGGATGTAGCTGTTCGAGATAATGTGTCATACCAGGTGAATCGGCAAAGCTTTGAATATATTCCTGGGCTTCTTGTGCATTTCGATTAATTTCTGCTTCGTATTCATTCTCAACATCGTCATCATCAACATCATCTACCTCTATGGCATCATTTTTATATTTGGTATATGCTGAGCAACAACCGGGGAATCAATATAGTCAACGTTCCTTTCTAGCAATTTAGGTTTAATTTTTGTACACTGCTATGAGGCAGTTCTTCTTCTTCTTTAAATTTTCTTTCTTTACTGCACTTTCCCCATCCAGTTTATTAGCAATAGTTTCTAATCGTGATGTTATGGGTAAGATTGATTCCACTTGGACGACTTCATTATCTTTTAACTGACGCAATTTGTTTTTACAATGTTTCTTTTCTTAATTAAAATTCTTTTAAGTTTTATCGCCTCCTTGTTCATTGCGTAAAAGTTTATTGTAGTAAAAATTCTTCGATACTAACGATACTTGCGTCTCTCAAGGTTTAAATATGTATGAAGTGATCAAAACCTATTCGGTACCTTCCTTGATCTGGATCACTATCTTTGTCTACAACTAAGAAACCGTATTTGTCTTGCCAACAAGCAGCACATATTTCACGGAATTTATCATACTTCATGTCAGTATTGACGTGATCGTCATATATGTGTTTTAAGTTTAAATCATCTTGTTTAAATAAAACTAAAAGATTAGCATTATCACGTAGTAAATGCTTAGGTATACGAGTATAACTTTGACAAAGGTAAAACTGTCTACTTGTTTATGACGCCCCATACTAAAGTATTCCTAATGATACCTTGTTTATCGCAAGCTACATCATCAAAAACAAATATAGAATTATTTCGAGCATCAGATGGTGATATAATATTATCAGAACTGGAAAATGTATAATATTTGATCCCTTTTATTGGTTGCAGTAGACTTTCAAGGTATTGATACTTTGGTTGATAAAGTGATTTAGAATAAACATATACGTTTTCAAACTTTAAACCATTAGGATGTTCTATCAGCCCAATCATAACGTTGGTTTTACCGCAATTTGATGGAGCAACAACTAGACATCGAATAGATGAAGGCAGAAGAACGCTATGTTTTTTCTTTTTAGCTAAGGATTGCACGCCAATGTCATTATTGTTTATGGTTAAAGGTGTTGATTGTTTCACAACACGCATGTTTGCAAGTACTAAATTCGATTTGTAAAAAAAAAATGGAATTATATATATATATAAGAAACGGCGAGTATATAAAGAATCATTAATTCATAATATTTTATTTATTTACTGCACAGCTTAAGAGGATAGTTGTCCGCTAATGATTACATATAATAATTCTAAAACTACTGGGAACGAACTATTAAATACTGTAATTAACAATTTACCATTTGAAGCGCATATTCCGGGTTACAAATTTTGCGGTCCGGGTACAAAACTATTGAACGGTTAGCTCGGGGAGACAAGGGAATAAACAAGTTAGACGAGGCTTGTAAGGAGCACGATATTGCATACACCAAAGAAAAGGATCTATCGAAACGTCATCAAGCAGATTCGAAGTTAGCTCAGTTAGCTACAGAAAGACTAAATTCTGGTGACTCGTCTTTAGGTGAAAAAGTAGCAGCATTTGGAGTAGCTACCGCAATGAAAGCTAAAGTAAAACTTGGTATGGGTGCCTGTGCATCACTGAGAACAAAAATATCAATAAAATAAGAAAACTGATAAAGAAACGTAAAATAAGAAGTACGCTAAGTATTAAAAGTATTATCAAACAAGCACGTACAGCTTTAAAAAAGACTAAAGGATCTAATATTATGGATGCAATCAACATAGCAATTAAGGCCGCCAATACAGCAAAACAAAAGAAGCATATTAAATCAGCTCGTATTATATCAATTCCTAAAACAGGAGGTTTTCTACCACTAATACCAATTTTTGCAGGCCTAAGCGTTCTTGGTACTCTTACTGGAGGTGCAGCTGCTGTTGCAAAAGCAGTTTCAGATACTAAAATAGCTAAGGAACAACTAGCGGAAAAACAACGTCATAACAAGGCAATGGAGGACATTGCAGTCGGAAACGGCATGTACATCAAACCTTATAAAAAAGGTTTTGGTCTTTTTTTAGCCCCTGCAAAACCTCAAAGGAACGCAACTTGATTTTACCTAATCGAGCATTAAGCAATATAGAACTAATAGAGTTTGTTAAGCAATTAGAAGTACCATATTTCCGTGGAGTGTTCATGAGAAACAATCTTCCCAAGAAAGTTAATTTAAAAGAATGTGGTATAATTAATTTAGATGGAAGAGAAGGTTTAGGCACGCATTGGACCTCTTACAAAAGTACGGTAGTAGCGCTATTTACTATGACAGCTACGGAAACCTGCGACCGCCAACAGAGTTGATAAGTTATTTGAATAGCGGGGTAAATGTAAAATTCTTTATAACATTAACCAAGAACAATCGTACGGTACTGTGTTTTGCGGTCATTTATGCTTACAATTTCTAAGTAGTGCATAGAACTGCGTACGAAGTTGTTATGTCGTACACTTTTACTCTAACGGGAAACACTTTAGTTTTAACAAGCAATTTTAATCCGCCTATAAACTTGGATAATGATTCGGAGTACGTATTAGGATTAACAAATTTTGAGTCTTATAACACAATTCCAAACATAGAAAAAGGAATAAATAATAAATTTTATTATGGATCTAACGGAGAATTCATAGAAATACCTGAAGGTGCTTATGAGATTAGAGAAATTAATAAATATCTTCAAAAAGCTTTAGGTGATAAAAGATGGCGTGGTCGTATGGATCAATCACGAAGCGCTAGAAAGACGCCAGTGTATATAGAAATTACAGCTGACAATAATACACTTAAATGTAGTATTAAATGTAGTCTAGATGTGGATTTTACCAAAAGGATTCAATTGGTTCTCTACTTGGTTTCAATCCGCGAAAATTGCTAGCATTTGTCACGCATCAAGCAGACTACGCGATCAACATTTGTAAAGTGAATGCAGTTTTAATCGATTGTAATATTGCAAGTGGATCCTATTTAAATAGTAAACCAGCCCATGTAATACACGAATTTTTTCCTCAAGTACCTGCAGGTTTTAAAATTGTCGAGTGTTCACCTACGATTATATATCTACCAATCAGGTCACGTATAATAAATGAAATAATAGTTAAAGTGTTAGATCAAGATGGAAATTTAGTTAATTTCAGAGGAGAACTGCTAACTGTAAGGTTGCATTTAAAAAAAAATCTGCAATAGCCATGGGTATTAAGTATAATGCACGCAACATGTCAAGAATTGATATAAATGCTGGAAATTTCAAAGCAATCGACACTCGATTGATTGTTTCAAGACCGCTAACAACACAAAACCGGCAGTTTCTACAATCGTTAGGACTGCATTTAATTAAAAAGTAGAATGAATAGTGAAATACTGAACGTGCGTGAAAAGTTTACTTCGACAATGCAATTGTTAATATTGAAAAACATACTCATCAACCTTATGCTAACACATCTTTAAATAATAATGATGAAATTCGAATCCCTATACAACAACAAGATGTATACACCTTACCATCGAAGAGCATGCTGTACATAGAAGGCAAATTAATTAAAACAGATGGAACGCCGTCTCAGACAGCAAAGTTTGTAAATAATGGGATTTTGCTGCTTTTTGATGAAATTAGATATGAGATTGGTGGTATCATTGTAGATCGTGTTCGGAATCCCGGATTAACGTCTATAATGAAGGGATATGTTTCATATAATAGCAATCAAAGTAAACATTTACAAAACGCTGGGTGGTTTCCTATGGATGATTCACAAATAGTTGATGCCAATGGGAATTTTAATGTTGCAATAAACCTTTCAATGGTTCTCGGATTATGCAAAGATTTTAAAAAAATTATTTTAAACCTCCGTCATGAGTTAGTCTTACTACGTTCTAGTTTTGATACTAATGCTATAATTAATCCTACACCCGATGAAGAAATAAAAGTTGTTTTAAACAAAGTTTTATGGAAAATGCCGCATGTAGCCGTTGATGATACTCAACGAATTAATTTAATAGAATGCGTTGCACAAAATCAGGATTTGCATATTCCGTTTCGAGGATGGGAGTTGCATGAATATCAACTTCTACAAGAAACGCAACGTCATACATGGAACATTAAAACAACAACACAATTAGAAAAACCAAGATTTGTGATTGTTGGTTTCCAAACCAACCGAAAAAATAGATACATGAGCAACTACAGTCGTTTTGATCATTGCTATTTAACCAACATGAAACTATATTTAAATTCAGAAATTTTCCTGTACGATAACTTAAATTTGAGGTTCGAGAATAAACAGACTGCGTTGTTATATGAGATGTATGCTCAGTTTCAGCAATCATACTACGAAAAGGAAAATGAGCCACTTTTTAATCCTGAAGATTTACGAAGTATTGCACCATTAGTAGTCATAGATTGTTCTAGACAAAACGAAGCGTTAAAATCTGGTACTGTCGATATTAGATTAGAATTTGAAACTAGCAGAAACGTTTTGCCAAATACATCTTGTCATTGCCTTATACTTCATGATAAGATAGTCAAATACAATCCACTCTCAAACAGCATAAGAATATTATAATTACTTTATTATTATTATTACTGTACCTTTACAAATTATGAAAAAACAATAAATCATTTAGCAATCACAGTCTATTTATTAATATTTTTACATGTTTTTACAATATCTTTTACATGTTTGAATTATTAAGTGATTTAGTAAACAGCCATAAACATTGACAATTTTAAATAAAAGTTTTGTTATACATTTCTCAAATAAACTAACTGGTATGTTAGTAACAAACTGATTTTTTTTAAACAGAACGGTTACTACTACTACTACTATTTTTCTCTACAATACATTTATACTAATATATAGTTCAAAACTCGGGCAGATTGAAAGGTATCCTATTTTTAGATACATCCAAAACGAAAATCGGCGTACTTGTGCAGGTATAAACATAACACTGAAGTTTTATAACTAAAAAATATTATATGTTAATCTAGATAAAATAAATTGCATTCTTTATTTGAGCCAGTGGTTGAAGCTTTACAAATCATTTCTGTATGTATAGTTATACCCCCAAGGTTTAGTATCAGTGGTTAAGGTACTAAGAATTCTTTTATCATCACTTGGATTAAGAACAATTTTGTTTTGTTTAATAGTACAGACATCATGTTTGACTGATCTAATTAAACATTGCTGTTTCTGTACAGTCTGTTTATAAAACAAAGCATTCTTATAATCATCAAAAGAAATTTGCTTAATACTTGCTAAGGAAGATCCTTTGACTTTTTATTATCCTATCCTGAACTCTGTAAGTGTACATTTTAGATCTAAGTCCTACAAACTCTAGCATGATGTCACCATTGTTTTCATCCTTCATAATACCAGGAACTTTTTTATTTGATAATGGAATATGATATTTGTTATGAGGGTCGTAATCGGAAGTATCAAATCTATGAATATCTTGTTTGATATAAGAGTAAATATCTTCAACGCTAAACTCGTATATCAAACTATCCGTATCTGTGTACAGCAGCTTTGCTTTGTTAGCAAATTGCGATTTTATATAACTATAGTGAAATTCATATAAATAGGTTTTTGAAATATCTAGAATAGAGAAACCTACATAAATGGGTTTGTTTAAGTAAACCTCTAATTTATTCATTTCTATTAAGACTAGATCTTTGTCTAACACAGTGCAACTATGAAAATTAGGCTTCGTTATGTAACTACGAGCTCCAAACCGTCCTTCCCATTTGGTCACTAATTTCACATCTTTCCTTTTCCGTACGTTTTCCATCATCTTTCCATAAACCGAATTTATCATATTTTTATAAAAGCATATATCGAAACTGTTTTTGACTGTTGTCTTAATTTCGTATTCAAATCAATGTATTCTTTTAACCAAGGAGCTTGTTTAAACCGAAGAACCTTATGAATCTTTTTCAGTTCTAAACCGTAGCTTAAATACATTTTAAATTCTTGTAGTGAATAATATAGTTGAGTTTTGGATATAAAGTTGTAAGTAATTTCTTTAAGTTTGATTTATTAGAAGGTATTGGTGGTATCATATGTTCAGGCGCCAAAGGTAAGTCACTGTGAATTTCATGTAAAGATACTGGATAGTGTAAATCGCATTCAAAAATATATCCTACATCAGAATCATCGGGAATATTAAGTATGTCTAAACGTACTATATCTGGACTGGTACCATCTAAAATTCAAATTCTCCATATGGAAGATATTCAGACATTGCAGCCCCATATAAATTATTAACATCAAAATACATTAAATATTTAGAATCGAAATTTGGATCATAATCTGCATTCATATATTTGTTATTTGCTTTAGCATATCTATTCGAACATTGAGAAACACCGCCACGAATTCCCCGTTCTAAAAACATTATTTTTCAATATCAGTAAGCAGCTCGAGTTTAACGTTCGTCGTTTTAACATCGCATCTAGAGCTAAACCAGGAGCCGTAAAGTAGTGAAGCGGATCTAACTTATACGTGAACATACAAGTTTTTCTAAAGTTTTCAAATATATCAGTCAAGAGCAGTACATCTGTTTTTAAATATAGGTCTGAATAGTCCCTAGTGTTTTTATATTAAATGTTTGCCAAACGTGTTTAGCATGATTGTAGTCTTCATCTGAGATTTCTTCATTGCGCAAACGATTAAAGAATGCTGTTTTACAGGGTAAATCGGTTTCATTGAGCCTATCCCAAGAGTTAATGTAATCATAGGAAATATACCTTTACGCGTAAGTAACTGAAACTCATTATTGGTGTTACAATTTTCCTGGTGATGGATTTTTATTATCATCTAAGTATGAAGCTAATTTTTCGATGCTAGATGCCATAAACCTGAATGAAACGATAAATCTAAAAGTAACTTTCGTACCATTTACATATTTTGTAAAAGATATGTATTTTCCTTATTTATTGGTAGAATACTTACCAAACCTGAAAACCCAAACGCAATTTTTTAATAATGAAATGCGAATCGTAGCCTGATAAGTTATGAAAAACTACCGGTATCATATAAAATTATGATAATTGATGTTGCAATCTTGATGAGCCGCTCTTCGAAATTCACCTGTAAAGTGGCAGTGATCGCGAACTCTAATATCATCTATACTAAAAGGTTTATTGCAAATGTGACAGTGAAGGGCAAATTTAAATGCTAACTTTTGTTCTTCTGTTAAAGGATTCATAGGTTTTGGGTTACAGAAAATTTTATTAGTCGTTTCTGAAATCAGTTTCAATTGAGCAACAAACCATTCTATACAATCTTTTCCGCGATACAATTGAAATTTGGAATATTTATTATCATACGAGCATTTCAAATAATACGCTACACTAAAGGGTATATGCCTTTGGTAAGAGACTGTGTTTAGTATTACCTCAGACTCATTGCATGGTTCTAATATACATTCGAGATCTGCATAAACTACAAATGATACTTTTTCTTGATAGTGGAAATGTTTAAACGTTAGATACTTTTCGGATTCTTCGGGTAATCTTATTGAGCAAGTATTCTGTTTTTCGCAATAATTCGAATGACGCTTAAGTAATGCTGCTGTACTAAAATTATTTAAACATCTATAACAAAAAATTTTCTATGTTCATGTGAAGACAACTGTTTTGCAAATAATTTTGACATATCCTTAATCCAAGTAAAATGAAAGTGATTCTCATTAGCATTTGTCGGACGAGAATATTGTAAGGAATCATTATTTAAAACTAACAGATTAATAGGTTCAATTTTTTTAAAATTTTCACTTAAACAAAATGGCAGTATTTTAGTATTTTCTATACAATATAGGTTAATTGCGAGATTGTTAAGCTTCTCAATTTTTTATGTCTTTTAATGTGATTGGAAACTGAATTGAATTGTAGCGTAATACTGTATCAAAATGTGGATAGCTAGATATTCTCTGACTATTTTGTTTAGCAGGATATAAAGCGGAAACCAAGCTCCAAAGAATGCAATGTTGATCGTTATTTATTACATTTACCACAGCTTTTTTTTATAAAGTCCGGAACCGGTACAAACGTTGAACACCCTCCTTTAAGTGGATCATGATTGTTTATATTTACCTTCAAGTGTAAAACTTCTTGGATTGCCCAACCAGAATCTTTCTCGCAAAATTCTTCTAATCGCTTCAAAATCTTGTTCAATACGTTCTCCTTATACCACAGCTTGAGATTGGTATTTATATCGATGTGACGATTTGCAGTAGGAAACGTTTTCAAATCTATTTCACCAGTTGTAGGCTTAACAAAGTTAGCTGCAAATATTACATTAACTTTCAACATTGACTTTTTTAAGCAAGCAACAATCTTGCGTTTAAAACTAGCGAACGCCTTGTCTAAGAACACTAGAAGATCTCTATAATTTAAATTGGTAATAAGTCCCGTAATTATTCGACTTCCAAAACATGATTGTACATCATGCCAAATCAAATTTTTTTGAGTATGACCTCTAGAAAGCGTTGCATCAACACCTTTTCCACGATATTCCAAAGAGCGTTTCAAGTGCCTCAATCGTACAAGGTAGTTTTTAAGATATGCTAAATTAGATTCCAGCCTACTAGGATTTTCTTGTTTATTGTCTTCGTATACCTTATTTCTAATAGCAAGCTTCAATATACTAATATTTGCTTTGATAATTAAAATGTGTTTCGTTATTTCATTCACTGATTTAATTAGATTCACGCATTTTACAGTTAATCTCAAAATTGAGCTACTAATCTCGGATACGGTCTCAGCATTCATGATTCTATAGAAAATCAAAATACACTACATAATAATACAAGTATTTTCTCTATTTACTATTTATATAAAATATCATCTGACGTAAGCAAAACAACTGCAAAAAAGGTTCATTCATCTGAGTTTACGGAAAACGCGCGAAATTAATCTAATTTAGGTTTTATTATGCGCCTTCTTGCAATTTCTGTTTCAGTCAATGAATGTAATTCATTATTTCTGCTGTGCAGTACCTTTAAAAAAATTTCTTATACAGCATAAAATCGCATAAACACGCAATTACCTATATATTTGCATATAAATTATGTCAGCGGTAATCTAAACGAAATTAATCTAATTTAGGTTTTATTATGTGCATTCATTGCAATTTCTTTTTCAGACAATGAATCTAATTCATTATTTTCTGCTGAGCAGTATCTTTAAAAAAATTTCTTATACAGCTTAAATTATGTCAGCGGTAATCTAAAACGAAATTAATCTAATTTAGGGTTTTATTATGTGCATTCATTTCAATTTCTTTTTCAGACAATGAAACTAATTCATTATTTCTGCTGAGGTATAATTATATTCGCTTACATACTATTTTGTTAATTAGAATAGATTACAGAGCTGAATTTTTTCAGAAAACGATGCAAATTTTTAATTTTTTCTAACAGATCAGTTTATTATTTAATATAAATACTACACTTAGATTTACCAACAGTATTCAATCAGATCTCTTGTATAATTATTAGTTACTATTACTAGCAACTTTTAAAAATGAGTAGCTTATCATCAATCAAAAATTGTAATAGTACCAACGTAAAAGTTCTAGAGCAATTTATATTACATTCTGACGAAGACGTGATTAAAGAAGTTTTTGGTTATTCTTCGCCTGAATTCAACACTGCTGCTATTTTTGATAGTAACGTAATAGATATATCACGATAAGTGCTTTTTTTCACATTTATACATGTGTTTTTAAAACAGTACTAATTTATAAGTTACATTAGATCAAAAAACCATTCTGGAAATTCTGAGGCTATCGTAGGATCGTTGACACACTCTGATCCTCCGAGAAACATCAGGTAGTATACAAAAGAAAAGGTGAACCTACAATAATCTTTTATGTTATGCTTACAGATCATGCAAAAACATGTCGACTATGAAAAAGTTATGTACAGAATCTAATATGGCTGTTTGCTGTGAAGATGATAAATCTTACGAAGATGACACAGTAGAGTTGCTTAACGCATTTAAAAAGCGTGGAGAGAAGCTACTGCGTCGTATAGATTTGGAACTAGAAATAATAAAGCAAAAAAGAGAGGAACTAACAGCGAGGGAGCAGCAGATACTTCAAGAACGGGAGTTAATAAATACTTTTCATTTATAAATAGTTAGATCAAAATATTCAACAATTTGTAAAATAAAAAGTATTTTATAAAAGTTTCTCTTTGAAACAAGACTTTCTCTAAACAAGGTAGTAAACTCAAAGTAAAACGCACATAAATCAGAATCCACTTTAATTTGATACATCATTCTTTATACAATCGACTTAGATGTGTTATAATAATAAACTAATTTCTTAGAATAGTGACATATTATTCTGAAAATTCTATGTTGACAGTTAGACCGATCGATCTCTTACTAGTTATGTATACGTGTTTGTTCGAGCCAATACTTTCATTTAATTGTTTCACTCCATGTGCTTGAAGGTATTCAAAATATCTCAATGGCAATATACTCTTGAACTCTTCTGTTTCCACTAATACTCTTTCTCCATATTTTGTCTTGATTGTTTCCACTTTTAAAACTTCAAACCTCTTATTCACTACAAGATCTTTTGAATTTACATAAGGTTTGCGATATGTGGTTTTATTAAGAGTATTAAAATCCATATTGCTTTTCTTTGACTAATTAAATTAATATTAGGAGCAATCTCCTTATATAGCAGATTACCACCATCTGCGTACTTTGCCAACCCACTTTTCAACCTATCACAAGAGTGAACTCATTTTGAATTGAAACCGGCCCATGTGTATTTGCAGCCTCTAAACATAAATCAGAATCCACTTTAATTAAAACACAATTGACTTGAATGCGATATTTTGCATCTGTCATACTGTCTCGCTAGAAAACCAAATTCAAAACATCTACACACATTTTCTCTGCACTTACATTTTTCAACATACGTGTGTTTTGAAATATGTTCCATTGAAAGTAATATAAAGCCGATCCTAATTCAAAACGTGCCCACAAGTATTTTACATTTGAAAAGAATTCAGGTTTTCACATTTTACATTAAAAGTATATAACGCCGATCCTAATTCAAAACGGTGCACGTGTAACTTCTCGCTAGAAAACCGAATTCAAAACAGCTACACACATTCTTCTCTGCACTTACATTTTTTTCAACATACGTGTGTGTTTCATTGAAAGTAATATAAAGCCGATCCTAATTCAAAACGTGCCCACAAGTATTTTACATTGAAAGTATATAAGAATTCATGTTTTCACAACTATTTTACATTCAAATGTTTTCACAACTATTTTACATTGAAATTATATAGGGCCGATCCTAATTCAAAACGTGACAGACGTATTTTACACATGGAAAATACGTCTGTCGCGTTTTGAATTAGGACCGGCCTTATTTACCTACTAATCGGTCCTCCTCTACTAATCCACCTTGCGTACTGTTCGTTTAAAAACTGGCGGACACCACGTGTGTAATGAGGAGGAGCCCGTCATGTTGAAAAATGATATCTCAGGTTGAATAGGGGTAGTTGATTTTGAAGAAAGTCCAAATACACTTCTCCATTGAGGTTTCTTTCGAAAATATAGGAACCAATAAGGGTGTTTCCTATCACAGCCGCCCACACATTTAGGCTGAATCTGTGTTGGAACGATTTCTGTCTTATTGCATGAGGGTTTTCATCGGCATAATAGTGGTAATTGTGGAGATTTAGAACGCCGGTGTGCGTAAAGAGGGACTCATCAGACCACAGTATTTTTCGAAAGAAATGGCGCTCCTCAATATCCCGTGCTAATAACCAACGGCAGAACATCAACCTTCGTTGGAAATCTTTGTATCCGCCTTCCAGAGTTTGATCAGGTGTAAAGTGAAAAGGACGAATATTATTCTTCTGCAGAACATCTAGAACTTTCCATTGCAAAACTACAACCTCTCTTGCAATTTGACGTGTAGAAGTTGTAGGATCTTGTTCCACTTGATCCAAGACAAACTCGTCAATTTCTACGTCCAGATCTTGCCCCCTTTCATTAGGTACTTGAAATGCTCCTCCATCAAGGAGCCATTGGTGCGTTCTTGCAAACACGTTGCGACTGGGAATCGGACGATTTGGGAACCGACGTTGATATTCCTCCCGTGCCCTTGTAGCATTACCATTACAAAAACCATAAATGAAATGCATATCTGCATATTCTCTATTGCTATAACGAGCAGGCATCTTAGGTAGTAATTTAGTACGTATCAAAAATTTATACGAATACGACTGTCTAATCAGTGACAATGCTTCACACTGTCAATGTGACAACTACATGCTATGAACGTATCTGTGCTCTTAAAATTACTGTACATTTTTGTTTTCAATTCGCACTGCCTTGATTATCTTATAATCGAACAAGGTTTTTCCCGCATTACGAAGGCAATAATTTAATAAATTAAAAATCAAAAAGAAAGTGTTTTCCACTGCTGGAAACCTTATGAAGTGAGGTTGTTTTGATGACATTTGCTCATTTGTAGATAAAATAATTTCGCTGTAATATTACTTTAAACTTTGTTAAAAAAATTTCCTTTGTAACTTTGTACCTTTTAATGCTTTATAATAAATGTTTCTTTTAAAATTAAAAAAATTGAAATAGTTTTTTTATAGAAAATTTAATGTAGTTTATGAAAATCGGATTGTTTATCTAGTTATTTGCAGCAAAAGCCGAGAAATTTAACTTTTACTGCAAGAAGTCGCGTTATTATGAAACAAACTAAAAAAACCATGTCTCCTAAACCAATCGAGATAGGACAGGGGTCATATTAACAATTTTTGTTGCAAATTAAGTGTACTATCTCCCAGTTCATTTTTGCACGAACGATACCATTCACCCTGTATTGCTGGGGCATCTCAAGTACCAAGGTGTCACAGAGCTTCGTAAATTATTTTCTTGTCTTACCCGAGTAAGATGGGAAATATATATATATATATATATATATATATATATATATATATAATCTTTTTTTGGATTAACGACCTCCTTTTCGATAATTGATTATAATTATGTTTGTGGGTATTAGGTCTGCTGGGGTAAAAAATTTTTTATTCAATTCAATTTTATAAGATTATATAAAGGAACTTAGTTTAAATTTATTTATGGAAGCAATTTTTATTAATCTCAATGTAAGTAACGCTTATTACTACCAGTGTCTTTATTATAGTTGTATTACTTTTTAGTTATCGCCTTTGACAAAGCATTAAATATATGCGAAAATTTAGGCCATAAAAAAGAGTTTTCTTTTACCCCAGCAGACCTAATACCCACAAACATAATTATAATCAATTATATATATATATATATATATATATATATATATATATATATATATTATAGTTAACGGAAGCGGTTCCTAAAGTGTCTTTATGAGAGGGTCTTTGGCAACAAATTAGTTTGGGAGTAGGTGGTCAACGTCGAAGGAGGGATGCTTGAAACGTTTAATTTCAATATACAGTAAAATAACTATTATCCATTTGCAAGAAGTTAAAATAAATAAAAATAAATAAATTAGTAGTGATTTTTATGTTTTGGACAAAATATATGTAAGATAATTACATAAAGTACAAATAATGACAAGCATCTCTCGATGGCAGCAGAATCGATTGCAGTCGTCTACCTAGGTACCTTATCTATACAGGTTTAAAAAAGAATAGAGTTTCGCTGCTTGTCTAAAATTTATCACTATGAAAAATCGTACACCGAATCAACGATTTAGTTCTGTTCTCTTTAATATACAATACTTACTAATATTATATTTTGATTTTTCTAATATATATATATATATATATATATATATTTAATGCTATAATTACAGGGTAGTTTAGGGGTAGGTTAAGTCACAGGGGTTGTAGAATAAATAAAATAAACTTCCAGTTAACAAAAGCACAAAATTACAGTTATTATAAGAGTGAATAGGTCACTATACATATTGTTAGTTAAGAGCACACTGTACATAAAAGTACAATAGCCTAAACGCATAAGAAATAGAAATATCCAAGAGTAGTTACGAGCAAAGATCAGATTTAAAAACGTAACGAAATGCATCAAAATTAAATCAACGGAAAACCTATATGAATTGGCTAAATAAGTATTTAATAAGTGCGTTAAATATATCATCGCATACGCAACTAAAATTATGCATTATTTGAATAAATCGTACGTGACATAAAAGTATTACATTTGTTCAAAAATCCAATTTAATTAAAAAATAAACAAACACCAAATTTATTTCGATTAAGATTAGAATAAGCAAATAACAATAAGGACGTGACAATTTACTCAGAAATTTGTAGGATTTCTCAATTAAACATCATGGTATGTAAATGAATAAGTGACAATTTAAGCGTTTATCTAAGTATTTGAACTATACAATTGGTAAAATTTCCCGGTGTACACAAAAGATAATCGCAGAAGATGTCGACCCAACACGTGAAACAACGAATAGAAAACAAGAGGCAAGGCCTATAGATTCGATAACAATTGAGCGACGAGTTTAGTATACATTTTAAACTGGGCTATCACGATACTCAGAAGTGCTAGATTATTTACGTAACCACTCATACAAAAATAAATGAAAATCATTTTATAAAAGTGTTAAAATTGTGCAAGTGAGCCGATCTATTATAGACGTAAGTAAACAACAATTTTGTAAAAATATACAATTTCTAACATAAATAAAACAGAGCTCTGGCGACGATTCTGGAGACGACACTGGAGATTACTCTGGTTAATCACCTCCTATTAAACTAATTTTGGTAATCACTGACTTAGTAAATGTTCTATTACTGTTTTGTTACTTATGGAGATGGAAAACCTTTTATTTACTGATATACAATTTGAATCTTAAGTTGGATTAACTTATGGAATTTTGAATAACGATTGGATAGTATTTTGGTTTGATGTCGACACTCAAATTTGACTCTAAATATTCAGACCGGACACGAAAACTCTTGGGGGATGCAGAAAAACTGCTGAACCATTCCAGGTTAGCTATATTGATAAATTATTTCTGTAAAACTGATTTAGTTCAATATTTTTCGCAAATGTAAGTCAACAAAACCGGAGTTTCTTTGATCAATTTAAAAAAGGTAATAGGCATCTTGAAACGTTTCAAAAGGTCTCTAAATATAACAAAAAGCTCTCGTTTTGCTGGCTTAAATTTCTTAAATCTGGTATATGTAAATATTCTGAAGAGGAGAGATTTTAAAAAGGTTGTAAATATTTAATCATTATATTGTGTATTGTAGAATTGCTTTATTTAATTGAATCAGCTAGTTGAGGCAAAGAAAATCCATAACTTAACATTTCACATAATAAGTGTTTGATTAATAAAATGGGGATAACACAGCATTTTATGATAGACTCAATCACAGGGGCTAAATATCATAAAGAAAGTATCATAGCATTTGCTGGTCTGCCCAACCGTGCGGCTTAATATAGGGGTATATCAGAGCATTTTATGACATGCCCAACCGTGGGGCTAAAAATAAATAAAACCATCGTAGGGGCTGGTGAAATATCACAGCAATATATATATATATATATATATATATATATATATATTGCTGCGGAAAAGTCATAAATGCTGCAAGCTCCCTCTATAGAAACAAGCCCCGCTGTTTGGGCGTTATAAATACCGTAGATCTTCTTATTTGAAGCCCCACGCTAGAGAAGCCATAAATGCTCTGAACTATCCGGCTTGTCCGGATTGATAACTCTAGCCCCACACGTATTGTACTACCCTCTGAAGATGTTCTTTATGTAGGACGCCAGACCCCCAGCTTTCTGCTCAGCTTCCTCAGAAATATTCACCACGGCTGCTCACATGCTATCTGAAAATACTACCCTAATATTAAAAAAAAATTTAACTACCAAAATTTCATCGCCCTTTATTGTACATCAAAAATTACTACTCAAAAATCTTTGTATTTACACTCTTAGTTCGCACCTCGGATATTTAACAACCATTATCAATTTTAAAAGTGACCCTTTTAAAATAAAATAATTTAATATTTATATATTCACATCTATAATTATTAAAAAGTAACTGGGCTTATCCGTAAACGTTATTTTAAAACCCCAGGTCTAATACGAGCTCATAGTAAAAACCTTTCTGTACCTGAGTGCTAATTATTGCACTGAAAATTTACCAAAAACCCGTTTATTTTATACAAAAGCCAATATTACACACTCATTTTTGATATAAAATTGTACATAAATATATTTTCATATAATTCCTTCTCAAAGATAAATAGTTAATTAGAATGTCCATAAAATACAACAAAATCCACCAAAAAAACACAAAATGTCATAATCACGACAAAAATCACAATATTCAAAAAGTTTTATAAAATTCATTTACCTGGACTGTAGCACAACCAGCTCACTGCATTGAAACCATCTCTGATGTAGTCCTCTCTCATGACTGCACGTGCATGAAGTACTCCATGTGGACTCCCACCATCAGGAAGAGCATCCCTTTACCCAGATCTCTCAGCATCTAATGTACGGTACTTCCACACTCTGGTGCATTCGCTACTGGTCCATCAGCATCCACTATTGCAACCCAATGCACACCAAACGCTTCCAACCATAAATAGCAAGAAGTCTACTTACGTTCAGCAAGCTTCGCTTTTGAAATTGTACTTTATATAACTCACAACTGTTACTTTAAACTTGTACCAACTTCTGCATATTCAATTAACTGTAATTAAAAATCTCAACTCACTTATTGACATTTAGTATCGTAGTTCGAAGCTTGGCTGAAGATCGAAAAAGAAAGAGAGCCGCTACTGCCTCGTTTTCGTTTATATAGACGCAAAATTGCCCCCAGAATCGTTTCATACCATACCCCTAACACGCATTCTCGGTAACGGTTCTCAAACCGTCTACCGATTCCACAAACTCAAGCACATCACAACATCTAACCGTCGTCCAATTTTCAAAAACAAGCCGCTATCCTTCAGTTATACCCGGTAAACTTGGCAACCGTCTTCCAACCGTCTCAAAAATCTTGGAATTTCACTCGCAAACAAGCATTTCACTTCGAAATTCACATTAAAATCTCCAACTGCTGTCGACTTCGTCAAAATCCCCTGGCAACTAACTCCAATCCAAGCATCCAAAACACGCCTCTCTCACCCGCACACGTTCCATCATCTCACTCTAACTTGCATTCAAAATGTTCTGTTCTTTATATTCTACCATTCCTCAATTTTCTACGTCTGTTTTCCATTTCTTGTATCTTTCTCTAACCTGTACGTTATATCTCTTTACCTTTATCCCCGCTGTTAACAAGTTCCATTCCATCCTACTAATCTACATATTGCCTTTCTCGTTCTTATACAAACAATCTAACAGTCCTACTATGTCAGTAGTCTTCTACCGTACTTTCCATATCCCCAATGTCTTATGCAAATTTACTGCATTTCCGTCTAGCTTATTTACCTTTAAGGATTTCTTTGTTTTACAGACGTTTCAAAGTTAATGACAACTATCCATATATCTTTCATTTCTTGCTACCTCATATAAAACAGTCTTTCTCTTTATATTATCGATCCATTTTGTTTGTAACGTTTAACACCTTATCTAACATAAACCTGCTGTTCGTTTTTAACGATCTTTTCCTAAGAAATCTTGATACTTGTCTACAGGCTTTTAAATCAATACCAAGAACGTATTTACGACGCTAAACTTTACTGGAAATATCTTGTTTTTTAGAAATTTCTAATAGTTAACTTGTTTCTTAACTACGTTTTCATATTTTATGCTAAACCTTTGAAAAATTATAAATGTTCTAGCTTCATATTACCTTTCACTAAGTTAAGTACACAAATAAAATAATTAGGCTTTGACTAGCTGTTACTAACAAATTCACCCTCTTCAATTATCGATTTTTATGCTACAAAATGAAAAGCTTTCCTATCACTACCTTTACATGATACTTATGTTTAAACGCACGGATTTATGCTTCCTATATCTAAATTGTAATTAATTTCTACACTAATTCGAGAATGAAGTAAAATTAATCTTGAAGCTTATCTTAAATAAAAAATTCCTACGTTCTAGCTTTCAAAAATGTTATAACTAATTACTGGCCTGCTGTACACATGGTGTATCCTATTAAAATATTTAACTGACCTATCTACCCTTGTTCTAAACTAAAAATCAATAGAAATATATATATATATATATATATATGTATTGCTGTGATAAGGGGTTGTTTAGGGGTGTATTGAGTTGTAAGGGTCGCGTAGTTACTGTAAATAGCAATAGGAATCAAAAAACTGCACTGCTTTAGCAGGAAAATAAATAATTCGCACGTTATGTAAATAGCAAACATTTAAAATCCTGTATATGGACCGCAATTAACTTTAATCAATGCCAGTAAGCATATCTTTCAATAAGAGAACACGTATTCAACAGAGAAATAATTATACATGTAATTAAAATACGTCAAGAAGCGACTTTAAATTAAATTAAAGGAATCTAATTTTTGGGATAACTGATCCAAATAATATTAATTGATTGAAGGGTTTATTTAAAGAATTACAAAATTGTGAAGTGTAGATATTATTTCCTTTTATTATACGAATATTGATTGACTTCGTTTTATCAATTCAAACAGGTAAGAATTAAAGGGGTAAATTAATTTGATCATCGTATTTGTAAACAAACTTTTATGAAAATAATAAAAGTTTATTGACGAATACAAATCGTGTTAATAGTTGTATAGCCATTAACAAAACAATAGCTTGATTACTTCACAGGGGAGGAAACATCTACTAACCGGCCGGTTTCAGCTTCCATAAGCATTTTCAGAGCGAATTAGTTTCCAACCCTATGAAGTAATCGACGCTATTACACTGTTATAATTTCGAAGCAATCTCTTTACTATGGCAAAAGTAAATAAATAATACTGCCATCAGGTAGTAAAACACCAACACTACTAAGCGTGGAAGTACAAAAATTGAATCGAAACTACATCGTTGTTCTATAGATGGCTATACAAGTATGTCTGGCCTTTGAGATTTGGGGAACGTTACAGCAAAATTTATTTGCAAACGTAACAAACCTTCTCGTGGCGACACCCGGTTTTTGCCCCATAGACAATTCATAATAATAAAAGACAAGTTATTTGCAGTCCGCAATAAAAAATTGTGTAGAACAATATATAAAATGTTTACAGATACATCTTATTTTATATATTGTTCTACACAATTTCTTATTGTGGACTGCAAATAACTTGTCTTTTATTATTATGAATTGCCTTTGGGGCAAGAACCGTGTGTCGCCACGAAAAGGTTTGTTACGTTTGCAAATAAATTTTGCTGTAACATTTTGCAAATTTCAAAGGCCAGACATACTTGTATAGCCATCTATAGAACCACGATGTAGTTTCGATTCAATTTTTGTACTTTCGCGCTTAGTAGTGTTGGTGTATTACCACCTGATGGCAGTATTATTTACTTTTGCCATAGTACAGAGATTGCTTCAAAATTATATCAGTTTAATAGCGTCGATTACTTTATAGCGTTGGAAACTAATTTGCTCTGAAGATGCTTAAAAAAGCTGAAACCGGCCGGTTAGTTGATGTTTCCTCTCCTGTGAAGTAATAAAGCTATTGTTTTGTTAATGGCTATACAACTATTAGCCCGATTTGTATTTGTCAATAAACTCTTATTATTTTTAAAAATGTTGTCAAATTGCTAATGATTTTTCAAAATGCATTTTTTTTAGCTTATATATGCGCATAATGTATCCCAGGTGTCGTTAGCACCATGAACAGTTTAAAGAGATTAGTAACTTTTTAGAGAATCCCAATAAAACCTTAATTTGACCATATTACCTCCATTTACCTTAATTATTTTTGACATTCCCTTCTTTATGGTCAAAATATCCCTTAATCATATTTTATTATAACTTGCCGATTTTTTTATATCCATACGTTGTAATTCATTTTCAACAAATTCTTTATTTACTGTAGACATAGATTGCAGATAGGTATCATTGACACGGTTTTAACATTTAGTAACTATTGTTGACACTTGTAAATAACTGAATACACAGTACTGTGAAAGAACTATGCAAATGCATTGGCTATAAAAGCCCATCATGATTTCCCATTGCCTGCTTTATAATAGCATCCACAGACGTTTTCTTATTATGACATAAAATTTCGTTTAGTGTATTCCAAATAACCTGAGTGCTGTCATTACTTTTAAATTTATTATTATAATAATTTTTTTTCTTTCTGTATTCGCAAGGTTAGACAATTTCGATATTGTTTATACACTTTTTTATTAATTTCTGTGATTGTTTGCCTCTATTTTCTAAATAGCTTATATCTGTACTCACAGCACTTCAGTAAAGCGTTGGTCATCTATACCTTTTTAAATTTTTGAGGTTGTTTATACCTATTAAAGACTTTTCTACTCTCATTTGTATAACAATTTCTATACATGTTGTTGAATAGATGTATCGTTTTATTTATAGTATGCTAGAATTACTTATTTCATTTAGTACTTTGAGATTAAGTTTAGCTAGAACCCGTTTTATATCCTTATAAGTCTCTGTCCCTTTCTGATCTACCCTAGTTTCATTGAAAAAGGTTTTTATAATTATCAGATAGTGATCAGGTATTTCGTTTGAATTACCTCTGAGGGAATTTTGATATCAATCTCGCGTATAAATATAAGATCGATGATCAATGCGGTTAACTTTCCGTTATAATATTCTTCTCTTGTGTGGCTACATATATATTTATAGAACCTCAACTCATATAATGCAAATAAATGCAGTATTTTTCGTTTTGGGTTAAATAACGTTTTTTAAATGATACTTTTAAAGAGGACGAATACATTATTGAATCCGTTTACTGTTTTTCAGTTTGCGCAAATGCGATAAACTTGTTTTAAACTAACATTTCTCAAGGGAATAAATATTTCTCCATTGAAGAGTAATTTTTTATTTTTATTTCTAACTACATACTATATACAACTATTTCTATTAGAATTATAACACACATGCATAATATTTTTCTCACAGTAAGCTTTTTCTTCAACATGACATTTACTTCATAATATTTCAAGTTCAACTTAGCATCCCCAAACTCTATTCTTTCATCACCTGACTTCAAAAATATTCCTCATTTATACATAAAATACATCAAATACTGTAAAAATTCTCATAGAGAATATTACCATCTCATAAAAAATGTGGCATACAATTTTTTTGAATATGTCCTATAAACTCCCGTTCAATACTACTAATGTTATCGTGCCCATAGACAAACCAAAAGAAAGGGACTTCTGTCAATTTACAAATACACCAATCAACCGAAAGTCCTTTATACTTACTCCCAAAAAATGAAATCTTTAAATCAATCTACGAAAACACCTTCTTATTACCATATCTTGCAAGATATACTATCCACCGAAATTGGACAATAAAACTTTTTATTATCACGTTGGTTATACCTTTCATACTTCAATTTAATTTTCCATAAGTATCGCATCTTTTATTACAATTACATGATTTACAAAGTAAGTGCTTGATCTCGTTCAGATATCCTCATCATAATTTTTCTTAAAATCATTTAAATTTTGATTACTTATTCCCTCATTTAATTTATTTTTAACTCATTTACATTTTTATCACCTTAATTATTTTTAATCTTATTGTCCACAAATTTATTCATTTTAACTTTGTAGTTTTTGTTTACATTTTCATTATTTTTTAAATCAAATTTTATAAAATCTCGTTGATGTTCGCACTGATAAATTTGTATGGGTGCGCTCGGTTTGTGTTTTATAATAAAAATCCGACCACGCCATTGAAGGTCCTGGCCTGTTCACCATCACTGCATATGTCCTATTGTTTTTGTTGTTTATGTCATCTGTTTGTGCATTTTTACCGGTTTCCCCTTTTTGGCGTAAGGTTCTATTCTCAATGGTACGGAATTCATTGTTCTCCCTCCCTCATCTCTCCTAATGGTATTATTCTGAGCTCAGTTGCTTTTATGTACATTCATCTTATCGAATGTTCTGCTACTGTATCTTTCCAGGCCATCGCTCGCTTGAAATCTAAAGAAATTTATGGGCTGACTCCTTAGGCTGGTCTCCAACCTCAGTGGTTGACACCCATCTTATTCTATCGTTAAAGGTACTCCAAATATATATTTCTGTCCACGATGTTTTGTAAGGCTATGCATTACCTTGCCTCTGTTTCAAAGTATCCCGCTAAATGATAATGATAATTTGTTTGTCCCTTACAGAAGGGGCAAGCTGTTTGGCACCGCTAAATTTGTTTATGGCATACAACTTCCTTGTCATATCAGAGTCACTGCTGTACTTGCCCATAGGTCCTGAATTTATATAGTTGGTTAACCCCTAAAAATGTTTTAAAAGTCTTTAAAGAAGTTAAACTCATTCTTAATCAATCCAAACAAAATTCTCGCACTACCTTTAACATGGACTTCACAATATTTAACTTCGTTTGTTCATCCTAACTGCCCTGCATTAAGGTTTTCACATTAACTAAAAATATCTTAAGGTTAAGCTTGTTATTCTCATAATATTTTGAATATTGTTCTAACGGAACACTGATTAGACTCCATCGCTTAGGTTTACCAACATGAATAGTTTTAACCCTATCTTCCATGTATTTTAAGCTTCCTAGGCTTTTTTTAAACGTTGCATATCTAGCTTGAACATTTTCCCCTATCTCGTTTACCTTTTGATCTAGTTTCTTAATTTTTCCATTACTCTCCCTCTCACACGTTTCCTGATTAGTTTTTATTTGAACAATATCCTCTTTAACGTCATCTATATTCTCTAAAATTTGTGTTAATCTCTAATTTCACATTTCAGTTCCGCTGTTGTCTTATTCGTCACTTTTACATTTAAAGTATAACTGTATGTACCCTCACTACTAGGTGATAGCACATAGAATTATACGTTAACTATTTCGATAAGAATTTACCTATTTTAGTAATTCCCACGCCATTTGTTTTTTATTTCATTAATGTTCACCTAATAATAGTTTTATTATGTTTTGAGGATGGCCGTTATCCTTTCAAGACTGTATTAAGTGCCCGAAACTATTGTAAACGCAACGGTTCTTAATCATCTTTAATTTTAACAATATTAAAAGTTAATTATGGGATAGATATATTTTATTTATTTTCATAAGTGATTTTTCTAATCTCATTAAAGAAAAATGGATAAATTTAAGACGTATGGTACATATAAATTATGTAGGCACAATGGTAGTCTTTCTCCATATAAGAACTTCCGATTTAGTGTACGCTTTTACTAAGTGTGCACTATCGTAAAAGTCCTCTTAGAAAAAAAAATAAGTTTTATTCAAACAATTATTAACTATGCATCAGCACGGAATGTGGAGCAGGTGGAAAGCAAAAATTCGACGACTCTCTGGATCGTTAATCTTTTACAAAGCTCAAGTGACCTTGTAGTGTAAGACAAATTAGTTGTAGGTAATCCAATATTCCAACTTCGTGTTGAAGGAAAGCGTCTAACACAGGGACACGCACTTGACCTACGGTAATTTTTAAACTCCGCGTTTACGTTCGTGTTTGGGAGCTTGTTTTTCTAACAATCCCGAGTTTTAAATACCGTCACTTTAAGTACCCGATCTACAATCTTATCCGCACGACGATGACCGCGTAGCTATGTTCAGTTGTTTGGTATCAAACAGCTGTCGATAAAAGCTCCCTTTTCATATGATCCGCCAGTTTATATAAGTAATAACGTCCCCGGATATTACCCGACTTCACGCGTTCACACGGATTACGCGTCTGAAGCTGTCCTATAATCAAGTTTAATGATATTACGTTTACGTCCAAGGCTATCTTGTTCTTACATTTTTGAAAGCGGCGTGGTTGTTTATTTGCAGCGCATTTTTATGACTGTAAATTTACGAATTTATGACTATTGGGATAATTTACTATAATTTCAGTTTCTTGAAACTCATATGTATGTTTACGAAAAAACTTTGCTAAGCTGGTTATTTACCGAAATGTGTATGAATTATTCTAAATTAATACAAAGAGTGTAAAGTTCCAATTTTTATTACTGATGTATGCGGCGCATTTTCATGACTATAAATTTATAGGAGTTTATGAGTATTTCAAAAATGGTACAAACACATATCCAAGTGAACAGCTAAAATAAAATTTAAGAAAAATATCGATATAACTTTACGACATGTGACTTGCACTGATCAAGAACAAATAATTGTATTTGTTTTAAAACAAGCTTTCATTAAAACACTAGTAGATACGGCGCTTTTCTTCGAACCTTAGTTTTTCAAAACTCTGAAACCTTGTGTAATAGTTTAAAAAAAAATGAATCGGATCTGGACTACGTCAATTTAAAAATTTTAGAATTGACCATTTTTATAGAGTTGTCACAAACTATTTAGTGTAGCTATTAGCCATTATGCTACTTAAATGCTTTAAATCGAAGAAATCCTAATGAGTCATTTCGTTTATTAGATACCGATTCTCCGTTTTTTAGCATACTCCTGAAAAATGACATTAGGGCCACTTTTTAGTGATTTTATATCTCCTACTGAATAACTGACTGCGAGCCATGAACTTCTCTTTAAGTATGGCCATAAAAATTTTGTAATTTACTACTTCTATTTTTAATGATTTTAGTGTATGCAAAAACATTACAATAATATAACCATCTTTGATTTGGCCGGAGTAGTTATCGGAGCAAAACGTATATTCTAAATTGTCATTATCAATTGCGTTCGCTTCCTTTTCTAAATATTTAAGATGCAAGAGCCTATTTCGGTAGCCCTACGAAGCCCTTCGCTCTCATGTCATCTACAACAACATTACCGATTTTGCAAATTGTATAGCTGTAAGAATTTATTTTGGATTTATAGTAAAATATCAATAAATTTTCTTGAGGGCTTAGCATTACCGCTTGAAGGTCAAACGATGCCAAAACATAATTTTCGTCACCGCATTTCTTATCTAGCTCTTTAGGTTTATGGCTCAATAGCTTTTCTTTTTGTTTGTCATATTGCTCCATTAAGTTGTGCACCTTTAGTGCATTTTTATAAGATTCACACATTTTGCGCAGATTCCTTTTTAAGAGAAACGAATGAAATAAGCTCCCGATTAAAAATGCACGTGCACGTTATGAGATTTCCTCTGTGTTGTTCTATCGTATACCATTGGTGTAAATCGGCTAAACTGTTACCACCCTCTATGGTCTTTCGGAAGAATTTATTACGTTCTATTTCGTAGTTTGAATACTTTCTGCATTTTACACTCACAATTCCCAGTTTTAGTAAATGCTTGCGTTCACGTTTAGAAAATTGCTCAATTATGTGAGCCGCCAATGATACGTTTGCTCAATATTTATAGTAGTTAAATGACTTAGTTTAATTATAATTAGATAAAGCCGTTGTGTTAACTTGAAAACTAAAAATATGCTCAAAAGTTGTTGCTATTCTATAACGGGCTTCCTGTAAAGTACTTTTCAAAAAATGATGTTATAAGACAGACGAGTCTACGATATTGCAAGTGTTGGTTCACGTTGTTTCTTTTGTGATAAATATTAATAACTTCAATTAACAATTACAAAATCTTAATGGTGAAAACTTACTTCCATTTATAAGACTGCCCGGATTGCACCCCATATTCTCCGGGTTGTACCCTATGTTCTTCGCATTGTAACCCATATTCTCCAAATTGTAACCCATATTCTCAAGATTTTAACCCAATTTTTATGTTCTTGAACCAATGCTAACCTGGTCTTAACACAGAAGCCTTTCTTTGTCGTTTGAACACATTTCGTCATTTCGTCGTCATGGTTGACAAATAGCGATAGCCTTATTCATTTGTGATCTGTAGATTTTTGCTTGCATTATATAAATATTAAGATGAGCAAATCGTTTTGCTTATTTAATACGGTTATCCATTAGAATAAAGATATTAGTGTAGGCTCTCTGTGAGATTGTTTTTATATTGATGGATAACCGAGTGAATTAACTTCGAAATTATATATAGACTTGATAATTATCCATCAGCTGTGGTACTTGATTACTTATTTGTGCGGCTTGCTAAAGCTTTCTTATTTTCTTCAGTAACTGTTATTCTTTTTTCGATTGTTCGTTTGAAACGATTTCTTGTTACCACAGTTTGAAGTACAAAATTTGTTGTCTCCAGTTTTCTTGTCGTTTTCTATCATGCCCTTTTCTTGAGGATGAAAACTCTAACGTTTCTTTCTGAGATACATTTGTCGTTCGACGACTTTTGTAGTGTTGATGCTATTTTATCTTCGCCCTGGTTGATTGCTACCGTATACATTCCCTTTTCCTATGGTTTTTCTATATTCCTGGCTAGATCCGGTACTTTGGGACTTCGAACGGGATCTAAATCTTCAAAAGCCCAGTACTTCTTAAAAAGATCATTTTTTTCGCCATATGAGAACTTGTTTAAGCTCAAAACTTTGCACTTTGTTTTGCACGTTGATAGAATTTCTTTGACTTTAATTACTTTCGCTGCTTTGGAAATCGATTGATACACTTTTCTAATATTTTTGAGACGCTGTGCTGTTTCCATCTCTCTTTTTGCTATTTTAATTCTTCCCTTGCTACCACGCTTGGAAGACAAATGTTCAACTGAAGCTATAAATGAGAGATTTTCCAGAGGTTTTCAGAATCTAAAGATGGCGCAACACTTGAGAAAAATGAAGAAACGTTAGAATCGGCCATCGAATAATCACTTAAATTCAAATCATCATCGCTATTGTCTGATAGGGAATCTTCAACTTCATGAGCAGCAACATTCAACTCATTTCAAATTTTAATCTTTATTAAAACGCATTTGGTGGTAGCGTTCTCATCAATTTCCTTAATATACTCTTCAGTTTTTGGTGCATCTGAGAATTCAGCAGATTATATGATTTTAGCCGATCCTTCACTGTCAAAGGCGTTTTCAGCTTCAACTTAATTGGATGTTCAAATTTCAATATTTTCGTAGTTTGAGAAAAAGATTCCATTTTATGTGGAATAAAAATAGTACACATTTTTTATCCCGAATTTAAAATAAATTCATGAACGCTTTAACAATAACACATTCCAAGAGAAAACGATTAAACATTTTTATTCTATTCAATTAGATTCACAACTTGACTATAGCTTTAAATCTAGGAGCTAGGTGTCAAAGCTGTGTTATGCTTCAAATTGCTTCAGAAATTATTTCAGTAATTATTAATTGTAAGGGATTTTTTTTGTATAATTAATTTATGGGTATTACACATAGTAAAAAAGGTCGTGTGGATTATCCTCGGGGTTTTTAGAATCTCTGTCCCGAAACGCCCCCTCCTTCATTCCGGGGTACTTGACTATATTACTAGTTATTCTTGGGGTCTAGTTCCCCGGCAATGTTTAGAGGATTAACCTTTTTTGTTAAGTAATTTTGTGGTAAAGATGGGTCAAACGGTCGTAAATCGCACATGTTTTTCTTCACGACCATTCAGAATATGCAACGTAGACGGTATCATGTGTATGAGTGTTAGAAACGGTCATGATAATCATTCCTGTCTTGATTATTCGTATCGTTAGATGGTTATGTGGCGGTACTGTTTTATAAATAATGTAGTGGCGGCTACCTATTAATCGATGCTTTCCTGTTTTCTTCACCTTTGTCTTGTTCTTATATGTTGTAGGAAAACTTCCGACTCCGGTAAAAGAATTTGATCTAGAATAGACGTCGAGCAAACCTACGATCTGTATTATATAGACAAACAATAATTATTTGCTATCCAGTTGGCCAAAATGCAGCAACGGGAAGGTTTCATTAACTAGCTTTACCTTAGAATTTAAACATTACATGACCATAAGTAACCAGAGCTACAATTAATTGGCATAATTCATTTTGTATAGTAAGTTAAATAATTCGTGTGTAATTGTTGTGAAGCCCTCTAGGCGAGCACGCCTCTCTAGAAAGCTATTAACAATTATAATTAGTTACACGCATTGTCACAAGTAATAATCAAATCAAAATAAAAATTGTTAAGTACAACAACAACAGACATTTTAAAAATATGCATAATCAACTGGCTTTTTAAAACAGGAACCCTGTCATAAATTTAAATAGGTTTATTTTTCGCTTTAAATTTAACGAGGATACAGCACAAAGACGTCACAACTCACGATGTGTAGGTTCTTCTAAGCAGTGTAGCAGCTTCAATCATCGTGAGCAAGACACAAGCAATGTAACACTCTTTTTTGATTTGAACGCGGCAATTCATGATAAACACCTAACGAAACTAGGGCCTTCTCAAGAGAATTATAATATTTCTTAACCCTTACTTAACCCTCTTTGAAAATTAAACCACTTATAGTTTTTAAAATCATCTTTATTTACGTTTCGATCCATGACCTAGGATCGTTGTCAAAATAATAAAAAATTTTAGCCGATCCTGTTTTAGTCGTTCTCAGGGCGCAACACAAATTGAAAGCAATCCTTTTTTTAAACTTTAAAATTTTTGCCTAATGTACTCAGATCAAATATATCGAACATCAATAAATCAGTCACCTGAAATTTTTATAATTTTGACAAGGATTCTAGGTCATGGATCGAAACGTAAATAAAGATGATTTTAAAAACTACAAATGGTTTAATTCCCAAAGAAGATTAAGAAAAATGCTAAACAAACCACAACAAACATACAGGTATTTACAAGTCAGGTATGGGCCTGAAATTTGTATTTGTTTTAAACACTTAGACAATCTAAACCTAAAGCTATCGCATTCCAAAAATTCACTCACGTTCCTAATAAATTGCAGAAACAATAAAATAATACCAAAAGAATTCAGAATCAAATTTAGTCAGACAAGTAATTAACTATCAAGGATTCTTGAAAGTGCAAGTTACAGAATGATGAGGAAAAGACTACAAAACCACCAACACATTATTTATAAGTTAAAACAAAATATTAAAGATTTTAAAAATTTCATACGAATAAAGGTAACAAAATATGATTTTGATAAAATTCTCGTTAGTGCAAAAGCCTGCTACGAATCAGAATTTTCCAAACAAAAAGAAATTCACATAAAGAAATTTAATAACCTATTTATAGAGAAAAATAACACGCAAACTAAAACGTTAGAAAACTGCAACACCATGCTAAACACCGTCATAAATTTATCAAACAGAACTGCTAACGACACAGAAAAATTAATTCTATCAAAAGGCCTGAACTTTGCAGTAACACCAAAATCAATACCAACCTTTAAAATAATTAGTTGTATTGAGAAAACAGCAAACAAACTCGAAGAAGATCAAGCAAACGAATTTAGAATACGATGCAATATCGAAATGGAAAGATATTACAAAATAAAACCAAATGTAAGCATAGTAAAGAAATAAAAGCAATTCGAATCTAAAAAACGATAACTCAATTATAATTCTACCTGCTGACAAAGGCAATGCAACAGTATTGATGAATAAAAATGATTACAACACAAAAGTCAACGAATTGTTAAACACAGAATTATACCAGTTTAAAAAGGACCACACAAAATCAATTGAAAATAAAATATACAAAACTATATAAATTTAAAAATGAATTCGGAGACAAAGAAAGAAGCAAACTGGTCCCACATTACAGTAAATAACCCCACTTTTACGGTTTACCGAAAATTCACCAAAAAGGAATTCCTTTAAGACCTATCGTAAGCTCCATAGATTCACCATGCCATAATTCAGCAAAATTTCTCCTAAAAATTAGAAATCCATTAGGCACAGCGGACTCTTTCATAAAAAACTACCAACATTTTTTAGAAAAATTATCAAACATAAAAATTGAAAATACACACACAATTGTAAGTTTTGATATAGCAAATCTCTTCACAAATATCCCTTTAAACAAAACGCTTAATATTATAAAAAAACCAATTAGAAAAAGATAACCTTAAAGAAAGAACAAAACTAAGTATATCATCGATTATGGAATTACTTGGTTTATGCGTCAATACCACATATTTTCGAATAAGTGACTAATTCTACAAACAGAGCTTAGGAAAAGCGATAGGAAGTCCACTATCGTCAATCTTTAGTAATATATTCACGCAGGAATTCGAAAAAGATGTAATATTCACACAAGAATTGAAACAACTAATCTGGTGGAGATACGTAGATAATGTCTATGCTATTTGGCCTCATAATACAGAACTAATTAAAAACTTTGTAGAGCCAATTAACAAAATAGAACAAACTATTAAATTCACATATGAATTAGAACAACATGGAAAACTGGAAAATTGTTGAAAGCATATGTGTAGAGCACAGCACAGTATGCCTATAAAATACGGGGAGTCTGAAACGCAGACAGAAAAACGGTAGCAGCCTTTTGAAATGCTGTGCTTCAGATGTATGAGGACGATAGCATGGACAGACAATGATAATAACAAATAAGTTACAGAAATAGTAGGGGAACAAGGATATCTAGGAAAAAAGAGAAATAGTAGGGCGGAATACGTTCTAAGGCATTTTTGGGGAGTAGTATGTGATATATTACAAGCAGAGACAGGAAAAAAGAGGTAGATGTAGACCTAGATCAGACAGTTATAGATGCAAACTGTGCATATTTCAGGGAAATCTGTAGGTTAGTTCAGAATAGGGAACAATGATGGTACGCGTCTAACCAGTTCTAAGACTGAAGACCTAATGATGATGGAAAACTTCCGCTTTTAGATATTCTAGTTAGCAAAAACGATACAACAATTAATACATTGGTATAACGAAAACCAACGCACAAAAACAAATACTTAAACTTCGATTCAAACCACCCACACTGTGTCAAAGAAGGAATTATCAAAACCATGTATGACAGAGTAAAATTAATATCATCAAACGAAGAAATTTAACAGAAGATGACAAATCAGTTGTATACTAATAGAAAACAAGTATCCTAAAAGAATAATAAAGAAAGAAATGAACAAAGTCCTAAAAAATAAAGTAAAGAAAACAAAAACTACGACAGGCACCAAAAAATGCTCTCAATACCATACATAAGAGGATTCTTCGAAAAATCCAAAGAATAGGAAACAAATTCAGAATTAAAACACTATTTAGAACCAACAATACACTAAGAGCACAACTAACAAAAACAAAACCCAAAAACGCAATACAATCAAAAAACTGCATCTACAAAATATCGTGCGAATGTAACAAGTTTTATATAGGGAAAGTTTTAGACCATTTGAAGTTCGATTAAAAGAACATAAATCATATATAAAAAGTAGAAAATTTGAAAAATCCGTGATTTGTCAACATGCATAAGACTCCACAGTCATAAAATAAAATGGGAGGACGCAAAAATTATTGACAAAGAAGAAAACCACCAAAAACGCAAAATCAAAGTAGCTGTTTATATCACCCTACATAAAAATAACTGCGTAGCAAACGAATCCGTGACTTTCAGTAAACAATAGATTCCATTACTAAAAGAAATAACAAATGAAAATCTCATGCCCACAATAGCTAGGTGGCATTGCAAGTTTTTCCTGGGTTTTCCTTGCGATATTAACATGAAATACAGCCTACATACATGATTTCTATTTATACATACAATAACTAATTACATAACAATAAGCATATTAGCAACCCCTGTAAAACAGCATTGGTATCTGACAAGTGTAAACCCAAAATAGGATTACCTCAGAAACATATACAATCTCCGTTGAACAGTTTTGGTATCTGACAGGTGTATACCCGCCTTAGGGTCGCATCAGAACCGTATTAAATATTCATAGAACAACATTGGTATCTGACAAGTGTAAACCCGCCATAGGGTCGCCTCAGAACCATGTTAAAATCTACCGAAGGGGTATCTTAATCATACTAATTTTTCCCCTTCAAAATAAATATAAAAACGACTACTTAAGCTTTACGGCAACGTAATCGCCACTTCTTTAATCCATCCTCCCATTTGTATAAATAGAAACATGTTAAAGAATGCTTTCCAATCCGCAAGTTATTAAATTTATATGAAACTTACCAATAAAAATTAATCAGCTGATTTCACGTTAAGCTCATTGGCTACCTAAAAAGTCGTTCCCAGGGCGCAACACAAATTGAAGGCAATCTTTCTTTTAAACTTTAAAATTTTCGCCTAATGTACTCAAACCAAATATATCGAACATCAATAAATCAAAGTCTACTTCAATTTATGTCATAAATGTCAAACTTAAAATTTTTATTATTTGGACAACGATCCTAAGTCATAGATCGAAACGTAAATAAAAATAATTTTAAAAACTATAAGTGGTTTAATTCCCAAAGAAGATTAAGAAGAATTATTAGAATTTAATTTAGGGCATTCTTCTTGATTGTAGGCGTGCGGTATACGATGGCCGTTTTTATAAGTTCCGTTTGTTTCTCTAAGTATACAGTGTAGTGCGGGAGGCGGGATTGCGCGTTGTACGATTGCGCAGCTTCCCTACAACAACCATTGTTATTGCCAATTCCTATCTATCAGTCGTTGCCAAATTACAGGTGAGTAAGAATGGGCGCTACGATTAATTCTTCCATCAATTGTGAGTTGCGGAGTGATTCGTTTTCTTCAAGCTGAAGGATGTAGTGCTGCTAAAATCCATCGAAGGATGAGTGTAGTGTATGGTGAATACTGTATGAGGATGGTGCTCTCAAAAAATGGTGTATGAAATTAGCGAATGGTCGAACAGATGCCCATGACGAAGGTGGTCAAGAACGCAAGTCGGTCGCTACAGCAAATTTGATTGACCGGATTGACGAAGTAATTCGGGAGAAACAAAAGTTTGCGATTATTGAATTGTCTATAGGATTTCTAAATGTTTCAAGGTCTTCCTTGTATAAAATTGTTACCATCGAGCTTGCATATCGAAAACTGTGTGCCCGTTGAGTTCCAAAAACACTGAGTGAGAACAACAAAATGAGACGAATGGCGTCAGCCCTGACTTTTCTGACACGTTATGACAACGAGTAAAACAGGTTCTTAAAGTCTATTATTGTTGGGGATGAGACTTGGTCCCTGTACGATAATCCAGAAACCAAAGAACAGTCAAAGCAATGGATGCACACGCACTCCCTCAGCAAGCCCAAAAATTCAAACAGAGTTTGACTGACCAAGCGAAGAACAATGGCTACAGTTTCTTGGGACCAAAAAGGCGCGATTCTCGTTGATTTCATGAAATATGCAAGCTTACTGTGAGACTTTTCCAACAGTTCAAGTGGGAAATTTTCGATCACTCACCTTATAGCTCTGATTTAGCACCCAGTGACTATCACCTCCTTCGAGAAATGAAGGCATGGTTAGGTCGATAACACTTTGCTAACAACCAAGAGCTTCAAGATGCTGTAAAGACCTACCTGAGCTCACTAGCGGCAGATTTCTTTAAAGAGGGATAGGAAAGCCAGTCTTTCGTTATGACAAATGCCTCAACCTTTACAGTGACTACATAGAAAAATAAGTAACACATTATAAATTTCTTGCAATTAAAGTCACTATATTATTTTTCAATGTGTCTATTATTTATGGCCTATCGAAACTTGAAAAAAAACAGCTCTTGTACTTTTAACTAAATCTTATACATAAATGAATCAAATAAAATAATGCAAAGATTAAAACCTTGAACGAAAAGAAAATTTGTAAATCTATTACATGCTGTATTGACGTTACGTTAATTTACTATTTTTACTCTACCGGGAGGGAAATAACGTAACCGTTTGACTGGTGCACTGGCTAGCTTACAGCGGTGCGATGTAGGTTATATGAGGGAAAACAATATTCTTAGGAGTAGACAAGTTGTGAAATTCTATTAAATACCTGGTGCTTACCTTGAAAGGTCTTTTAACTCTCTTGTTTACGTTAGGGCTTTTGAGCGCCAACCCACCTGAAAAAATACTAAATTCCACCTGTTAGGTGAGCTTTTCGAGCAGCTGCTTTGTGTTTCGTACTACCTCTGGGGTCGATTGAGTTCCTCTTATAATGTGCAAAATTCTCACCTTTGTTATAAATAAAGAACTTCACTTACTCTACACCTAACCTCTATTACATGACATGCCTGGAACGGTCAATAGGAAGAACTAATATCTATTTCTAATTGGTCAAGAGCACATTCCGCTAAAAAATTATTAATATTTTAATTTCCTTGAATGTTTACCAACAGACTTTTAAGTACTAAATTCGCTACAATAAAATTCAGATTGTCCTCTCTCATAACAAGTTAAATAAGCGTGGATAAAGCCTCTCTATTTCAATAAGATTTATGCGTCATTACCATCGTAGTTAATAAATATACAACGTTTATTCGTTAGAAATGGCATGTAATTTTATAAGCTTGTTAAAATAAGATGAATTATAATTCTATTCAAAAGTGTTTTCTTTTAAGAAATTCCATCAAAGCCGAGTGCATAAGTTGTTGCAGGTCGCCAAAGACACTACACGGTTGCTGAATAAACTCCAAATTCGGCAAAAAAAGTAAGCTGTGGCGATATTTGTCACTAATTCTGCGTTCAGCAAGCCCGTTCTGAATTTCGTTATCGCAATTAACGGATTCACTTTAAAATAGCGACTCCCTTTATTTTGTTGTTACCCGATGTCAACGTACTCTACACATCAAAAGGCGCTAGTGTATGAATACGAATTCGATTTTTTCTTTTATTATCAACCAATTTTATAAGCGCAACTTCTCCTGTATCTCTTGTTTCGCGGTAAATAAACGTTGGCGGCTTCGTGGCGTAGTTGGTATGCGTGTGACTACTACGCCCACGACACGGTCCGCTTGAAAAATGTTAGGCGAACATTTTTCACAAAAATACGCCCTCGTTCGGATGAGAGGTAAAATGGAGGTCCCGTGTGTGAGTGTTGCCACGCACGTTAAAGATCCCTACTTTGCTTGGAACAGCAAGGGTTCGGCAAAATTCAAAATTTTTCAGGTTAAAGAAAAACTCACTTCCTGGCCAAGGTAGTGCATTTAGGTGGAGCATGTAAGATAAATAAACGTTACGTTTAAACTTGCATTTAGCACGTAAAGTTGACTGGAAACCGTATCAATATATAGTGCACCGGCTAACTTCAGTATTGCGGAATGGGAACAAATACAGAAAAACCTAACTATGGTGTATACACTTTTCAAACTCTTAAACAATATCCTCACCTGGAAAGCTTCTCATAGGTTGCCTGATACTAACTTCAGCTGTGGTAGGTGTCAACCCGTCGTGTCCAGATCGTCCGTTACACGAAAGCCGAATATTCCTTGTAGATCCTTCAGATGTTGCGGTCTACTGGTGAAATAGGCCCTCTGCTACAGATTTATTTGTTACGTTGGCTCGTGGCCGTGCGTAACACAAAGATATCACGGAAATGACCGGGCTCAATCGGAGAGTAGGGGGGGGGTCGTAGAAAGCAGACTGACATACAATGTACGCGGCGGTAAGGAGTTAGTGAGAATACCTGCAAGAAAAATAGTTAAGCAAACCTGAAAAAAAAAGAATAAGCATAGCAGCAATGAAAAGTCTAAATTATTCAGTACTTTGTAGAATGTAAAAAAAAGAAACTGTTTGGTTAATCTATATAATATAACAACGGTAAAAAGCAATACAGAAAAATGTTTAGTACACAGTGAGGTAATATTGGGGAGTAGCAGAAACGTTTCCTCACACACCAATTAAACATAAATCAGATAAAATGTTGACAAAAGATAAATAGATAAGACACAATTGGTATGAGTAATTCAGTAGTATTGATTTTTCTTTCTTTCCTTTTTTTCTCTATGTTTTAAAATAGCATGCAAGTCTATTGTAAAAGGTATCAGAACGACAAAGATATGGTAAAGCAACGGATAGATATTTAAAGTAATAACCAGTAGGAAATAGTTCAAGTTACAAAAGTCCTTCAGTAACGCTTCCTTGCAACTGAAGTGTGGGATTCAACGATGTCCTGCACTAACGAAGCACTTCACCCTTGACTGTGAGGGTGTTGATAGAATTTCTTACACTTTACACTAATCACACCTACGTATTTCACTAGTGTTAGCAGCAGACATTATCATGCTGATGGAACTATGTAGCATTGATAAATTTCTTGTTAATTCTATTTCCTGAGACAATAATTTCGAAATATTTTGTAACACAAATCGAAAGAAAATGGTAATAAAAATTTAGAGTCACGGGCTTTCAAGGCACAATGTAATGCATTAAACTAACAGTAACGTGAGGTGTTTTATTTGCTACCTATGGAAACAAAGAAAAATCTAATGCTTTTGAATAACGAAATTTGCGGAAACAATGATCTATTTTAGATTCTTTGGGGTTAGAAAATTCAGAAAATACAGTATCAACTGTCTTTACATGTGAATGAGATACATGTTTATAAGAAGCAACCTTTTTTGTTTAGAAACACTCAAGCTTAAAAACTGTATTTGGATAATCCAAAGTATGAACTACTCTGATAAAACGAAAAGGACCGCGAAACTAGATCGCACACCCAGTTCAAATATAAAAAGACAACTCCACAAAAAACACAATTAGTAAAGCAACGCGTATCACTAAAATAATGTTCCGTAAAACAAGCACGTGCGGTCGAGTCAACAAGTTCTATCACTTTTTTTTCCCAACAGAAAATCAACAAAAACAATTAGTAAAGCAACGCGTATCACTAAAACCGTCCGTGTTCCGTAAACAAGCACGTCAAACACGTTACATATCAAGCATACTTCCTTCAAAGCCATCAGAACTACACTGCTCTACAGTTAATAAACAACTTTTACTTCACAAGAAAAACAACTAATAGCACAATTAGTAAAGCAACAAGGAAACAGTATTTTTAACGTAATATCAACATATAGGAACAAAGAACAAACTACAACTCTGCACTCTCATCTGTTTATATAAACTCGTTGTACCATAAACTCTTGTCAACTATTATCTCCAGTTCGATAATAACATAAGGAACTAAATTTATACGACGGCCAGACAAGAACGATGCAATCTATAATTAATTACAACGGTTTATCATTTCCGATAAGTTGGAAAGTAATTTACGAATAATCCCATTTAAAATTCGTTCCTCGCAATTTATTTAGTATTGAAAATCAATCTTCAATTAATCTATTTTTAAAGTAATACCCACGAGTTAAATTGCATACAAATCTGAACTATTCTGAAGTATTTCCTTTATACAAACAGCGATCCCAAAGAAACGATGTATTTTTAAGTACGCTAACAGAAAGGGAGCGTAAAATGTTACGCTACAAAAAATGCCCGTTACATGTTGCCTATCAGAATTATTAACTATTAAAAAATGTCACTTACTCCTATTTACAGCCTGTATCATATGAACAATGTTGACAGTGAATTCATAGAAAAAGCAGACAATAAAAGAAATCTTAATCATATTGCTCTAATTGACTTACTGTGCTGTCACGCTAACGCGAGTTACGTTTCGGGACTTGGGAGCAGTCTTTTTAAAAACTTCTTCCAAAACTTTGTAACAAAATTTATCTATTAAAACATTTTAATGTGGAATTTTGACAACCTTGTATAAATTAAACTAAATCGATAAATAATTAATAATTGAACTATTATTAGGGCGAGTAGCCTAAGCAAACGGCAATGTTAAAGCTGAATAATTTGACTGACTGATGATTTTGGGGCTCCCGGGGTATTTATGTTGTTCCTGCCTCTCACATGTCTGTGGGAACTTGCAGAGCTCATGTCTGCTTATTTCTTAACTCTATTCATTATACAATGTAACAATCTTAATTTTTAAGTAATTGCGGTTTCTTAACCGTCTGTGATCTGTACCTGCTGTATCACTTACTGTCTGGAATAAAATGTATTACACCCGTTCTCACAACTTGCTTGTGAACTTTCAATAACCTTTCTGATTTTATCCTGGAAATACAATGTTGCATTTGACGTGATAATTTCTTAATGATTTGTAATAATTTCTAATAAGTTCTATTTTGTAATACATATATAGATTGGGGATACATAACTCGCGTTACTTAAGCAAACATTAGGCTGTGGAAATGAGTTTATTTCAGCAAGTTAAATGAGTTTTTATCACGAAAGTAAACTGTAAAATTTAGAAGCTTTAGTAGTTTTTATCTAATAACGTTGCTATTTTAGTATAATATTAAATTATAATAAAGAGATAAATAGTAAAGCACCCAGTAGATTAAATGCAAACTATAATAAATACCAGAACTATACCGCTCTTGGCATTAAATTCAGAAAGTTACAGATAAACACTCCGAAAATAACCTGCACATTAAAGATATTTGTATAAATTCGCACATGCTCAAGAACCACCAATTCTAGGAGATACACTCCAAAATACCCAAACTTATAAAACAGCTATAAAATTAATACCTTGCCAACGGCGAATGCCGCAGCTTTCGGTATTAAATATTAAATTGTGGTAAAAAAATGACGGTTTACACGGACAGAATGGCATTGTCTTTGAAACATATAAAACTGAGAGATAGTGAAGGAGCGGGTACATCAAATAAGTTTATTGACGACAAGACATTCAACCGGGCTTTGCGAACCGAATCGTCGCGCAATCATCAGAAGTTGGAAACAGGAACGATAGTTATCGTGACAGTGTTTAGACTGGAAGTTGTTAGTACAAAAACGGAGCTTTCGGAGACAAAAATAAAACCACTAATAGTTAACTACCAATGTTAGGGACCTTTTATCAACATGAACATTTGGATTTTATACCTACAAAGATTTTTGTTTTAATGGTCGATGGAGTTTAAGCGTACAAAAAACTAAGTTAATTACATTTTGTTATATAGCTTATAACCACCACTTACTGTTTGTTTGTTTGGTAATAATTTTAATAATAATAATAATAATAATATGTAAAGTTTATTATTAAGAAGGACTATTCACGTTGGTGTACGCTTATTTAAGGCGCATTGTAAACACAAAATTCTGATGGATACGTTCATTGTTTTTTCCGCATAATTAAAATTGGTTGAATTCCTGTCATTGACAATATTAAGTTGTTTTTTAGATACAAACATATTTTGCCAATTAGGGGTAGATCATAATGTTCTCTCTTTGTTGTTATTAACTGTTATGGTAACGTTTTACAATATTACATGAAATTTTTTATGAGTTTACAGCATATTAGTATGAGGTGGTAAATGTGTTAAGCAAAGCTCCATCAACTTTCAGCAGCAATGATCACCGTTAAACAAGTTATTCGAGACACCAGCTCTCTGAATAAGTTCTATTTGTGTTATTTTTTTATGTGAATTGGCGCTTAAGGGCAAAGCGGGCGACAGAGTTTAAAAATCTTTAAAGTCAACGAATACGTATTTAGTAGAAGCGTCAGAATTTCTATACCCTTAAAAGTAAAAAATTTAATTTTATAGAAGTCGTCTACCACTGAAGGCTAGCCAATTCACTAATTTACTGCTAAGGCGCACCGCTCACCGTAGTGTAAATTTAATTCAAAAACGTAGTGTCAATTTAGTACGTAACAGCGCGTTGTCGAAAATGATTAAAGTGTGTGTTTATTTCTTTACTAATGTTACCACATAATTTTTGACTTATCGATTAGTGAAATCTCCAGTCTATTGTTTGAATCACCATACTTAAACTACAACATGTTTCGCCCGATGCGAGAGCCTATGATTTCTATCAACCAAATAGATGCCATCAACCAGGCGCTATACATCTTCCTCGACCGTAACAACCTTACCTCGAGCATAAGTACTATCTAATGTTGGAAGGAGATTAACCCTTTTGCATCCCCAGTGTCAAATAGTCGCGTTTGTTTTTTTTGGACAGCATTCTAAATTCCGCTACACATTTCGCGATTTCCCGTTCACAACCTTCACCGGGTTTTCTTAGGAAGCACCGCCTTTTGCCTTGTGTGAAGTTTTACTGGTCTCTAGTCGCGGCTGCCCATGACCGTGGTAGTCGTACAACTGCCATCGAACTTTGCTTTACGGTCAAATCGTGCTCCCTGTTGACCCCACTTTTTACGTCATCAGCGTCACGCTGTTCTTGTCTTGAAGAGTTCACGCTATTGATGTTTTGTTATTGTATTCTCTCCAGACATGGTGTCCTATGCACTATGGTCTTATGAGTCAGCGGCCTATTCACTATATATCTTATAAGTAATGTCTTTCATGTGTATCCTGCATTTCAACACCTTTTTCTTGTGTTATCGCACTTAGTCATAGTATGATAAATTTCGTAACCTTGAGCTCATAAGTAACCCTTTAACTTTACAGAACACACACACACACACACACACACATACACACACACACATACACACACACACACTACTTTAGCGGTTAGCTTTTCTCGTAATTACTAGGTTTTATAATAACTCTATATTTTTATTGTTTTATGGTGGCGGCGTCAAAATCTTGTCCTGTCTGCCGTCTTGTATGTGCTTATTTAAATACTAAGCTATCACCTGAAATTGATTATTCTAACCATATTTTAAGTAGGTATTATATCAAAAACTTATTTTCGATTTCAGGTCTGTATGTCTTGGTATTACACGGTTGACTCATTATATAGAAATAATGTTTTTACGTCTGGTTAGAATTGGATTTTATAAAGTACGTCTAACGGTTTTGTATTATCCTTATACATAATTCTTTATACACGTACTACCTAACTTTCATTATTCTAAAACCTTTTGATAAACGTTCTAACTACCATCCCTAAGTTAATGATTATGTTCGTAATTGCTTTTGGCTTAAAATACCCGCAAGCGTTACACAATGCACGATTTTTTTCTTCCCACTAGTTGTGCGTCTATTTCCAAGTCATTGTGTATTCAGTCCACCTTATGTCACATTTTTAGCACGTGATTCTGTTTCCATTAAATAGGTCCGTGTAAATTCTATTTTTTCACACGCTCTTTACGTGTAATGTCGATAGGTCTGCGTCATTCCGTGCATTGTCGACATATTTTATGGCTGGTTTATGATTATTGCATTTTACTGTATCGGCTACCATGGTTAAAATGTGTCGGCCATATTGCATTGTGGTTGGGTTTTGTGGTTATATCTACGCTATGGCTTGATATCTGTATGCGCTTAAACTACATAACTACTATCCCATGGTTAATTATTTCGTTAAACCTGTGTGAACTTGTAAAAATATCTCTAGGCTTCCCGGTTATTAACTGTCTTTATCTACAATTATTTTAATTTAACACAAAGAGGTGTTAGATACCAATATTTACCAACATTTCTATAAAATTTCTTGACGTACAGAAGGGCGCTTCTCAATTTATCTATATACTATATACTACATTGAAATACTACCTTTATTAAATGTAAACTATCAAAATTTATAAATTTTTCAGGATACATCCACGCTAAAAGCTCATATAACCACCTTAAATTAATAAGTTCAATCCTACTACCTAATATCTACCTAAGCAGCGCGACCAGCGTTACAAATTATTGAAATTTGCATTATCTTTGGAGTCGATGGGTTGATTTGTTACGTTGTAGTTCAATCACAGCTGTAACCACATTATGTTACGTATCAGGTACTGATATTTACTCTTTAGAACTATAACCACAACCTCACAAGCGTTATTTATTTATAGCAATAATTCGTTAGAATAACATTACTATTTTTACTTTATCTTTGCACTGTCCTTTTTGAACTGCAACATTACAGCAGATAATTTTTATACTAACTCCATATTTTGACCTTTGTTTGTAAGGCTGAGATAAGATAAAACGAATTAACAAACTTTATGGTGTATTGTTGGTTTAAAATAGTAATTGTATCTGTATGTTGTTCCAGAAAACTGTTGTATCCATTATGGACAGTAGTGGCAAACAAATGCCTTTTAAAATATGCCCAAGAGAAACTGCAGGACTATTATCATTAATATTTTACACGTAAGCCAATCTTGATTTATAAGAATGCTTTCAAACAAATACTATTTCTTTAGTTTTGTTTTCGAAGTGCTTAAGAAAGGTCTCCGCAAAAATCTTCAAGAGGAAGATATACCTCAAATTGCGAGAAACTTTGGATCCCGTAGATTAGGAACAACATTAGATAGCGAATGGAAACTCGAATTAGAAAAAAATACACCAAGGTTGATTTTCTCCTTGATTCGTGTATTTAAATTTCATTTGCTGTCCTTAATGCTGTTAGATTTTGCTATAATCACACCTATCACGTAAGAACGCTTTTATTATTACAGATTATTTTAGAATAGAAATGACTTTATTTTAGGAAGTGTTTAAGTAATATAGAATATAAAAATATCTGAACTCCTTCTATGACCCCAATTATGCAAATAGAAATTTAAAATAAAAATTACGTCTTTCAAATTTTTACCACATTAACCAAGAATATTGGTCAAACGATTGCAAACAATATAGGTATTAAGTCTATTTACACTTAATTTTATAAAGACATAAAAGCATAGTTAAGCTCAATTTATAGGTTAAAAGTTAATCATCATCATCATTAGGTCTTCAGTCCTAGAACTGGTTAGACGCGTACCATCATTGTTTCCTATTCTGAACTAACCTACAGATTTCCCTGAAATTTGCACATACTGCATCTATAACTATCTGATCTACTTCTTTTTTCCTATCTCTGCTTGTAATATATCCCATACTATTCCCCAAAAATGCCTTAGAACGTATTCCGCCCTTCTATTTCTCTTTTTTCCCAGATATCCTTGTTCCCCTACTATTTCTATAACTTATTTGTTATTATCTTTGTCTGTCCGTGCTATCATCCTCATACATCTGAAGCACAGCATTTCAAAACGCTGCTACCGTTTTTCTGTCTGCGTTTCAGACTGCCCGTATTTCATAGGCATACTGTGCTGTGTTCCACACATATGCTTTCAACAATTTTCTTCTTATTCTATGTTTGTTGTCTTTTCTCATAGGCGCTGTTCTTTTTTGTTAGATGCAGTTTGATCACCTTCTATTGTTGTACAGTTATATGCCCTATTTCTTCGACCTTCAGTGGTTGTTAAGGGAGGTAAGCAACCTGTGGCTGCCAAGTTCCCCCAACACTTAACCATTTAGCGATTTAATATATTTTCCAATTTATCTTTTCGCACAGTCAACATTAGTTGCAGATATTTCGCAACCAACAACTAGTTGTTTATACTAAACATCAGATTTATCTGCGCTTATTTTTTCGTCATTAGGTTTTCCGTCTCAAAACTGGTTGGACTCGTACCTACACTTATTTATATTCTGTTAATCAAGAAAGATAAACTATTGAAATTTAAAACTATCAGAATTGAAAATCTTCACAGATATATTTTCCGATTGGTTGTTGATGACTCTTCAGTTGCACCACGCTCTCTTTTGTTAAACAGATAGTCTAATCTTAGAGCGCGCTTTCACAATTTAAAAATATTTCCTTTTAAAAGTACCTGTTTATTGTAAGTAATACAAATGAATGGGTTCTAGACTAAAACCACGTCAGTGCCATTGCACGAGATTACTCACGCAGCAAGTACATATTAAATCTAACAAATAAATACTATAAATAAGAAATAATTTTCTTTAACGTGCGTGACAACACACACACACACACACGGAACCTACATTTTACCTCTCATCCGAACGAGGGTGTATTTTTATGAAAAATACTCGCCTAACATTTTTCAAGCGGACGGTGTCGGGATTTGAACCCGGGACCCTGGGCGTAGTAGTCACACACATACCAACTACGCCACGGAGCCGCCCATTGTTGTATACCACATAAACGACTGAACACAAGTATTAAGACTGTGTTCGATATTATTCAAAACGTACACCCATTTGCCATGCTTATCGAAACATAACGCCCTAATAATCCAACGTATTTCACGCTTGGTCCCCTTAATTAAATTTCCTCGTGGGAAAGGGAAAAGAAAGGGAAGTATGCTTAACCTCCACTAATCTTTCTTGAAAAGTATCTGACCCCAACCTGGATTTAAACTGTGTGCTAATATCTTGTTAATGCAGCCTTTGGAACTTGGACATTGCTGAAGTAATCGTTTACAATTCTATTCAAAATATTGCGAATAGTAGCTCGCTTTGAAGCATATAATTTGACGCAACGCGTAAACGCCTCCACTAATACGAAAATAAATGAAGATCCACCTCTTGTGGGCGGCAAACACCCCATCAAACCAACTCATCGGGTTGTGAACAAATTATGGAATTATTCGTTCTCACTGTATTCTAAGAAACTTTTGTTTTTTAATATAAGTCACAAGAATACAAGATCTGGCGAATACTTTTATTCATCTTTGGCCAATAGAATCTACTCGCATGTGAGCAAACGTTTTTCGGCACCAAAATGTCCTATATCACCATGTTGTTGACAAACCAATTGTCTAATATGCACTTTTGGAACACAAGCCATGACCATTTTGCCATTATTTTCAGCTGGCGGAATAACAAACCTTGGTGAAGTAAATACCACTTCTCGATCCATGAAGGATTATTTATTCCAGCCTATTTAAACTCTTTGCTTAATTTCAACATAACTATTTCAACTTTCTCATGACTATAAGGCTCCGTCTTTTTAAAAATTATTAAGGAAAATTAAAACAATGTATCCGCAATAATATTTTCCTTACCCCTCAGTGTATCGTACAGCAAAACTAAAGTCCTGTCGTTAAATTGCTCATCGAGCCAATCGTGAGTTTTTTAATGGACAACTCATAATAAATGACAAAGGTTTGTGATGGGTTTGAATACAAAAATACACCACTGTTGCGACGCAAATGTTACTGCTAAAGCCCCTTCTCTGTGACGGTATAGTTTATCGCCACACTTTTCAGCGTTTGACTCGCAACTGCGATCACTATACGATCGCCCGCGCTATTTTAATTACAACAGAACTGATCCTAACCTATAATTAAAGCTATTGCTTCTAATGTTCAGTCTTTGCAAGTAAATATTTTTGCAGGTACTTAATAAAATTTTATATTCCTTACTGTATTCAGGGTCATTTGCGAATTTTCATCAATAATTTCGAGAGCTTTCTCAACTTAAACGTTTGCTTATTCATCACACTGTAGGATTTTTATTAAAACATTTACAAATGAATTTAAAGTGCTTAAATCTATTCTATGTCAATATGGTCTTGAAATCTGGTATTTCTCTTAAAAGATGATAATAAGTTTAAAACCTAGTTTTCAACATGGGACTATTGATCTCAAAATTCGTCTCACGTTGGGCGCCAAATTTTATGTTATGGTATTCTGTGCGGACAAGAAAGAAACAGTAAAGTAAGAAAAAAAATTAGCTTACACCGAGTACTAATACAAAAAGAAAAAATGAGTCCAAATAAGTAATGCTCTGCTAGCTAAAACTTTTACTAAAAATTCACGCATTCTATTTCGCTCACCAAACTAGTATATTTTTAAATTACATCTTCCACAGAATTCCGTTTTATGCTACGAACTTTTTTAAAATCCAACACTATATCCATGCCAGAAAAAGCCATTTCACACTCGAAGAAAAGGAAAATGGAACAAATGACACAAAGAAACAAAACTAAAATTCAAGAACACAACGAAACAGCATTGGATCAGAAGGGAAAGACAAAAACGAAACCAAGTGTAGTAAGGGTTGAGCATGCGTGTGTGCGTGTTTGGATCTACATGTGTGTGTTGTGTGTGGGTGGGTGTGAGTATCTGAAGTGTGTGTATGGAGTGTGTGTGTATGTCTGTGTAAATGTGTGAGTGTGTGTGTATGAAGAGTGTGTTGAACCGTTTTAATCGCCGTGGGAATATTCTATTCCAAATCCACTCGGAGATAAGAGTGAAACGAAAAGAAAAAACAAACAAAACAAGAAAATTATTTAGTAACGAGTACAAAATCCAAAAATCGTACAGTAAAATAAGGCAGTGTCAGCATAAGAATTTGGGACGCATGGACGAAGGACAGCATTTACGACGTTTTCGTCGTCAGAAGAAAACAAAGCAAGATCAGAAACATTAGAATTGTCGGAATTGACAGGTTTAAGATCATTAGCGTGCTAGATGCTCTTGGTACCGGAAGGATTGGTAAGTTCATAGGTCCAGGGAGAAACAATTTTACTGATGAGGACCAAGGAATTTAAGAGCAAATTTACCATTAAAATGACGTGGAGCGTCAGACTTAGTGAAATTACGGCAGCGTCAAACAGAACTGCCTAATTAAAAGGAAACGGGAAAACGACTGAGGTTAATACGGTTATGGGTGTTACGGTAGACAACGGAAAGTTTCTTGAGGACATGGGAGCGAATATTTTTGAAATGTTCGGCATCAGGTGAAGGATGTTCAAAATGAGGAATATACATGTCGTTTAGCTCAGACAGTTGTCCGAAATAACCCCCGAAAGGGATATGCTTTCGACCAAACAAGGCAAAAAATGAGTACAACCTGTGATTTCGTAGATGGGGCAGGAAATTTAAGGCGGTTGACATCCCACTGAAGCTGGTTGTTACGGATATAAAAACAAACATGTTCTTGAGGGAGCCGTTAATATGTTCGACAGGATTGGCTTGGGAATGGTAATGGGAGGTAAAAACGACCTTGGAATCAAAACGGGCACACAAAGTGGTGAACTGACGGGCTGCGCAGTTGTACATCGTTATCAGTAATGAGGTATTGGGAGACACCAAAAAGTAGAAAAATTTGAACTTCCAGGATTTTTGAAACGGAAATTGCAGTTGAAAGGAAGGAGGAGATTTAGATAAATATTTAGCCAATACAAAGATATAGGAATGACCTCGGATGGAACAAGAAAAAGTACCTACGATATCACAGGAAATTACTTGCTAGAGATAGTATGGTTTGATTCTTGGAGCAAAGAAACCAGGAAGGGGCAACTATTCCACCTTGTGAGCAGCACAAACAGGACAACATCGGATGTAGAGATCGACGTCACCTGAGAGACAAAATCAGTAATAAGTTTGAAGTAGACAAGCAAAAGTTTTGGCCACGCTTTGCAATGATCGGAGGAAGTAGGAGAATCGTGGTGGAGAGATATAAGATGTTTACGCTGCTCATATGGTACGACGATTTTCTAATCGTCAGCAGAATCGGCAGCGATAGAAGGTTTGTGACGGCTTAGCAGGAAATTGTTCACCACGGGTCAGGAATGATATCGCCTAGGATGGTTGGAAACTTTTTGAACCATAAAATTGCACCAGGGACCAGGAGTAGGAATCCGGGATCGAGAGTAGGAATGGCCGAAAGAGAGATGGGTTCGAGGATAACAACAGAACGAGAAAGAGTATTAGGACCGACAGGATCTTTGCTTTGACGATGAATAACGGAAAAGTCATATTGCTGGAGGCGAAGAAACCAGTAGGTCAGGTGACCAGATGAACTTTGGAGTTTGTTGAGGCGAAGGGACCAGCAGGCTAGGCGACAAGAAGGACTTTGGAGTTTGTTGAGCCAAAGGTGAGAATGGTTATTGGTAATAACGGAAAAGTGGGTACCGTCCACATAAGGCCGGGACGCTGCTTGAATTTATAGAAATGTAGCAAACGTGAATTAAATGATCGGGACGGAATGGTGTTTCTACGGTAATGAGACATTAAATTGTTTTAATATGAAATAGAATGTAATAAATTCTAGTAGCATTGTAATATATTGATGTCTTGTACAACAAATCCTCTTAGGCATCCATCTATAGTGCATTTCTACTTTGTGGAAATAGACTACTTATGAGGACACCAGCTCTCCAATTTTTTGTCCTTTACACAACAGCTCCCTTAATACAACTAAAACCCACCTATTTGAGTTATATTAAAAGTTAGCCCTTGTTTTATGGCACACACGAGTTTTTAAAATCCCGGGCACAGATAATATTTTTCGCCAAATCTGCAAGCAAATTTATACAAAAGTTTGTGCACTGTTTAATTTTCCCATTCAGAGATAACCACGTTACATCTTGAAGTTGTGTTTCGTCTACAAACTATAATCTGTCCTAATACCGATCCCAACAGCGCGACCCACCCGTCTTATAGTTTGTATTACATTTCAACCTTTCCAACTACATGCTTGCGAATAAAATTCATTGTTTTAGGTCTGCTGACTAGCGTTCGCTATTTTGTCTTACTCTTTATCCGTTTGGGAAGTTATGTCTAATATTTCTATAAAACTTGTGCAGAATCAAGTGACAAATGCATGAGTTCATATGGTTCCATTATGAAACGATCACGTGGCTAAGGCTATTTTATTTCTTCGCCAGTTTGAATAAAGGCATTGAAAACATTTTTTATTGTATTTATGTTTGGCTTGTTTATTGAGTTCATTGATAGTAGCCTGATATTTGTGAGTTTTACTAAATATGCGTCTGCATTGTGTTGATATTATTATCTTGTGTGGAGGTTACTTTGTATTATAACAATACTTGTTTCCGTGCAAAGTTAATTTTTCTCAATACTGCTACAAATTATAATAAGCTTTTTCAAATTTTTGGAATAATTATGATATGGAACGCGCATGTTAGTAATTTCACTGCTATTTAATTCTTCACTTATACTAAAAGCTTTCTTAAAATAACATAAACACGCCATCAAGATTTATTGCTATAATTATTTTGCTTGTCTACGAACGCTGGTAATTATTCATGCTTACATTTTTATATTCAACTTCATACGTAATATTAAAATCTGTTTTCCTTTTTTGTGGTTCCAAAGTAATTTATGGACCTGAGCTACGTTCAAATATTTATTACACAGAAATAAAACTACGCTTTTGGGATTTTAAGTATACAGCCTGAATTCCTTTTTATAGAATTAAAATTCTATTAAAATGTCATGTTTAATAAACACCTCTATTCATGAAATTAGAATATATAGGGTACATCAATATTTATTTTGTTCCTTTACGATTAATTTTTTCCTTTTACATCTGAATTCTATTTTACGTAACGCCAATGTTAAGCACATTCTAAGCCTAATATTATATGTTTTACAATGTTGAGTATTGTAAAGAATGGTTGAGTTAGGAAAAAGAAATCTAATTCTTCTACTATTGGCTTACTTTGAATTCGTAAACAAGGTCCTTATTGTATGTTTGGCGCCGAACAATCAAAGCGGTTCTGGTACAGTGTCTGCAAGCAGCAATTTCCGCTGTTTCTTAAAGTATTGCAATAATCTACGTTTCTTTTTCAGATTAACTCAACCATGGTTAATTGGAAAAATAGTGGCAATTTTTTCAGAGAACTCAAAGCCAACTCTAAAAATCGATTTGTTACTAGTTTCATTTATGTTCTTGGTACTTTTGTTCTTCCGGATAATCATATCGCACCAGTATTACTTCTTTATGCACGAATTAATTCTCAAAATTAAGATAGCTTGTTCTGCTTTAATTTACCAAAAATGTCTGAAATTGAAACTGCCACAAAATAGTCAACTAAATGACCCTAACGTAATTACGTTATTGACAAAAGATATAAACGTATTTGAAGGAGCTTTAGTGTATGGAACCAAATTGTTTTCGGCGTCTATTCAAGCAATTTTGCTATGTGCGTTGATGTACGAGAAAATTGGCAGTGCCGTTGGGCTAGGATTCGGAGTATTTTTGCTGGTAATTCCTATAGATGGTAACATGTAAATTATGTTAAGCATGAAGGCAATATGGTGGCTGCATACTTTTATTACCTAACCACTTCTAGACAAGCATTATAGGTCTTCACCATTACCCTCGTCCAACAATTCGTGGTTGCTTCAAAAATTTGGAAGTAAAGTCAATATACGATTGAAATATAAAAATTTATAAATTTTGATATACGTTGTCAATATTTGAAGAAATAGGTATTAAAATCGTGAGCAATAACTTTGTGTTATTTTCATGTGTGAAAATCTGTATATCAACGACTGCCTTATTATAGTAAAAACTTGTAAGTCGATTTTCTACAATGTTAGAGATTGTGATATTTAGAAAAGTAGTTCTGTGATTTTGACACTGTTATGTTATTAGAAAGCTGTTTTGAACTGGAATGTATTTTTAACCACAGATTCTCAAAATATAGGCGAACTTGGTGAAATAGTTCCACAACTTACTAAAATATTGACTTACTAGGTATGTAATTAAAGTCATTACATATACAGGGTGTCCCAAAAGTTATGGTCCAAATTGAAGGGTTTGATAGCTGAGATTAATACCTATTAAAATAACTATATATGTTGTTATCCAATTGTTGATGGTTTCAAAGTTATAACAACTTTTGCGTTTTGTGTCAAAATCGTGCAGAACTTCGAATATTAATTTGCAATAACAGAAATACTGACCTTTTGAGGGTAGTTCGTTTTCTGTTGTATGCGTGAATGTTGCGTGTTTAATAAATGAGGACTTCCTCAAACATTTACTTATTATCGCAAGAGAAAATCATAATTTTTCCATAATTTTGGCTTTGTGAAAAATTATGCGTGCTTTTCAAACTGAAATTACTCAAAAAAGTATTACCATCGAAAACTGCACACCTATCCAAAAAACTTCATTAATCTATGCACTTTGTTTTGTTGGTATAACTGGTAGGTCTAAGATTAAATGCATAGAAAATTTTTGGGTAATTTTTAGGTACAATCCCAAAAACAGCACTTTTATTAAGGAATTCGTAAGTAATAGCCAATTTATAATTTTTGTAAAATATGAACCTAAAATAATCAAGTGTATTTAAAATTCGTTTACAACAAATGTTCGAATGTCCTGCCACCAGTTCTTATACATAAACGACACCGTCTTAAAAAATTTCGTTTTAAAAACCTGAAGGCGTAACCCTCTTCTCTCAGCCTTCCAACGGCTTCGCGTATTTTTCTACGAATTCCTGCTTTTTTGTGGTATGTGTGTTATACACATTTTCTTTCATATAACCCCACAAGAAGTAATCCAGGGGGTTGAGGTCGGGCAAACGCGGTGGCCAATAGTTAGTGACTCTTCGTCCTACCCAACGATTGGTATATGCATGATTTAAGTGTTCCCTAACATTACAAGTATTGTGTGCTGGAGCGCCATCGTGTTGAAACCCACTCAGGCTCAATGCACAACGGTACCTTCACTTTCTTTGACACGAATTAAGCGATCTTCTAGAAGATATCCCTCTAGAAACTAGGCGTATAGTGTGGCTTCAACACGATGCGGCGGCTCCGTGGCGTAGTTGGTATGTGTGTGACTATTATGCCCAAGGTCCAGGGTTCAAATCCCGACACGGTCCGCTTGAAAAATGTTAGGCAAGCATTTTTCACAAAAATACACCCTCGTTCGGATGAGAGGTAAAATGGAGGTCTCGTGTGTGAGTGTTGTCATGCACGCTAAAGATCCCTACCTTGCTTGGAACAGCAAGTTTTCGGCAAAATTCAAAACTTTTCCAGGTAAAAGAAACTTGCTTTCTGGCCAATGTAGTACCTTCGGGTGGAGCATTGGAAAATCAAATGTAAGGTTTCAACACGATGGTGCTTCAGCACATAATGCTCGTAATGTTAGAGAACACTTAAATCATGCATATTCCAATCGTTGGGTAAAACGAAGAGGTACTATCTATTGGCCACCGCGTTTGCCCGACCCCAATCCCCTGGATTACATCTTGTGTGGGGTTATATGAAAGAAAATGTGTATGAAACACATACTACAAACGAGCAGGACCTTTGTACAAAAATACGCGAAGCCGTTGGAAGGCTGAGAGAAGCCTTCAGGTTATTAAAACGAAATTTCTTAAGACAGTGTCGTTTATGTATAAGAACTAGTGGCAGGACATTCGAACATTTGTTATAAACCAATTTTAAATACATTTGATTATTTTGAGTTCATATTTTGCGAAAATTATAAGTTGGCTATTTCTTACGAATTCTTTAATAAAAGTGGTTCTTGGGATTGTACCTACAAATTACCCAAAAATTTTCTATGCATTTAATCTTAGACCTACCAGTTATACCTTTAAACAAAGTGCATAGATTACTGAAGTTTTTTGGCTAGGTGTGCACTTTTTGGTGGTAATACTTTTTTCGAGTAATTTCAGTTTGAAAAGCACGCACAATTTTTCATAGAACCAAAATTATGGAAAAATTATGATTTTCTCTTGCGATAATAAGTAAATGTTTGAGGAAGTCCTCATTTATTAAACACGCAACATTCACGCATACAACAGAAAACAAACTACCTTCAAAAGGTCAGTATTTCTTTTATTGCAAATTAATATTCGAAGTTCTGCACGATTTTGACACAAAACGCAAAAGTTGTTGTAACTTTGAAACCATCAACAATTGGATAACAACATATAAAGTTATTTGAATAGGTATTAATCTCAGCTATCAAACCCGTCAATTTGGACCATGACTTTTGGGACACTCTGTATATCGGATAAATAGAAAATAAATAGAAACTTAGCTTCATCAGTGAAGTTCGCCACGGCTGCTCTGCGGTTACCTGTAAAATCCTGCCCTACTCTTCTATAAAAGAAACTCGACTACAAAATGCGATCACAGTTTATTTACACAGAAAATTCCACAACAAACTTTTCCAATTATTGTTGCATACATTCATTAATTGAAAGTAACTGGGCTTAACCATACACTTACTTTAACCGCTGGTTTAAATACGAGCTCATAGTAAAACCCTTTTAAATATTTGTGGAAATTTATGCACCGCAATTACCAAAAGTTCCTTTTACTCCGTACATAAACAGATTTCACATCCTAATCTTATAAATAAAAATTCCCACATTAACATATTTTCAAATAATTTATAATAAAGTTCAATAATATATTCCTTTGTCCATAGACGTAAAAAAATCCATCAAAAATGCACAAAATGTCATAATACACAAGTAACCACAAAAGACAATGTTTTATAAAAATCAGTTACCTGAAAAATAGTACCACACATGTATCTGCCATCAAACCATTACTGACATAGCCCTCATCAACGATTGCTCGTTCAAGAATCCCCTTCAAGCTAATTCATACCATCTGGGATGGCAATCAGCTACTCAAATCTCTCTAAGTACCAATCAGCAGCACCTTCAAGCTTTCCAAATTTCTCTACTGTACCAATTACCATCGGTAAACTATCGATTTGATACATATACACCTTTATTTTTTTCATGTGCCTAACTAGCACCAACAACCCAAGCGAAAAAAAGCAGCCTGTACTTACATTGCTTTCAAACAGGTTTGTTTTTATTTTTCTCTAAACGTACTTCATAATTCTTTCAGACCGCCGATACAGCATTTCACCAACTTGTGTAAGTTGCAAGCAATTTAAATTATTAACACTTGTTAAATACAAACAGTAATTTCGTTTACTAACATTTACGTAGATGACAACTTAAATCGAAGCGAAAAATCAAAAGAGCCTCATCACCACTTCCAGGCGTTTATAAAGCCCAAAATGTCCTCTTTTCAACTAAATTCCTGGAAAATACACCATTACAAACAATCTCGCTTTCACGGTACAAAATTTTCGTCCGACGCTGAATTTTCCAAATCCCGAATTAACCTTCTACAATTCCTCGTATTGTTGTCCGTGAACAGCAACCGTCTTTTAAATCTAAGAATTTTGCCACACGAAAATAATATTCTACTCCGAAAAAAGCTTTATCTGTTCAACGGATATATTCGTTCCACGAACCTAGCCTCAACTTCTTCAATTTCTTGGTTAACTAACGTCCATTATAACATGCGTCTCGCTCTCTCCTACGTACGAAATTTTCCCTCACTCACTTTATTGGCAAGTTCATTTATTCCTACTATACCCTCACTCAATCTTAACTATCGCTTGTCTCCCTTCCATCTGTGAAGTCTAATCCTCGTTCTCTGTCTTTCAAATGCATGCTACAATAGTCCTCGAAGCAAACCACCACTTTCAACTAATATACACCCTATATACGTCCTATTCTTATCAATACATACTCTAGTAATCTTTCTTTGTGCCTCCCTAACAGCTTGTCTGTAGCCTCCCTACCTTACTCCTTCCATATTTAAAGCGATATCTTATACAAAAATAATGTCTCTCACTCGTACTTATAAACTCTGCTCTGTCCTTGCCTCATAGTTCGTTTCAAAGTCAACCAACTTTTATCATCTGTTAATTCCATCTCCCTCTATTGTTATGCTACAAACAACCTGTTCTTGTTGTATATTGATCCTACCAATTTCAAACGGTCAACCTCATTCGTAGAAAATATATTTATTATTAGTTTGTTTACACTGCTACCCTATAATCCTCGAAATAAATTACTACTCGGAATGTTTTATGTCTGATTGTCCTTTTCAGAACTTGTAACCGCTGGAGCTTGTTTATCGTAAACATATTGCTATAATTAATACCTAGAAAATATCTCCCTATTCAATTCTTATGCTCTGAAACGTTATACTACGGTTAAAGTTTCTATTAAATTATGCTAAACTATATATTAGGAATATTTACACACGCTTAAATAATGCAACCAATATTTTAACTTCCTTAAAATTACGCTAACATATACCTGAAAAGCTTTTTAACCAAATATACATCAAACCTGATATAATTTACACTATGCGTTAAGGATATTTTTCCTTTTTAATAAGTATGCAAACTTAACCCGTTTTGCTACGTATTCTATACATATTTTAAAGGTTCTTTGCGAATATTGGCAAAGTAAAAATGAAGTAAAGTTAACTCTGAAACCTTACTCTAACTTTGTTAATTCTTATCCTAGAGTGTTTAAAAATGTCTTAAATTTTTACTAAGTTGTATTTACATGCGGCTGCTTATCCTGAATTGTCAAATGACCTATATAATCAATTTTAACCTACAAATTACACAGAATAATCCCCCTATTTTAATAAATAAATACCTAAAATTTTTTACTTTTCTTTTTATTCAAATATCTTAAACTTTACTAATTTGTATGTACTCCTATATTATTATTCCCTATTATGCAGACTTATCAAATATTATTTAACCCTATCAACTATGATATATCCCGATCAAATATTATTCACACCTATTACAATTATTATATATATTTTAATTATCATTAATACCTATCACTGTTGTTTTATCTACACCGATTCACTACTTGAACCTAACTCTCTTTTTAATTTTAAAAGTTAATCTTGGTACATATTTTACGACCTTAACTTTGACAGTTTCTCCTATCTTTATCACTATACGTGTCTTTACCTCACGAAAATTTAACTTATCATTTACGTATTGAGCAGAAAATTGTTCAAACGCTTCTAAACTTATCCGTTTAGCTTCACACCCTACTAAATTTGATTCCGACAAACCATACGGTACCACTTCTGAATTATAAACTTTTTCCACTACGAAAAACCCTGTGTACTTTCTAGAATTTTGATGTAGCGGGATCAACCAGAAAGAACTCCTCAAATCAAGTTTACTAAAATAAGTTTGCCATTTAACTTCGTTAAAAGTATGTCATCCCTTAACATTTTTGTTAATTCCTGATTTATTTGTTCCCTATATGCTGCAGGTATTGGATAAATTTTTGCATTAAATGGTTCGATATTATTTACCTCCAAAACATGTCTATGCCCTAATGCTGTGCTCGCCTCTACCCTACCAACTCTGAATGCTTCTTCAATAACGCTCGAACCTCTTCTACTTTTTCTACTGGACATCTAAGAGTATCTATTTCTTTAACCTCTCCTTCATCTAACTCCATTATATTTACATTAAAAATCTATGTCATCTTCCGTATCATCATAACTATCTTCTAGGGCAATACCACGTCCCTAACCTATACTAATCTCATTTCTATATCAATTACTACACCTGACTTCATCATACAATTAACACCTAGGATACTTTTAAATTTCAGTCCAGGAACGATAACAAATTCCTGCTCACAGCTTAACAATCCTATTTCTACTTTCAATATCACAACGCTATTTACTACAACAAACCTCTTCTTATTTGGATCTACCAAATGACTCCTTTTAATCGGCATAATTCTATAACAAATTTCTTCTTGGATATTTTTGACGAATTCCTGCGATACTAAAGTCGCCTCTGCTCCTGAATCGAGCAACGATCCTACATTATAATTTAAAATTTTAATTTCCACAGCTGGAAATCAAATGTTCTCTACTGCTTCTGGTTCTGATTCTTCTTCAATACTCATAAATTTCTACGGATGTTCATATTTACATACTTCAATTTCTAGTGGTTTGCCTAATTCTAAAAATCCGGCCTACCTCGGGTTTCGCTACTCGGTCTTGGTTGTCCTTCAACTACTTCCGCATACGTCTTTCTCGTAGCTTCTGGTCTATCTCCTATTACTCTATTATTAGTACTTGTAGCTGTCCTTGTTATTTCCGGTGAGATATTCTGCCTTTGAACTCGCGGTCTTGGAGTAGAACTCATTGTACCACTATTACTCCTATAGAAATTATCTTTCTGCTCAGTTATTTCTAAAATTTTCTGCTAAAATTCATTCCGCGTTGGTTATTTTCTTACCTGATTTACATTTCGTTCTATACTTTCCTTAAGTCTACCCATGCTTACATCATCATACCTCTGAAGGTACTCCAAAAATGTCTCCCTTTTAACTACATTTTGTAACGCCACGTGTTGCCTAACTTCCATTTCGAAATGCTTGGATAAATATTTGATTATCTGACGGTCAGTTAAAGGTGGATTTAACTGCTTCGCTACACTATATTTACGAATAGCATACTGCTCTCTGTATACTGCAAACTCTCCCTTGTATTTTCCTGTGATCAAGTCGTCCCTCGCCTGATCTTGTTTATGATAACCCTTACAGTGTTTTAGGAATTTCTCCTCGAAATCTAAATATGATTCTATGTCCTGTCCTACTAGATTCTACCAAGCCTCTGCATTATCTTTTAATAAAGCTTTCACCACGTTTAATTTTGCCTGCTCATCATATAAACTGCAAACCAGAGTTCTAATACTATTTATAAATATTTGAGGGTTCACCCGATTATCTCCATAAAATTTCATTTGTTGCTCTAAAGACATATTACCTGTAAAAAGTCTTGGACCACCCCCTGTTAAAGCAGTTATGTTCTGTTTTATTCCGCTGACCTTTCTTTCAAACCGTCCTGATTGATCCGTACATGAATCACTCACTTCGGTCATTTTCCCATTGATTTCCTCTTCACAGAAAATCCTAACTTCAGTTTCTAATTGATCTAATTCTTGCCTAGGACCTACTATATTTCGTTCATTTCTATCTACCCTTGTTTTAACCTCCCCCATTTTCACGGTTAAACTATTTTTAAAATCAGTCAACTCCTTGGTAGATCTATCTACTATCTATTTTGAAGAGGTTGAAACTGTTATTGCTGTGATTAAAATCTCAGGTGGGCTCTTTATCAGTGGCACGTGTAAATAAAAACAGAATTCGAATGCAAATTTAATGCTATAAACCATATAACGCGTACAAAAACAAGCTTCTACAGTAAAATATCAACGCGTATAAAAACACAAAGTACCTACAACACCGGATCGTGTTGTAGTCGCACCATTTATCATAAAAACAATTAATATGCTACTCTATTAACTAACGATGCCCGGACGGAGCCCTTTAGCATCTACCCTTGCAAACGTGCATTCCCCGACTGACCCTCTCTCTCTACCCCACTCTCATTGTCTTCGAGTTTATAACCACCTCAATTTTCTCACTTATTCGCTCAAATTTCCTATTCGATTCCTGACTCAACGTTTCCGTCATGTGTTCAAATTTCCTATTCGATTCCGGACTCAAACGTTTTCGTCATTTGTTCAAATTTCCTATTCGATTCCTCACTCATCCTCTCTAGCATTCTCATAATTAACTGATTTTCTTGTTCTTCCGATTCCGTCTTCGACTGATCTATACTAAATCCTGCCGCTTCCATCTCTACTTCCGGTTTATCAAACAAAGCACTAACGCTACTTACTATCTCCACTCCTTGACCCCTCTAACCACTTATTTTTCAACATACGTTCACACACAACTTACATACACACCAAATAATTCCAACACACAAAAAAATATTTACAAAAATCTATAGCACAATTAATTCTCAATCTGTGTCGCCAGTTTCCTGAAATAAAATTTATTTGAATTCGAGCCCCTCACGTTCAGGTCACCATAAACGCTGCGAGGTTAAGCTAGATCAAAGCTCCACTGAAGTTGACATAAATGCTGCAATTCACTCCCTGATAATGCTCTTCTTTTTGAACGCCAAAATATTCCCAGCTTTTTTTCTATAATAAATAAAAACTTAGCTTCATCAGTGAAGTTCGTCACGGCTGCTCTACAGTTACCTGTGAAATCCTGCCGTACTTATTTACTTTATTTACACAGAAAATCCCACAGCAAACGTTTCCAATTATTATTACATACATTCATTAGTTACATATATATCCACGTTGATTACTAATTTATTTTCATTAAATATTTCTATATACAATTTTACTCATCTGACTAAATAAACTATTGAAAGTAACCGGGCTTAACCCTACACCTTACTTTAACCGCTGGTTTAAATACAAGCTTATAGTAAAACCCTTTTAAATATTTGTTCAAATTTACGCACTGCAGTTACCAAAAGTCCCTTTTACTTCGTACATAAACAGATTTCACATCCTAATCTTATAAATAAAAATTCCTGCATTAACATATTTTCAAATAATTTATAATAAAGTTCAATAATAAATTTCTTTGTTCATAGAAGAGAAGAGTTCTTTCTTGATTTGAGTTTGTCAATATTGAAAAAAAAAGTTCCACCAGCATTAATATACAAAGCAAAAAACCTGAGGAAAATAAATCATCGTAACATCAAAATTACAGAAAATAAGCGTTCGAAAAAGAACAATCTAGTGACATTCAAGTTTCTACTAAACAATTTAAAAAGAAAGATTCAAAATATGAATCAAATGCTGATACTGAAAATATCATCGAAGATAACGCCTTAAAACATAAAGGGTATCTTCTGATAGTAATGTACCTTTTCCCACATTTGAATCTCAAGATATTCCAGATAATTTAACATATAGTATAACAATTATTGATGTAAATAGTACACATTATGGACTTAATAGTGCTGTTAACAAATTATTTGTAAATTTGACCGGCGTGAATCACGAATTGCTTTTGTAAACGATAAAAAAAATTGATATAAAAATAAGTTTAGAAAAATTATCTTTATTCAATGATAATGTTTCTTCAGTCGTTAATGACGATTTGAAAATTGACGGTACATATACAATTTTTTTTTGTACGTCAAGATAAAAATGAATAAAGATTGCATGATACATGGGGAAACACTGTAATGATACTAATGTGAAAAAGACGAACATTCTTTGCAATCCTGTTTAAGTGATATCACGACATGTGATTTTCTTACTGGAAATAATAAAATAAGCCGCGATTCATGTACAAAGAGACATGGTAGATCTAGTAAAAGAAATGTTTATACTTGTGCTACTAAGCAAATTCTAGTATGTAATCCATCTGCTGTACTGATTTTGCATTTAAAACGTTTTCGGGTTTTAAGACTTCGATCTGCAAAGGTGAAGAATAATGTTTCATTCTCCATTCTACTGGATTTAACACCATTTTGTTCAAAGCAATGTCAAAATCTCCCAACGCTCAATTTTAATAAAACTAACGTGTTATATACATTATGTGGTGTTGCGCAACATAGCGGCTCACTTTACATTAGACATTGTTACACTTTTTTTTTGTATAGTGTATATACTCTACCTTATAGGCGGCAAGGTTTAAGCCTAGGGTAAAGAGTATGGGAAATGGCCTTGAGTATAATAAGACCCTCTAAAAAGGTCTTCCAGCCAGCTAAGCTTCTTCAACTTAGGGCAGAGCTATGAGCTAGGGTCGTAGGATGGTATACGATATTAAAAGAATTTTTAATGGACGCAACCGTATCTTAATAATAGCTATAATGAGAAACAATCCGAAGATAAGATACGGAAATCTTCGAAAAGAAAAAAAAATCCTTAACGAGCAAAACATAGAAATATAATATTTACTTGTGACTTTGCAAACTGGAATTGGAACGACGATCTCGTACTATCTGAAAATTTAATCACTTCATAGCATTTTAGAGCTAGGGCCACATTGGAGCCTAGTCACTTTATCACAAAAAAATAAATTCCAAAAAGATTAACTACTTAAGATTATAGCTCAAAATTTTTTTTAATACAATACCAATAATCTATCCATCTTCACTACAAAAATTTTATAAATATGATTGCTTGCTTTTATAGAAAAATTATTGTTGACTTCAATGAAAGAAAGCTTTAAAACAACTTAGTGCACTTTCTATTGATTTACAAAAAATATATACATCATTTGTACAATTTTACACGTATTGAAGCTTTTTCGATATCTACCTTTAATAATGTCTAAGAGTAGTCTCTTATTATTTGTATGAATTCTGCAAGTGCTAATTTATTATAGTTCTTTAGGAGAATTAAAGTGTTTTTGTTAATATCCTACAACTTGTGTCTGATACCGAAATAGGATCCTGTTTTAGCTTACATATTATTAATTAAATATATTAACTTTTATTAAACTGCAGAATTTACATTTTTAATTAATTTAATTTCTTGAATCAAAGGTCAAAAATACTTATGGTCTGAACTAATCTGTATTTTAATTGTGCTGTTAAAAAAACTTAGATTTTATAATGTGACAAACAAATACTAACGTGTCACGTGCTTAGTTACGAGTACATTTTAGTGTAGCTTTGTAAATTCAAATAAAGTTATATTATAGCAATTTCTTCGTGTTCATAAGAACATTTATGCAATATCCAACTATTAAATTTTGAACAAAAATTACGTATACCAATTTAAACCACTATATAAAATTTCCAAAAAAAATTATCATTACATTTCCAGTAGTGGTTCCGTGAAACAAAAATTGAATTAGAATTAGAGAACACTCACCACAAATAATCCCCTAGACGTCAGGGTTCCTTAACCTTCGTGTGCAGTTATAACAACAGGTGCGCGAAGTTCACACGTGTTTAACATTACAGCTTGACACTTCTATACAAAACAAAATTTACGGAAAGTCCTTCGATACTCCATAGCAACACTCGACCATTTGTACTTTCAATACTGCATAATAAAAAAATTGTGCTTTAGTGTTCCATAACAATTAGATTAAAGCTTGCGTTTCAATACTCCATAACAATTAGATTAAAATTTGCGTTTTACTACTCCGTAACAGGTGGTCTAAAATTTGCGTTTCAATACTCTATAGCACTTGGACTAAAACTTGCGCTGAAACGAATCGAGAAAATGATTTAAATGCAAAATTGAAATTTATTTACCTACCGTAGATGATATTTACTATCCAGCAACAATAAGTTGACTAAACTATAAATTGGAACAATGGTATTCGTTGGCACCATGCCGCCTGCTTTTTTGACTGCATGTTTTCTAAGAAACCTGCTGGCCCACCTTGCTACAAACTTGATTATGCGATCACATTCGTACGTTAAATGAGAACATTAGCCTCGAAGCAAGTTATTACTAGAGCACACGCAGAAGACCGAATTGTTGCATTAACACATACACAGACAAAAGGAAACCTAAATTCTACTTCGAGTCCATAGACATAGGTGGAGTTCTAAGTAACAGATAGATATTATATTGTTAAAATAGAAGTTTGATATTATCTGTATAATGAAGGTTTTTTGTTAAATAGATATTTAGAACAAAAGCGTACATGAATAAAGCAGGTAATCGTATTCGGTACAACATTATGATGCAATGTAAAAATAAGAACTTAGAAAACGATAGGTACCGTTAGCAACTTTTATCTAAAAATCAAAAACAACTCTTGTCTTCACCGTATATATGCCAAAGCTAACGTCAAAATTCCATTGGAAAAATGGTATTATATTAATGACTCTTATGTTTCAGAAGTGCCCAAAAAAGGGTTCTTGTACAACAGGCATATATTTGTTATTTTATGAACGAAAATAAAAATGTTTGTATTTTATTAATAATGTTTCAATGTTTATGTATTTATAAATTGATATTATAGAAAAAAGTAAGTTCTGCTGAAATTTATTATTATACCTTTGTTAAATCTGTTAACAAAAGTTTTCGGGGTGCAGGACGTTGGCGTTGTCTTAACCAGTGTCCACACGGCAAAAATAAATATATTTCTATGGGTGTTAGTTAAAGGCTCCCTTGACATTAGTCGTCAAGCTTCAGAGTTTTACTATATGCATTAATGTGCAAAAATATGGAAGTGGTGTGCTAGTTTTCATGGTTCCTGTAGACGGCGATGTAAAAGGTATACTATGTACAAAACCAATATGGTGGTTGTGTATTTTAGAAATTTATTATTAAGTATGGTTAACTCAATAATTACTTTTATTAGGTAATCACTACTCTGCAAGAGTAATGGCAGCGTTTATTATTTCCATTCATGAATAATAAGTCATTTGCCAGGAATTGAATTAACAATGTGCGTATGTGTGTCGTTAACAATTCTTTACATTCGAGATGCAAATTGTTTCCGCATTCATTTGAACACGTACAACTTCGCAAAAAATATTAAAATGAACGTTTTATTGGTGAATTCATAGTACATTATTTTGGAATACATGGACTCTAATCCCTGTAAATCAACGGGTAGGAAAAAAGATCCCCGAGAAAATGCCAGCGTTTTATCCATAATTTTCTTTAAGTAAGTAGCATCATCTTCGTTATAATTATTAAAGTATTTTAAAAAATAGGTTTGCTTTTAAAACAATTTTAAAAGGAAGACTCGGAAATTTTGAAGAAGATGACATTTACGAGGCGCAAAAAAGTTTGAAATCAGAAACCTTAGGAACCAGATTAAAAAACAAATGGACGAAAGAGAAGAGCAAGGAAACCCCAAAACTGCTTATAGCTTTGATACGAGCTTTCGGCTGGCAATTAGCAGCCCTTTCTCTAGCAGATTTATTAGTTTTCACACCATTACTGTAAGAATTCGAAGTATGAACTTTAACCTTACACGAAGCCTGAAACTTTTAGAGCCTCAAAGCCCTTACTAATAGGAAGACTAGTGGCATTTTTTAAACCTCAACAAACTGAGATTACAATAAACATGGCACTTGTGTACGTAGCTGTGTTTACTTTGCTTACATTTATAAGTCTATCTGCAAAGCACGCATATCGTCTTGTTTTAGGTGAATTGGGTTTAAAAATTAAAATAAGCTGCTGCGCTATGTTATATGCCAAGTCACTCAAACTTAGTTATTTTAAAACTGATAGCTTTGCGAGTGGTAAGCTAGTGACTCTTATTTCAAAAGATGTAAAAGAAATCGACGATGCTGTTAAATTTGGCGTCGAGACCATTTCCGGAGTTATTCAAACCTTTGTAATGGTTTATGTAATGTACAATGCGATTGGGATTGCTGCTTTAGTTGGATTTGGAGTGTTGGTTCTTGCGATTCCAGTGGAAGGTTGGTAAATATCAGTTAAAAGTTTAAACCATTAGGACAGAAGACCGATATTTTATTCCCCATTCATGCTTTGGGTGTTGAAAACTAGAATCGTTCTGATAGTGCTCATGTCTACGTACTCTGCAAAAAAAATCATTATAGCAGTATAAAATCATATAAATTAAGAACTAGTAAAAATTCATCTTTTAAAAAGGGGTTATAATTAAAATATATAGATTTTCACGGGCGGTGTCTAACTTCTAATGAGCCGTGGTGAAATATAATTCTTGATTCTCGAAGCGTATCGTTTACAGCTGTGGCGGATATCTTCAGCGTTGTAGTGCCTTCTGGTAAATTGATTTCCTTAATGACTCGGTAGGAACTGACCCTGCTAGAACATCTGTATTTGTAACTTGGTTATAAAGACTGGTTGCTCGTACATGGAAGACTGCTTTTCTGGTACGATTGTGCTTGACTGTTCGAATGCTATCAGGTACTTTTTGATGCGTGTACTTCAAGGTTCCAGGTTTTGTTGATTATGTGTAATTTCTTGAAATTCCGTTAGCTTTTACACATTTCTGTTGTCTCGATGTTCAGGTTAGATGTATAGAGCACTTCTTATTTATTGAAATGAATAGTATATTCTCATGGCATTATAGCATGTTCAGCGACTGTGAGTTTATCCGTTTATAATAGATGACAGCTTTGGTTGTCTTTCTGGATACGAAACTTGTTACTTCGGCTCGCGGTACTCATGTACACAGAACCTCAATAGCCTCGGTATTCTGAATATGCCCGCTAATATATTAACGGCAGTCGTGAATCTTTCACCGGGGAAAGCTTGCCACGTGGTGAATATGTCGATCGAATCACGATGTTTCAGCAGCCGCCTGTTAATCTTGGTCGTAGCTTTCTTGGCGTAGGGTATGAAGGATGTACCTACTTTGTGTATTCGCACATCGCGTTTTACCTTACTTCAGTTATAATGCTCTCCTTATATCCTGCACGTTTCCCATCTCTTATTACAGTGAGTAAGCCTTTCGGATACAGTTGGCCCAGTTTATTAAGGTCTTGAACACAACACATTTCTATCCTGGTTGGTAAATAGAGCTCTTGAGTAAATAGCGGTAAGTATGAGACGGTTGAAGACATTGAAGTTCTTTAATGTAATACACTCTGTGGACTATTGTTACTTTTCAACAGTTTGACATGCTATAGAAGTCATGAAAAATTTGAATTGCGTATACAGTAACTCAAAATTTGCTGAAAATTATCCCTTCACAAATAATAAAATTGAGAACTTATTCTAATTTAGTTACTAATATATAAACATCTTTATAAGTTACTAACAAAGGAATTCAAAATTTATACTTGCTATGGTATTGTCAAATAGCGCATATGCAGATCTCATTTCCAACGGCACTAAATATCCCCTGGTTTCATTTCAAATTTCCATTCAAAGTGCATTTATTGTCAATTTATTAAAATCATCAGTTTCGATCTTGTACCAAGATTATTCATATATTGTGATAAATCTTCCTTATACTTCATCCAATAATTAAGTTTGATAACTTCTATATTACTCGTGGAACGCCGATGAAATAGATTTCAAATTATTCGAAACGTATGTTCCATGTCGTAAAATGATTTAAAGCATGCAACTCTGCTTGAATCTTCCAATTATGAATCTCGAGCACTTTCTCTTTTTATACAAAAAGCAACCCAACACGTCATATTCTCGATTCTTCCAGCTCTATTTCAAAACATGACACACCCGGGCGATGTAATATTTACTCCGAGTTTGCGTTTTAATAGGCTAATTAAGTGCGGTCGATTTGATTTATGATTCTCCTGACGCGTCGTCTGTATTATTCTAGTGTGCGAAGTTAATGGATGCGGTCTCCTTTTCTCTGTAATACGTAACGTTATTAAACCGCGTTAGCTCATCTGTTTTATGGCTTTTTGATGAGCACGTTTCTTTGAATTAGAGCGTTTACTCTTTGATACTAATAATTGGCTTATTTAATAGTTTATAGTACATTTCTTAGTAAAGTAACGTATTCGCTTATTAATAACGAAAATTCTTTAGAATAAAGTCTAAATTTCATAAAGTGGTATTTTGATCAAGAATAAATATTTTATTTTTGGTTTTAAATGTTCTATTTACACACGGAATTTATTTTTGCCTTACAAATACGTTAAATTGACACTATTTTATGCAATGAATCTTTCAATACTGCGACGTATTACGTTTTCAATAAATAGCTCGCATATCTTAAAGCGTAACCACCCATACACACATCTGAAATTTAAAAATTGGTCTTTTAAGTTTATATTCGTTTCATGATCTTTTCACACTCTGCAATAAATACAATATACGGAATTTAATTACATAATTAATAAAGGCTTCCTTTTATGTGCTAATAAAGTACGTTCATATTTATACAAGTTAGAAAAATTAAATATCAGGAAATTTAAATTTTTTCCGTTTTTTTCTCGTTAGATGGGGGTTTTCATAGAATTTTGGTGTTCAATGACCTCTTTATCACATCAATATATATATATATATATATATATATATTGCTATGGCAACGCCGCACGTTGGAGCGTCAGTAAAAGAATGCTGTGACATCGGTCTCTCTTTGATGCACTACTAAAAGAGTGCTGTAATACAGACACAGCCTGGCTAATTCAATGGAATCGACGGAGTTTTATAAAATAAAATCAAACAGCAATATCACAAAGCATTTATATAGTCTAAAATATTTTCTCTCATACAAATTCATATAGAACATTGTTACGTTGACTTTTTGACAAAGAACTAATCCGTATCCTTTTTCATTAATTATTCATTTACGTAGATTATGAATCAATCCTTCAACAACACCAGGTATATTTTACCTTTCTACAATAAGTACGTTTTACGTAATTGTATTTAAATGTATTTACTTCAAAACAAAAAGCTCCTTTACAATCGAATAGTCGGTATCTTGTTTTAGGCGTCCGCTGGCTTGATACCTATTCCTATACAGCGTAATTAATGTTGATACTGTTTCAACCTAAAGATTCGTTGAAATAGTGGGACGTACTTATTTGATTAAGTGTGTTTCCACTTTCTAATCACCTTTTAGTGTGTTTGATAACGCCGGCATGGACATGAATTGGTGCTATTAAACGAATAAATATTTATTTTCTTTTCTGCATACGATCCAAATATAATTGTCGTTTCCGTTCTGTATAAAATTTTCGTGCACACGCTGTGTGGTAAGTACTGTCAGTTTTACGATATATATTTTTCTTTCGTAAAGAGTCTAATCTTTGACTGTAATTATTATAGCTTTGTCCGGTGGACACGACAGTCCCTTGAATTGCCGCTCCTTGTGATATGGAAGGCTGCACCAGTTATGTGGTTTCAGGTCTATCTGTCTCGCTCGGGCCCTAAGGAGGGTGTGATAGATCCAATACCGTAAGCACACGGGTGAGTGTTTTATTCCCTGCTTGTGTTGCGACCCTGTTTACTTAGACTTTGCTATTTGGGCCCATACATGCCTTGCATTAATTCGTATATACGAAAATAATTATTTTAGGTGAGGGGACATGTGTTACTAATATTGTATTCTTCAGTGATTTCCTTTTTTGTACCATTTTATATATTTAATTGTGCTTACAATGGTAATTTAGAACTGTTGTTTTGAAGTTGTAAATTTGTGTTCATTAAGATATTGTAGTGATAATTTTATGTATTTAATCTTTGTGCATACGATGATGATTTGGAGCTGTTGCTGTAATTTTTTTGGATGTTAATTCAAATTAGTAGTGACCTTAAAAGTGCAGCTCGCCATTTTAAAAACGTGATTTTTTTTGTTTTTTTTGACATTGTGTTTATTGATTTTGTGAAAAAGCGTTGTAATGAAAATTCCTTCAGAATATTTTGGAAAAAAATCAATGTTTTCTCGCAAGGTAGATTTCCATCTATTTTGTGACTAATGTTGCTAATTAGTTCTTTTTTTAAATGGTGCTTTGATTATGAATTAGTAGCAACATTTACAGCCTAGTTTCTTTCAAACTTCAAATTATTTTTAACAAGTACCTATTTACTCAATTGTCAAAATGTTTCTTACATTATTCGGGTTTAAATTTACAGAACTAAATCTCATCTATTATGGATAATTTACCTGGCTTTTATTCCCGGGCTTGTAAAGTTTGTTTGGATGAAAAATTCTTGACAGATAAGCAATTAAAGGGTCAGAGTGTTTCGAACTCTGATCATAAACTTCCTGATAAATTCCCATACAAAAAATATTATATGATTAGGACTTATTCTAGCTTAAATTTAAATGACAAATACTCAAATATCAGTTACAAACAATATTTTAAAAAATTATACTTGCAAAATACACGAAGCCCTTAATTCTCCAATTCGTAATAAAATATCTTCTGCTTTAATTTTAAATTTTCATATTATTTACATCTCCATTTAAAAATCAATGTGCATCTTTGGCTTAACTATTGAAATTAATTTTTGAATAGTTTTTTATTTTAAAAAATATTCCATGTTCATTACATTTAATAACTTCTATATTTATATACAGTTTACGTTTAACTTTACTTCATTATTCACTGTTCCATTTTATCATCAACGTTATATTTTAATTAATAATTACGATATGCATATTGCATTCCAAAATATCATCTTCAAAGCAACATGTTCGCAACTTAATCAAAGTAACATTTTGCGATGAAATTCATGAATGAATATTTTTAATCAAAGTTTCGGTTTATATACAAAAATGATCTCTTTTCTAAAATGTACTAGTACTCTATGGAATATTTTACACCGTAATGATGCAAGATTTGTCAGAATAATTCATTAGCGTCGATCACATGATTGATTCATAATAGTGACGCGCGCTGTCTGTCCTACTCTATTGCCCAAGAATATTGTGTCACATCTCATCTCTCCTACAGTGATTATAAAAGCTAATAAGTAATTTTTATCAATTTTATCGGATTTAATGTTCTTGCTATTTCTTAGAATAAATGTTTATTTTTTTAATGAGTTCATTCGAAATTAACGTATTCTCTCAAAATTTCTTCCATAATCTCGTATATTCCAGAAAATCCTTTATTTAAAATTAATTTGTTATACAACAGTCAATTTGTATGATTAATTTAAAGCCTTTATTGCTATAAAAACGGGCTTAGAACATGCAAAAAGACCCGCATCTTTACAATTGTAATAAAAAAATTGGTTTTCATGAAGCATAAGATCCGCATTTAATGCGTTTTCACATTATTTCTTAACGATTATTTTTTTTGCCTATACTGCTTACAGTATCTGCTATGTATTTACAATTTGCGTATATCATACAGGGTGATTATTTATATACGCGCAATTGCATTTTTGATTGGCACTTTAATGAATATAAGCACGCTTGTATTATACTGGGCGTAACCACGAATTTTCGGAAAATTCTATTTTTTCCGGATTCTTACATATTTTAGTGGTCTTTATTTGTAGAATTTGGGTTTCAATGACCTCTCGTGACCCCTATATATATATATATATATATATATATATATATATATATATATATAGATATATTGTTGCGATATCGCAGCTTCATTTTGACTATCAATTACCTGCAGATCGCCTTGTCTCTGTCTCAAAAATATCTAAAATAATTTTAAAAACAACACGATGAAATTTATGGCCCGACTAGCTCAGTTATGCCCTGCACAAAGTGAAAGACGATATGATAACAAAGAATATTTACCCCTTCCTTCTAACACTTCATGTACCTGAATAAGATAAACAAAATTCGGCAAAATTTGAATAATAAGCTAAGCAAAATAAACAAATTGTAACTCTACGACCTTCGTACTGTCAAATGCTATTTAAGAACTTTTGAATTTAAATTAAAATAAATATTGAGTTTGTTCATTACCATAATTTGTAACCTCTTTTAATCGATTGAAACCAGCAAAAATAACTATGTATTAATTGAATGTTTCGGTGAACGTTCAATAAACCTTTCCCTTTCTTTTAACATATTTTCTACGTATCACCAAATTTTTGGTGACCCTTCATACAAAATATCTAAGTACATGTAAGTTGCAAATATTCAAAATAAAACTTATACTATTAATTAAAAATTTAATTCTAACCTGGTATTCTTCCGATTGATTTCCACGGGAGTTTCCTGCTTCAAAACAATTGCTAGTTTAGTGGTTGTTGACCCGCAGCTCAGCATGCATCTCAATGCTTTGAGCTGTTTTCCTGCAGCTTAACGAGTGGCTTCGAATGAAGGTGTTGCTTAGAGCTTTACTTGTATCTCAACGTCTTAAATTAGATTTTTCCCGTTTACGCATATTTGCTGTTTTGAAGTAATTGTTTACAGCAAGTTTATTATTACTAAAGTTACTTACTTTATACCTGCATGCTGTCTATATGAAATCTATGCAAAAATTAATAACCATTTTTAAAACTTTTGGTCAAAATTCTAAGGCTTACATGATATGTCTTTGAGAGCGGAATTTGATCATAGCGGTTATGTATACGAGTACTTGAAGTACTGAAAAGTAACACAAAGTGCTTTAATAAATTCAAGTACGGAAACATTTTTTTGAAGTTTTCTGTAGAAGACCGCAATGAGATCTTTTTAGTGGTAATGTGAATCAAGTTATAGCCACCATATTGTTTTTGCATTATAAAAGTATTTATAGGTTATCACAACACTACAATCAGAAACCTACCAGAGGTGGTTTAAATATTTGTAAAAATGTACATTATTTTAGTTGCATTATAGGCAGTATATGAAATTGTTGAAGTCAAAAGTATTCACCATGCTATGATAATAAAATACATTCAATTAAGTAGCGTAGAAAATAATATTTTGATTAATATGTTCGATTATTAATAGAACGTATACAGAATCGGCCAATGTGTTCATTCAGTACATTGTAATACATATTCGATGGAAGCTCGTCTAACAGCAGAAACAGCTCAAAGTTTTCAAACACCCTTCTTAAAGCAAATAAGTATCAGTATTACCTAAGATGCATAATTCTATAGTTTAGTGGTAAAATGCAATGGGGTACGTCATCCACGACTGCGAGTTAGATACCTACATCTACGCTTGCAGTTATTCTTTGATAATCTTACACTATACCGCATTTCAGTGATTTAAAACGATACCGAATATGACTGTTTCTAGAAACCACTACCATACCTTTTTCATACGCTTTGGCAGTCATATGGACTGCAAACAGCATAAATAAAGCAATGTAGCTTGTTGATCTCAGGACTAGAATTATACTGTGTTCCGTCCAACCCTGTATATATTCATTTAGTTCCTTTATATTATTACTATAAAATTTAAGTTTATTTGTTAATGGTAATATCTGCTCTTGTATTTAAATTTGATAAATCCTGTCGCGTTTTACTTTCAATGTTCTATCTTGTTTGCCATATGTTTGGTAGCTGCGCGGTCTAACACAGTCTATTGTCACCGCTTGGACAAGAAGTTTCTGTGTCGGAGGTCAGTTCCCGTATAGGACTACCTCACCGCTTTATATTATTTTTCGAGTGTAGTAATAAGTGCTCCGGATCCAAGAATTTTCACCGCTCTAACTGGACATCAGGTAAGAATATTGAAGGCCGCATTTGTTTAATACCTTTTTGGTTATACGCCCGCTTTTCTCTCTTAAGTACCTTTTTATGTACTCAACATTCAATTTTGGTCTTCGAGCCGGATATTACTAGTAGCAGATGTTAGTACTATAACTTAAAACACAATCATTAGTCATTTACCTGAGGTCAAGTTTGTGTTATCAAACATATCGTCTTGATAATGCAAATGTTATATTACTTGAATTGCATTCATTCCCATTAGTTATCGTGTTTGATACAAAGTTCATTACTTTGTTGGTATTTACATCTATATACATTTACATACGATTATTTAATTGTGCCTAAATTGATAAAGCTTAAAAGCATTTTGCAGTACTAATTTTCTATAAAATTTTTAAGAAAATCTGTGCTTTAGTTATTATTTAAAATGGTGGAAAACTAAAAAGTTAACATTTTTACGATACACGCAGATTCAAAAATTGCAAAAGATACAAGAAATTGCCCAATCGGCCGCTTCTAATGCCAAATATCATAATTTATTTAAATGACACCTTGAGCATATGGTTAAATTAGAAACCTTTTATCAAAGTCGCAATAACATTATCTCCTTGATCGCCACGGATGAAAACGCGGAAGATTTGTTTGAGGTAGAAGATAAAATCAGAAAAGCATTTTATCGTTTCTTTTATTTAATCAGGTCAATCAAAATAAAACTTTTTGAATCTAAACCGCCGGAACCTAGCGCTCTTGTTTCTGTCGCTCACTCAAAATCAAAAATAAATTTACCTTCGTTTCAGGTCCCTTCCTTTGGAGACGATTTTTCCATGTTCAGAGGTTTCAATGATTTATAGGACTCCCTCATACATACTAACGCGGAATTGTCGCCAATAGACAAATTCAAGTATTTAAAATCACTTCTGCAAAAGGTCCGGCTTTACTCGCCATTAAAAATTTTGATTTAACTGAAAATTATTATACACTCGCATACAATAAACTGCGCAGTAAATTTGAAAATATCCTTCAAATTACGAGTGCATATGGGGAAAATTTGGACAATGTTCCCAAACTACACTCTTATAACTCCTCTGGTATACAAAAATTAGTCGACGTTTTTACCGATAATTTGGAGGCCTTAAAAAAGTTTGATCTTCCGGTTGAGGAGTGGAGTTTTATTTTAGCTTAGATGCTCTTAAATCGATTAGATGTTTTTAGGCTTTGAGTTGCAGCACAATTCCGCCATCATTCCTAGTTATAGACAAAACATGTAAATCCCTGAGCAACTTATCTGTAAATCCCAAATCAGACATGAACAAAATTGTTCACGCGCAGAGCCGACCAGGTTTACGTCCCCATGTTTCAATGTTAGTCCACACTACCAATAGTGTTGCTAGGTGCCCGCATTGCAAAGTTGACCATCTGCTATATAAATGCCTCGCCTTTTTAGAATTAACCCCCAACGACCGCTATAATTTTGTAAAAGAACGCAAACTTTGCATTAACTGTCTAAGCAGTTCGCATACTTTTTCCAAATGTAAATCGATTATGACTTGTCGCCAGCGGCATCATACCTCGTTACACTTTAACTCCCCATTAGAATTGCATTCAAAAAGTAGTGTTTCTACTAGAGTTTATACCGCCTCATCTGATAACGCCGCTTTGAGTACCTGCGAATTTCCATCAGTAAGTTGTTTCTCCTCTGCTACCAATAATTCAAATGTTGTATTATTTAACACGAATCCCCAAAAAAGGGTGGTTTTATTGTCAACTGCGCAAATTGAAGTTCGTGATCGTTTCGGTAAATTTCAAAAGTTTCGCTGCTTGTTGGATACCGGTAGTATGACTTTGTTTATTACTCAACAATGTGTTAAGCGCTTAGTTTTGAAACCTACCGCGTTACCTCTTACCTTTAACGGACTTGACTCTATGCAGACCGTGGCTACTCACGGCGCTGTTTCTGTCTTAATTAAACCAATGAACAAAATGAATTATTTTTTTTAACATTGACGCAATAGTCCTATCTAAGATTTGTGAAAACCTGCATCAACGTGCATCAACGTCAACCAGTTACAACCATTACATAACATTCAGTTAGCCGACCCACAGTTTTCAAGACCTGGTCTTATAGATTTGTTACTAGGAACCGATGTTTTTCACAAATTCTAATAAATGAGCGTGTTTCTGTTGAACACCATACACCCATATGCATTAATACCGTTTTCAGATCAATTTTAATGGGATCGATTCTTGCGTCAAGCACCCTGCAGGTTACCGTTTTACTTTGCTCTACAGACCAAGTACCCTCCCTGCAAAAAATTGTTTCCAAATTTTTGGAGGTCAAATCACTTCCCGACGTAAAACCCTTTTAGTAGTGAAAATTATTTTCAAAAAAACTCATACGCAGACAGATTAGGGCCGTTACGTAGTTTGTTTGGCCTTTAAAGATGCTGCTTCCTCGTTTACCGGAAGCCGCGATTTAGCAACACAAAGATTTCTTTTTTTAGAACGACGCCTTTTCAAGCAGTTCCTTGTATATCAACAATATACAGATTTTCTTCAAAAATACATCGATCTTCAACACATGCAGCCTATCCCTAATAAGGGTCACTTTGATCATTCTTATTATATACTTCATCATTGTGTTATGAAACCTAACAGTGTTAGCACTAAGTTTCGCGTGGTTTTTAATGCCTCCGCTTAATATATTTCCAGAGGTTTACTGAATGATCATTTATTAATTGGTCCCAAATTGCAAAAAGACCTCACTACACTGCTTTTACAATTTCGTCAGCATCGTTACGTCCTCACTGCAGATATTCGTCAAATGTATCGCCAAATTCTTATTGCACTCGATCAGCTTGATTATCAACGGATTGTGTGACGTTTCTTTCCTGATAGTCCTATTCAGGATTTTCATCTTGATACCGTTACTTATGGGGTCAACTGCGCCCTAATTCTTGCCAATACGTACTCTTTTGCAACTTGCCGATGATGAAAGTGGACCCTTTCTTCTAGCCGCTTTTGCTCTTCGTCATCATACCTATATCGATGACGTAGTGACAGGTTGAAATACTTTTCAATCCGCCTTGGATTTAACAGAGCAGCTTGTAGCCCTTTTAAAACGAGGTGGCTTCGACCTGCACAAGTGGTCTAGTAATGATCCCAATTTGCTTAACGGTATTTTCACTCCTCATCGGTGTTTGGGGATCCTTCTGATCCTACCGTGAAAGTTTTGAGTCTCCAGTGGAACTCCTCTTCAGATAATTACCTTTTCGTGGTCAACCTTATACATACTCCTTGTACAAAACGTAATATTCTTTCTAATCTAGCCCGCATTTTTGACCCGTTAGGAATTCTCTCCCCTCTTTCCTTTTTAATAAAGATTTCTTCCAACGCCTTTGGACTCTTAAACTACATTGGGATGCCCGTCTACTACCGGAGTTTTATCGTTTATGGGAAAGATATATCGAGAGCCTTCTTCTTTTTACAAATTTTTTCTTACTGCGTCTTCTAGTCTCTCCTCACTACGATTCGTGTGAGGCACATTGTTTTGGAGACGTCGGAACGCGGCTACTGCGCCTTCGTTTATTTTCGTTTTCTTAACGGTTCTACTATAGTTCGTTTGGTATGTGCGAAATTTAAAGTAACTCCATTGCTACCCCTTTCTCTGCCAAGGTTAGAAATGCTAGCCGCTGCCTTATCTCCTAAATTACTAGATTTTCGATTTTGTTCTGAATGTGCGTTCTTCTCATCTCACCTTTTATAGAATATACTGTTGGTCCGTTTCGATTGTTGTACATTCATGGATTTCCGCTCCGCGTTAACGATGGAAGAGTTTCGTGACCAACAAAATAGCCTATATCCAAGATGAAACTTCTAACGCCATGTGTCTTCACGTGCCTTCTAACGATAATCCCGCTGACGTTGGGTCACGTGCTTTTTTAACCGCCGAGTTGCTCCAATGTTCGTTATGGTGGGCGGTTACACCCATTTTAGTACATTTTCAAGAAATAAATCAAGTTTCGCGTTCTTGTTCTCTGGAACCGCAAGCGGTACGAAGTGAGAAACGGTTCGTTACACGCAGTACTACTTTGTCCTGTAATATATTGGATACCCTACTTAAAAATCAGTCTTCTTTTCTTTCTGTCGTTCGTATAATCGCTTATATCTTCCGCTTTATTAATGTCAGGCATTCTTTAACCAAGCGTACTGGATCTGTATCCGCTCATGAGTTCGAGCTCACTTTGGAATGCCTTGTCAAGCATATCCAACAAGCATCTTTTAAATGACGTGCTTCGTGTAGGTGGCCGGTTAAGTTACACCCCTATTTCTTACGATAAACGATTCCATGCTTTATTGCCCAGTAAGAGCCGTTTCACGGATCTGTATATTCAGTACATTCGTCACAAATATTATCACGCAGATATTCAAACAACACAATTCCTTATAAGTGAAAGACTTTTAATAGTTTCTGCGAGAAGATCTATTCGCCGGGTACTTCGCTCTTGTATTCCTTGTTGGAAAACACATTCCAAGTCTTTTTAGCCCCCCATGGGTAATTTTCCATCTGCTAGAATAACTCAAGTTAAACCATTTTTGCATACAGGCGTGGACTTTTGTGGCCCGTTTACAATAATCATGAGCTGAATCCGCGGCGCCAAATCTTTAAAAGCCTACCTCTGCATTTTTATTTATATGTCTATCAAGACTTCACCCGGAGCTAGTTTCAAATTTAACCACTGACGCTTTTTTGGCCGCGTTTCGTCGGTTTCTTGCTCATCGTGGTCGGTGTGAACATTTGTACAGCGACTGTGGTGCAAACTTTGTCAGTGCCCTTCGCCAACTGGTCTCCTTTGATAAAGCCGCAGTTTCCCCAGAACTAATTACTGGACATTTTAACCCATATTCCACGCCCCATTTAGGGGGTCTTTGGCAAGCTGGTGTCAAATCCGTCAAGATCCTGCTACTTCGTATTGTAGGAGAGCAGGTCCTAACCTTTGAAGAGTTGTCAACCGTTTTCATTCAAATTGAAGCTGTCCTCAATTCACGCCTTCTGACCCCAGTTAGTAATGATCCTAATGACCTTAGCTGTTTAACGCAAAGTCATTTTTTGACCATTTCCGCTCTTTTCGGCCCGCCTGGTCCCGCACTGATGGCACTGCCTTTAAATCGTTTGTCTCGATGGCAATTATTGCAGCGTATCTACCAGAATTTTTAGAGCCGATTCTCTTCCTCCTCCTCAGTGGTCACTTGGGCGTATTATCTCCGTGCATCCTGGCGCCGACGGGATTGTCCGCGTTGCCACCGTTAGAACAGCGCGTGGTGAATTTGGGCGTCCTGTGGTCAAGCTCTGCCCTCTCCCTCTAGATGAAAATTAAAATATTTCCATATTGGTGGGCGGTATGTTCCGTCCAACCATGTATATATTTATTTAGTTTCTTTATATTATTACTATAAAATTTGAGTTTATTAGTTAATGGTATATATGCTCTTTTATTTAAATTTGATACACCCGGTCGCGTTTCATCTTCAATGTTCTATCTTGTTTGCCATATGTTTGGTAATTGCACGGCCTAACACAGTCTATTGTCGCCGCTTGGACAAGAAATTTCTGTTTCAGAAGTCAGTCCCCGTATAGGACTACCTCACTGTTTTATATTATTTTTCGAGTGTAGTAATGTGTTCCGAATCTAAGAATCTTTACCGCGTAAGAATATTGAAAACCGCATTTGTTTAATATCTGTTTAGTTATACTACCGCTTTCGCTCCTGAGTATCTTTTTATGTACTCAACATGCTGATTTAATGTGTTTGTTTATCGGACCGTTACAACACAAATGAGTGCCTTCTCATAGCTAATTTGACTGATATTGGAGCACATTTTTAGTAAAAAATAAAATAAAAGGCGTATATACAGTATGGGCCATTTTTAACCGGCACACCCTTGTCAATTTTCTATTTATGAATCGATTTGAACCGTTCCTTTTTTAAAATGTATGGCATATGAAACCGTATTTTGAGACAAGACGATTATATTAGTGCATCAGATCAATGCCTACTACGACGGTTTTTCAGGGTTGAAAATTAAGAAAAAGTTTTAGGGATTGCTTTATAATTTTTTTTTCTACGCCATTCTCTTCAGCGTCCCCCAAAACGAGTATACACCAAGTTTCATTTAATAACAACTATTACAAAAATTTTAGTAAACAACAAACAAAACAAATCAAATGAAAGAAATAACGACAACCTAAATTATTGTTACTTCAATCAGCCGACCATTCATTTCAATGCACTTTTCATAACGCCAAATGTTTCTTTGTACCTTGCTCAGTTGTTCTGGAGTTACTTCAGCGCAAGCATTCATAATTCGGACGCGCAGATCGTCGATTGTTTGAGGGCGCGTTTTATACACAAAATGTCTAATCGTATCCCAGAGGGGAAAATATAGTAGAGATAAGTCTGTAAATTTAGGTGGCCATTCTGCTAATGGGCTGTTAGGGCCTATCCATAAGTTTTGAAAGTGAGCGTTTAACCATTCCCTCACTGTGGCCTCATTATGAACAGGACTACCAATAAATTGAAAATGCATATTTGTTGAGTCTTCAAAGGAAAGCATCTACAAAGTCGTTTTCTAGAAATTCCAGAAAACACAGTCTATTTAAGGTTCTTTCGAAAACGAAAGGTCTCATTTCTTTCACGCATAATATTGTACCACACATTTACTTTTTGTGAATATTGACTTTTGCAGTTAATCACCCATTCAGGATTGTCTACAGACCAGTGACGAAGATTTTGAAAAGGAACTACTCCGTTCTAGAAGTTGCCACATCGCTGAATAGTATATGACAAAAACATTTCATTATTAAGATACTCTCCTTGGACTTCACCTGCTTGTAAGGTATTCCAGAACTTGGGTTTACATGGTTTCGTTTTGTTCTTTTTTTGACATCAAATTATTTTTTCTTTGGGTACGTTCAAATCTACAGCGGCGGTTCTTGAGCTACGTTGAGGATTATCTTGAAAATAATTCAAAACCTTGTAGCAGGTACGCCTCTGTATAGTCAAGTAAAGGGTAGTTCAGCGCGGGTTATCATCCTGGTTGGATGTGCACGTGTCGTATATAGATAAAGGTTTTAGCATTTTGTACTGATGTTACAAGTTTATGTTATACGCTAGCCGGTGCATTTTCATTGTTGTAATAAATAAGTGTAGTGTTTGTTTATCGATTTTGTATTATCTCAAACTACGCGGCAAGATTAAAGAAAGCACCAGATTTCAGTTTGGTTTGTTATTTATTTATCCCCGAACCGTTACAACCTCTTGTTCGATAGGTCTTACTCTTTGATGTGGATGATTAGCTGCTAAAGATGCCTTGAAACAGTGCCAGTCTGGTTAAATATTTTATTAATATTATAAATAGTGCTGCAGATAATCAGGGATCTCTGAGGATGCCTATTATTAAATTCTCTAGCTGCTTCTCTTATTGAGCAGACATTATCGCTAACTATACTTCTATTCTTTCAGTGTAAACTTAATTTTTGCATAACTACATTTTAATATTAAAGTTTAGCTTAGCAAACGGAGCACAAAACACAAAGTAATTTAATACTCTCGTTAATTTGACGTTTGGATTCAAAACTTTGTCGCACTTGTTCTCCACGGTACACTATCTAATTATTAAAATAAACGTTTTCCCAGTAAAGTAATAAAACTAAATATTACAACAAAACTTTTTTAATAATTATTATTAAATTAAACTTGGTGTCTACCCTTTTTTGAAGGATACTGAGGAGAATGGCGCGAAAAAAATAATAAAAGAAATCGCTAACGCTTTTTCTCAATTTTGGAAAACCGTCGTAGTAGGCATTGATCTGATGCATTAATATAATCTCATTGTCCCAAAAGACAGATTCATAATTGCCCTACATTTAAAAGAAACGGTTCAAATCGAATAAATACATGTTAAAACGATTTATTTTGTATATATATATATATATATATATATATATATATATATATACATTATTGCAAGGACGGATTTCCTTTAGTCAATTATTTAAAACTAATCTCTGTAGAAGAAAAAGTTACTACCGTGTTCAAGGAAAACATACACAGAAACAATAGAAGAGATTACTTAAAACATATATGTAAAGCACAGCACTGTACTGCTGTGTAACTTGGACAGCAGGAGAAGCGGACAAGAAAAAGGTAGAAGCTTTGAAATGTGATGCTACAGACGAATGGTGAAGATATCATGGATAGACAAAGTTAAGAACAAAGAGGTGCTAGAAATGGTAGGGGAAGAAAGAAATATGTGGAAAACAGTAAAAAATAGTAGAGATAGGATGATAGGTCACATACTAAGGCATGAGAGAGTAGTACGGAGTATATTAGAAGCAGAGATAGAAAAAAGGAGAGGTAGAGGTAGACCTAGGTGTGTAGACTAACTCGGAATACAAATCAATGGAGGTGCGCGTCCAACCAGTTCCAAGAAAGAAAAACCTAATGACGAAAAAAATACTTGTACTCAAACCTGATAATTATTATAAGCAACTTCAGATTTTGGTTTTGGAATATTATCAACTAATGGTAATTGTGTGAAAGGTGTTACCGCAAAACTATTAATTCGGGGTAAATGTCTAAGTGTTGGAGGATCTTGGCAGCCACATGCTATTTAATTCCCTTGACAAACTACCGAATCTTGGTAAAATAGGACATATAAATAGAAAACAACGGAAGTGGAACCGAGCTGTACCTAGGCTATGGAAATTTTAAGCAACTGTGCAGGCTAGCTCAGAATAGAAACAAGTGGAAGTACGCGTTCAACCAGTTTCAAGACGATAAACCTTGTTCGGAAGGATATATAAGAAAACTATTAATTTGACAAATGTTCGAGTGTTGGGGGATCGTAGTAGCCGCAAGCTGCTTAACCCCCTTCAAATACCACTGAATATCGGGAAAATAGGGCATATATTTGTAAAACAATAGAAGAGGAACTGAACTGCATCTAACAAGAAAGAGCAGCGGCTATGGACGAAGACAACAAACATAGAAAGAAGGAGAAAATTGTTGTAAGCATATGTGGAAAACAAAACAAAATAGAAGAAATAGAAGGGCAGGATATGTCCTAAAGCATTTTTGGGGAATAGTGCGGGATATATTACAAGCAGAGATAGAGAAAAAAAGAGGTAAAGGTATGCCTAGATTAGGCTAGTGCACGCAGATAGTGAAAGATGCAAATTTTGTAAATTTCAGGGAAATGCGTAGGTTAGCTCAGAATATGAAACAATGAGGGTACACGTCTAACCAGTTCCAAGATTGAAAACCTAATGATGTTGATGACCATTGTTGTTCTTCAAAATAATCCGATGTCGAACTTACGATACTACTTAAAACCTTTTGAAAAACACCATATCTTGTCATTGTATCATTAATATGTATATAATTGTTTTCCTTTCTTTTAACCTAGAATTGCTTTAGGTTTTGAAATTTCACCTGTTCTTTGTTGAAAATTGCCGGATTCACCAAAATGCTTAATAGATAGGATATGGATATCACGTTTGTCCCTCTATTTCATAACTATATTGTTAGTCATGCTTTTCGTTTACTTTCAGTTCTTTCCCAGTTACTGTTCTGACGTTGCCTTTTTTGTTTGATATCAATGTTTCTACGTGATGTGTTCATTTATTTAACAAAATATTGGCTAATTATTAGCTTATATAGTAGTTATTAGACAGAGTAGTTTCATCTTCTTCAAGCAATATTTCTGTTAAAGTTGTTAGGATTATATTAAGTACAGAACAACTTCCTTCATCCTCTTTTCTTACATCTCTATGTTCCGTGTACGAGGGCTATTTTTTGTAGGTCCTATCTTCCTGTATTATGAACCTTTGTATGTACTGCTTCAATGTTCTTGAACTGCTATAAATTTGGCGACAGTTTGGCAAAATCACATCTGCTCTATTCAGACTTTGTGAATTGAGCAGTGAATGAAGAAGTGTTCCTTTGTCCTGAATACACGCTCCGTTGCGCTTGCTTGATTCCTAGTGTGACTCGTGTCATTAGTCCTAGTGCGTGTTGTTTAGTTGTTCTGCAAGGTTGATTTAACAAAATGTTCCTTTCTGATTGTTTAACAATGCGTAGACTAGTAACTGCTCATTTTCATGCCCGCGGCAGTCTTTGAAAATCATTCCTTGTGTTGAAGCTATGTGAGCGTTTCTCTACTTCAATGGCTTCTCGGATTATTCTCGACGTGTAATGTTTAATCTTAGCTAGCGTTTTAGTATTCTTGAAGTCAATGTTGCGACCTATAATGCTAAGCTAGCGATGAGGTCTGTTCGTTCTTCTTTATTGCATTTTTATGTTCTTCTTTCCTAACACTAATTCTTCTGTTTGTCTGCCCAATGTAAGAATTGTTGCAGTCCGAGTATGGTATTTCGTAGACTCTTTGTTCTTCTAATGGGATCTGATCTTTGAGATTCCTTAGGATTGCACTGATTTTCCTTTGAGCGTTGAATGTGGTAGCTATTTTGTATTTTCCTAGAACTCCGCTGATTCTGTCTGTTGTCACTTTAATGAATAGTAAGTATGCTGTAGTTAGTGGTGACTTCAGCTCTGGTTTTGGTTTCTTGACTGACGGTGGCTGCTGAATGGTTTGGTGTGATTATCTATTCTTCTGGAGTGCTTCTCGTAACATTCGTTTTTCCTCTTGTTTATCTTTGTCGTCAGCTAGTTTCTGAGACTGTGTAACTAAGCTTTTCACAACAGAGTAATGTGTCAGGTAATGATGTGACTCGCTTAAGTAACTATCCGTGTGAGTTGGCTTTCTGTAGACCGTGTGGCTAAGTTGTTCATTATTCTTTCTCTTCACTTGTAAATCCAGAAATGATAATTGGTTATTGTCTTCTACTTCCATGATAAACTCTATTTTTGGATGTATACCGTTGAGGTGTTCTAGGAAACCACTGAGTTGTTCCCTTCCATGTGTCTAGACCAAAAACGTGTCGTCAACATATCTTAGTCATAATTTGAGTTTATATATAGCTGTTTCAAATGCACCCACCTCGATATCTTCCATGAATAAATTAGCAATCCCTGGTGATAATAGTGATCCCATAGGTGCACATGTCTGTGGCGTTATTTGTTAAAGGTAAAATATGTGTAGCTGAGACAATGCTGATATGGTCTTCAATGTTGTACTTCTCTTTCAAAAGTATGAGTGTGTCCTCTATCGGTACGTTGGTAAACAATGATACCACATCAAACCTCACTGTAGATGTTGTGTTTGAACTCTTTCGGTACTCGGTAGTTGGATAAAATGTTCAGCATTCTGAACGTATGAAGCTACCATTTCAATAAATTGCTGTGGGTGTTTGGTTAAGTATTTTGCTAGTAGCTGTGAGGTCGATCCTATAGAACTCATGATTGGTCGTAGCGATACTACTTCTTTGTGAATTTTGAGAAGACCATATAGTTTTGGACTCCCTGATGATTTTCTCGTGGAATTAGTTGCTTTTGTTCCACCTTGTCTATAGAAAGTTTCTTGATTTTCATTCTTGTGGTCTTCTCCAGATATGTTGTTGGATCGGTGTTGATAGGCTGGCATACTTCGTCATTAAGTAGAGCTTTCACTTTGGTGTGGTAATCTTCTGTATTCATTATTATTGTTAAACACCAAGTCACATCAACACCCGACACAACTCTACTTTGTTGTGGAAACCTTAGTTACAAGGTCCCATAGACCAGCTGATGACAAAAATAAACAAGAGGGAAATACAAAAGTTACGAGAAGCATTCCAGAAGAATGGATACTCACACCAAACCATTCAAAAGCCACTATCAGCCAGAAAACCCAAACCAGAGCCGGAATCACCACTAACTACAGCATACTTACCTTTCATTAAAGGGACAACAGACAGAATCAACAGAGTTTTAGGAAAATACAAAATAGCTACCACAATCATTATTCATTTTATCTGCAGAATAATTATTACTATTATGCAGACTTTCCTGACGCAACGGATTTGAATCGCTTTCAGTTTAGGGATGTAAAAATGAGTGGTTTGAAGTTCTATTACGCGAAATAGTGTTTGTTTATGTAGCTCAGACGGTACAATACTATGGTTATTTGTGGTTTATCGGAGTTACTTTATCCTGTCGAAGTATGTGAATTAAATAAATATTGCGAATGATGAACTTTATTGTAAAGTAAGGGTTCCTTTTTTCAAAACGAAACATGATGACAATTGTATGTAACTTTTTAAGTTTGTTAACGGTGAGGTTGTTACGATACTCCGGGAGGACAAGATAGAAAAGTAAAGTAAGCAAAGAAAATCTCCCGCATCGAATGCTGCAACAAAAAAGGACTCCGAAGAAAGCTGTTCTAGATAAAAAGTCGTAGAGTGGGGTGGGTTACAAAAATAGAAAAAAAAATTTTAAGGTGATTTTATTTTCACACCTCTAATTAAAAATATTTTACAAGAAGGAAAACCAACCCGCGACGAAAACAATATTTATCCAACACATCTCGAAGGATTTACATAGTACAAAAATTTTCACAAAAATAACTAACACACTCCTTAATTATTTCAAATTAATTTTTAACCTTAATCCTAATATTTACATAAAACAAAATTAAACAAGAAAAAATTATAGTGAATTATTTTTACTTGTCCAATTTTTAAATACTTTATATTCACATAAAACAAAAATTAGGAAAATATATCTATACACTTACTTAGTGTTCACAAGTCTTAAATAAATGTAAAAAATAATGTAATAGCAGATACCAGCAATAAAAGGAAAAAAACTCATTTACTGGCCGAAATGCATTTCGCCGCAGCTGTAACAAAGCAAAAAAATTGTTAGGCAACAATCTCACACCTTAACAATAGTGTAACTCTGAATTGTATATAAAAAATTTTATAGACAGTCAACTCTAATCTTATTTAATGATTCATACTCAATCAATAACAGCATTAGCATATTCCGACGATTTGAGCAAAGTGAGTTCAATTTCCACAACAGAACATTTCCTGTCGTGTGATGAGTAACCTAAAAAAAGAAAATCCAGCTTTAATTTTTCATGCAGTTTGGCATATCGTTTCTGTTTTTCTTTTTAGCTTGTCAAAACGTGGTTTTGAAACTTCTGATAATTCACGGTTGCGGTTCACAACTTTTTGTAGTCGACATCAAAGCATCAAGGAAAAGGTATATAATATTATGTTCCATTATCGACCAATTCCAATACTTCAATAAAGAAAATAAACAACCATCTGGAAATAAAAATCTTGCCCAAAAATTCACCATATTACTTCAACTATTAAGAGACAAAGATTTCATAACTTTCTCGCTAAAGATAACAAACATCAGATGTACAACGACATTACGTTGATTTTTGTACTTAGTAAATCTTTCGGGCTATGCAGGGTAAATATTCCTTCTTCCGTGGGTAGGTTTTCCTGTTTTTATAGCAGGCTTGTATTAAAGGTGTTGTAAATGATATTCCTTTCTATGGGCTTTTCCTTTTTCTTTTTTTGTGACCCATCCCACTCTGCGAATTTTTTGCTAGCACGGCATTCTTTGAATTACCTTTTTGTTGCAGTGCTCGGTGCCGGCTATTTTCTTTGCTTATTTTACTTTTCTTTCTTGTTTGCACGAAAAACCGCAACCATCTATAAATGCGTGTTGATGTGTATGTAAGTAAGTGTGCGCGTGCATACGTATGTGTTGTGTGTGTATACGAAAATTATCAGCAATCTTCATGAAGGATATTTGAAAAGCTATTCTATAAAAAATATTGCAAGTATCAAAATAAAATGCTTGCCATAGAGGCAACCAATACACTGGTTATTTCTGATTGTAGTCAATACTATGGATGAAATAAACTATTATTTTAATGTTTTTAGTGTATTTGGGTAAACAAACAGCAAGATACAGACTCAAGACGGCGGAAAAGACAGACGAAAGAGTCCGTGTCACTCAAGAAATTTTAACGGCCATTCGAATTATTAAAATGTACACATGGGAATTGTTTTTTTCAAAATCAGTACGCTCATTACGCAAGTAAGATATTATCTGATGTCAGTATTAAACAGAAAATTTTTATTTTATAGAAAAGAAATTCGTAGTTTACGATTAATTTTTTATCTAAAGGCTTTTGCTCTCTCTATTGGTCAACTAAGTTCCATGTTAGCATTTTATATTTGTGTTATGACATACATTGCACTTGGAAATCACATCACTGCCGAAAAGGCGTATGTTGTCACTGGGTGCTTTGGGGCACTACGCGCTGTTTTAACTATATTTATGCCGGTAGGAATCGCACAGATAGCAGAACTTATGGCCTCTATTAAGAGAATCACAGACTTTCTATTGTTAGAGGAAATTGAAGAAAAGGCAGTCATTCAAGAAATTTCAGGTAAGGAACCAAGGATCACCATCAAGGAAGTGACGGTTAAATCTGGAAACGGAACCGATGTATTCCACCACCTAAGTTTGGATATAAACCCTGGAATTACATTTGTAACAGGAGCTGTTGGTACTGGAAAATCCGTCTTTTTAAAATTAATTTTAGGTGATGTTAGAAAAACGGAAGGAGCTGTTGCGGTTAGTGGTACTATAGCATATGCGTCTCAAGATCCATGGCTTTTTCCTGGTACTGTTAGACAGAACATTATATTTAGTGAACAGTTCAATAAAGAAAGGTACGAAGCTATAATAGGTGTATGCGCTTTAAAAAAAGATTTGGATTCATTCCCTCTTGGTGATAAGACTTGTGTGACAGATCGGGGTTTAAATTTAAGCAAAGGACAGAAGGCTAGAATAAATTTAGCAAGAGCCATATATAAGAAAGCAGATATATATTTACTAGATGACTCATTGTCTTCCGTTGATACGCGTGTTGGAAGACACATTTTTGAAGAATGTATAAGAAAGTTTTTAAAAAATTCTATATGTGTTTTGGTCACGCATCAACTTCAGTTTATACAAGAAGGTGACAACATTATTGTTTTTAACAATGGACGTGTTCAATTCAAGGGTAACTATTTAATGCTAAAGGAATGGGACGCAGAGGCATTCAGAAGCATTGTTGCCAAACGAGATGTTGATATTGAAGAAATAGGGATGTCGACAAGTCCTTTCGAAGAGTTCTCTAGCGAGGATGAAAATCTTAACGAACACGATAAATTACTAACTACTGTAAACACGAATATTTATGAGGAAGTAAGACAAGAAGGATCTGTTAAAATCGATGTTTATTATAAATACTTTACATCTGGAGGTGGTGTGAAAGTTTTTATACTGGTAATGGGATTGGCTATAATAGCACAGATTACAATCAGTTGGTCAGATTATTTTGTAAGCTTTTGGTAACAGAAACAAAGCTGAAGACCGATTTACTAATTTAATTTTGTTTTAGGGTGGATATGGAACAAAGCTTATCGGGATTCAGACAAAATCAAACAACGAACTCAACAGAATATAAAGAGCTGGAAGCATCTCATGGAAGTATCATGACTCAATATTCGATTGTGATTGTAGCTGCAGCTGTGTTAACACTACTTAGAGCATTTATGTTCTTTATTTTCAGCAGTAAAGCGTCAGTTAATCTACACAATATGGCTCTTGATAGAATAATTAATGCTGGAATGAAATTTTTTGATGCAAACTTATCAGGGAACATTATTAATCGATTTTCTAGAGACTTTGCAATTATTGATGAGCAGACGCCATTTGTAATTTTTCAATGCATACGGGTAAGTTTTGTCTCCTTTTAGTAAATTTGCTGGTGTCATTTCATAGCAATTTTGCAAAAGCTTATTTCCAATATATTCCTTAGAGGATGACAATATAATGTACTCAAGATGAGACTTAGTATCTGTAGTGTTCCAATTTCGAATGCGGATTCGGGAGAAAGAGAACGGATTCGTAAGTTACCAAAGTGTTGAACTGCAGGGATGGACAAACTGATATGATAATTGGTTTTAATGCATTCGAAAAGGTTACTTAAAAGATTGTTAACAACTGTTAACAAAGGATGTTTGCTTAGAAAAAATTATCGAACACTCGAGCCACTTTTGTTTTATTTATATAAAGTGTCAGTGCTAAGACAGTAAGTAGAATATATTCAACAGTATTCATTTCAATAAGTTGACTAATAATAACTCCAAAAAAAGTCATTGATAGTAAAAACCTACAAGTAAATTATAAGTCCCCTAATAAAAAGTCTCATAAAAAAATAATAGTGGGTAGCTACCTTCGTACGAGCGCAAAAAACGGTTTTCTTACGGGATTTAAAATGGGAAATTCTAAGATCGGTTCTGGTCATTTTTGCCAGATACAAAGGTCATGCACCACAGGGTCGCCGCAAATATTTTCACAGTAACAAATACTAAGCATTTTTTAGCTCCACACATGGATCTTGCTCTCGACACTCCGTTCAGGGTGCTAGACCCTCAACCCCACAACCGCCACCGCACTTGCAAAAAAATTCGCACATCTGGTAACAGTATTAAATAACATTATGATCTTAAATTTGCACAATAGTTTTCTTCGACTAACCATTATTTAGCTTACGGGGCATGGATCGCACTCTCGATACCCTTATCTGAACCGTCATCACAACAACCACCACCACCGCCACCACAACAACCACCACAACCACTACCACCACAACCACCACCACAACCACAATCACAACCACCACCACAACAACCACCACCACCACAATCACCACAACCACCACACAACCACAACCACCACAACCACCACCACAACCACAATCACCACAAACACTACCACAACCGCCACCACCACCAATACCACCACAAACATCACCACCACCACCCAACAACCACCACCATCACCACAACCGCCATCACCACCACACCCATCACCACAACAACAACCACCACCACCACAACCTCAACCACCACAACCACCACCACAAAAACCACCACAACTACCACCACCACCAGCACAACCGCCATCACCACTACCACCACAAACATCACCACCATCACCACAACCACCACCATCACAAACACCACCACCATCACAACCATCACCACCACCACAATCATCACCACAACCACCACTACAACCATCACCACCACAAACACCACCATCACAACCACCACCACAAACACCACCACAACCACTACCATCACCACAACCATCACCACCAAAACCACTACCACCACAAACACCACCACCACCACAACCACCATCACAACCACCACCACCACCATACAATAATTGAATCTTCTGATATCTCCGGGTTCAATCAAATAGTTGTAATTTTCAAACTCATGATAGCCAATTTCTTCTTTTAATGGTGTAAATATGTTTCTTAGCAATTCGTATTTCGGTTGATATAAACTTTTTGAAAATACATAGACATTTTTAAATCTAAGACCATTCTCGTGCAAGATCAAAGATATTAAAGCATTGGTTTTTTCCACAGGTTGATGGCCCAGCGAATATAGCTCGTATATTAGAAGGAAACAAAGATCCATGTTTACCATCCTCCTTTGCACTAGCAATAGCGAAGTTATCATAATTCTGTATAAATATTGTAATTTCTTGTTTCGCAGTCTCCATATTGCTTCGAGCATGTATCCGCTTTTGCCGCTGTTTGCGGTGATAGCTTAACGTCTCATTTGGTATGTTGTATTTGCTACTGATGGAGTAAACACTCGATTTACCCACACGAACTTCTTCTATAGCTTTTTCTAAAGATTCTTTACTGTAGCCACTATTTCGCTTTCTTATATAATTGCTAACCAGGCAGGAGGCACTTTCACCCTATGAGGCAATTTTACTCTAGGCAATTTCACTCTATAAGGCACTTTCACCCTATGAGGCAATTTCACTCTATAAGGCACTTTCACCCTATGAGGCAACTTCACCCTATGGGGAAATTTCACCCTATGAGACAATTTCACACGATTCTGAAGGAGATAAATTCACTCTAAAATAACTAGAACTTATTTACAGAGTGGGAGATGCTCACCATTCGACAGATGAAAGTAAACTAACTGAAACAATTTAATTTATCAACTTTATACTATTTTATTAAAAATATATACAAAATAGTTAATTGTGAATAAATCTATTAACAATTTCCGTAGTCGGGTTATATTCAAACATAGAATCATGTATAATTAAAGCATAAGCCTTCATCGACGGTTCAAAATTTCTTGAAGCTTCAAATTCCATTCTTACATCAACAGTTGTGTCCTTGACGCTTTCAAATTGATGCGACTTCCTCTCTCTATTACTGGCGGTGATAGTTGTGGTGCTGGTGGTTATGGTGGTGGTGGTTATGGTGGTGGTGGTTATGGTGGTGGTGGTGGTTGTAGTGGTGGTGGTGGTTGTGCTGGTGGTTGTGGTGGTGGTGGTGGTGGTTGTGGTGGTTGTGGTGGGTGGTTGTGGTGGTGATTGTGGTGATAGTGGTGGTGGTGGTTGTGGTGGTGTTGGTTGTGGTGGTTGTGGTGGTGTTGGTTGTGGTGGTGGTGTTTGTGGTGGTAGTGGTGATGGTGTTTGTGGTGGTAGTGGTGGTGGTGTTTGTAGTGGTGGTGATGGTGGTGATTGTGATGGTGGTTGTGATGGTGGTTGTGGTGGTAGTGGTTGTGGTGGTGGTTGTAGTGGTGATGTGGTGGTGGTTGTGGGGGTGGTGATGGTGGTGGTGGTAGTTGTGGTGGTTGTGATGGTTGTGGTGTTGGTTGTGGTTGTGGTGGTGGTGGTTGTGGTGGTGGTGGTTATGGTGGTGGTGGTGGTTATGGGGGTGGTCGTGGTGGTGGTGGTGGTTGTGGTGGTGATGATGGTGGTGTTTGTGGTGGTGGTGGTTGTGGGGGTGGTTGTGGTGGTGGTTGTGGTGGTGGTGGTTATGGTGGTGGTTTTTGTGGTGGTGGTGGTGTTTGTGGTGGTGGTGGTTGTGATGGTTGTGGTGGTGGTGGTTGTGGTGGTGATTTTTGTGGTGGTGTTGGGGATGATGTTTGTGGTGGTAGTTGTGGTGGTGGTTGCGGTGGTTGTGTTGATGGTGCTTGTTGTTGTGGTGGTGGTTGTGGTGGTTGTTGTGGTGACGGTTCAGATCAGGGTGCCGAGAGTGCGATTCATGCCCTGTAAGCTAAAAAATGATTAGTCGAAGAAAACTATTGTGCAAATTTAAGATGATAATGTTATTTAATACTGTTACTAGATGTACGAATTTTTTTGCAAGTGCGGTGGCAGTTGTTGGTTGGAGGGTCTAGCACCCTAATCGGGGTGTCGATCCATGCCTGGAGCTAAAAATTCTTAGTTGAAGAAAACTATTGTACAGATTTTTGTTACTAGATGTGGGAATATTTGCGGAGACCTCGGGGTGCATGACCTTTGTATCTGGCAAAAATGACCAGAACGGACCTTAGAATTTGCCATGTTAAATCCAGTAAGAAAACCGGTTTCTTTTGCGCTCGTATGAAGGTAGCTTACCTACTAATAATATCTTAACAATCAAAGTCAACTAGTGTTTGTGAATGCGCTTACTCATTTAAGCCCACGGAAATAGTCTTGCGCGCCTGTACCTACATTGCAGATGACCTGGGAGGCCTGGCGTTCGTAGCGGTGAAGTTGCTGGTTGGCGCATTATTGATGCAGAAGCTGCTAGTTAGCTCAGATGGAATTGCGGAACAGTTGGTCGACTTGGACAGTATTGTCAGAGCTGCTGTTTGACGTGGTGGACGGATAGAAACTGCTAACTGACGTAGAAGTCGTTGTAAAACTGCTGGTGGACTTTGGCTGTGTAGTTAGAGCTGCTTCCAGAAGTGGATGGTGTTGTTATAATCGCGGAGCGCTGAGCAGGTACCTAGGTTACGCAGGACTTCCTTGAAGTATTTATCACAAATCTTCAATCTACTTACTCTCTGATGGTTCCCGAGATAACTCCGGACTTCTCTTTGGAGATGCCATTAGGACTAAACCCAACTACTCCTTGCGGTTGGGCTTATAGAATAAATCACCGGTGCTGCAGAGTTTTCTTGTTTTTATGTGCTTTAGTCCTTATAAGGGCAGTATAAATGGCGAAAAACAATACCTTTGAGGATTTAATTTAGGGTAGTGCTGTAAATCAGGCGGTACGTTGCTTTAGCCTTGTTCATTATAATACTAACATCTCTTGGTGTACGAAATGACGTCTAAAGTGCAACCGAGAATTTCATTATTTGAAGCGATGTACAAAAGTGGTTGGCCTTTGCTCAAATGTTATAAGTATATTATAAATGTGATTAGATACTTTGAATAAACAAATGTTACATCCCGACATGGCCCGCTTGAAAATGTTAGGCGAGCATTTTTCACAAAAATACAGCATCGTTCGAAGAGAGGTAAAATGGAGGTCCAGTGTGTGAATGTTGTGACGCACATTAAAGATCCCTACCTTGCTTGGAACAGCAAGAGTTCGGCAAAAATTCCAAATTTTCCTGGTAAAAAACTCGCTTCCTGGCCAATGTAGTACCTTCGGGTGGAGCATTGGAAAATCACCTGTAAGGTTGTGAAGGAGGTAAGCAGCCTGTGGCTGCCAAGTTCTCCCAGCACTTAAACATCTGCCGATTTAATATTTTGTCCAATTAGTTAGTTAGTTTCCATTAGTTGCAGATATTTCACAACCAACACCTGTAGTTGTTTATAATAATAATCAGATTTATCTGCGCTTATTTTTTAATCATTAGGTTTTTCGTCTCAAAACTGACTGTACACGTACTTGCACTTATTTATATTCTGAGTTAGCTTACACAGTTCCCTGAAGTTCTCGCACAGCCTATATACAGCTCGGTTATTCTTCTATTGTTTTCTAATTTTAAGCCATATTTCACCGAGATTCAATGAAGGGGGTTAAGCAGCCTGTGGCTGCCAAGATCCCTCAACACTTAGATATTTACCAAATTAATAGTTTTCCAGTAAATTCTTTCACACAATTAACATTATTAGAGAATATTGCCTAACCAATACTTGTAGCTGCTTATAATAATCATAATGTTTAAGTACTTAAGTACTTTTTTCGTCATTAGTTTATCCATCTTGGGACTGGGTGGATGCGTACTTCCATTGATTTCTATTCTGAGCTAGTACGACCTTGTGCTAATCTTTGTTTTATATCTTTTGCGCTTTTCCCATCTTGCGTTATTTGGCTTTCTAGTTAGCAGAATTCCTTAACCTCTTGTAAGTTCTGTTACATATTTGTATCCTTGTTTTCGATTTATTTTCCACTCTTTTGAATACCAGTACTTTAGTTTTATTTTTGTTAATTTTTATACCGTATCTCTCTGTTAGAACCGTTTCCATTTCATTAAAAGCAGCTTCTAACTCTTCTTTGCTAGATGCTAATACCGCTATATCATCTGCAAATCTAAGCATATCAATTTTTTGTCTCTGCATGGTAATTCCATATGTCTTCCTGCATTTGACAGTATTCATTGCCTCTTCAATGTTCAAGTTAAAAATTAATGGGGTAGGGCACATCCCTGTCTCACCCCTTTCCTAATATTTACTTCTCTACGTTCCTGCTCTAATTCTATTACAGCTGTTTGCTCTTTGTATAAGCTATGTACTATTCCTCTATCCCTATAACTCATTCCAATCTTTTTGAGTATTCCGAATTTTTTTCCATTTTACTTTGTCGAATGCTTTTTCCAGATCTACAAACCCTATATACACGCTTTCCTCATTTTCTATTGTTTTCTTTATTATCACTCTCAGAGCTAAAATAGCCTCCCGTGTTGCCTTTTTCGTCTAAACCCAAATTGATCTTCCCTTAGTATTTCTTCAGCTCGGTTTTCCATTTGTCTTTGTACAATTCCAATTAATATTTTTGACACGTGTGCTGTCCAACTTATTGTCCGAAGATTTACACATCTATCCGCGCCTTTCCATTGTGCTATAGTTACTATAATGTTACGTTTGAAATCTTTGGGTATTTTGCCTGTCTCATGCATACAGCTTACAGGTTGGAAGAGACATTCTGTTATTGCTTGTCCAGCGGCTTTTAGAGTTTCTGCTTACACCTCATCTGTACCCGGTGCCTTACAATTTTTCAGACCCTTTAATGCTAATTTAAACTCATGTCTAAGTATAGGATATATCAAGTCATCATTTTCAATGTCTGATTCCTGTTCTAATGCTGTTAGTTTCTCTCCTGCATATAAATTCCCTATATATTTTAGCCATCTACCCACTTTCTCTACATTTTCTATAATGACGTTTCCACCCGCGTCCAATATATTTTTGATATATAGTTTTTTATCCCAAAAATGGATTCCAATTAGTTTGTAGGCTTCATCTATCTTTCCTACGTCCATCTTAGTTTATACCTTTTTGCACTTTTCATCAATCCATTGTTATTTAGCTTTCCTGCATTTGCGAATAATTTCCCATTTTATGGCTTTGTATCTCTGTTTTCTTGTTTTGTCTGATTTATTTTTGTATTTTCGTCTTTTTTCTATTAAATTCAGGATATCCTTTGATATCCATGGTTAATTATTTTCTTTTTGTGTATATTCCAAAATATCTCTGGCCGCCATGTCTAGGCTGAATAAAATGTTTTTCCATACTGTTTCTACTTCTTTAGTATTAGATATTTTCCTGATATCTTTCAGTAATTCATTTGACTTTTCTTCTAATCTTTCTTGAATATCTGTATTTTTTAGTTTCTCAAAGTCAAAGTGCCTTTTTCCGTTTCTTTCTTCAAATTTTTAAGTTTTAGTGTTGCCTTCATAATTAGGATGTTGTGGTAAGTGTCTATATCTGTTTATGGGTAGCTTCTACAGTCTTTTACTTGCTCCCTAAACCGTTGTCTAACAAGAATAATATCTTCCTATATCTCCTGGCATCTTCCATGTATATCGTCATCTAGCATGATGATGAAATAAAGTGTTTGTGATGTTTTTAAATTGTTCTTGTCGCAAAATTCTACCAGCCTATTTCCCCTGTCGTTTCTCGTGCCTAAACCAAATAAATCTACTACCGCTCCTTCCCTACCCTCACCCACAACTGCATTGAAATCCCTCGTAATTATTAAATTTTCATGTCTTTTTACGTATCTTCGTATGTCTTCGATATCTTTGTAGATTGCTTCTACCTCTTCGTCACTGTAGGTAGAGGTGGGCATGTATACTTGTATTATTACCGTGTTCCCCGGTTTGGATTCTAATCTAACCATGAGTACTCTTTCGTTCTTTTGTAAATAATTTTCTACACAGTATCATATCTTTTTTCGCATAACTATCCTTACACCCAGATTTCCTTTGTCTGCTTCTGTATGAATTACTCTGAAGTCTTCACTCCAAAAGTCCCCCGCCCCTGGCCACAGAACTTCGCTGATCCCTACTATGTCTAGTGCTAACCTATTCATTTCAATTTTTAGGTTCTCTGGCATTTTCCACAAAAATTATGCCCTCGTTCGGATGTGAGAGGTAAAATGGAGGTTCCATGTGTGAGTGTTGTCACGCACGTTAAAGATCCTTACTTTGCTTGGAACAGCAAGGGTTCGGCATAATTCCAAATTGTTCAGGTAAAAGAAAACTCGCTTCCTGGCCAATGTAGTACCTTCGGGTGGAGCATTGGAAAATCAAATATAAAGGACTATTTTAACTCCGGAATCTTTTACCCCAGAGAATGCCATCATGTTTATTTCAATTTAAGTACGCTGTGTACTTGTGAGGTAATGTGGTGACTTCTCGTTGTCTTCCATATCGCGGTAGTGTGTTTTAGACTGCCATACCGACGACCCCTATAGTCTCTGCCAATCTAAGTACCGAAAGAGCCGTCTCTCTTTCGGGGATCTGTCTTAGTCTGCTTCCTCACTAACGACCCTTCTACTTTGGTTGGACCTGTAGTTTGGCTCTTTAAAATACGCAAACCATTTCACCTGTCCTAGTAATGTAGAACTACGGCAAGGTGTCGGGCAATTCAAAATGGACTAGATAACCCACTAATTGTTTTTTCTTAACGGAAAATTCGAAATCCAAATAAAAGCGTGCACTATTTTTTCAGTGTAATACTTGCTATGCTTATAACTTGACTCACCTAAAACACCCCTAACACGCGAAGCTTATATTATGTGCGTCCGCAATATCCTGCAGATAAATGTGCAATCCTCTTGTAATAAAGTCCTTTCTGTTGCATTATGAGTCACGTGGGGTACTAATTAGACAATATAAGTAAATTAAATATGACTGTACTGTTTTAATTAAGAGAAGCACAGGATGGTAGTGTGATGACTTTATGAAGTTGGTGCAAGCAATAAATTCACTGGTGCAAGGTGGTGCAAGCTGTTTTCCAACTGGTGCACATAGTTTCTAAAAATACAAAGAGCTAGCATGATTTTAGTTCCCCTCAGGCAATGATCTTGTATCTGATTTTCAACACAGATGCAAGCAATAAATTTACTGGTTCGAGGCGGTGCAGGCAGTCCTCTCACTGGTGCACATAACATTTGTTTAAATTTAGAGCGAGGGGCCAACGTCATCCCAGCTCACCTAAGAGAAGTTGTGTTATCTAATTTTTGGAACTGGTATGGAACTGGTATGTTTACTGGTGTAAGGCGGTGCAAACTACTCTCTAAGTAGTGCACATAAAAATTTTCAAGAGTTTAAAGAGTGAGGACTAGCTTAATCCTAGCCATTCAATAACAAATTACGCAACTGTTTTCTAGTATAGTGCTAGACATCATTTTTACCTGCAAGGTGGTGTAAGACAATTACTTTGGTGCATATGCTACAATTCAAGAAAGCTTATAAAGGGAGGCCATGTTAACTGACCCAGCAGCAGCTGCATTTAACGTATGGTAACAAAATGTATAAATATAAGTTTATTAGTTGGATTACCGTTTAATTGTATATTTGAAATTAGCGATCTTTGCGTTGAAAGTAATTTTGGGTACAACCATTAAGTGGTGTGTGTTGTTAAAATGAATTTGTTTATTTTTGCAGACGTTCCTGACGCTGTTTGCTGTTCTGTTTGTTGTATCATCTGTTAACGCATTATTCCTAATACCATCAGCTATATTTGCTATTATTCTGTACTTCGCTCAACGGTTATACATACCGACAGGTCGTAGCCTACGGCGCCTAGAAGGATCAAGTAAGTATACCTGTAACTTACAAAAAGAAATTATATATTCAAGAAATTGTAACTTTTTGTATTTGAATAGTTAATGTCTGTGACCAAAAGCTCTAGTTCATATAGATCTCTTCTTAATTATTATCTTACTAACAGTTATACAATGACAATGACTTCTTATTAATAGAAGACATTATAGAAAATCGCAAAGCGTAGGTACATTATGAATTTTGGCCGATCTACTATGGATTTTTTAAACATTAGGAGAAAGTAAAAGAAATCCGTTATAAATCAAAATTATTTAAAATAACTTTTTAAAGTCCTTAGCCAAAAATTAAATTATTTAAAAAAAACAAGTTTTTGATAGTGATTGCACAATTCTGATGCGGTGATCTCGCAACATTCCAATACACTTCAAGTGAAACACTTAGGTTCATTCAATAAACGGTAGCTATTCATAGTATATGGGGTTGTCATGGACGATAGTTCAGATAAACGAAGCTCCCCAGTTGCTGTACCAACGACTAACTTGAATTTAAATTCGCGAGAGGGCACGAGTTTGGGCATCAGTTGATTATGATAATTCAAAAAAATTAAATGAAAACAAGGCGTAACCGCATATTTAAACGTGCTCAAAAATAAATTAATCTTGAGGGCGATGCAGAAAACCAATGATAATAAACATACATTTCATTACCTTAATGTTTCGTTTGTGTAAATACCGTTCCGCGCTGACGAGACGCTAGTCAATATATGTTTTTTCTTTTTATGAAACTTTAAGTAGTTGTTTTGTAATGACTATGTAAATATTAGTTCAATTTGTATAGGCAAATTCATTTTGTGGACTTACAAATACATTTTATGTTAATTGTATTATTTTAAAGAAATATTTGCTTTTTATTATATTTTATTTCCTTAAAGGTAGGAAATGAACGTCATGGCGAACGGAAGGTTACGGAAGGATTGCTGTGGAACGGGGATTCAAGTTTTAATAATCGAGAGTGAGTCATTAAATCCTTTTAAAAAAAAAATAAAAAGTTTACAACAAAAAAATTTTCTTACCCTGATTTCTTCTGCTGCAACAATCTTTAGCAGCTTCCCTGGCTAGCTCAGCTGTGCCTCTTCTTGGATACCTAAATTTACAATCATTCTTTTTTCCCACTCACACACCATTCAATAAAATCATCAAATAATACAACAATCATACAATCTTTATTTACCGCTATTTACAAACAATTATTCACAGATATATACAGTTTGGTACACTAATTACAACTCAATAAGTGCTAATTTTGTAAAGTCCTTGTTTTAAATTTTTAATTTCAAACACATTTAATACAATCTGAGTAAATGGGCCCCAAATAATACCCTATATTTATTGCACACTGGAGTATGGTGAGATCATAATAACCCAGTTTATTAATGTATGCCTTTTACCTTGCATAAAATTACTACAAATTAATAAACCCATGTACCCTTAATAATCCAATTTAAATTCATAATGCAATTTAGTATGCTTTACATACACCTTTTTTTTTAATATTTAAAAAAACCGCATAATTGTTAAGTACACGTATCTTTTCCGATACGTTATATTAACCATAAATAACCATCAAAGTTCGCTCACACATCACAAATAATTCCAACAGTTTATTAAATAACAGCAAATTCAAATGAGTTACCTGGAAAATGCTTCAAGTCCCATCTCCTTTGATGATGCTTTATCCTCCAGAACCCCTCGGCTTCGTGATTATGCGCTTTGATCCTACAAAACCCCTCGGCTTCGTGATTATTGCTCTGACCCTCCAGATAGATGATAACCTCAGTATACGCCGAGCTCGTTGCTACCAATTACCATTCCATCCCAGCATCTAAATTTACGTATATTATACTTTTGTTTATTGCTTTATTAGCTTGTTATGGTATTAGTTGGACCTCGGTTAATTTAATTCACTCGACACTACTCCCGTTAATAACTACAAGGCCGCAACTTACCACGTTATAAGTGCTAATATTATGTTTACTGAATTATGAAATTTTTTAATACTCACAAGCCTCTACTATAACGTCGGTTGATTATTATACGTAGTCTAAAGCGATGAAAATACCAAAAGAGCGCTGCTAATTTTCTTAAAGTATTTATACTATTTAAAATGCCACCTCTCGGGCCACTCTTCACGCGAAATACTTAATTTAAAATAATATTTCTGCAAATTTTAATCTAACCGCCTTAAAGCTCCAAGAAATTTACCTCGTGGACGCGCTTTATACTCCAAAAAACTACAATCGCCTGTCGCGTGTTTGACCGTTGTAAAACTATCTATTTCAACCAATGATACAGTCCTGTGTCATTATAAAACTCCGACTGTAATAATTTTATTTCTGTCTTATGCATATTAGATGTCGCGTTCCAACCCCACTTGAGTTATATAAAATCGATATTGCTGGCCGCGTCGCCTGACTCCACGTGCATCCCTTCCACTCTTTAAGAAACTTTGTTAGCTTGTTTATTCGAAGCCCCTGACGGTCGGAAATATATTCTATGAAACCCGCGTTGTTATGCATATAAATTCGACGAAGGTAACCTTTCAAAACATGCAGGTTTTCTTAATTAGTGATCGTTTAAAATAACACTTCTAGGAGCTTATATTTCACGGTATTTGATACAATTAACGTCCTCGCTTGCTATAACGAACCTTTTGCCTTGGGATTATCGATTTTCTTTTACCCTGGTGCGTTTTCTAATGCTATTACACGTTGAATTAAAATAAATTAAATTAATTATGCGTTTCTATTGTGAACCTATTACTTTTCAATCATTAATTATAAAAATACGTCAATACTTGTTCGTTTAAATTAAATAAATGAAATAAATTTTGCGCATAAATAAATTAGTTCGTTTCTCTATACAGGATGTTTGAAATTGCATTGCTTACTCCAAATTTAACCCTTTGAAGCCATAACAATATATATATTATATATATATATATATATATATATATATATATATATATAAATATATTGCTCTATACTCTCTCCTAAATGTAGCCCCACGCTTGGGAAACCATAAAATTGCAGTGTATCCTTTATGGAATCGACTTGCTATTTCCGGCCTCTCACGTATCTCCTAAAATGGAAATAAAACTCCAACAATTTGTACCTAAATAAAACTTCGTTACAATTTTTTTGAATTACGATATGTTCTAGTTTGATATTTACAAAAATTGCTTCCCCGACTTCATCTACCACGGCTAGCTCTGCTTCCAACCTTCTACAATATACTCACCACGGCTACTCATTCTCTCACCACCTTTATAGTAAAAGAGATAAAAAAAAATAAAATATTTCAAAAAACACACCCTTTTATTCATATAACTCAAATAATTGTTTGCATAATCTCAATATCTATTGATCATTTCACGATAAAACATTTAATTTCACTCTAAAATTCTACTGAGCTTTTATGTTACTCTATATGACAAATTTTCATTTAAAGCAGATGGACCTTTCCTATAACCCTAAATTTACGTTCTCCAGGCCTATGTTGAGCTCATTATAAATCTTTAATTTTGTATGCCTAAAATATTGCATCAACAAGTTATGCTAAAAACCCGTTACTTACACCAAAAAAATATTTTTTTCAAGTACTTACACCCTCAGATTTAAATTATTGTCTTTTACATATGTCAAACAAATTACTTTTCAGTTTCCAAAAAAATTTCACCTGATAAATCAAAACACACAGCGTTTTTGATAACACAATATCAACACAACAGATTAACAACAATAAAAAAAAACGTTACCTGGAATGTTCTTCTAAATCACCACCTCTGTAGTTGATCTTCACCAACCCACGTTCCTGCATTATACCATATTGCTGCTTTTCAACTTTAACTGCATTTCTCTTAACTCGTTCATCCAGTTCTCCACCAATTTGTGGACGCTCTCCACACGACTGCTCGTACAAAACTTAAACTTCGCTTCCTCCAACAACTAACTCGTTCATCCAATTCTCCAATAATTCGCTTACTTACTTGCCATCCTGCTTCGATGGTCTTAATTATTTCTAATTATGTTCGGCAAGTTTAAATTACTTGCACCAACTTGTGCATTTTAAACACTTGTAAATTATTCGGACTGCAGTACTACCCGATTTCAGCTAGGATGGTCTTCTCTATACTACCAAAAGTAAGTAATGCGACTTAGAAAATAAGAGAGTGATTGCCCCCTCTGGCAATCTTTATATAGCCTGAAACCCCCCCCTTGTGTCACGTATTTTCGCTGCATTCTCTGAACTCCGGCAACTGCCACTCCATTCCACAAATTTTTAGATGTACACAACACATAACGAACTTTGAAAACCAAGAATTTTACTACCCTAACGACATTATACTTCGCTAAAACACGCTAAAACTGACCAACCGTCCAATTGTTCTGTAAACTGTGTCTCTATCTTAGTCTCTACCTAATCCTAATCACGCCTCTTAATGTCCGCATCTATATTCTTATTTCACTCATACATTTATAATTACCTTTCTTGCCTTTGTCTTTTAGTCCCACTATTGCCCTGTTGTCTACGTTTAAAAGCTCCCTTCTTCTATACGTGCGCCTTGAAAAATCGATATCGTGTGACGTAAAACCTGTTGCATCTGCGCCCCTATCTTAACCTCTACAAATATTTGTTTACCACTCCCTTAAAACTGTTTGTTACTCAAACACCTGCTGTATTTTTCATCTGCCTCTATTACATTCTAAAGATTCTCTGTCCCTTACATTTTTATCGATCTGTTTATGAAATACCCGTCGGATGAAGCTAACCTTGTGTCTTTCCGTTGAAATGTTTTGTTAACGTCTTTTACCTTTCACAAGAAATGCCTCCGAAGCTTTTATTCCTTGAAAACCTTGACTTGTTTTTGCTGTTTTAACTTTGTAGCGTTCTACAAACTGCTTTAGTTGACTATCTTAAATAAATGTGCGTTGTTGCTTATTGATTTTTACCCTGCAGAGCTATAATACTGCTAATTTTTGTACGCAATTTTCATCCTTGGGTCTATCTAATGTATACAAATTATTTATTTGAGTTTACATTAAAATATGCCCTTTTATCCCCATTTATTTTTAATTGAAGCGTAATAAATAAATTATTTTTCTTCACGTTCAGGGTGTTTACCCGAATACACACTAGACCTATTTACACATATTTAGCCTTACCCGTCACAATAATATATATATATATATATATATATATATATATATATATATATATATATAAGTAAGATGTATCTGTAAACAAACTCTTATGAAAATAATAAGAGCCATTGACAAATACAAATCGGGCTGGTTATTGGAATTGCTTTTGGGGCATGAACCCGGGTGTCGCCACGAGAAGGTTTGTTACGTTTGCAAATAAATTTTGCTGTAACATTCCGCAAATCTCAATGGCCAGACGTACTTTTATAGTCATCTATAAAATTTATTATGTAGTTTCGGTTCAATTCTGTACTTCCACACTTTAGTAGTGTTGGTGTTTTATCACCTGATGGCGGTTTTATTTACTTTTGTCATAGTACAGTGATTGTTTCGAAATTATATCATTATAATAGCTTCGATTACTTCATAGGGTTCTTGGGAACTATTCCACTCCGATGAGGCTAACAAGCCGAAACCATTGGTCAGTGGATGTTTCCTCCCCTGTGATGCCCGATTTGTATTTGTCAATGGCTCTTATTATTTTCATAAGAGTTTGTTTACAGATACATCTTACTTTATATACAATTTTCTTATTGCGGACTGCAAATAACTTGTCTTTATATATATATATATATATATATTTTACTCATATTTAGACCAGGGTAGAAAATTAAATAATCACATCAAAAAATTTGAATCTCCGTGTAGAAGCTTTGGGAAAAGGTACGCGTTATTAAAAAAAACCGTGAAGCATAAAAATTCATTCGTTTCATTAAAAATAAGGGAGTTAAATTATGTACAAGACGCTTGCTATAAAAAAAAGGAAGCAGTATTAAAAGCTACGTGTAATTTAATTATTCCTAGTAAAGAAACAAAGAGAAATTACGTGCAAAATTTATATTAATTAACTCTATTTTAAGTAACCGGTATTAAACAAAATGTACAGATAATAATTAATATTTGATTAGGAGTCACTAAAAATTAAAGGGTATTAGTTTTAATTGAAGTTAATTGAACCATTAGTAACATATAATATCTATAAAAACTTGTAAAAACCCAATAAAATGCAAATCGTAGAAGTGTTATTATGTTTGAACACCTGCGTATTTTTAAAAAGCTCATTCTGCGTAAATTTTGCAGATAATTAATGGTTACAGAGAATGTTGGAGAAACCGTCGCATAATAGTTACAGGAAATGCTAAAGGTGGGTTATTTCACAGTCCACATGGACTGAAATAATCGATAATAAAGAATATCAATTTGCACCAATAATAACAGGTTAGATAGAGACAGATAATATGCGCAAGACCGAGACACATATAGTAAAAGGCGCGAGTGGAGCAACGTCAATGGGTTGCGATTGGTTGAAAGTAAAAGGCAAAATTGAGAGGTAAAAATAACATTTCTGTATAAAATTCAATTAGTTATTTCCAGACGGTGCGAGCCGTGTCGAAATTTCTGAGATGTAACTGGTGCGAGTGCAAATTTCGTAAAAATCGCATGCCGGGCTGCGTAATGGGAACCTAGCATGCGAAATTCTTTAGAATTGTCCGTTTTGGGGACTAGACCGACAGACAGGCTAACATCTATATATACCCAGGTGAATATGAACAAGCTCTCTTAGAATTTTGACTTGATTCAATGCGTTAAACAGTGCTTTTTAGTTTTCCGAGTTTGATAGAATAATTTAAACAGTTTGCTCGTATATTTTGGTGATTTAAAACAGTTTGTGCTTTACGTGCTACAATGAATGTACTTTAGTGCACTTAGAAAAGAAGATACAAGGTAATAAAGTTAGTATCACTGTACTAATTAGTCAAAATTTGCAACGACGAATGAATACACAAAAGTAGGCAGTTTTGGCGTATATTGGTGAAAGAAGCATGAATTTCCTTGCTATTTTTCGGGGGTGTTAATAATTAAATGGTTCATAAACGTGTCTGGATTCACAAAACAAGGGTCAGATATATACAGATGAGTTCCGGAAAAGCCCTGAAACAACTTTAGATGAATGGTGGTGGAGAAATTTTAAAAGCGTTGAGAATCAGAAGCCGTAAATATAACCCAGTTGGAATGGTGTGATTAACAAAAGGGACGATGTACATTGAAGCTACGAGTGCAGTAACCTTCAGGTAAATTATACTATTTTGTTCGAACTTTGATATTTTGGTGTGTGTTGAATAACTTTATAATTGATTTACTTAAAATGTACAGTAGTGAAATTGTACTAACAACAGAATTTTAATTTTAAGGTGACATTTTCTTGTTTAAGTAGAAAGGGGTATTTAGTATTTATGTTCTGGATTATGATGAAAATTTGGGTATGTCTTTGAGCTCAATTAGACGAACCTGGTTAATTAATTAACGTAAAGGGGTGGAAGATGCTCCCTTTGTACTCAGACTCAGGTCTGCATATATTGTTATAGTAATTAGTAGGCATCCTACAAGGACTTTAATTCTGGATGCACATTAAAATGTTAAAAAATTTAATCTTGAAAATTTCTGATACTGAAATTTATGCTGAATTTTAATTTTGAAATGTTAATGTATTGTGAATATTGATGTAAATAGAGTTAACGTTGATGTTTGTGGTAGGAATGTGTTTTTTTTTTTTTGAATGAGGATGAAGGTTTAACTAGAGGAGCAGCCGAGGCGATTAACAGAAGAAAGTCAATGGACCAACACAGTTAAGGTAATGAATAGCTTTTTGTAGGATTCACAGCATTCTTGACGCCCAACTCGTGAGGCTCGATTCTAATACAGGGAAACACAGCAATATATATATATATATATATATATATATATATATATATATTGCTGTGTAACCTCACCATTCCTCGGGAACTACGGTTTTCGAATCGAGCCCCAGCGTTGGGCCGTCATAAACTGCTGTGAAATGTACAAAAAGCCTCGCCAGTTTCCTGGAATAAAATCACAAAAATTTTATTTTGAACTAGAGCCTCACTTTTGGGCGCTACGATTATGCTGTGATTCTCTTCTGATAATCGCCTCTTTACTCTTTCCGCCTCGACTGCTCACCTAGTTAAAACTTTCATCCTCATTCATAAAAAAAAACAAACACTTTCCTACCACAAACATCAACGTTAACTCTATTTACATCAGTATTCATAATACATTAAAATTTCAAAATTAAATTGTAGCATAAATTTCAGTATCATAAAATTTCAAGATTACATTTGTCATCATTTTAATTTTTATCCAGAATTAAAGTCCTTGTAGGATGTCTACTAATTAATTTAACAATATTTGCAGACCTGAGTCTGAGTACAAAGGGAGCATCTCCCACCCCTTTACGTTAATCAAACAGGTTAGTCTAATTGAGCTCAAAGACAGACTCAAATTTTCATCATAATTAAGAACTTAAACTGCTAAATACTCCTTTTTACTTAAACAAGAAAATTTCACCTTAAAATTAAAATTTTGTTGTTTGTACAAATTCACTACTGTCCATTTTTTTTTAGCAAACAAATTATAAAGTTATTCAACACACACAAAAACATCAAAGTTCGAACAAAAGTGTATAATTTACCTGAAGGTTACTGCACTCGTGGCTTCAATGTACATCGTCCTTGCTAATTTTACCATTCGAACTGGGTTATGTTTCCGTCCTCAGATTCCTGGTCGCCTTTTAAAATTTTCTACACCACCATTCATCTAAAGTTGTTTCAGGGCCTCTCAGGAACTCATCTCAATATATCAAAATCTTGTTTTGTGGATCCAATCACGATTACGAATAACATTTGATTGTTAACACCCCCGAAAAATAGCAAAGAAATTCATACTTCTTTCAGGCTATACCCAAAACCGCCTACTTTTGTTTATTCATTTATCGTTACAACTTTGGATACTTGGTACAGTAATACTCGCAAATATAACTAAACTTTATTACCTTGTATCTTCTTTTCTAAGTGCACTAATGCATAACAACTTGTATCGTAGCACGTAAAGAGCAAACTATTTTAAAGTATTAAATCAAAATCGAGAATCTAAGAGCACTGTTTAAAGCATCGAATAATCAAAAATCTAAGAGAGCGAAACTGTTTAAAGTCCGGGTTTATATAATAGCCCGCACGTATGTCGGTTTTGTCCCGCAAACGGACAATTTCCAGAATTTCGCATACTATGTTCCCTTTCGACAGTCGGGCACAGCGATTCTTATTAAATTTGCACACGCGCCAGTTAAATCTCAGAAATTTTCCACACGGCACGCAAAGTCTAAGAACAACTAATTAAATTTTATACAGAAATGTTATTTTTACACCTCTCATGTTTGCCTCTTATTTTCAAACAATCGTGACCCTCGTGACGCTACACAAATCACGCCTTTAATAATCCGTGTCTCTGTCTTGCGCATATTATCCGTCTCTATCTACCCTGTTCTGAGTGGTGCAAATCGATACTCTTTACTATCGGCTGTGTACAATCCACGTGGACTGTTAAATAACCCACTTTATTAGCATTTCCCGTGAATATTAAGCGACGGTTGCTCCAACATTCTCTGTATCCATTTGTTATCTACAAAATTTAAGCAGAACGTGACTTTTAAAAATACGCAGGTGTTCAATCGTAATACTTCTAAATAACACTTCTACGATTTGGGATATTCCACTTATTTTAAGCTTCCTATTAGCGATTTGCTTATCAACTTTGCACTTTCCACAGGCTTTTATGCTTATTATACCTTAATAATCGTTCAATTAACTCCAATTAAAATAATAATGAATGGCATTGACTTCTACCCTTTAATTTTTAGTGAATCTTAATTAAATATTAATTATTATTTGTACATTTTGTTTAATACTCGTTACTTAAACTTGAATTAATTAATATAAATTTTGCACGTAATTTCCATTTGTTTCTTTACTTGGAATAATTAAATTACATACAAGTTGAGCATTTTAATACTGCTTCTTTTTTATAGAAAACGTCTAGTGAATAATTTAAAGCCCTTATTTTTAATGAAACGAATTAATTTTTATGCTTCACGGTTTTAATAATGCGTACTATCTAATAAAATTCTTTACACACGGTGATTAAAATTATTTGATGTACTTAATTAATTTTCTACCCTGGTCTAAATTTGAGTAATATATATATATATATATATATATATATATATATATATATATATATATATTTAATATAAAGATGAAATTAATTTATTGGGATATTTTTGGTCATAAATAAAACAACTGTCAAATAATCTTTCGTTTTTAACTTGAGATATATATATATATATATATATATATATATATATATATAAATAGTTATTAAGATGAAATAAAAACCCAACTTTGTATTTAAAGTTGAATTACCATTTCAAATCGAACTAGTAATTGAAAACCACTAAAAGAACGGCTACAGCAGGACTTGAACCTGCAACCTCTGATTTTCCGGATCAGCTCTCTAACCAATTGAGCTATCTAGCCCAATTGTTTAGATGATGTTATACTTAATACTACTGAAGCTTGGCTCTTGTTAACGATTTTCAATTACGTCTTGCATTTAAGGAAATTGAATCTAGTTATATACATAATTCATGTACTAATAACTTGATCATCCCATTTTTGCAACGGTCGGACAATACAAACATGTAATTATATTATTATTAATAGAGAAGAATAATTCACATTTGGAATGCAAATGAATGCTTAATATATATTAATAGTTATTAAGATGAATTGAAAACCCAACTTTGTATTTAAAGTTGAATTACCATTTCAAATCGAACTAGTAATTGAAAACCACTAAAAGAACGGCTTAAATGCAAGACGTAATTGAAAATCGTTAACAAAAGCCAAGCTTCAGTAGTATTAAGTATAACATCATCTAAACAATTGGGCTAGATAGCTCAATTGGTTAGAGCGCTGATCCGGAAAATCAGAGGTTGCAGGTTCAAGTCCTGCTGTTGTAAATTACTATCTATCCTTTTAAACATGTTAATATTAGGTTGTTGTCTTTCAGAGTATCTGTATTATTTACAAACGACATAGTAATATTATTTGCTATTAGTTACACAATTACCTGTTAAAATATAAAGTTTTTACTGATAGAGGAATTCTCGCAGACTCAATAAATGCAACCAGCATATCGTATTTTTCGTAATTTTCAAATTTTGCCATTTAGTAACAGACTGATGCTTCACTTACAAACTAACAATACAATTTATTGCATGTGCAATAGATATGATTGAAGCTCGTCGACGTTTGTTATACAAACAATTGTCGTTTTTTGTTTACCTTTTGTTTCGCGGCCAACTATTTATTACCAATATAATAAATTATTTTATTATACCAAAAACATAAAATAATTCGGCCATTTGAAAAGATAATTATATTAAACTATATATTTTTGAAAAGCTGTCAAAAAGAGGTTTTAAATAAAGTGACAACCAATTGTGGTTTCTATTTAAAAAAATGCAAGTTTATATTATAATCTCAAAAGTATTATAAATATTAAATATTTGCGTACGCCACTGTATTCTACGTAAAAAACCGTATAAAAAACTATTACAGTATTTTTGGATATTTTTGCAACCAAACGAGTTATACGAATTAAGAGAATTGTTAAAAATATCAATTTTTGGTTATAACTCGAAAACAAAAGAAGATCGCTCATTTGTGATTTCACCATTGAATTGATGTCAAAAAGTTGGCACATGACTGCGCACACAGTTTTATTGTATCTTTAATAACAACTAAGTTACCCATTTAATACATCCAATTTGGGACACACTGTACATTAGAGTATACTATACTATAGAGTGTGGCTGGTTCACTATCGCTGCTTTTAGAATCGGCCGCTAATTTTGGCTGCTAGTTTCACTATCGTAAAATACCCACATGTTAAAGAAACGCGGTTTTGTAGTAACTACAATACTTTAAAATTTGCTTTTACCCTGGTTTTTCTTTTAAATCACATATTTACGTTAAATATTGAGCTGACTATATATTTTTGACAAAAACTTTGCTTTAATTCTAATTTGGGATGAATTTATGAGCGTTAAAGAACAGTTGTCCCAGTTTAGAATTTGTCGCTATATAACTATTTTATATTGTTCTGGATTCGCCATTATTAGAGTATTTAATTACTTGCGCGTGTTTTTAATTTTGCTGGTATAATTACTTAATTTCTCAACTAGTGGGGCACGTCCATTAAAAGGACACAAAGCAACGGAGGGGTGGGAGGTGAAAATGTGTAAGAATGAAGCAAAAATTACAAACTTTTACCGTAAAACGAAAATAGAAATAAAATCCCAAAACACCATATACATTATAAAATATTCTAACGAAAACTTCTTTACAATAACAAGAGTTCTTTATTAGCAACTGATTACAGAAGCCTTTCCAACAACTCGTAGTTACAGTGAAATTCTTACGTATTCATTCAGGACAATTTATTTCTGGCTAATCCCTAACAGTACAAATACTAATTTCTTAAACGCTACAACGGTATCTTGTTAATCACTATCAAAGCACTATAATTAATTTATATCGAAGCACTATAATTGGCTCTTCAAGCACTAATTATTAATTTATTTGGATCACTATATTAATTTATATCACATAAGGCAATTAAGAATATGTGACACTAATTTATTTCATCTTACGACTAGCTAGTACATTAATCAAGCTTAACGTATTAGAACTAAACTTCAAAACCCCTAACCGGTAATATATAGCTTATCCAATTGTTCTAGATTATTTCGAAAATGTAATAAGAATTACGCAAATAAAATCTGAAGATTTCCTATGGTAAGGTTAATAAAGCTATTAAATAAAACGCTTGGAACCTGTCAACCAAGTCCATCTGAAAATGTCATGCCACAGAATTCCTACCAATTATCTTTTGTGTAGAATGCTTCTCTTACATTCAGTTGTATAAATTTGTGAAGGTCAAATTAAGCGCCGCTGCGTTTTACTTTCCTCCTCTTAAAACTGTTCTGTCTGTGACCCTGATATTGAAAATCTCTATGGCGCTAAGGACAGTCGAAAACATTTCTGCAATTCCCATGTTGATAAAAGTAGCAACCAATACTCTTTGTAGTAGCCACCGTACGATTTGGATTTTAATCACGCATCAAAATCTGAATCCTGATTTTCTGAAACAGTACCTCTAGCATATTTCATACCACCATACAGTCCAATTCATCGAGCCAACAACCGATCTTAGGTATGGCCAATTTCTTGTCTCCAAATTCGATCATTTGGCCCTCGAGATGCACTAACGCCTTCCACAGATCCTGGAAATCGGATTTACCAGAAGGTCATTGCTTAGTCACCAGGTAGTGCATGCCACGATGCCGGTCCGGGGCACGCAAAGTGCCATAGAGTATTCTTATGGCACATCGAATAGATCACCTCGACTCTCTACATTGACACAAAATCTCGGTTTGCCTGTGCCGCTGTACACAGACGTGAACACATCATAGCTCGATTCAGACTGTTTTCATCCTCACGAGCGTAACTGTTATCACCACTTAACGTGCACCACTATTATTCTTTTCTTTCTGAGCTTAAAAATTCTATGCACCGTGGCGCTGATCCTCTATATGACTACGTACGGTCCCTCTTAATATCTTTGTAACTTTGGCGACGGTCCAGATCTCCGTCTGAGATTGTATAGCTAGACGCGGTCGCCCTCACAAAATCCAGAATCCTGTTCCTTGATGTCATATCCGGCCTCCATCCGATCGTTTGCGATTTGGATATTTTCCCTAACGCCACTATGGATGTCATGCATTTTGCACTTGGGTTTCTAGCTTACACCCAAACTCAAGGCCGCGTGGTAAACGTGCCTCGCGCCCCACAATAACACACGCAGGTGTCTGTCCAATGCTCTCATAAACCGTGTACCGATAGGCCAATAAAAGCACTCTCACCGATGTTGGGATACTACCTAGGAAAGGTACTTGCACAAGGTGCAATTTATCAGCTCTACCATATCATCTGATTATGAGTATAAAGGGATTATACAGGTGTTTCTCATCCACAGCAACTAGAAAAACTTTTAGAATAACACTAGCTCAAAATTTCTGGCTTGAGTGGCATACAGCTCCATAGAAACTTAAAAATTTGGCGGTTTATATTTAAAACATCGCGTAGGTTAAATTTTTTAATGGGATTCTTTTACAGATGCCGTAAATTAGGTGCGTTTATTGACAACACACTACAATTAATAAACCTAAATGACATTTTGATTGTAATTGTTATTTTTTTCAAAGCCTGCCTAATTTCCTGTTTGAACATTTTCTATAAAATGCATATTGTTGATCTGGCAGAATTCTGTTGATAGCGTATTATTGTAGGTTGTTACATCTTTAGTGAAAATTGTTATTGGATAATTGTAGTTAATTGTTAATCAATATCTATTAATCGTTTTATAATATTCTCCAATAGTAAGTTATTTTTAGTTATGTGAATTAAAAACATTCTTAAAATTTGAAGAAAATTAAAAATATCTCAGAAAGTAATGGATTTAGGTATAGGGAATGCTTAACAAAAATGATAGGACACTTAATGAACTATCCATTGTAGCAATAAAATTGGTAGGGTGCCATTTAAAAGAAATTTTAAAAATTGCATTTTGCGAAACCTGACACACCCTGTATACTGTGAAGAAATTTCAAAAAGTGATAATTACAAATATACTATGGTATATAGTAAAATTTTCTGCATCTTGAAAATTAACATAAGTTGTGTATTAGTGCAGTGGCAATGTATCTAATCAGGGTCATTTTTTCTAAAAACAGTTGAATATCTCAAAAAATAAAAGGAATAGACAAATATAATTTGGTATCAAATTAAAGCTTTTTTTATGGGCTTTTCAAAAATTTAATAATATATAGGGTGTTCCGTTTAAAAAAATATAAGTTTAATATGCCCTGGAATTATGAAGCACCTTGTATGCTTCAAAATATTTTTAAAATGTGCACATTAGGCATGCCTAATATGCCTCCAAATTTAATTTATGTAGATTTTATAATAACGGAGTAATCGACCGTTGTCATACTAAAAACTCACCCTGTATATATATATATATATATATATATATATATATATATATATATATAGAAGAATAATTTACATTTGGAATGCAAATAAATGCTTAATATATATTAATAGTTATTAAGATGAAATGAAAACCCAACTTTGTATTTAAAGTTGAATTACCATTTCAAATCGAACTAGTAATTGAAAACCACTAAAAGAACGGCTATAGCGGGACTTGAACCTGCAACCTCTGATTTTCCGGATCAGCGTTCTAAGCAATTGAGCTATCTAGCCCAATTGTTTAGATGATGTTATACTTAATACTACTGAAGCTTGGCTCTTGTTAACGATTTTCAATTACGCCTTGCATTTAAGGAAATTGAATCTAGTTATATACATAATTCATGTACTAATAACTTGATGCTCCCATTTTTGCAACGTTCGGATAATACAAACATGTAATTATATTATTATTAATTGAGAAGAATAATTCACATTTGGAATGCAAATGAATGCTTAATATATATATATATATATATATATATATATATATATATATATATATATATAATAGTTATTAAGATGAAATGAAAACCCAACTTTGTATTTAAAGTTGAATTACCATTTCAAATCGAACTAGCAATTGAAAACCACTAAAAGAACGGCTGCAGCAGGACTTGAACCTGCAACCTCTGATTTTCCGGATCAGCGCTCTAACCAATTGAGCTATCTAGCCCAATTGTTTAGATGATGTTATACTTAATACTACTGAAGCTTGGCTTTTGTTAACGATTTTCAATTACGTCTTGCATTTAAACCGTTCTTTTAGTGGTTTTCAATTACTAGTTCGATTTGAAATGGTAATTCAACTTTAAATACAAAGTTGGGTTTTCAATTCATCTTAATAACTATTAATATATATTAAGCATTCATTTGCATTCCAAATGTGAATTATTCTTCTCAATTAATAATAATATAATTACATGTTTGTATTATCCGACCGTTGCAAAAATGGGATGATCAAGTTATTAGTACATGAATTATGTATATAATTAGATTCAATTTCCTTAAATGCAAGACGTAATTGAAAATCGTTAACAAGAGCCAAGCTTCAGTAGTATTGAGTATAACATCATCTAAACAATTGGGCTAGATAGCTCAATTGGTTAGAGCGCTGATCCGGAGAATCAGAGGTTGCAGGTTCAAGTCCTGCTGTAGCCGTTCTTTTAGTGGTTGTCAATTACTAGTTCGATTTGAAATGGTAATTCAACTTTAAATACAAAGTTGGGTTTTCATTTCATCTTAATAACTATTAATATATATTAAGCATTTATTTGCATTCCAAATGTAAATTATTCTTCTATATATATATATATATATATATATATATATATACAGGGTGAGTTTTTAGTATGACAACGGTCGATTACTCCGTTATTATAAAATCTACATAAATTAAATTTGGAGGCATATTAGGCATGCCTAATGTGCACATTTTAAAAATATTTTGAAGCATACAAGGTGCTTCATAATTCCAGGGCATATTAAACTTATATTTTTTTAAACGGAACACCCTATATATTATTAAATTTTTGAAAAGCCCATAAAAAAAGCTTTAATTTGATACCAAATTATATTTGTCTATTCCTTTTAGTTTTTGAGATATTCAACTGTTTTTAGAAAAAATGACCCTGATTAGATACATTGCCACTGCACTAATACACAACTTATGTTAATTTTCAAGATGCAGAAAATTTTACTATATACCATAGTATATTTGTAATTATTACTTTTTGAAATTTGTTCACAGTATACAGGGTGTGTCAGGTTTCGCAAAATGCAATTTTTAAAATTTCTTTTAAATGGCACCCTACCAATTTTATTGCTACAATGGATAGTTCTTAATGTCCTATCATTTGTTACATCATCCTAAATCCATTACTTTCTGAGATATTTTAATTTTCTTCAAATTTTAAGAATGTTTTAATTCACATAACTAAAAATAACTTACTATTGGAGAATATTATAAAACGATTAATAGATATTGATTAACAATTAACTACAATTATCCAATAACAATTTTCACTAAAGATGTAACAACCTACAATAATACGCTATCAACAGAATTCTGCCAGATCAACTATGCATTTTATAGAAAATGTTCAAACAGGAAATTAGGCAGGCTTTGAAAAAAATAACAATTACAATCAAAATGTCATTTAGGTTTATTAATTGTAGTGTGTTGTCAATAAACGCACCTAATTTACGGCATCTGTAAAAGAATCCCATTAAAAAATTTAACTTACGCGATGTTTTAAATATAAACCGCCAAATTTTTAAGTTTCTATGGAGCTGTATGCCAATCAAGCCAGAAATTTTGAGCTAGTGTTATTCTAAAAGTTTTTCTAGTTGCTGTGGATGAGAAACACCTGTATAATCCCTTTATACTCATAATCAGATGATATGGTAGAGCTGATAAATTGCACCTTGTGCAAGTACCTTTCCTAGGTAGTATCCCAACATCGGTGAGAGTGCTTTTATTGGCCTATCGGTCCACGGTTCATGAGAGCATTGGACAGACACCTGCGTGTGTTATTGTGGAGCGCGAGGCACGTTTACCACGCGGCCTTGAGTTTGGGTGTAAGCTAGAAACCCAAGTGCAAAATGCATGACATCCATAGTGGCGTTAGGGAAAATATCCAAATCGCAAACGATCGGATGGAGGCCGGATATGACATCAAGGAACAGGATTCTGGATTTTGTGAGGGCGACCGCGTCTAGCTATACAATCTCAGACGGAGATCTGGACCGTCGCCAAAGTTACAAAGATATTAAGAGGGACCGTACGTAGTCATATAGAGGATCAGCGCCACGGTGCATAGAATTTTAAGCTCAAGAAAAGAATAATAGTGGTGCACGTTAAGTGGTGATAACAGTTACGCTCGTGAGGATGAAAACAGTCTGAATCGGGCTATGATGTGTTCACGTCTGTGTACAGCGGCACAGGCAAACCGAGATTTTGTGTCAATGTAGAGAGTCAAGGTGATCTATTCGATGTGCCATAAGAATACTCTGTGGTGACTAAGCAATGACCTTCTGGTAAATCCGATTTCCAGGATCTGTGGAAGGCGTTAGTGCATCTCGAGGGCCAAATGATCGAATTAGGAGACAAGAAATTGGCCATACCTAAGATCGGTTGTTGGCTCGATGAATTGGACTGTATGGTGGTATGAAATATGCTAGAGGTACTGTTCCAGAAAATCAGGATTCAGATTTTGATGCGTGATTAAAATCCAAATCGTACGGTGGCTACTACAAAGAGTATTGGTTGCTACTTTTATCAACATGGGAATTGCAGAAATGTTTTCGACTGTCCTTAGCGCCATAGGGATTTTCAATATCAGGGTCACAGACAGAACAGTTTTAAGAGGAGGAAAGTAAAACGCCGCGGCGCTTAATCTGACCTTGACAAATTTATACAACTGAATGTAAGAGAAGCATTCTACATAAAAGATAATTGGTAGGAATTCTGTGGCATGACATTTTCAGATGGACTTGGTTGACAGGTTCCAAGCGTTTTATTTAATAGCTTTATTAACCTTACCATAGGAAATCTTCAGATTTTATTTGCGTAATTCTTATTACATTTTCGAAATAATCTAGAACAATTGGATAAGCTATATATTACCGGTTAGGGGTTTTGAAATTTAGTTCTAATTCGTTAAGCTTGATTAATGTACTAGCTATAAGTCGTAAGATGAAATAAATTAGTGTCACATATTCTTAATTGCCTTATGTGATATAAATTAATAAAGTGATCCAAATAAATTAATAATTAGTGCTTGAAGAGCCAATTATAGTGCTTCGATATAAATTAATTACAGTGCTTTGATAGTGATTAACAAGATACCATTGTAGCGTTTAAGAAATTAGTAATTGTACTGTTAGGGATTAGCCAGAAATAAATTGTCCTGAATGAATACGTAAGAATTTCACTGTAACTACGAGTTGTTGGAAAGGCTTCTGTAATCAGTTGCTAATAAAGAACTCTTGTTATTGTAAAAAAGTTTTCGTTAGAATATTTTATAATGTATATGGTGTTTTGGGATTTTATTTCTATTTTCGTTTTACGGTAAAAGTTTGTAATTTTTGCTTTATTCTTACACATTTTCACCTCCCACCCCTCCGTTGCTTTGTGTCCTTTTAATGGGCGTGCTCCACAAGTTGAGAAATTAAGTAATTATACCAGCAAGATTAAAAACACGCGCAAGTAATTAAATACTCTAATAATGGCGAATCCAGAACAATATAAAATAGTTATATAGCGACAAATTCTAAACTGGGACAACTGTTCTTTAACGCTCATAAATTCATCCCAAATTAGAATTAAAGCAAAGTTTTTGTCAAAAATATATAGTCAGCTCAATATTTAACGTAAATATGTGATTTAAAAGAAAAACCAGGGTAAAAGAAAATTTTAAAGTATTGTAGTTACTACAAAACCGCGTTTCTTTAACATGTGGGTATTTTACGATAGTGAAACTAGCAGCCAAAATTAGCGGCCGATTCTAAAAGCAGCGATAGTGAACCAGCCACACTCTATAGTATAGTATACTCTAATGTACAGTGTGTCCCAAACTGGATGTATTAAATGGGTAACTTAGTTGTTATTAAAGATACAATAAAACTGTGTGCGCAGTCATGTGCCAACTTTTTGAAATCAATTCACTGGTGAAATCACAAATGAGCGATCTTCTTTTGTTTTCGAGTTATAGCCAAAAATTGATATTTTTAACAATTCTATTAATTCGTATAACTCGTTTGGTTGCAAAAATATCCAAAAATACTGTAATAGTTTTTTATACGGTTTTTTACGTAGAATACAGTGGCGTACGCAAATATTTAATATTTATAATACTTATGAGGTTATAATATAAATTTGCATTTTTTTAAATGGAAACCACAGTTGGTTGTCACTTTATTTAAAAGCTCTTTTTAACAGCTTTTCAAAAATATATAGTTTAATATAATTATCTTTTCAAATGGCCGAATTATTTTATGTTTTTGGTATAATAAAATAATTTATTATATTGGTAATAAATAGTTGGCCGCGAAACAAAAGGTAAACAAAAAACGACAATTGTTTGTATAACAAACGTCAACGAGCTTCAATCATATCTATTGCACATGCAATAAATTGTATTGTTAGTTTGTAAGTGAAGCATCAGTCTGTTACTAAATGGCAAAATTTGAAAATTACGAAAAATACGATATGCTGGTTGCATTTATTGAGTCTGCGAGAATTCCTCTATCAGTAAAAACTTTATATTTTAACAGGTAATTGTGTAACTAATAGCAAATAATATTACTATGTCGTTTGTAAATAATACAGATACCCTGAAAGACAACAACCTAATATTAACATGTTTAAAAGGATAGATAGTAATTTACAACAGTTTGGCTGCTTTGAAAAACTAGAACGAAACAGTATGCAGTTTTTAATTAATAGCAAACTACTGTTTCAACCATAGCATGTGTGGAAACAAACCCAAGAACATCATGTAGGAAAATTGAAAGGGAAATGGGTGTTTCTAAATCAGCAGCTTCAAGAATATTGAAGCGTAATAAATATCGACCCTATAAAAATAAAATTGTACATAGTTTGTTTCCCGACAATTTTCAAAAAAGAAGGTGATTTTGTCAATGGTATCCCCGTAAATGTTCTGCTACTAACAATTTTGGAAATAACATTATATGGTCTGATGAAGCACTTGCTGGTCGAATAAAAATACCTATCAAACATACGAGGCGTCAACAAAGCCGTTATGGTTTGAATATTTGTTGCTACATTGTTGGTGGCTAATTTCAATACCATATTTTTGAAAACAATCATTCAGCTTGTCGCTATTGCGAAATTTTGTATACCAACTTGCACGAATTACTGGAGGACATGCCTCTCGAAAAAAGACAAAAAGTGTGGTTCTAACAAGATGGTGCACCCCCGCACAACGCTATAATTACTCGTGATTATTTAAATAGAGAATATCTCAATAAATGGATGGGTACGTTTGGACCTGTTCAGTGGCCGCCTAGATCTCCTGACTTGTCGATATTGGACTATTTCTTGTGGAATTTTTTGAAAGAGGAAATCTATAAAACCCAGAACCATAGTATTGAAGAGTAGCGGAATTCAATTGAAGCAGCATTTCGTAAAGGCGGTTTATTTATTAAATTCTATTAAGTCTTTAATAAAACGATGCGAACTTTGTTTAAGAGAGTATGGAGGCCAGTTTGAACAATATCTCTGAATTATCAGTAAATAAAACTATTGTAGTATTCCCTTCTATGTTCTAGTGTTTTATATATATTATGTGTGAGGGTGTGTGTAGGTGAGGGTGTGTGTGATTGTGTGCGCATGCGTGCGTGCATGTGTGGGCGCGTGCTTGTGTGTGTGCGTGTGTTTGTGAGGGTATGAGGTGTGTGAGTATGTGTGTATTTATGTATCCATACATGGATTATAGACTGTTTAAATGTGGATAGGAAAGTATAATTTTCAATTTAAGATGTAGTTATATTAATTTTTGTAATATATGTAGTTATGATATTGTATTCTTCTAGCTTTCAAACTTTGTTGTTTAGAGTGGTGTGGTAAAATAATAAACTCTTGTTTTGTGTTTACCTTTTGTTTCGCGGCCAACTATAAATTACCAATACAATAAATTATTTTATTATACCAAAACATAAAATAAATCGGCCATTTGAAAAATAATTATACTAAACTATATATTTTGAAAAGCTGTCAAAAAGAGCTTTTAAATAAAGCGACAACCGATTGTGGTTTCCATTTAAAAAAATGCAAGTTTATATTATAACCTCAAAAGTATTATAAATATTAAATATTTGCGTACGCCACTGTATTCTACTTAAAAAACAGTATAAAAGACTTCTACAGTATTTTTGGATATTTTTGCAAACAAACGAGTTATGAGAATTAATAAAATTGTAAAAAATATCAATTTTTGGCTATAACTCGAAAACAAAAGAAGATCGCTCATTTGTGATTTCACCATTGAATTGATGTCAAAAAGTTGGCACATAACTGCGCACACAGTTTTATTATATCTTTAATAACAACTAAGTTACCCATTTAATACATCCAATTTGGGACACACTGTACAAAGATATAACTTTTAACCACGACAGCAATTGAGGAGCGCCTAATTATTGCAGTTACAGTGAAATTCTGTCAATACAACATGATGTCGCTAAAGACACGCTAAATGATGGTTTGTAAGGGCACTCGAGAACGTAGCTTGCATTGTGCGCATTTCAACCAAGCACAATAATGTTCCAAATGGTTCACAGTATTCATAAATAACAGAGCAGACAAATGCTGAAGCGTAGGGATATCGAAAAATATCCCGAGGATGTAGCTTGCATTGTGCGAATTTCAACCAAGTAAAATAATGTTCCAAATAGTTCACAATTTCCATAAATAATAGACCGTCAAATGCTGAGGCGTAGCAATACCGAAAATATCCCGAGGATGTAGCTTGCATTGTGCGAAATTCAACCAAGTAAAATAATGTTCCAAATGGTACACAATATCCATAAATAATAGAGCAGCCAAATGCTGAGGCGTAGGGATACCGAAAAATATCGCGAGGACGTAGCTTGCATTGTGAAAATTTCAACCAAGTAAAATAATGTTCCAAATGGTTCACAATATTCGTAAATAATAGACCAGCCGAATGCTGAGGCGAGGGATACCGAAAAATATCCCGAGGATGTAGCTTGCGTTGTGTGAATTTCAACCAATTAAAATAAGGTTCCAAATGGTACGCAGTAGCCATAAAAAATAAAGCTGCCAAATGTTGAGTCGTAGGGATACCGAAAAATGGCCAGAGGATGTAGCTTGCATTGTGCGAATTTCAACCAAGTAAAATAATGTTCCAAATGGTTCACAGTATCCATAAATAATAGAGCAGCCAGAGAATTTCAACCAAGTAAAATAATGTTCCAAATGGTTCACAGTATCCATAAATAATAGACCAGCCAAATTCCGAGACGTAGGGATACTGAAAAATGGCCGGGGATATAGCTTACATTGTGCGAATTTCAATCAAGTGAAATAATGTCCCAAATGGTTCACAGTATCCATAAATAACAGAGCAGCCAAATTCCGAGGCGTAGGGATACCGAAAAATATCCCAAGGATGTAGCTTGCAACAATATAAAACCAGGTGCATCAATTCTGCAACGGCTGGAGGACGGAGAGGAGTGCATATCTCTCAAATGGTATCAATGTTTATTGTACAAATAAATAGCGAACCGCTTATGAGTTGCTTACAGATCTCATGTCGTCTTAATATATTATCAATACATTCGAAGCTTCTTGAGTTTAACACAAAATACCAGCGATTCAGAAAACAGTTGACACCCAATATCTTAAAACATTCCATGATACTGTATATATCTTTAGGGACACTATTTTACTTGGTTCAAATTCGCACAACGCAAGCTACATCCTCGGGATATTTTCGGTATCCCTACGCCTCAGCATTAGGCTGGTCTGTTACTTATGGATACTGTGTACCATTTGGAACATTATTTTACTTGGTTGAAATTCGCACAATGCAAGCTACATCCGCAGGCCATTTTTCGGTATCCCTTCGCCTCAGCATTTGGCTGGTCTATTATTTATGGATATTGTGTACCATTTGGAACATTATTTTATTTGGTTGTAATTCGCACATCGCAAGCTACATCCTCGGGATATTTTTCGGTATACCTACGCCTCAGCATTTGGCTAGTCTATTATTTATGAATACTGTGTACCATTTGGAACATTATTTTATTTAGATAAAATTCACACAAGGCAAGTTACATCCTTGGGCCATTTTTCGGTATCCCTTCGCCTCAGCATTTGGCTAGTCTATTATTTATGAATACTGTGTACCATTTGGAACATTATTTTATTTAGATAAAATTCACACAAGGCAAGTTACATCCTTGGGCCATTTTTCGGTATCCCTACGCCTCAGCATTTGGCTGATTTAATACTTATGGGTACTGTAAACCATTTGGAACATTATCTCTTTGGTTGAAATTCGCTCAATGCAAGCTACATCCTCGGGCCATATTTCGGTATCCCTACGCCGCAGTATTTGGCTGCTTTATTATTTATGGATACTATAAACCATTTGGAACGTTATCGCCCTTGGTTGTAATTCGCACAATGCAAGCTACATGCTCGGGATATTTTTCGGTATCCATACGCTTCAGCATTTGTCTGGTATATTATTTCTGGATACCGTGTACCATTTGCTACATTATTTTATTTGGTTGAAATTTGCTCAACACAAGCTACATCGTCGGGATACTTATTGGTATCCCTACGCCTCAACATTGGGCTGCTCTATTATTTATGGATACTGTGAACCATTTGGAACATTATTTTGCTTGGTTGAAATGCGCACAATGCAAACTACATTCTCGAGTAGCAATTTATGAGTGCCCCTACGAATCACCACTTAGCGTGTCTTTACCACATCATGTTGTATTGATAGAATTTCACTATAACTACAATAATTATTTGTTCCTCAATTGCTATCGTAGTTAAAAGTTATGTCTTTGTACTATAGAGTGTGGCTTGTTCACAATCACTGCTTTTAGAATCGACCGCTACTTTTGGTTGCTAGTTTCACTATCGTGGTATTTTAGTAGTAAAACCAAACAAATCCCGAAAATTTTTTTAATATTATAAATATTATTAATAAAGTTTTGTCCCTAAAACAAAACAAAAACTTGGTCTAGGCCTTGCGTTGTGTTAGTTTGTTTCAAAACTAGAATATTTGAAAAATTTTCAAAGAATATTTATAGTTGTAATGTTAATATATGCACTTGAGCTAGCTTTAGTGTAGCTTAATATAAACATATCTAAACTAGGAACTATTATATATTTTAGCACGGAGCCCTTTAATTGGCCACCTCACTGCTACATTAGAAGGTTTGACAACTATACGTGCGAGTCGAGCCCAGGAAATTCTAAGAAAAGAGTTTGACAAACATCAGGATCTATACAACTCTGTATCGTATATGAATTTAGCAACTACAAGGGCGTTTGGTTTCTATTTAGATCTGGTATCTGCTTTCTATATGGCAGCCATTATTTTAACATTTTTGTTTTTTAAAACAGGTAAGTTAGAACTAGATAACTATATGGTAAAACAAATTTTGTAGATACTCTTGCTGGCAAAGTGGGTTTAGCGATAACTCAATCGTTTTCCCTTACTGGACTATTGCAATGGGGTGTTCGACAATGGGCGGAACTGGAAACTCAAATGACTTCTGCTGAAAGAGTCCTTGAGTATACTACTATTGAACCTGAGAAGAAGTGTGGAAATACAGTAGTAAATTGGCCAACGGAAGGAAATATTAAATATGAAGGTGTTAGTTTGCAATACTCAACTACATCAGAACGTGTTTTGAAAAATATCACTTTTAAAATTCAGTCAAAGCAAAAAATAGGTATTGTTGGTAGAACTGGTGCAGGGAAAACGTCTATTGTTTCATCTCTATTCCGGCTGTATGAATATACAGGAACAATTAGTATTGATGATGTAGATATTAGCAACCTCCAAGTGGAATTGCTAAGATCAAAGATATCCATTATCCCCCAAGATCCCATACTATTTTCTGGAACGGTTAGAGACAATCTTGATCCAAGTGGCAAACACAGTGATACTGAGATATGGAAAGCCTTACGAGAAGTCGAATTAAAAAAGTTGGTAGAAAACTTAGATACTAATATCTGCGGAGGTGGATCTGAGTTTAGTATTGGGCAACGTCAACAGTTCTGTTTAGTTCGGGCTATACTGAACAATAATAAGATTTTGGTACTTGATGAAGCTACTGCTAATGTAGACCCCCAAACTGATTCTTTAATTCAAAAAACAATACGACAGAAGTTTAGTGATTGTACTGTAATTACAATTGCACATCGCTTACATACAATATTGGATTGTGATAAGGTGTTAGTAATGGATTCTGGTATGGCGGTGGAATATGATGCTCCAAGTGTATTGGTTACTAACAGGAATGGCCTATTTTATAAAATGATTAAAGAAGCAGGCCTGCTGTGATAAACGTGAATATTAGAGTTATTTAATTGTAGATTAAATATTTAGCATCAGTAATTTGAATTATAGTAATAAAGTACAAATAGGTGAAATTTTGTTTTTACTGTTGCTGCCCGTCGAACTGAAAAAGTGTAAGTTAGATCGAAATTGTTGTTTTACAAATTACCATCATCATTAGGTCTTCAGTCCTAGAAATGGTTAGACGCGTACCTTCACTGTATTCTATTCTGAGCTAACCTACACATTTCTCTGCAATTTTCACAGCCTACATCTTTCACTATCTATGTGCAATAGTCTATTCTAGGTTTACTTATACTTCTCTTTTTTGTTTTCAGCTTCTTATATATTATTCACTACTCCCTAATTCCTTAGTATATGACCAATCATTCTATCTCTTCTAATTTTTACTTTATTCCAAATATTTATTTTTTCCTCTACCATTTTAAGAACCTCTTTGTTTTTAACTTTGTCTGTTCATGATATCTTCATCATACGTCTGTGGCACCACATTTCAAAGGCTTGAACCTATTTCCATTTCGCTTTTTCTACTGTCTACGTTTCTCAGCCGTACAGTGCTGTGCTCCACACATATGTATTCAGCAATCTTTTCCTTGTTTCTATGTTTGTTGTCTTTGAACATAGTAATTGCTTTTTCGTGTTAAATACAGCACAGCGTTGTGCTAATCTTTCTTTTATATATTTTGCACTCTTCCCATCTTGTGTTATTTGACTTCCTAAGTAGTAGAAATCTTTAACCTCTTACTAATTTTTATACCCCTTCTGTTAGTACTGTTTCCATTTCATTAAAAGCTGTTTCTAATTCTTCCTTGCTAGATGCTAATACAGCTATATCATCTGCCAATCTAAGCATAACAATCGTTTGTCCCTGCATAATAATTCCAAATGTCTTTCTGCATTTGACAGTATTCATTGCCAATTTGATATACAAATTCAACATTAACGGGGATAGGGCACATTCCTGTCTTACCCTTTTCCTAATATTTACTTCTTTATGTTCGTGCTCTAATTCTATTACTGCTGTTTGTTCTTTGTATAAGTTATGTACTACTCAACTATCCCTATAACTCATTTCAATCTCTTTGAGTATTTTGAACATATTCTCTTATTTTACACTGTCGAATGCTTTTTTCAGATCTACAAACCTTATATACACGCTTTTTCCTTTTTTTATTGTTTTTTCCATTAACACCCTTAAAACTAAGATGGCCTTCCGTATTCCCCTGTTTCGCCTAAACCCAAATTGATTTTCTTCTAGTGTTTCTTCACCCCGTTTTTCCATCCGTCTTTGTACAATTCTAGTTAATATTTTTGACAAGTGTGCTGTCAAGTTTATTGTTCGAAAGCTTCCCATCTATCCGCTCCTTTCGCTTTTGGTATAGTGATTATGGCGTAACGTTTGTAACTTTGGAATATTTCGCCTGCTTTCAAGTTGGAAGAGACGTTTCGTTGTGTGCTTTACATGTTTTTCCTATTTCCATCTTAGTTTTTACTTTTTTACGCTTTCCATCAATCCATTGTTTTGTAGCTTTCTTCCATTTGCGAATAATTTTCCATTTTATAGCTTTGTATCTCTGTTTTCCAGCTTCGTCCGGTCTGTTTTTGTATTTAAGTCTTTTTTCTATTAAATTTAAGATATCCTCTTTTATCCATGGTTCCTTATTTTCTTTTTGTGTATATCCCAGAATATATCTGGACGCTTTATCTAAGCTGTATTTAAGGTTATTCCATTCTGTTTCTACTTTCTCAGTATCAGAGTTTTCGCGATGTCTTTCAGTAATTCGATTGACTTTTTCTGAAATCTTTTTTGAATATTTTTATCTTTTAGTTTCTTAATGTCAAAGCGCGTGTTGTCGTTCCATTTTTACAAATTTTGAAATTTAAGCACGGCTTTCATAATTACTGTGTTGTGTAGAGTGTCTATATCTGCTTCTGGGTAGGTTCTACATTCTTTTACTTGATTTCCAAACCGTTGTCGAACAAGAATGTAATCTATTTGATATCTCCCTATGTCTCCTGTCATCTTCCACGTGTATTCTCTTTTAGCACGATGTTGAAATAATGTGTGTGTGATGGTTAAATTGTTTTTGTCGCGAAATTTCACCAGCCTATTTCTCCTGTCACTTCTCGTGCTTAAACCGAATAAACCTACTACTGCTGCATTAAAATCTCCTGCAATGATTAAATTTGCATGTCCTTTTACGAATCTTAGAACGTCTTCAATATCTTTGTAGATCGCTTCTACCTCCTCCGCAGTCCGTACTATAGTTAGAGCTACAGCATGTATACTTGTATTATTACTGTATCTACCGCTTTAGATTTTAATCTAACCATGAGTATTCTTTCGTTGTTTTGTAAATAGTTCTCTACACCGTGTCTTATCTTGCTCCGCATGACCTTCTCCACACTTGAATTTCATTCCTCTGATCCTGCCGTTGGCCACCGAACTTCGCTAATCTCTACTAAATCCAATGCTAACCTATCCATTTCCATTTTTAGATTCTCCAATTTACTTATTTGCTTCATGGTTCTGACATTTCATGCTCCGACTCGCAATATGTTTCATGCTGTCGATCACATCTTTCCAAGTAATTCCCTCCAGGAGATCCGAATGGTGAACTATTTTAAGTCCGGAATCTTTTACCACAGAGGATTCCATCATTTAAAAGCATTTTCAGTACGCGTGTACTTGGGAGGTATTGTGGCGGTTTGCCGTTGCCTTCCACATTGCAGTAGTGTGTCTTAGAATGCAATACCAACCCGCACGTCTCTAGCACTCTAACTACCAAAAGCGCTGCTCCTCCTCTTTTACATATTAGTGTTCAAGAAATTATGATAAATTTTGACTAATCTCAATATATTGACACTTTGTTAAGTCTCGTTTTTACGCGTATTAAATTACTTTAGTAGCTTCATTATTAATTTAAATTTAAATTAGATACCTTTTTTTGGACGTTTACGTAACTTCCTGTTGGGAATTATACAGTTGGTGGTCAGCGGTTGACTGATGATAGTTGGCCAATGAGAAATATTTGGCGCAATTGGAGATGTATATCGCGTTAGGAGCTTACCTGTAGTGAACAAAACACCTTCTAACAGTATTTTGAAGTACGAAATGTGCAAAAAACAAAATCTCTTCCGTATTTCTTATTTCGATCTACTTATCTGTAACACGTTTGCGTTACTTTAAATATAAACCAGATGGGAAAGAAAAAAATTTTTTACTTTAGAGGACAGACTAAATATGGACGCACTCGGTATACCTGATTTCAATAATACTTAATATTAATGAAGCATGGTATTTCAAATTTTTGTTTTTATAAAAGTAATTCAAATGATAAAGTACGGCATTATTCTTTTTTAATGCATTGTAAACGTAATAGTTCAGAACAACGACTTATTTTAAAACCGCTAATGAAGACAGATCTCAATATTACAAAACGCCTAAGTCTGCGCTTCTCATGAAAAGATAATTTATAATATAACAGTTGTCGCCTGTCTCGACTACCAAGGATACTAGAATAATATTCCGTTACAAGAGTAATACGAATTACATATAAGGCAGGCGACGTAATTGACGTGACAATAAATTTTACACAGCATAGATTAAAATGTGCTACAATGTGTGAACGGAATTTTGACACAGTTAGCATGCAAGTTTGAAAGTGAAAGGGAAATTGAAATTTGAAAACCAACAGCTTTTAGATGTGAATATAGACCTTCGCGCAAAGAATAAAACACGGTGCGTGGCTTAATTATTTTAAACAATGTTGGCAAGCGCTCACCCCACAGGTATCTTGAATTTTGTGCTGTGTTAAGTGAGTTGTTGTTTAAAGGAAGAGAAATGGAATAGTTGGTGTTTCTGGCGATTCTTGAGTTTAAAGGTATATTGGAAATATAACCGCCAGTGAAGATGAGTTTTTATGTTTACAATTCATAATTATGTAAATGTAGATTGTAAAGGTATATCAGTTCGTATCTATGTAGTGGGAAATTAATTGAAGGTAAAAGTAATTATTTTGTTGGACTATGAATTAGCGACAGTGCTAGTTTTGCTTAAAATTAGGCATGATACTATCGTAAAATGAAGTTTGGAACATTTGAAAATATTAAGAAATATGTGTGTATTGATTTTAACTGTAAGCTTTATTGGCGGGATTTAGTGTTGGTTAAAGGGTAAAAATGTAGTATTTTTAGTGGACAATGGAATGATAAAAGGGAAAAGTTGGTATTTAACAAAGATATCTCTTATTCACATTATTAATAGAATACAAAGTTTCATATCTGTTTATAAAATAACAAATATGATTGTGCCTCAAGAACCCTTTTTTCGGGCACTTCCGAAACATAAGAGTCATTAGCATAATACCATTTTCCTAAAGGAATTTTGGCGTTAACTTTGGTATCTATACACGGTGAGAACAATAGTTGATTTTGATTTTTAGATAAAAATTGCAAACGGTAACTATCGCTTCCTAACTAAGTTCTTATTTTTACATATGCACCATAATGTCCACGGTGAAGTGAGCCGCTATGATGCACAACACAATATAATGTATTTAATACTTTAGTTTTTTATTAAAATTGAGCGTTGGAATATTTTGACATCGCTTTGAACAAACTGGCGTTAAATCCAGTAGAATAGAGAATGATACATGTTTATTCACCTTTGCAGATCAAAGTCTTAAAACCTGAAAACGCTTTAAATACAAAATCAGTACAGCAGATGGAATACATACTAGAATTTGCAGAGTAGCATAGGTATAAATAGTTCTTTTATTAGATCCATTACGCCTGTTTGTACATGAATCGCAGCTTATTTTATTATTTCGAGTAAGAAAATCACACGTCGTGAATTCGCTTAAACAAGATTGCAAAGAATATTCGAGTTCTTCACATTAGTATCTTGGCATTACAGCGTTTCCCTATGTGTAAAGTATTTCAGGCCTTCTGCGTGCGTCGATAGACCTAAGGGTAGTAGAGGGAGTAAGTAAGGGGTTACTGTAACTTGTTGTTCAGAGATACAGAAGAACGTAAGAAGCTCTCATGATGTGTAGTCGCTTAGCTTGATTTATATTTAAATAAACCTTTCTTTAAACTTGATGTTGTTTATTGCATTACATCAACTTTGGTGCCGAAACACGGGAAGATCTGGTGATAAATATAAACGAGCTTTAACGTAAATATTCAGAATAACGGAACGCGAACGCGAATATTTAACAGACGGCTATACTATCGAGGCTTCATGATGGAACAAGTAAAACGGACAATTTGTAGAACGCACTTAACTAAAACGGTTAATAATATAAATTCTATGCTAAAAAATAGTTTCAGTGTTGAAGACATTCATACAGCTATGTCAAAGTTAAAGCTTGCGAGTGACAATCTGAAAGAAATTGATAAGCAAATTGAACCTCTGCTTAAAGAAAATCTAGAGGACGAGTTTATAAAAAGGTATGAATATGAAGAGGTTGCTGTAACTACGATGTCTGAGTTGGAATTTAGATTAAAGTTCCCAGAAAAATCGTAAATAGAGGTTGACTCCAATTTAACGAATACGGTACCAGTAAGTAACGAAACAAGTAGGCCGTCTTTTACGTCAGTGAAGCTTCAACGTGTACAGTTAGCAAAGTATGATGGTACTGCAAAGGGTTGGTTTCCTTTCTGGGAACAATTCAGAAGTATGATCCACGATAATCAACAATTAACGAACGGAGATCGATTCAACTACCTGCGAATGTATGTCACAGGAAGGGCCTCTGAAGCAATTGAGGGATTTCCTCCATCTGGAGCATTCTATGAAGAAGCTTTGAATATATTAAAAGATCAATTTGGAAATGGGGAACGGCTAATTGAACAATATATTGATAGTATTATGAAAATCGAACCTGTAAAATCCAAAAATGACGTAAGCACTTTAAGGAAGAATTACAATCTAATCACTTCAGCTATGCGTTGAAACTTAAGTGAAACTTATAATTTTTCTTTATTTAATTTAATTATGAAGTGGGTCAATTAGTGAACAAAACCTCGGTGGACCCACGACTGGGACAACTCCTTTATCCTATCTAAAAAGAAATACAGCTGCTTGGGGTCTCCTGAAAATTTAACTGACCAAGAGCCAACAGGGATCGGTGGTGTAAAATATGGGAAAGCATGCATAGGCGCAGCTACTGCTAACGAAGTTGTGCGACTTGCATCACTTGTACTGCTTGACCCTGGGCTCGGCTTCACCTTCTCATACAATTCAGCTTCAACAGTAAGAATAGTTGCTAATAATTCCTTTTTGGATAGTTCAGCTTCTTTCAATTTGTCAGACGGAAGTCTCATACGTTTAACTCGACCTGATACATGGACAAGCCTAGAAAGTACTCTTTTAAAGATAGAATCTCCCGAATCACCTTCAAATTCTAACACCAAATGTTTCATTGAATCGATGGTAGCATTTACCTCTCTACATTCTTCCTCAAATTCTACCCTGTATACCGACAGATCTACTAAACAATGAGGTTCCCTACTTCTTTCGCTAACAATCTACCTAGAATTTTTCTCTTTTCCATAACCGGCCTAGCACTTTCTATTCCACGGATTTTTAATTCATATTCCAGCTCTTCTTTGAGTAAATGAACAATTTGAAATGTTTCAGCCATTTTAAAAAATTTATTATGACAACCTAAAAGTATTTTATTTCTTGACCAACTCAATGTTGATATGACAAAATATTTCTTTAATGCGAATCAAACCTGTTGGGACATTCAAATAACTAACGCTTAAAAGACTTGAGGTTCCAGACACGATATAAATCCTATGAAAATTTATAACCAAATTAATTTTGAGTTTACCAACTAAACCAACACATTAAGTGATATTGAAATAACTTATTTTTACAAATCGAGCACCAACAAAATCGAGCCTCACACGTTGTGCGCCAGTGAAACTTAAGTGAAACTTATAATTTTTCTTTATTTAATTTAATTATGGAGTGGGTCAATTAGTGAACAAAACCTCGGTGGACCCACGAGCTTTACTATATTCGCGGCTTAGTCTGGGAATTACCCCAAGGGTGAGCAATAAGATTGGGCGTGGATATAGAGTGGGCTCAACTACAAACGAGAACAAAAAAAGGGGAATGAGCGCCACTGCATCTATATAGACAATAAATAAAACTAAAGTATCCTACAGGAAGACGCAGAAACCTATAGGATATAATGATTATCAAAAAGCATACAAATTAAATTAAGCAATACCTCTGGAAACCTCTTGGACCTCTGCTCCAGCTTCTGCGATGTCGGACCTGCAAGAAAATGTCACACAAAAAAAATATAAGACACTGTTTGTGTCTTACGACAACAAAATATTTCGGTCTTTATAGATTGACTGTCCCGAATTCAAAATCTCAACAACACCTTACCTATGAAAATATTCTCTACTAAAAATTATTTACTCTGTTTCCATTACCTAATACTGTATCAACTTTTTTCTAAGTTCCACATTCAAAATTTTGTTTATCTAATTTGGATATTATTAATTTCAATTAGTGAAATAAAAAGACGAAAGTTTTAAATCAAAGTATAATCTAAATGTAATTCTCTTTTGTTGCAAAAATTATTTATAAAAAAATCTGATAATCAATATAAAATAAGTTTCAAAAATCTCTGAATTTGTTTCTCTACATAGAGAGATCTTAACATTTATAAATTATTTAATACAGTCGGTTCTTAAACATCCATAAAACAGATCTGTTCTGGCTTACAAAATTTCTCTAAAGAACTTATTACACAAAAAGTTCATATGGCTCAAACATTATATGAAATTAAAGAAAGTCAGTTCAACATATGTTAGATGCAGCATTGATGTTCTACTAATCACACAGCATATTGTAAGTAAACATCTTTCAATCAGAAGTGAACTTTATACTTATTTTTCTCAATTAACATGTGCATTACTTACGTGCTTTGAATAACACTTTAATTTAATTAATCTAAAAGTTCAAAAATTCTTCTTATGAAAAAATTTAGTTCTGAACAAAAAAGGTATTTGACCTATTAAGTTTCTAGGATATAATTCTCAAACTGATTTTTATTTGGGATTTAAGCATAAACATATCTTGCAAAAAATTTAACAATAACATTCTTTAACAAAAGTTTCCTATAATTTGGAAAACGTTAAATCAAAGCCTTGACCGTAATTAATACGTAAAATTAATTCTCAATAAATAGTTTTATAAGTACCTGAATGGTTTTGTTTTAACTGCTCGACGGTGATGCTGGTAAATGCGCTAGACCAACCAAAATAACATAATACTCCATCTTATTGAAGTTTAAAAAGGTACGAAATTGGCATTTACTAGATACTGCATTCTTACATGATCAGCCCTACAGACAGCTTCAAAACGAGTGGTCCCACCATACATAATTACGCTCTAATAACATTACATGGAATTCTGCTTGACATGCAAACGATTTAAATTTTCAATTCTACCATACTCAAACGTGCTTCCTTAAAATTTTATTCTTCATACAAGCATACTTAAAGGTGTCTACCTAAATGTGCTAGGAAAATTAAAGCATCTATTAGTTTTATATAAAGCAGTTTTATTCTACGATCTCACCACTAACGGACTTCTACCATCACGTGTTGTTACTGTTTGCCCTTGGTTGTCTGGGCGGCATTGCAAGTGCTCTTTTGCAAAGCCTTCGTCACGACAACCTTTACACCTTCTCCGATGATAGGGCAATTCTGATCCCCCCACTTGCAGCAAAAAAAGTTCCGCATCTTCAAACGAAGCGTACCTCCTCGTTGTTGCTTGCAAGATGGCTGTGTTTGCCTTCTTGTCAACACTCTAGCTATAGCGTCACCTTACGCGCAGGCGTTGTGTCTAGCAATTGCACAAGTGGGCTTCAGAATGCCTGTAGCTTATGCAACTCAAGTTACGTTCAGGGTATTTGCAGATATCAAAAGCGTAGGAGTCACTATTAAATACTTTGTATAGGTGAAAATAATGTAAAAGGAAAGAGGTGTTTTTCCTTATAGTAAATTAAACTATTTAACGATTTCACGCTAAATGACAATTTCGTAAAATAACAACGACTAGAAATGTTTTTCTTTAGAGATTTTAATGTAACAAAAGTTTTTGTTACAGCGTGCTCTTGAAATCTTAGAAGTATCTAGTTCTCAGTATAATAAAATCGTAAAGTCGGCTCTCATCAAGTCGTTGCTAACGGAATTGCGTTTAGGATTTTATCAACAAATGAAAATGAAATCATCCAATCATTTAGAAATTATTACGAATAATTTAGAAAGTTCATCATCAAGATCAGAGGAAGATGCAGATCGCCAGGTAAAGGATTTGTTGTGGTTTCTTAAAAACGAACTCGAGTCTTTGGAACAAGCTCTAAAACCGGATGCAGATTGTAAAGAAAAGATGCTCCCAACAGAGAAGAGAACGCATTACAAAGGAACTGCGTCTAGTTTATTAGTCACGCCGAACAAACGTCTTGAATGCTGTGCTTTCTGCAAGAAAGATCATAAAACCGAAATGTGTGACTCAGATGTACCTTTGGCAAGGAAGAGAGAAATTCTAAAGGCAGCAGGAAATTGTTACCGTTGTACGAGAAATAACCATAGTGCTAAATATTGTAAAAATAGATTCTTAAGATGTAAGGAATGCAGAGGTAGGCACGCAACAACAATATGCGACCCTAACTTTAAGCCATGTAAAGATAGACACAACGCTGAGACGACAGGTATTACACTAAAATTAACGAAAGGCGAGAGTTCAATGAACACTTCAGCGCCGTCGGTGTCCAGTTTGATGACAAACATAAACAAAAATGTGCTATTGCAAACGGCTTGTGTTATGCGTTTGGAGAAAATTCAAAGAAGTTAATTAGATTAGTAATGGACGGGGTAGTCAGCTTTCATTTATTAAGGAGAATCTATCAAGGGTATTAAATTTACCTGTTGTAGGACAACATAGGGTTCGTATTGCCGCGTTTGGAAATAGTTCATCGATACCCTCTAAACTTTACAACCGCGTTTTAATCACTTTGAAGGGACAATATACAGATGAGATTTTAACGATTGAGGCTGTGGAAGTTCCAGAAATTTGCATGGATGATTTACATATACCTAAAGAAAGCGTGGTATAGTATCAAAACTTGCAGCTTGCTGACAATATCCCGTTTAATATAGATCGAGCGTTAATTGTTGATGGAATTAGTATACTTATTGGACAATTACTGGACAGTAGTGACAGGAAAGAATATTCGTCTAAACAAAGGTTTAGTAGCAGTGGACACGAAATTTGGTTATGCTTTGCATGGCCCCATACCAGTTGATGCTACAATCATAGGAGTAAATCTGCAGACAGTGTTACATGCGACAGTTATAAAAACAGAAGCTGAGATCGAAAGTATGTGGGATTTGGAAACAATAGGTATAACCAAAGAAGCAGACAACGATAAGAAATATTTCGATAATTTTTTGAAAAAAAACGTTCATAAATGTGATGATCGATATTTAGTAGCGATACCGTGGAAGAATGAGGATGCAGTGATTGAGGATGATAATTTAATTAGTGCGCGAGTTCGTGCTCAGAGGTTAAAGTTTAAATTGACCAATATTAACAAAATATGTGAATATAACGCTGCTATCAAAGGAATGTTGGATAATAATTATGCCGAGTTAATTTCCCGCGGTGATGCTGAAAAAACAAAGCGATCGTGTTTACTACATGCCGCACAGGCCTATTTTTAGAGAAGATAAACAAACAACGCGTTTGCGAGTGGTGTTCGATGCCTCTTTACATGCCCCGGGACAAAAATCATTGAATGACTTATTAGAAAAGGGGCCTAATTTAAGTCCAGATTTAATTAAGATTTTACTTAATTTTCGTGTAGGCGAGATCGGAATTACGGCTGACATTGAGAAAGCATTTCTACAAATTTATTTACATTCTGACGATAAAGACACACATCGATTCTTATGGTACAATAACGACAATGAACTGGAAACGTACCGTATGAATAAGTAACATTCGGAGTTGCATGTAGTCCGTTTCTTTTAAATTCGGTGATACGAACACATTTAATCAATAATCGAAAACAAAACCCTGAATTTATTGAAATCTTAGAAAGGGGATTTTATGTAGACGATCTAGTGGTCAGTGTAAACAATCGAAATGTTGCAGAACATTTAAAAGACTTTTCAAGTAAGCTTTTCCAAGGAGCCTCCATGAATTTATGCAAATGGACGATTAACGATCTCGAAGTAAACAGCAAGGTTGAATCGCAAAATGCACAAATTCAAAAGGTGTTAGGAATTAACTGGTGCAATCAGAACGATAGAATTAGTGCCGATTTGAGTAGTGTGACGGAGTACATACATTCCGTTAAGATGGTGAAAAAAAGGCACGTGTTACAGACAATTGCTCGTGTGTATGATCTGATAGGGCTTCTTGCACCATGTGTAATAAAGCTTAAAATTTTGTTTCAGAACATATGGGTTGAAAAAATTGGTTGGGACGATTTGTTACCGCAAGATATGCAAAATGAATAGCAGGAATGTAGTCAACAGTTGATGAAATTAGTGGATTTTTCTATACCGCGTTACGTAGGTGTGTCGAACCATCCAAACGAATCGCAATTCCATGTTTTTTCGGACGCATCTTTACGAGCATACGGGGTGGCTGCATATCTAAGACAAAACGATCGTAACGGAAAAATTGGTGTGCAGTTACTGTATTCAAAAAATCGCGTTGCGCCCCTAAAGGCTTGTAGCGATAAAATGCTAACCTTGCCGCGCTTGGAACTAACTGCCGCGTTATTAGCAGCTAGGTTACAGGTATTTATAAAAACTAATGTATTAATTAAAATCGATAAGGTAGTGTGTTGGACAGATTCTCTGATCGCGTTACATTGGATTAAAAGCGATGCGTCAAAATGGAAACCATATGTGACTAACCGTGTTAAAGAAATTCAGACCTTATCGAAAGATATAACATGAAAACATTGTCCGGGTCGCGAGAACCCTGCAGACTAATTAACCCGCGGAATAAGTTCAAGTACTTTAATAAATTCCGAAACTTGGTTACACGGTCCTAGGTGGTTGCTAGAAAGTGAACAAACGTGGCCAGATAATACGATAGAGAAATCTACGTCAACGATAGATATAGTATCGAAAATGTCTTTACTAATTAACGACATTACAAAAGGTAGCAATCAATTTATAGATTCCTTTAGATACAGTGATTTTGATCGTTTAGTGCGGATAACGGCATATGTTTTACGATTTATAGGAAATTTAAAACCCAGAAATAATAAAGAAATGAAGAGCTTAACCGTAAACGAATTTGAAAGGGCCAAAATATGTTTACTGAGGCAGGCTCAGCGGGAGGTTTATTATTCGGAAATTAACAGCTTACAAAAGGGTGAGGGCATTGAACGGAAATCGAGTATTGCAACTTTAAGCCCTTTCTTGGATAAATATGAATTGCTGCGTTTGGGTGGGCGTCTTCATAATTTAAGAGAAGATTTCGACCTCAAACATCCAATTATTCTATCGAAAAATGCACACTTAAGTAAACTACTAATAATGAAGTTTCATAAAACTCTTCATCATAGTGGTGTTAATGCAACACTTTACGAATTACGTAAACGGTTTTGGATTGTACGAGGACGGCAATTAATAAAGTCCGTTTTAGCAAGATGTGTCATCTGTAAACGACTTCGTGGAAAGTCAGGGTCGCATCCTTTCGCGCCGTTACCTAGAGATCGAATATAGCAAACAAAGCCCTTTGAAGTGACAGGTTTAGACTTCGCCGGACCGTTGTATTTTAAATATAGTTATCATTCAAAGCCATGTTATGTGCTTTTATTTACCTGCGCTGTTATACAAGCACTTCATCTAGAGATTGTTTTGAAAATGGATGTTGCGTCTACAATCAGTGCATGTAAACGGTTCTTTCCCGTAGAGGGATTCCTAAGGTCAGTTACTCAGATAATGCTAAAACATTTAAAAGAATATCACGTGAAATATCAACCTTTAACGAAGTGATGGCTAGTACAGAATTGATCGAGTTTGTGAACAGTCACCAAATAAAGTGGAAGTTTATAGTAGAGCGAGCGGCTTGGCACGGAGGATTTTACGAGCGACTTGTAAAAAGTGTAAAAGACGCCCTTAGGGCTACGATAGGACGTTCTTTACTAAATTTAAATCAACTAAATACACTCATTACCGAGGTTGAAGCAACAATAAACGCCCGCCCGCTCACATACCTAGGTAGTGAACCTATAGATTTAATGCCGTTAACTCTTTCGCATTTTTTAATGGGACCCGCTTTGGCTACTATTCCTTTTGTTGACCGTGTTATTAATGGAGATGAAATTCGTAGGCTATAGAAGCAGAGAACAAACGTTATCGACTACTTTTGGAAAAGATGGAGCGCAGAATATTTACAATTATTAAGAGGAGCTCATCATAACGTGAATGTGCGTGAGTGTGCGATTAAGCAAGGGGATGTCGTATTAATACATGGAAATGATAAGCGACGGTTATTGTGGAAATTAGGGTTGGTGAAAGACGTGATAAACGGCCGTGATGGCAAAGTGCGTGCCTGTTACGTTAAGATTGTGAATGGCACCGTAATTAGGTGCCCAATACAATTATTGTATCCTTTAGAAATAAGAAGTGATAAGCTAAGTTGTACCGCCGCGCCGGAGGATGTGTAAAGTATTTCAGGCCTTCTGCGTGCGTCGATAGACCTAAGGGTAGTAGAGGGAGTAAGTAAGGGGTTACTGTATCTTATTGTTCAGAGATACAGAAGAACGCAAGAAGCTCTCATGATGTGTAGTCGCTTAGCTTGATTTATATTTAAATAAACCTTTCTTTAAACTTGATGTTGTTTATTGCATTACACCCTATGTATCATTTATATCGCAATCTTCATCCATTTTTTTTATCTTGATGTACATCAAAAATTGTACCGTAATTGTACCGTCGATTTGCATATCGTGATTAAGGACGGAAGATCCATTATCATTGAATAAAGACAATTTTTCTAATCTTATTTTTATATCAATTTTGTATCGTTAACAAAAGCAAGTCGTGATTCACGCCGGTCATTTTTACAATTAAATTGTGTAATAGCACTATTACGTCCCTAAACTGTACTATTTATACTCCCTGTATGTTTGTTGTGGTTTGTTTAGTATTCTTCTTAATCTTCTTTGGGTATTAAACCACTCATAGTTTTTAAAATTATCTTTATTAACGTTTCGATCCATAACCTAGGATCGTTTTCAAAATAATAAAAACTTCAAGTTTGACATTTATGACACAAATTGAAGGTAACTTTGATTTATTGATGTTTGAAATATTTGGTTTGAGTACACTAAGCAAAATTTTAAAGTTTAAATGAATAATTGCCTTCAATTTGTGTTACGGCCTGGGACCGACTTTTTTAGGTAGCCAATACGCTTAACGTGAAATCAGCTGATTAATTTTTATTGTAAAAATTCAATAACTTGGGAATTGGAAAACATTTTTTAACATGTTTCTATTTATACAATTTAGAGGATGGTTATTAAAGAAGTGTGCAATTGCATTATTAAAAGGCTTAAGTAGTCTTTTTTTTTTATATTTATTTTGAAGGGGAAATCATTATGATTTAGGCTACCTCTTTGGTAGATTTGAACATTGTTCTGAGGTAACCTTATGGTGGGTTTACACTTGTCAGATACCAATGTTGTTCTATGAAGGTTGTATATGGATCTGAGGCGACCCTATGGCGGGTTTACACTTGTCAGATACCAATGCTGTTTTACAGGGGTTGTTAATATGCTTTATCATCATCTTCATTGGATCTTCATCTCAAAACTGGTTGGACATGTACCTGCACTTATTTATATTCTGAGTTAGCTTCCCTTCTATTGTTTTCTAATTTTATGTTTTATTTCACCTAGATTCAATTTGTGTCATAAATGTCAAACTTGAAGTTTTTATTATTTTGAAAACGATCCTAGGTTATGGATCGAAACGTTAATAAAGATAATTTTAAAAACTATGAGTGTACTATTTATATTAATAATTGTTGTACTATATCATAAATTATCTAAAATATCTTGAGTAATAGATTCAAATACGGGGATAGATACGTTACTATCAGAGGAGACCTTTTTATGTTTTAATCTTGACACTTTGATTCATATTTTGAATCGTTCTTTTTAAATTGATTAGTAGAAATGTTAATATCACTAGATTGTTTTATTTTAGAACCCTTATTTTCTTTTCGTAATTTTGATGTATTGATGATTTATTTTCCTCAAGTTTCTTTGCTTCGAATGTTAATGCTGGTGAAACTTGTTTTTCCGATATTGACAAACTCAAATAAAAAAAGAACTCTTCTCTGCATGAAATATGCATACACTCTTGACACTGTACTAATTAAGGCACCCCGGAAAACTTGTTCTCGAGGTAGTAGTAATTCACATGCTTGCTGTTTATGAATTTTCTTGATTTTTCTTTTATTATCTTCAGCAGGAGATTAAGTTTCAATTTTTCTAGAATTACTGCTTGATGCATTTGCAAATTCTCTTCGCTCATTTACTTATTACTATCGAATGAAAGAAAAGAAGGGTTTGCATAGCATTGTTTAACATAAGAAGACAAGTTTGGAATATGGTTGTTAATTTTGTTAAAAATTATGTATCCGTGTAAAAAGTTGAATGCACTTTAAATCTATTTTTAGTAGTACTTTGTCTTCTGGAAAATTATTTGTATATATCTTTTCAGCATGCGCTACACTTTCGCAACGATTTGAGGTTGCAAAACCAAACTGTAAAGGCATGAACAGATATCCTAAATTATCTTTTATACTTTTACAGCAAATTTTAGCTGTTAACCGTCGGAAGACAGTGCCTATCGCAATCGGTCTAATTCCTCCATCTTTTTTTTATCGCGCATAATGATGCTTCGTATAAAATAGGACAAATGTCATTTATAATTTTTCCAGGTAGCATTAAATTTCATGGCAATGTTATGGATTTCAAAAGTTGTTGTGCATGAATGTCTGTAGAAAAACTTAAAAGGTCTTGTAAGTGAGAAGGGTGGAGAGACTCCATGCCACCAGGATGTATAGGTCGAAATAGCTTTTGGATGTTTTGGTTTTAAATTTTCAAATGTACCGTTGTCATATTCTGAGAATGTTTCACCGGAACATAAAATTTTGATAGCAACGGGAGTGGTCGCCATCTGATACTTTTGAAATAACTTGCTTGGAAATCCATACATCGTCAGCCAAAACCTTTTTGTTATGTAAATTGTTCTTATTATCTTCTGTAATTGAGAATTTGTTCAAATATCTAAAATTGTTTTTAAAACAGTATCAGATTTATGTTTTAATCCTAAATTGAAATAGCCAGTATTTTATATGTAAATCAGAAAAAGTTTGTTCAAGTTGGTACGGTATTTAATTTTACCCATTCATCTATAATTTCAGATAATTTAGCAGCAAATTTCGGTTTAACATTTTTCGGAATACGTATATTACTCTTCCTTTTTAGAGATGCCAAAAGATTATTGAATTTCCACATATCTTTATTAATGTTTGGTGAATTAATGTTACTGGTGTGTAACGTGCCAAAAAGCCTTCTTAACGTTATATTTTACATTATCTTGATGTTAATACTATCGCATCGTCCAGATGTTCAGTTTAAGAACGTATTAATGTCGTTAGATTGAAGTGGGATGATAGATGTTAATGCACTTAGATTGGAATAAAAGTCAACGAAAGTCAGTCGAGCGTTAGCCATGTAAGGGAGTAGTGTACTACTGGAAAAATGTTGCAATCGGTCGTGTGTTGCAAAAGTATTTTTGTTGAAGGTGATAATTATGCAACATTATAAAAAATTGTTGTAAGAGCACGTTACTAGTATTTGTTTAATCAGTTTAAACATAATCGTAGTGTACGCTGAGTGAGTTTTTTGAAAGTAGTGCATCATGTTTAATTTTAGAGGTCTTGTAATTCAGGTTAACGTGAGTTAGGTATTCGCCTTTGGAAGCTGCATTTTTAAAAAAGTTTTCTTCAAAATACTTCTCTAATAAATTTTATTTATACAGAAATTACAAATTGATTTTTAATCTACAAAAACTGTTCTAAATATTCTAAGTTAAAATTAAGTATTAATTTAACTAATTTATGGCGAGTAGCCCGAACAACCAACAATGCTAAAGTTGTGAGGCTCAAAACTGACTGACTTCCTGGGGCTCTCCAGGGTATTTATGTTGTCCCTGCCCCTCACATTTCTCGTGTGAACTGCAGAGCTCATGTCTGCTTATTTCTTTATTCATTAATACAAAGTAACAATCTTAATTCTAATAATAAGTTTCTTACAGTCTATTGTGACCTGCGCCTGTAGAGTCAGGTTACGTCTAGAATTCATTGTATTCACATCCGTTTTCATGTCTTCCGTCTGACTTCTATTAACCTTTATTATTATCTATCCTATATATATATATATATATATATATATATATATATATATATATATATATATATTTTCATTTCGTTTAATATAATAGTACCGATTGTGTAACGGTTATTTCGATTTATTTTCTTTACTCACTACCCGTAACGAGAAATAAGAGTATCATTGCAGGTGTTGTCTATAGTATTCAATAAATACACAAATGGCCGAATTTCTACTTAACATTGGCGGACCTTTTAAGAAGATACTACACCCAATGCTAATTGAGGATGTTCACCTACTGAAACTAACATGTTTCTGGCTACTTGATAATGAAGGAATTCGGGCATTTGTTTATTTATTTTTCATCTTGGTTTTTGACTAAGTTTTTAAATATTTTGTCTGGTAACACCATCTATGCTGATCATGTTGGAACTTGTAAAAGTTACCGACGGTTAGTTGCTTACATTCGAGTATAGAAGACGCATGAGAGACTGTTTGTATTATAAATACACCTTGATATGTGTATAATCCCAAAACTTTAGTTGGTTGTTTTGCAAAAAGGGATGCGTCCGTCTGATGATCTGCAAGAACAGTGAAACCGGTCACGGGCTTTTCTTTTTGCAAAATAACCAACAATTTATATTGATTTTGGTTTTCTATGCTCGTATTACTTTCCCCATGTCAGGTAAAATTATTCATTATCATGTAGTATTCAAGTCAAGATTGTTCCTTTTTGGTATGTTATTATTTTTATAAACTTTCCTTTATATGTATTCTGCCGTCATAAGCATAAACACAGTAACTAAAAAAAAATATGAAAAATGAGGTTACAATCATGTTAGCAATTGTTATGCTCTATTCTATCACTATACTAAGTAAAAACACGATTAAGTTACTGTTAAATGCGGTAGCAAAATTACGATAGGTAACTAGGAGAGGAAAGTGGACATGTTTATAAATCAATAAATGATAATAAACAAAACAAATAATTATTGCTTCAAACACTTACCTTTTTTAGACAATAGCGAAACGAAGCACAGTTATCGATGGCGGCCGTTCAAACGGAAAGCGATAGTTGACTGTATGATTACGTCCGTCTAATACGGAATACGAAAGTCGACTGTGTTCCTATCTTTTCCATGGCAGGTGATAACAGGTTCTTGCACAGGCAAAGGACAGGAAAGTTTATCGCTATCGAAGCATTTACGATAGGCGTAGTGATTGAAGCAATTACACGGTATATGCAATGACATTTGAAATATACCGGGCGGAGGTAAATAATCAACAAATTACAAACGCCATAACACATTAAGAGGTAGCTTATTTACCATATAAACGAAACAGTTACTCTAATCCCGTTAAAATCTAATTCACAGAACCCAGTCGCTTGAAAAATGCATACCTATGCTAAACAAAAGCACCACGTTTGAAGTATAATAAGAAAGAACACAATATGTGCTCGCTTAGTATTTAAGAGTTACTATGATTTTGCTAAGCAATTTAGTAAAGAATAAGGAAGGCGCGTGGTATAGTGTGCTATAAGTTTAGTTTTTGAATAACTTTAATTAGTAAACTTCTGAAACTTAATACATTTATTAATCATCGAGTCACAGGTAAGTATACTTATTTCAGATATTAATTTGTGCATTATATTAATCAAAATTAAATCTTATAAACGTGAGGTTAGAGAAATCAATATAACATATCGCCCTTATGATGAATTTAAAAAGCTTCTAACTTAAACAATTATTGTACTAAGAAAATTTACAGTTATTTCTCAAAGTATTTGCTGCTTTATATAATTTTTAACAGATGGTAAAAATTACTTGTTGCGTCATCATCGAACATTTATTGGAGTTGGTGACAACGAATACTATTTGTGCGGGTATCCTGCAGTTTCGTGAAACATTTATACCGACAGTGAAAGTGCGTGAAGACAGTCGCATTCGAACCCTTGCAGAAGACGGTTGTATGAGAGCTTTTGAAAGCGACACCGACACCCAAACGTGCGTGTTATTGGTTGTTTTTAGTTATTACATAACCGCTACACCGCCATTGGTATTGCTACAAAAAGCAATTGGTCCTTCCCTATAATTAGCATATTTATATCACCTCATTCACCCCATAACAAGCCATTGGTCCTAATTCGATCCGAATTAACTAGTCCTATGTTAATACGCATGTCCTAAATTAAATATTATTTTGCATTTCAGCGAGCGTTTTTTAATTAATGATTTAGCTTTTAAATTTGTGTTCAAACCCCATATTTAGCGGGTTAAAATATGTACAATATTAGCTACATACTTTCGTTAAATTAAATAAGCGACTTCGCCGTTTAGTTACAAACAAATACTTTAGCATCAAATTTGTTAGTTTTCAGTCTTAAATTCATTTTAGCGGCATAAAACACAAAGCAACCTGAAAATTATAATTCGCTTTATACTTCTCAAATAAGAAAGGTAAAGGGATTTTCTTTGTGTAAAAGCCGTTACGCGTTTTTAGTAGCACATACAACCTTTCAGTCGGTTTACAACGTAAACTATTGAACACATTTGCAGGAGTAATAGAATGTAAAAGCTGCATTTTTCTTGCAATATGTTAAGCCACATGTTTAAACGTTCCTGTGATCTTTTGATGGTAAAAGCCGCGCGGGTTTAAACTGTAAATCTTATCTTTAGGCTTTGTTTGACAAACCAGTAGGTTTTCGACGTATCGCTTAAGACCACATTGCAGGCCAATAGTCATAAAACGTGATTTATTGGTTTATACGCTATCTTACATTTTGGTGCCTTGAACAACTCATAATATTTTAATATTTCTCAGCGCACATCTGAGCGTTACCGTTTTACAGCATTTTTATAGTGTAGGCCTTTCAGAATAACTTTCAGAATGCCTCCGAAGAAAATACAGGTAGCCGAGCTCGAATTGCTTAAAATACGCATTATGGAAATGTGGGAACTGGGTAACGCTATACAAAGTGACCCAACTTTAAAAACGTTGTTCCTTATTCAAACAAGGGGAGTAAATGACCTTTACAGAAATTTCAATACAATTTTAGTTGCTGTCTTGGCGTCCTGTGACGAGGTAGAATCATTAAATTACAACGCTTTACGGAAGGAAGTAGATTCCGCTTATTATTGCATACTGCTGCATCTCGAAACGATGCAAGAAATGAAAGCACCACAAATCATTGAAAATGCTCCAAGCAGCACGGGATCAAAATTGGTACCGTTAAAGCTCCCACATTTTAATAATGAGGTAACGGAATTCACATCCTTTATCGATTTATTTGACAGTCTGGTCTATAATAACGCGTCGCTGTCCAATATCGAAAAATTAAATTATCTTATCAGTTGCTGTAGCGGGGAGTCTTTCAAAATCATTAAATCGGTACCCATTTCGGGAGATAATTTTATCATTTCATATAACGCCTTGCGTGAGCGATTTAGCAATCCGCGTTTATTGGCAACTTTGCATTGGAAAGCTATGAAAGACTTTTCACCTTTAAAATCAGAAGACCCTAAGAAACTTAGGGCACTTATTGATTGTTTTTCAGAGAACCTTGCTGTTCTAACTAACTTAAAGTTTCCCACTGAACATTGGAACTTTATTCTGGTCGATTGTCTTTTAGAAAAACTCGATCCATTCACTAGAAAACGCTTTGAACTCCAATCGGATCCGAAGCAAATACCCAATTTCGATGATTTGAGATATTTTTTAACTCAACAATGTGCAGCGTTGGAAACCTTTTCTTCCACCGCACCTGTTTCTTATTCGACGACTGTCCATACAGCTCACACATCAGTGCTTTAGAAATCCTCAGCGTTTCAGTTTAAACCAAGAGTTTCTTCTAACGTAGTTTCACTGGATACACCAAGTAGCTCTAATGACTCAAAGAATTCATTTTCGCACCATTGTCCTTCTTGCAAAAGCAATCACTTAATTTACAGATGTCAATCGTTTCTAAAGAAAACTCCGACGGAACGTTTCGACATTGTCAAACGCTTACGCCTTTGTTTAAATTGCTTACCAACAGACCATGCGTCCATGCAATGCAAATCTTATAATTCCTGTCGAACTTGCGCCAAGCCGCATCATACCTTGCTACATTTTAAGGCGCAACCTGCTTCTAGCCGTTCAGCTGAACCGATCGCTACACCTATGCATAAAAATGCCAATAGGACGCAGTCAGCCTCTCCTATTCCGGCAAATGTTTTGTCTTCACAGACGAATTCAAATCTTGGGGTTACTGTCTTACTCTCCACTGCTGTTGTGGAAGTTCAAGATCGTTCTGGTAGATACAAACCTATCAGGGTATTCTTAGACCCTGGCTCCCAAGCTAGCTTTATTCGAGACGATTGCGTGAGCAAACTTTGGCTTCCACGCATACGTTCTCAAGTTCCGATTTATGGACTTGGGCAGACAACTTCAGCAGTCACTAGGGTGCCGTCAGCTGCACCATTCGCTCTATGTTAGACTCTGAAAAATCTCTAGAAGTCACAACTTTGTGCTTTCGTCAATATCTGGCAAATTACCTAGCGTTGAAGTTCCTAATAATTGGGAACACTTATGCGGCCTGCACTTTGCAGACCCGACCTGGAACTCTCCAGGAACTATTGACATGCTCCTTGGAGCAGATGTTTATCCGTTCATCATCAATGGCGGTGTTATACATGGCAAATTTCTTCAGCCTGCCGCCATAAATACAATTTTTGGTTGGATTATTATTGGTCCCACAAAAAGCTTGCAGTCTGATACTGTCCAAGCATTTTTTACTTCTGTAGAAGATCCTATCGACCAGACCCTAAGGCGGTTTTGGGAGATAGAAGAGTTGCCATCCAAGCCTTATACTTCTCCGGAGGAAGAAAAGGCAGATTTGATTTTTGAAAACACGTTTTCTCGTGACCCTAGCGGTCGTTTTATTGTTGCGTTACCGTTCAACGATACTTTGCCCGTTTTTGATAATTGCTTTGAGATGGCTAAAAAAAGACTATTTTCGTTGGAGCGCAAATTGCATGCTCAACCGGAGCTACGCGCCCAATACAACAATTTCATGCAGGACTATCTTGATGCGGGTCATATGGCATTACTCGATTCTCCGCCCGTTGGGAACGATAATTATTTTTTACCCCATCACCCTGTGTTTAAAGAAGAAGGTCAATACTTCTAAAATTCGTGTGGTTTTTGACGCCTCTGCAAAAGCTAAAAACAACGTGTCACTGAATGACACTCAATTGGCCGGACCTAGTCTCCAAAATGATATTTCGTCAATCTTATTGAAATTTCGTACTCATCGTTTCGTTTTTACTTGTGATGTTCGCCAAATGTATCGACAAATTTTGGTTACCGAAAAACATCGAAAGTTTCAATTAATTGTTTGGCGGTTCTCCGCAGAAGAACACATTCAGACTTATCAGCTTAATACAGTGACCTATGGTATTAAGTCATCGCCTTATCTTTCATTAAAAACTCTTCAGCAATTAGCCATTGACAAAGGCAAAAGGTTTCCGTTAGCCGCTGAGGCTATACGGTCAAATCTATATATTGATGATTTCGTCGCCGGTGGAGATTCTATACAATCGGCCCGCGAAATTAAAGATCAACTTATTCGACTTTTGCATTTGGCTGGTTTTGAACTTCGAAAATGGAGTTCTAATTCAGCTTCTATTTTGGAAGGCATTCCGTCAGATTTTTGCCAATATACTTCTCTCGATTTCGATTCTGACGAATCAATAAAAATATTAGGTCTTCAATGGTCACCTACAGAAGATATTTACTCATTTCGGGTTAAACCATTAAACCCAATATGTACAAAGCGCAACATACTATCGCATGTTGCCAGAATATATGATCCATTAGGGTTTTTAGCCCCACTAACACTTTTTGCGAAACGCCTAATCCAGCATCTGTGGATGTTAGGTTTAAATTGGGATGACATCCCACCAGCAGACATTTCGTCTCAATGGCAGCAGTATCAAGAAGAGTTGCCGTTATTATCGTCATTAAAGTTACCACGTTGTTTACCCCCTTCGGATCCTTTTACTTGTCATTTGCATGGGGTTTGCGATGCTAGCGAGGTAGGGTATGCAGCGGTAGTGTATTTTCAGTTCATAAATCAAACTACTGGAGAAATAACTGTACAATTTGTAACCGCTAAAACAAAAGTAGCTTCAATTAAGCGCATTTCAATTCCACGTTTGGAATTATGTGCCGCCGTTTTATTAACCGATTTACTTTCTTTTACCATTCGGTCTTATCAAGGCTTGATTAAAATCTCTGATGTTTCAGCGTGGAGTGATTCTACTGTCGCTCTCACTTGGATACGTTCTCCACCTTTTCGTTGGTAAACTTTTGTGGCAAACCGTGTTAGCCACATTCAAGAAATCATTGCACCTAGTCGATGGTTTTATATTAAATCTTCGCATAATCCGGCTGATCTTGCATCTCGGGGATTAATGCCAAGCGCGGTTATTTCATGTTCGCTATGGTGGGCGGGGCCTGAATGGCTTCACTACCCTAGTGACTCGTGGCCGCCTCAACCAACATTGTCAACCTCAATTGCTGAGGTAACTACGGAAAAGAAGATCCTAACATTTGTCGCTCAAACAGATCCAAACGTCATTGACATTTTACTAAGTCGCTTTTCATCGTTATATAAAATCCAAGGCATCGTGGCTTACATTTATAGATTTTCTAAACCCATGGCTCAACGTCATGCGGGTCCCTTAACAGACATTGAATTACACAATGCTCTCATGATTATCGTTCGGCATGTACAAAGTGTTACATTTTCAAAGGAAATAGCTTCGATCAAGGCAAACCGTAAATTACCTAAAAGCTTGCGAAAACTTTCTTCATTTGTTGATCCACAAAATATCCTAAGAGTAGGTGGGCGCTTGACACATTCTTCGCTTTCCTATTTCGAAAAGTTTCCTGCGTTATTGCCTCAGCGGCACCGATTAACCGAACTTATCATTCGGTCAACTCATGAAAGGTATTGCCATCCCGGTGTTAATACCACAGCGTATCTTATCCAACAGAATTTCTGGATCCTTTCTATTAAAAATTCAATCCGAAATTATTTATCATCATGTCATAGATGTTTTCGTACCAAACCGGTCCTGGTAACTCCTTCTATGGGAGACCTACCGGCAGCACGTATTACCCAAATCAAACCGTTCAGTATTGTTGGTGTTGATTTTGCTGGCCCTCTTTTAATAAAGGCTAACCGCCTACGAGGCTCTAAATCTCTTAAGGCCTATATTTGTATTTTTGTTTGTTTTGCCACTAAGGCAGCACATATTGAACTTGTTTCGGATTTGTCGGCAGACGCGTTTCTTGCCGCTTTGCGACGATTTATAGCACGTCGAGGACGCTGTTCTCAAATATTTAGCGATTGCGGTACTAATTTTGTAGGTGCCTATCGTCAGCTTACGAGTTATCTGCATAGTGCAGTAACCTCAGAAAGGATAAAGTGGTCGTTTAATCCACCTAGCGCCCCTCACTTCGGTGGCTTGTGGGAAAGCGGTGTTATGTCGGTAAAGACACACCTAGCTCGCGTAATCGGCGAACAAAAACTTACCTTTGAGGAACTTTACACAGTTCTTACTCAAATTGAATCTGTTCTAAATTCAAGGCCACTCTGCGCTTTGAGTTCGGATCCAAATGACTTGCGTTGCCTAACACCAGGTCATTTCCTAACTATGGAACCTCTTTCTGCACCACCAGATGAGGACCATTTAACCAACGTTTTACCATTACAGAGCAGGTGGAAACTCCTGCAAAAACTCCATCAAGATTTTTGGGCTCGCTGGAGCCATGAGTACTTACATACTCTGAATCAGAAGGTTAAATGGCACTCTAAGGTAGGTGTCCGACAAGTTGAAAAGGACTCTATTGTCCTCATCAAGGACGACCAGCTTTCTCCACTTCAATGGAAGTTTGGTCGTATTATTAATACTTTTCCCGGTGCGGACGGTATTATACGTGTCGCTGAAGTCAAAACTGCACATGGCACATTAAAACGACCTTTGGTCAAACTAGCGCCGCTACCGGTATTTTAATTTTATTTTATGTTTAGATGTATATACACATTTCTTACATGTATAGTAGTATATTATTTTTACATATTTGCTTATTTACATATATTTTTTTTTATATTCTTCATAGTTGGTAATATCGCTCGCTGTAGTGTACTACCCTATCTTTCGTTACCTGTTTTCCTAGCAAGGTCAAATCCCATGTGATTTCCTTCACCCAACCTACTTCCCTCCTTTTCAAAATTCTATGAATTTGGTGGGCGGTATGTTGCGTCATCATCGAACATTTATTGGAGTTGGTGACAACGAATACTATTTGTGCGGGTATCCTGCAGTTTAGTGAAACATATATACCGACAGTGAAAGTGCGTGAAGACAGTCGCATTCGAACCCTTGCAGAAGACGGTTGTATGAGAGCTTTTGAAAGCGACACCGACACCCAAACGTGCGTGTTATTGGTTGTCCGCGAAGCTTTTGTGTGTGAACTTTTATTGCCCACAGCGGCACAGGCTTTAAGGTATTTATACCCTTCCTTAAGTAGTTGTTGTAGTTGTTTTTAGTTATTACATAACCGCTCCACCGCCATTGGTATTGCTACAAAAAGCAATTGGTCCTTCCCTATAATTAGCATATCTATATCACCTCATTCACCCCATAACAAGCCATTACTATTTACAAAAATACTAATAGACACAGCATTTTTATAAGCTGATAACAATTGCTTCTTTAAATAAAGAATACCTACAATATTATTTTCTTTTTCTTGAGATAAAAACTAAGATTTGCAGCATATCATTGTTTTCAGCTGTATATATCTTTATAACATTAGGCACATTGTTCTATTTTGTTAGTGCAGTTATATCAAGTGTGGTAGTATATTATTGTAACTCTACAAGATGGATCCTACTTACTAGGTTTCTTTTATTTTGTAACTATAAAGACTAATTACAATTTGATATTCAATTAGGTTAAAATTTCCTCTTGGTCAAGGAGAATTTTAGAGTTCTTTAAAATTGAAAATCAAACTGTAGAAACTCCTAGCACTCCAGCAGCTGCCGTCATTGAACCTTCCACCAGCAACTACAACGTCTCCAATGTTAAATCGATCAAGAATTCTATAATGAAGATTACCTGCCCGTTGAAATTATTAAGACAATGTTTTTGTGGAGACATTACTATCAGAACATTTAATCAAAATGGTTGACTTGAACTTGAATAATACGGAGGTTACTATAGTTAGCAACGAATTTCAAGAAACGAATATTCAATCAGGCAGTAACGAAAGAAATGTAGAAAAATGATACACTTCAGGAGCTCAATAAGGAAAATTAAAAACCACCTGGTAAGTTCATACTTAAATTATTATTTAATTATTATTATTATACAACTTTTATATTTAGCGGTCTATATTTTACAAAATTAAGGCAGCCAAGAAAAAGAAAGAAATACGACAAATCTTAAAAAGAAAGAAAAATGAAAAAAATGGAAGAATAAAAACAGAAACATCATGTATTACCATCTTGTGACGCAAACAAATGTAGGCGAATGTGTGAATCTAATATTACAAAGGGGCAGAGACATAAATTCCCAATTTTGAAACTTCAATTGAAAAGAACAACGATCGTTTATCTTAAGCAATTCAAGCAGTGTTAATGTTAAACACTCATCAATTTCGTCTAAGCGCAAAAGCATATACGTTTTTACGTTATGTGACAAAAACAGACAACGCCATAAGGTGTGCAAACATTTTTTTTTCTAACAACAATTGGATATAAAATAAGTAACGATTGGGTTGTAAATTCAGTCCTTAAGAAGACCAGCCGAAAAAATATAGATCAGCATATATAATCCTATTCTTTTTGCATTTCTCACTATAGACGGGAACATGCTCCTAAGTACCGTTACTTATCTAGCGATATTTCAATTACAATCATGTATAAGGACCTTTTGGAAAACTTTTCAAATGCACAATGTTCCTATGAGTTGTATTGTAAGTCTGTAAAGGAAAGAAAAATTAGTTTCGTGAGATTTGGAGAATGAAGACTGCGAAACATGCGCAAAGTTCCAATTACACAACAAAAATCACACTAAAGATATTGTGGAAGAAAGTCGTAATGAATGTCAAATTTGGTTGAGGCATATTGGACGAGCAACTAAAGCTAAGAAAAAATATAGACGTTGGGCTGCACAAATGCAAAGGTTTATTTTATGAATTCGAAACTGGTATCTGATTTAAATCAAATACATTTGTAAAAAAACAACGCATTTAATAAACTAGTCTGTGTTTACAAACTGAAGAATATTTGACTCTACAAGCTAAAATTTACTTGCTGAGTCGTTATAAACTACAAAATAGAAATTAGCACATATCGCCCATTATTTAAGTAAATGTCCAAACTGACGTCCTCCAACTTGAATACATTTTCGGACTTGTTTCTTAATCTGGTAGGTAATTTTTTGTAGAATAAACCTAGAATTGGCTAAGTCTCTAAAAGCATTCTCCATCCGCTCTCTTAATTCCTAAACAGTATTAATAGGTTCAGAATAATCTTTTCCTTTTAAAATACCCCAAATTCCAGAGCCCATAGTATTTAACTCAGACGACCGAGGTGGCCAATTAACCGGAGCATTTCCTGTACGTCCAATCCACCTGCCAGGAAAATTGTTACTTAACCACTCCCCTCCAGTTAATGCAAAATGAGGTGTTGCCCTGTCATGCATGAACCACATGTTAAGTCTTCAATAACAAGAAACATCTTCAAATAAACCTATTAAATGTTCTTTTAAAAAAGCTGTAGATCGCTCTTCAGTTAAATTTTCTTCCAAAATAAATGGTCCTATCAGCTGATTGTGTATTACTCCAGCCCAAACATTTATTTTAAATTTATGCTGAAAACTGCTGTTTTTCGTGAAATGTGGGTTTTCATCTGATCACACATGCTCATTATGCATGCTAAATATCCCATTTCTGCTAAAGGTAGCTTCATCAGTAAAAAGAATATTGTTAATAAATTCATTATCTATTCTAATTTGTCTTAGCAGCCAGTCGCAAAACTCGACTCTCGCTCGATTCGACTCGACTCCACATTTTACCTGAGAAACTCCCGTTTGTAGCGAAAGTCTTCTGGTACTTATTCCTGGGTTCTCCTCTACTAATTTTAAAACATTTTCTTACTTTCTCAATGTGCGTTTTACACTTTCACGATGTTGAGCAGCAGGTAAATCAGTTTCAGTTTCCCTTATCCGCTTATATACTGTCACAAACGCTTTTCTATTGGGAACAACGCGTCCTGCATATTTCTCTGCATATTTTTTTACAGAATTGCGTTGGCATTTTTCTAATACCAAATGCATGTCAGCACTTTCAAAGAATGTGTATGTTACAATTTTTGTGTTTGATTACTAACAAAATAATAAGTAATAAGCAAGCTGTAGTTACGTTTTGCACGAGTATAATTTTTGACTACTACACCGAGTAAGAGAAGCCTACTAGATTCAGCAAGAGTTTGTAATTATTTGTATTTCAATAGTAAAACTAATATGAAAGAAACATTATTTTTACGAAATATGTACATGTTTGCCAACTTACTGTATTTAATTTAAATCAGATACCAGTTTCGAATTCATAATACAAACCTTTGCATTTTTGAAAGAATTAATAATACTTCCGTCGTTTTCATGCATGAGTTGAGTATGACTTAATTTACAAATCTCGAAAATGGAAAGTTCTACAGAGATTAATCAAGGGTACCTTTTTGTGGCAAATTGTATGAGGAATAATTATAAGCTTTAATTTTATGAGATACAGGATGTACAAAAAGTATAGGTTAAAGTTGTTTGATACCCCCTTATTCTAAGCCAATGGATTATTCTATTTTGTCTAAATGAAAATATTCTATAAAACATATACTTTTCAGTATCACTTCAGCACCCTGTATAATGAAAAAGGGCGAATTAACAGAAATCTGTTATCTAACTTTCCTTGATAACTCGTCAAGATCTATACATTGCCCAATTTACGGTACTGTATTCTGAAACACCCTATATATATATATATATATATATATATATATATATATATACACGCCGCACTGAGAGCGTCACTATAGAGGTACATACTGTAATACAGATACAGTAATTTGTAAACTTGAAACAGTTCACTTACCGTCCTTTTTAATTTTGCCTGGCTAGCTCGACGGAATTGACGGAGTTTTCAAAGTGAGATCAAACATCGCAATATTACAAAGCATTTATACAGCCTGAAATATTTTCTCTCATACAAAAATATTTAGAAATTTACAACAGTATTACTTTCAAACATAAAATAATTTTTAAGAAGTATTTATTACAAAAAAAATTTGTTGCTTACCTTATTTCAAATTTACAGAACAAAATTTCTTTTATGGATGTTTTACCTGGTTATCTATATTGCCACGCTTGTAAGGTTTGTTAAGCGAAAAAAATTTTTGACAGATAATTTATTAAAAGGTCAGAGTATTTCGAACTCTGAACACAAACTCCTGGTAAAAATTCTTTACACAAAGAAAAATTATCTTAAACTAGATAAAAATACTCAAATATCGGTTACAAATAAATCTAAAAATAATACTTGCAGAATCCACAAAAATGTTCCTCGTAATTAAAAATCTTCTTATTTTAAATTGACGTCAAATCAGCTCACAAGCTATCCTACATTTAAAAAATCCTCATTTCAAACAACAGTCACTAAAGTACATTTTTGGTTAAATCTTCCTTTCGACTATTTATAAAATTTAATGAAATAGCGTTATGTTGAAGAATTCTCTCCTTATTGTAATTAATAAATTCCATTTTTGTATTATTTGCGTTTAAAAAACATCACTTCTATATTCATTGCAACCTCACAACTATTAAATTACATTATGCTTACTGCATACTTCAAATACTATCTTTGAATAGCAACAGCTCGGACTTCCATCAAAATAACATTTCGCGATATAATTTCAGAATCGAATGCAACAAATTTAATCAGTGAATGAATGAATGCTCGAATAAATAAACGCTTCTTTATATACATATTATCCGTTTTCTAGAATGCTACTAGAAAAATGTGGAACACTATGATGCAAGGTTCTCAGAAAAACCCATTAGCGTCTAAAATAGCGGCATTTATTACCCTGTTATTTGGTTCCAGTTGTTCGTGACGCGCTGTTTGTCTTTATATTACACATACTATTATTGTGGCGTCGTATACTAATGCTAAAGATAATCAATTTCTTGAATTTTGTGGGTTTTTGCGTTCCAGCCGCTTCTAGGAATAAAATGTTTATTTATTAATAAATTATTTACGTAGTTTTAAATCCCAATGACTCACTGTTTTATATTCTAGAAACCTCTTTATTTAAAATAAATTGTTATAATCCACGGGATAATTAATTTGAACTTTAATTGCTTTTTAATGCAAAAGGGTTGCATTTTATAAAAAATATTTGCGTTCGTGTTTCAGTACACAAATTTAGTATGAAAATTGAGGTTTAAAATACACATTGAGTACAGTTTCTTAAACTAAAAGCGTAAAGCTGTACTATACTATGCTATTTACTGCAAATAAAAGAATATTTATATATACATTGATTTGTGTTTGCATTGAAATGCGTTTTACGGAATCTTACAATTAATTATTGCTACATACACAACATACGTTACTTGCTATTTATTTACAATACGCCTATATAATACAGGGTAAATATTTATACACACGCAATTTGCATTTTTGGCCTGTACTGTAATGAATAAAAGTACGTTTGTATTTTACATAGCGTAACCATGAATTTACGGAAAATTTTATTTTTCCGGATCCTATTATATTTTGGTGGGATTTATTTTTAGAATTTGGGTTTCATGACTTCACGTGACTCCTTACACGTCATTTTCCTCCAAATCAAAATATAAAATTCGAAGTCTGCGTTATTTTTCCGCATACATGAGTAATTCTACTATTTTTATTTGTAACCACTTGCTATTTATAACTAATTCTATAAACTTTATAATACACAAGCATAATCTTTTCATACTACGTCTTTTCTCTTTAACAATCCATGTATTCCTATCTTATAATTAACTAAACTTTTCTTAACTCTATTCTTATATCATTTACAGTCTAATATTTTTATCCTTTATTTCAAACTTTTCATATTTACACACGCTCGCATCAAGTTTCATTTCAAATAAAATTCTCTTCACTATCATACATAATTCAACGTATTATAGCACATTCCTTTCTAAACTATCACAATCTTGGAAAAATATGGGGTATAAAATGTTCATGAAGTTGTCCTATACTACTTACACCGAAAAAATTATGGTTTAGAATCTCTATATCTAGCCTACTTGCATTATTTTCTAATTACATATCTTTCAATTATTCTGTATTAAATGCAAAAACTTCAGTCTTAAATGGTTTACTATCAATAACTTCTTATTTTATTTTCACAATCAGTAGCAATTCTTAACTCTCTATCTTCCAATTCATACGATTCCACTTTTAACAACGATTCTATTTCATTCTTAATTTCACTTGGACATATAGCAACAATTGATTCCTCATCACCATTATCTTCAAATACTTTACACTTATACTATTAACTCCCTCATCCTCTTTCATTTCAATAATTTCTTTCTTTTTGCTTCGTTTCCAATTCTTTTGTTTTCCTACACTTCCAATTTCTTTTTACATCCGCATATTTGAATTAATGTTTCGGCAAACAAAACGCTACTCTTCCATATTTATACTTCTGTTCGTTTGGTTTTAAAATATATTTGGAATGGATGTGTCCAATATTAACAGTCTGGTGGTAATTTATTACACAAACGGTTTTTTGTTACACCATTAATTAAATTTTTGCAGGAATTTCTTGAAGGTGATGATCTACACGAATTCCCGGTTTTATTTAGTTTTAGCAGTAGTTCTTCAGATTCAGATGATGATGATAATTTAATAGCAAAGAGGAGAACTAACTGTCTATGCTAGAATTGAAGATAATGTGTGTGACAACTGAGTATGAAGATTCACAATTTAAAGAAAATTTTGGAGTTCGAAGAGCAACCATGGTGTATATAAAAGGTTTGATTTGAATATTTATAATACATAGATAATGATTGTAATGAAATTTTTACAAATTTGATTATAAGGACAAATATTTTACTTCTCCATAAATTTGGACGTCCTAAGGTGGATGCTAATACCGCTTTACCCATGACCCTGTGGTTTCTGGGAAATACTGAAACGTACCGACAAATATCCGAAAGATTTGATGTAACAAAGAGTTGTGCATATACAATAATCAACAAAATTGTTTTGTTTTTTATTGAAAGAAGTTCAATGTTTATAACCTGGCCAAGAGGTGATGCAGCTGTAGAAATAAAAAATGGATTTCGTAAAAACGAGGAATTGAAAGTGTAATAGATGGAAGTCACATCAGAATTAAAAGACTAAGAATTCACCAAGAGGTATGTAAGTAGAGCATCTTCAATTACAATTGATACTTTCATTAATCGTAGTTATTGTGAAATTGTATTTACAGGCATATTGTAGTAGAAATTGGCACTACAGCGTATTACTACAAGGTGTGGCCAATCATAAAAAAGATGATATCTTTTGTGGGAAAGCTGGATCGATTCATGATGCACGTATGGTAAAACGATCAGCACTGTATGAAAAAGCCTATATCATGGACGAATCGTGCAAGAGACGTGTCTACTAGGATATTCTGCTTATCCAAGTTTGCGATGGTTGGTACCTCCAGGTAAAGATATAGGAGATCTGACTGAAAATCAACATCGCCATTCATCAACTGGTAGAATTCATATAGAACTTGCTTTTGAGCTTTTAAAAGGTCGCTTTCAAAGACTTAAATTTTTGAAAATAGAAATATAATGTTTGTTGTTCGTTAAGTTGTAGTAGAATGTATTCTACACAATATTTGTATCAATTTAGATGATTTAGACATACCTTATGAAGTAAATAGTGAGGGCGATAGTCATAATGAAAGCATTGTCTATTATAAACAGTTTGAGCAAAATTTTAATAAAAGAAACGAAATATTTCAGAGAATGTTTGCTTAAGGTATGAGATACTATCGTAAATTAAGAATAAAACATTTCATAATTATTTTGTATTTATTTAGGTTATAGTGTACAAGTTACTTAATTACCAGTTTAAATTTGTTATGTGTTTATTACATTTGTATATCTATAATAAACTTCTTATGAATATAGTTATTAGTACTGTTTTATACAAATAAGATTTCAATCTTCTACATATTGCATGAATTGTATTTTTATTGTGTAATAGTTTACATGCAGTATGTTTACTTTTTAGTTCGTATCTAAATTAAACCTAATTAATAACAGTATGCACTATATATTCTAAAAAAATATTCATCCCTTTTTTAAGTTTTTCTAAAGCTACAACTCTACGATCTTTATTGTCACGCTTTCTTTCCATTAGTTGTAACATTTTCTTCCTAACTTGTTCTCGTAATACGAGTTGCTCTCACTCTTGTTCTAAGTATTTTGTTTTTTCCTTTAAGCATTTTTTATGGTACTGCGTCTTTTTTTGGTGTATCCAAAACTTTTTCTTTCTCATCTTGAGAGGAATCTGGATGATTATTTATAGAGATGTCTGTGCTGCACTGCGACTGAGAATTACTCACTAACTGTGGTTTTACGTGTTTTTTATCCATAGAATGGGGATTGCTGTTATTTGGTTGGCATCCAAAAAATTCGTTCTTTAGATTAAAGTATAAATACCGAATAGGACTAGGACCTTTGCCAGTCTTTTTTTGTTATCTTTGGTTACCTAGTATGTTCTTATCAAATTTTGCCATTTTGTTATAGCAATCGGATGGTGAGACCATAATATTGTCAACAGACATAATGTTGGCAATGTTTTTTCATACCTGCTTTCTTTTCTTTGAATGATGTAAATCATCATAAAAGCTTTCAACCGCAACAATCAATGAGGCAGTATCATTATAAGACCAATAATGCTTTTGTGGTTGTCCCATGCCTGAAACTTCACCAGGTAATCCCAACTCAGGGTCTGCTTCAAGTTTGAGCACATGATTTTGTACAGTCTCAGGATTTTGTTTTCAGCAATAAAGCTTGAGCAAATTGCATGTCTATACACACTCTTTCAGCCTCTTATGGAGACAGATTGATAGAGTATTCAATATTTGTATCTGGATCTATCATCTGACTAGATGTATGACAGGCGAATCGGCGCCACATTTCCTCCAGCATCCACATTTCGTCATACATTCTGGACCAACTAGTTTTCTCCGACTAGCCATTTCATCTTTTAAGATATTTATATCTTGTTTGGTATCAATTAATATTAGATTTTTCTCAGCTACTCGAATTTCTAGGAATTTTTTAGATAGCATCATCCCCCAGTGTTAGCTTAACGTCTCTTTCGGTAGGTGTATTTTCTACTGATGGATTAAATACTTGATTTATCTAGTCAAACTTCTTGTATAGCCTTTTCTATAGCTTCTTTACTGTATCCACTTCTTCATTTTCTTATATAATTGCTAACTATGCTAACCATTACTGGTGGAGGTAATTTCACACTATGAGGTAATTTCACCCTATGAGGCGCTTTCACCCTATGAGGCAATTTCACCCTATATGGCAATTTCACCCCGAGGTAATTTCACCCTATAAGGCAATTTCACCCCATAAGATAATTTCACCCTAATCTGATGGAGATAAATTCGCTCTAAAATAACTAGAACTTATTTACAGAGTGGGAGATGCTCACCATTCGATAGATAAAAGTAAACTAACTGAAGCAGATCGCAGTAGCTGGGCACGATGCTCTCAGCGTCGCTATAGTGCCTTGTAACTCTAGAGTTTTCGGCTTGTAGATGTTGTTGTTTCTTGACTTATGGTGTTTCTAAGTTGATCTTCTTCAATAAATAAATAATATATATATATATATATATATATATATATATATATATATATATATATGTATAAATATGTAGGACTGGATCTCAAAAGACCTGCTCCTGGAATCCTCTTGATTTTCTGCGGTGGGCAGTTTCCCGGATCTTCCCCTTAGTTGTCCCCCAACTATACAGTATTCCGGATCCTGGGTCCACTGGCCTGTGGTTTTCGCCTAACAGAACTGGCTACTCGCCACAGGCCGCTCCATCGTCAGGTAGCTCGTCTAAACAGGACTGACGGATGTGCATCCCCGACGACTTCACTTGTGTACCCATTCCTCGGCACCCCGCATAGCTGGAGAACTCCCTCAGGGCGTCATCGGCGTCTGGGCAACAACTCAACTGAAGCAAATTAATTCATCGCTTTTATACTATTTTATTAAAAATATATATACAAAATAGTTAATTGTGAATAAATCTATTAACAAATTTCGTAAACGGATTATATTCAAACATTGAATCATGAATAATTAAAGCATTAGCCTTCGACGGTTCAAAATTTCTTGAAGTTTCTAATTTCATTCTTACATCAACCGTTGCGTCCTTGATGCTTTCAATTTGATGACGACAGTCGATTACAAAGACAGGTGATTCCTTAAACTTGCTATAGTTCATTAAACATTTATTTGGCGATTTGTTCGGATAGTATTTTTCCATAAAAGATGCATAAAACAGATACGCTGGCAAGTACTCGTTCTGTTCGAAATCCAAATTTAATCGACCTTGAGGGAACGCCTGAGAGTATAGATATACTTTGACATTGGTTATATTGGCATTCGTAAAGCTTGTAGCATTTTCTTCTTTCCTGTCGTACTACCCATTTTGCAACGCCAGTAATATCCACCGAGTCTTCTCTGTTTCGTTCGATACTTTAATTCTCCACACTTGCAACTTTGATTGTGTTAGATACGGTAATTTGCGTACTTCTCATTTTCTGAATGCGGCCATTGTAGATGATTGATTTTGTATTTCCGAAAGCAGCAAAGCCTTGGCGAAGTCACTTAATGTTATATGCGGAACTTCCCATGAAATACGTTGTATTTTGAACGTTACTATATTTCGGATCGACTTATATCAATTTACGTCCGACTTAGATCTAATTAAAATCAGCTCTTGAGGCATGTTGACGATAGTTTTCTCGTAATATTCGAAAAACCCAAAAAAGGTTTTTAGCGGCATAGCATCACTAAACCGTCCATCTTGGAATATGGTATCGGGTTTCCATCTGGTAGGTGTGATGGACTTTGTTTCTGATTCTTCGAGGAATACAAGTACTTTAATGGTTCGCGTAATCCTCGGAATTTGACAGACATCTATTATTTGATTATTACCCAACTTGTATTGAATTTCCTTAAACAGAAAGTAGGGGGCATTTCTAGTAAACTCGTAAGCTTTAGGGTCCGGTTCTGCTGCTCTAATCGGATCTACATTTGTTGTTGCTTTTCTTAATGTTTCCGTAGGCTTATAGGTACCCCTTATAAATATGAAACTTTCATGGGGGCATGTGATGTTATCACTGCTCTGAATTTCAATTGAAATCCGATCGTTGTTTTCTGCCTTCAATGTAAAGGGAAGATATGTATAATAATCTTCTTTTATTATGGTTTCGTCTGATTTATAACTTCCAAACACATCCAATTTGGGAACGTCTTTATATTTAAGCCTTCCAAGTTTGACGTTTTCATTACCGTGGAGATCTAAGCTGCGTTTATTCCTGCCACCCATCATTTATAACTTTTAATCCTAAGGATTTTAAGAATCGTATTTCTTCTGCTGTAAGTCTCTGGATAACTTGAAACTTAGACGTCGTAGTCACTACTGCTCGTCTGGGGGTTTGGTAGCGTGTCTTATATACAAAATCGATGGACATTTTCAGCTGCCTCTTATTTCCACTCTAATAGAGTTGCATGTTTCCTGTGAAAAGTTTACCAATTCACCCAAATGATCAACCAATCTGATTGTAATATTATCAATTTCTGTCACGCCCAGTGGATAATATATAACGTAATTCGGTTCCTTTTCCAGATTATACCCAGGCGGTAGAGACAGACTGAATTCGAATATGCTGTGGGTAAGAAAATTGTTTCTGAACGATTCGGTGGTGATATTGGTTTCTACAAAAATGTTTGACACTGAAATTATGTTCACTTGCTGATCAGCGATATTTACAGTATCTGCGGCCAATTTGCGACTGGTAAAGCTTAAAATGCTACCAATATTGTTTTTACGGTTCGCCCCAAAATCAATCGGTAGACTGCTTCGTATAGAACATTTTAATGTATTATTGTTTGCGTTCAGTTTAAAATATTTCTCAATGACTGAACAATTTTTTGAAAACCCCCTGTATATATGCATTTATTTCTTCTAATTCGTACGATCTAGGTTCAATGTTAAAGTATAAGATGTTGTTTCCTGGATGTATGTTTTGCACAGTGTTACAAGTGTACAACCCCACTAAGCCCAAAGCATCTTCACCGTCTTGTTTTAATTTGATTGGTGGCTAAATGGTTCTCGTCGATATGATATTACCGTAGCCGAACACGCTCACTGTTTTAGCCATTGTCACTAAGAAACTTTAACACTAAATGCCCGCTATTATAAGTGTTGTAAGTCTGCTCCGGTACACTGTTGTAGTGAATTCTGCAACCTCGAAAATATCTCTTCACTTCTTCCGTTGGTCTCAAGTCTCCCGTAGTTGGTATGCGTGTGACTACTACGTCCAAGGTCTCGGGTTCGAATCCCGACACGGTCCGCTTGAAAAATGTTAAACGAGCATTTTTCACAAAAATATGCCCTCGTTCGGATAATAGGTAAAATGGAGGTCCCGTCTGTGAGTGTTGTTACGCACATTAAAGATCCCTACCTTGCTTGGAACAGCAAGGGTTCGGTAAAATTCAAAATTTTTCAAGTAAAAAAAAAGTCGCTTCCTGACCAATGTAGGACCTTCGGGTGGAGCATTGGAAAATCACATGTAAGGTCTCAAGTCTCCAAACGAATCGTAGTATAACACACTATTTCCGCGTTTTCAGTATCCCACCCAATGCGTACCTGATCCTTTTATGGTATCCAAATTAATCACACCCGACTCGTTGACACGCGGTCTAATCTTCTGTAACTGATCTCTAGAAAAAACGTTGCGAAAATTAGGAATGTTAGATGCGTAGTTCCTTATATCTACGTCGGTGAGAGCTCTTCGAGGTAACTTGCTTAGTTTTTGATACTTTTTTTACAAATGCCACGCCCCTGTTTGTACGACTTCAAAAATAATGCGGTGCCTTTTTTGTATGGTTTTAAAAACATTCCATTTCCTTTTTTCCCAACGGCAATGGCTTCCATAGATCTATTGTGTCGTTCACTCTCTTTAAGCTGCTCGTTGGTTATCTTGACATCATTTACTGCTTTAGCTATCCCCGCAGCACCGTCTATTAGGGCTCCTACAGCACTTAGTTCTGCAAATATCGGAATCAATGGTAGAAAACCCTCTTTCTGTGGAACGGGTATAATACGTGCTTCTTTCACCGGCTCCTTTTATAATTTTTTTACCAATTAGAATACCGACGTGTAGTAGTTTTTCAAGTTGTCAAAACCAACTCGGTCTATCGCAGATCGTATTTTCTTCAAGAATCCATCGTTGAAACTTATTTTTTTCTTTAAGCCCATACCCATTTTTCTCTTTGCTCTCATAGCGTTTGCCACAAAGCAAGCTGCAGCCTTTTCCCCAAACTTTGCGTCCTTAGACATAACTCTCCCCAGGCTCCTTCTTCTAAAATTTTATCTGCTCGATGTCTAGCTGGGAGATCATCGGGATACTTAAAGTATGCAATGTCGTGGTCCGTGCGCAAGCGATCCAACTCATTAGCTCCTTGATCACCTCTTGCTAATCGCTCTTCTAATCGAGTCCCAGGACCGCAGTACTGATAACCCGGAATATGCAGCTCAAACGGTAAATTGTTTTAGCGCTGTTGATCAAACCCTGCCCAGAACAGATAATCATGTGTTTACTCAATAAAATTTCAAACTATACTAAATAAATAAACAACAGCGAGCCTATTTATACTTTTTCAATTTAGGTTCAAAAAATGTACACTATATTATAGTTTCACAAACTACTTGAACGATATATTTACAACAACAATATATTTACAATAACAATATATTTACATCAACATCTTACGTCTCTTAAGCGGTGGAAGTGACCGCAGTTATTGTTTGTTACACTGTTCACTATAACTACAAACAGAGGCGTGAAAACACAGACTTCACACCAATTTCTCCGCTGTTGAAGCACAATTGAGCGAAATTGTTTACCTGCAACCAAATTCCTCAACAAAAATGTGCTTCTATATCGGGAGGTGGTGGGTTCTGTAGACAGTAGTTGTAGCACACGCGTTGATTATCCATGTTTAATGAATAGTTGTACAACACTTTATATGTAAAATAATCGTCAAACACTGGAAATTGGAATGTGTAGATAAAGAGGTATGGTTCTAGAGATCTTCCTTCCCAGACGAAGTTGTAATCAAACTGCCAACGTTTGAATCCTTTTAAAGGTTCTATTACATTCCCATCTATCCAATCACGCGTCAACTCTTTAAATAAACCAGAAGGAAGAATATTTTTAATGTACCCCCATTTAGTTTGAAACAAATATCGAACGCGATCCTTTGCAATTGTTCTCAAACTTGGTACTAGGCGGTTACACATTCTAAATTTGTTTAATTATTCCTACACAGTTAACACATTAACTACAACTGTTTGTGTTTGCTCACAACTGTCTTTTATAAGATATCCCCTCTAGTTATCACCATAACCGACATCTTCAAAATCCGACAAATTTAAACGTCTTAACATCCCTACCAATATTCTTGTACGTGTCACGTCTCGCACAAATATATTCGGAAAACGTATAACCAGCTCCAAAGCAGTTAGTGCACTCTGATTGAACTCGTTGTAGAATAAAATACTACCAATTCGAACATCGCCTTCAACCAAGACTTTAATTCGTTTCTCTCCTTCAGTCAGAGTAGTAAACCGATCGCCATCATTTAAATTAAAATTAGCAACAAACCCTCAAACCGCTCTCGCACGTGGAATAGTTTACGGCACTCTAATTCGTTCATAACTATTGAACTATTAACCATTATTATTTTTAACTGGAACGTTTCGTTCTCAGTTGATCCAGACACTGGTGATAGAGTGATAAAAACGGGTCTCCTAGTTGTATGTGTAGATCATCCATTTCGGGTGCATCATTTAATCGACTGTTTACCACGTCCCGAGAAAATACGTTAATTTGAAATTCCATTTGAAAATTAGTAAAGGCTATCCAATTCTCGTATGTCAATTCCAGAACATGGTTGATACAATATTTCTTGCTACACACCAATCGTAATGCGGGTTTTATTGTCTGGTTTATAACAAACCCAATTTCCACATCATGAGGGGGTTCACCCAATTTATTTAAACTATACGTAAACCTGTTGATTAGATTTTCAGTATGCGATACTTGTGCATTATTATAACCTACAGACTCTATTGCTTTGCACAGCTTTCACCGAGATGACTGAGAAAGGATCCTATACAGATCATTGTTTTAAATGTTTCAGGGTTGTTGTTGCGCATGCGTAAATTGTAAACGAGTCACTTAGAATGCGTGAGCGAAAAGTTAAATGGTTTACCGACGCGAATAGACTGGTTTGAAATGTAATTCAACACTAAAGCAACGTTGGGTTTCTTTTATTTAAAAGTGAACTATCTAATTATACCAATTGCGTGTAAAAGCACCGTGCGCTGCAATATAATCCAGTTTCTGTCTAGTCTTTGTTTATTTAAGAAGTTTTAATTTTTTTATAGAAAAAACCCAAGACGCTGCGGAGATGCATGGAGTGGGATGTGGAAGTAGCCAACTTAGCCGCTCACCAGCGCAGCAACCCACACAAGGCTAATGCTAGTCGCGTCCTGGATGGGGGTGTGTAAGTAGTAGCGACCGCATTCAAAACTCGAATTGCGACTTTCCTCATTAATGTCGGCTCTACAAGTATGTATTTTATAAGTATTTTGTTTTTACTTAGTTTGTATTTTTTACGTCTGTTGGACTTTCTCCGCGATTAGAAGGAGCGGTTTGTAAGCCTGGTCGGGGAGCAGCTACAGATTCCACATCCCTTAAGGTTAACTTGGAGGTGTTTGGTGGCTACATCAAGATGGGTGTGACAGAGGGTGTAGAGGATGTTAAATCCTTCAACACCCGAAACATGGTTATCACCTCCTCCAGTAACCTAAGGGAAGCCTACAACATCCTTATGGAGGCGATGTCTGCAAAGTCTGATGAGTTCCAAGAACTTGATTCTGGTTAGTTTTAGAAAATTATTAACTACATTTTAACTCTTAAATTTTAGGTTGGACGCTGAAGAAAGTGTTGTACCTAGAAGTGAATGCAAACAAGTACAACCCTTTACGTGGATCCTCATACTTGGAACTACTAAAATGGATTTGAAATACGAGAGCCGCTATTAATATACAAAACAACGATGCTGCATGCTTTGCGTGGTGTATTGTGACTGCATTGCATCTGACAGATCGAGATCCCCAAAGAGTCTCGAACTATCCTCACTACAGTGCAATATTGGACTTGAATGGTATAAATCTCCATAGGAATTCAAGAATAGACCCAAATTCGAGGAGCAAAACGATATAAGCGTCAACGTGTTTGGTGTACAAAGGAAATCGAGTGTGGGACTTCTGCATTTCACGCAAAGAAAGAGGACACGGCACGTAAACTTGTTATATGTTCAAGAAGGTGAAAAGGAACACTTTTGTTTAATCAAGAATTTAAATGGATTGGTTAGAATTCAACTATCTAAAGAACACATGCACAAGCGGTTGTGTGATGGATGTCTAATATATTTTCGATCGGAGGATGAGCTACACAAACGTGTGTAACCATGTAGTGACGACAATGCCGACTGCAGCCAAAAGTATATTAGAATTTATAAACATCCATAAGCAGATGACCGTGCCTTTCGCTATATATGCCGATTTTGAGAGCATTTTAAAACCTATTAGCGGCACAACGCCGAACATATCCACTTCATTCACCTATAGTATCCAGGAGCACGAACCGTACAGCTTCGCACATTACATAAAGTGTTCATATGATGAATCATTAAACAAGTTTGAGCTGTACAGAGAATCCGAAGCTGCAAAGGTCCTAATGCAGAAGTTTAAAGAAGAAGCCCACCGCATAGGTGAAATCCTAAAACAAATGTTCCGATGAAACCACTTACACCACTCAAAGAACTTCTTTTCCACGCATATCCGGATCGTGGGATTTGTAAGAAACCATTGGGGGATGATCGAGTGAGAGATCACTGCCAGCTAACAGGCCGCTTTCGCTTCGCTGCACACCCACAGTGCAATATAAAATACAAGATACCTTATTTCATTCCGGTGGTATTCCACAACTTAAGTGGTTATGATTCCCATTTTATTGTGAAAGAGTTGGGATATGACAAAGAGAGGGTTACAGTAATTCCAAATAATAAGGAACGCTTTATTTCGTTTACGATTATTTGGTAATGGAGAAGACGATTATGAGGTTAATGATTATGAAACCGACAATTTTACAGTTCAGATAAGATTCATTGATTCTCTACGTTTCATGATGTCGAGCTTGGATAAGTTGGTGAAAAATTTGGAGCCTAGGCAGTTTGTAGAGATGAAAAAATCTTTCCCTGACGATAAACATTTTGGTCTACTGACTAGAAAAGGAGTATTCCCATATAACTACATAACAGACGAATCTGTGTTGAACGACTCCAATTTACCACCAAAGGAAGCCTTCTTTAATGACCTAATCTCTACGGATATTACATTCGCCGAGTACGCACATGCCCAGACAGTTTGGAATACGTTTGTCATTTGTACGCTTAGGGAGTATAGTGATCTGTACTTGAAGACGGATGTGCTGCTTCTTGCCGATGTCTTTGAAAACTTTAGAGTCGTTTGCATCAAAACTTACGATCTTGACCCATGTCAATATCTAGCTGCTCCCAGCTTGAGTTTTGATGCTATGTTGAAATACACCGGTGTAAACTTAGACTTGCTCACAGATGTCAGCATGCATCATTTTGTAAAGAAAGGGATTCGCGGTGGTCTCACACAGTGCAGTCAACTATACGCTAGAGCAAATAACAAGTACATGGAGGATTACAACCCGACCGAGACTTCAAAATACTTAACGTATCTGGATGCTAATAATCTTTATGGGTGGGCAATGAGCCAGCACCTACCCATTAGTGATTTTAGATGGATGGATGATAAAAGATTGCTCTCCTGAAAGAACACATTTTGAATATACCTGAAATCAATGACAACGGCTATATTTTAAAAGTGGATCTGGAATATCCCAAACATCTACACCATACCCACAGCGATCTACCCTTTTGCCACGAAAACATGGTACCCCCTTCATCCAAATAAAGGACACCTAAATTGCTAGCGACTCTTCACAACAAGAAGAACTATATTATTCATTACCGTAACCTGTAACAGTGTGTGCGATACGGTCTCAAACTAAAAGCAATCCACCGGGTTTTAGAATTTACTCAGTCTCCATGGTTAAAGGCGTATATTGACTTTAACACCGGATTGAGGACGTTGGCGAAAAACGCGTTTGAAAAACACTTTTACAAATTGATGAACAATGCGGTATTCGGGAAGACCATGGAGAATGTGGACAAACGCGTTGATGTGAAAATCGTGACTCGGTGGAATGCTTTTGGCAATTGGTTGTGCGCGAGCACGCTAATTGCCCGACCTAATTTCCATAGTTGCACTATACTAGGGGAGGATTTGATTATTGTGCAAATGGATCGAGTCAAAGTTACTTACGACAGACCGATTTATGCAGGTTTCTCGGTTTTGGACCTTAATGTATGAGTTCCACTACGGCACGATGAGATCTTTGTATGGCAACCAAATCCTCCTCCTTTATACGGATATCGATTTGCTAGTGTACAGTATGGAAACCGAAGACATACAGTGATATTAGCGCAAACATTAAACATTTCGATACTAGAGACTATCCCGTGGATAATAGATACAATATACCGTTAGTGAATAAGAAGGTGGTGGGGAAATTTAAAGACGAGTTCAACGGTGACTTGGTGTTAGAATTTGTAGGTAGTAGGGCTAAGTCCTACTGTGTTGTAGGAGAAAAGGATATTGTCAAGAAAATTAAGGGTGTTAGCCGTAGTGTAGTGGTTGGGATTAGTGTAGATAGTTTTAAGGATGTAATTATTAATAATGGAGAGGGCCTCATGAATACGATGGTATCAATCCGGAATAAGAAACACGATTTGTATACATAGTTGATCAATAAAATTAGTTTATCGGGTGATGATAACAAGCATTACGTCATCTCCGGAAGCATATCAAACTACGCATGAGGGCATAAAGATATAAGATAGTTGCTATATTTGTATATATTTTAGTGTGCATGTATATAGTAGTATGTAAGTTAGTTATAAGACATACCCACTATCTCCATCTTTAATAATTCCTTCGCTCCCGACGCAATGTGTTTACCTCCATGCGGTGTCGCTGAACGGTAAAACATATTGTTAGATTAACGACAATATGTCTTATTGACCGAAAACACGTTTCCTCTCTTTTTAAACAACACATTAATCTTTTTTTTGTTACAGGTTACTTTCAACTGCTTGGATTCGGCTACACGAAGAAAATAAAATAATGTTATACTTTGCAATGTAAAAATTGTATTGTATTAGTTTATTAAACTGTAAATCGGATAAAATAAATTATTCAACTTTTGTGTGCTTAATTTCTTTGAGTTAATACTTCTAAGTGTTTGGTTAAAGGATGTTAGATGTTAAAATGGAGAGGTTATTAGAATTCGACTTTGATAAAAAATCTTAAAATTAGGGTAGCTGCCTGGGGGATGATGTTATCTAAAAAATTCCTAGAAATTCGGGTAGCTGAGAAAAATCTAATATTAATTGATACCAAACAGGGTACACTTATCTAGAAAGAAACAAAAAATAATCTTCTATATGTTCGCTAAAGGGTATGTGTGTAAGACGGTAAGAGGTGTTCAGATTTTAAATCCGTTTACAGATCCAGATTCTGCATAAAATTCTAGACTAATTTGATGTATCGTATAGCTAAAAATTTATAGCGGCGGTGAGAAATCGCTGCTAGTAAAAAATCTTAAAATGAGAGTAGCCCCCTAGGGGATGATGCTATGTAAAAATTCCTAGAAATTCGAGTAGCTGAGAAAAATCTAATATTAATTGATACCAAACAAGATATATTTATCTTAAAAGATGAAATGGCTAGTCGAAGAAAACTATTTGACCCAGAATGTGTGAGGAAATGTGTATGCTGGAGGAAATGTCGCGCTGATTCGCCTGTTATACATCTACTCATCTGTGCAACAACTCGGTCTATTTAGCTCATTAACTTATTTATAATAGACCTAACTAATTTTGGTGTGATAATCAATGCCCGATATTTAGTATTCTTGCACATTCAATAAACCAGAAAAAAAGTCATGTAAATGTAAACATAATCTGATTTATCAATCAATTCGTCCTATGCTGAAAACACGAATGCTCCCCACTTTTACTAAATTGAGATGAAATTTCATTTGGAAGGAGGCCGTGCTTAAGCGGGAAAGAGAGGCAGTTGTTTTCTCAAATCCTCTCAGTATGAGATGTCTAAAAAGAACGCGTCAAACTGCATCGCAAGTGAAGTGAGCTAATATTAACTGAGATGACTGGTAAAAATACACAGCTAATTTCTTATTGTTTAGACCTCCTTGCACTTGCCTCCCGCATTGCGAAACTGGCAGGGCCGTAGTTACGTCACTGATTTCCCCACTGGTGGCACCTTTCGGAACCACCATACTGAATGTCTACTATTTCAAATAGGCGAGTTTGTCCTTGTACTAATTTAATTTATGCCAACGGTAAATTATGTTGCCTACTCGTTTTTCAGATTACGACAATAAGCAAATTATAGAGTTAAAGTGTATAACGGATATTGTAATAAAAACAATGTGACTGCTGATAGTAACGTAGAATTATCGTTATGCAGCCGTGAACGCTGGGATTAAAACCTTTAACGTACCTAATTTATTGTATAACATAAACAACAATGATCATAAATCTTTTCGTACATGCATATCTAGCGGATGAGATAATATATGATATATTAATGGATACAGAGCATCTTTAAATGTGAATTATATGTAGAACACTAGGTCATGGATGGAAATCAGCCAATATCGCGAGATCCAAATCCTCGGCAGAGTGCAGGAATGTTATCTAAAATACTATTTATGTAAGTACAAGCCACAAATATTTCCCTTAAACAAGCACAAGTAATTCAGAAAATATTTTAGCTTTGCATTCAAGACAATCCGTGAAGGTTATAAAAACGAACTAAATTCCCATCAAATTTATCGAGTTCTACCTGATCAAAAAGCACAAAGCTTAGGAGATAAATTAGAACAGTTATGGGCTAACGAGCTTTCTAAACCACATCCCTCTATAATAAAGGCTATGCTTAAAATATTTTGGTTTCAATATATTCTTCTTGGTATTAGTATGTTTGTATTTGAAACGACTTTGCAGTAAGTAAAAAACAAGTAGATCAATCTAATCAGTTATATTTGATAGAGTATCTCAGCCAGTTTTAATGGGTAGAGTGATAGCATTTTTTGAAGCCGGTCAGACAGAAATATCCCGAGGAGATGCTCTCCTGTACGCCATTGGTCTAACTGCTTGTATATTATTCTTCAAGGTGTATGATCACCAATACGTTTTTTTATTGGCACAACTGAGTATACGGGCCCGAGTAGCGTGCTGTTCACTGTTATATCGAAAGTGCCTTAAAGTAAATATAAGCAAAACGCCAGAGTACGAATGTGGTAAGCTAATTACAATGATAACGAAGGATGTTAACGTCATTGAAGGAGCAGCAGATGCAGTACATGTAATTTTCTTTGAAGGGGTTATTCAGATTTTTGTTATGACGTACCTTATGTACGTACAAATAGGAGTATCAGCTTTATATGGTGTGGCATTTTTAGCAATACTCATAGCTCTTCATGGTAAATATGTTTTCTTATTAAATTAGCTTAAAAATAAATATTCTAAAGGTACAAAATCAAACTTCGCCTACTGAGTAAAATTTTACTGTTTGACCAAAATATAATATAAATCGGAGAGGCGGTACCATGATACATATTTCTTTAAAAGAACGTCCCCGAAAATTAAGCTTTAGATTGTGATCTTTTATGCACTTGATCAAAAAAGGCCTTACAATAATTACTCTTTAAACTTTGACGTAACTTACGGGAAACGTTAAAATCTATGTAGGGAGAAACAGGATATAAATATGTTAATCGCAATGTAACTGGAGGTAAGACCATTAAAAAACAAACAAGAACTGTCTTCAGTAACAGCGCCTTTCTATAATTTGAAAACAATTCTAAAAACTTTCCAAATTTATCTCAAAATTTTATTACAAATAATAGCAATGCAAATAACAATATTAATAATAATAATGTTAAAAATAAGAAAAATATTACTTATGATATTGGCAGTATGGGCATCGGTTAAAAATAGCCTTACGTACTGCCTACTTGCCATAGGAGGCGACTAAAACGGTGCTATACTCACTCTCGTTCTCCCTCTCTCTATCTCTCTCTTTCTTTCTGTCTCCTTTTCTCACTTCTCTCTCTCTCTCACACACACACACACACACACACAAACGCACACACCACAGACACACATACGTGCGTACGAACGTTCGAAGTGAAAGCACGTGGTTTTGTTTGCTCCGGAAATTGTGGTTTGGACCATTTATGTCAGTTTGCGCGTTTTGGTTATCTATTTTAGTTGTTTAATTAATAAAATTGATAAAAGTTAATCTGGTTAAACGTTCATCAGCTTGTATGCCATATTGTGTTTAAACAACTGCATCCTATCTATATGTTTCTTTATTCAATTTGTTTGTAAACAAACAATTATCAATATATTTCAATTGACTATGTTTATACTACAAGAATAAGAATTATTATCACCTTGTATTTAAGATTACAGAGGTGCGGAAATCAATGAACCCAAATTAGTATAAACTGATCCTCAACAAATTTCCGTTAGTACCAATCTGTTAGCATTAAAATTGGTTTGTTTTACTAAAATAATCAAAATAACCGTGTTTCCAAAACAGACTAAGCCAATAATATTTCTATCGATTAAAGGTATACAGGTTTTAAACTATTGTTTTGTTTATAAATTAAAGCATAAGATGTACTTGTAGGTAAATTTCCCTCTGTTGTGTAGATAGTATAATCTATGGTTTTCCGCGATTTAACCTTCAAGTACTTGGTGTTGCATGTGCCGCACTGTTGTACAGTTGTTTAAGTTATAAGAAGGCAGGTATATTATCGTAGTTATGGTGCTATAAACGTTTGAATTCCGCAACTGATCGACTGCTTTTCGTTCGCGCCATCGCCGCCGCTGCAATTTGTTATGGGTAAGTGCTTGAAAGTTCCGCTTAGATTCTCATTAATTTTGTTCATAACTTACACGTTCACTATTCTTCACCATCTGTATCTATCGAGATTACCGCAGAAAATTGATCCTATGAGAGCCGCTTGTGAATTAAACTTGCAAATAAAAACCGCCGCTTATCAAGTTGTATCGTTTCCATAGTTATTGTAGCCTGACAGATATTCGTGTCTTCTAATAAGTTGTAGTTCCTTCCAATGAAATGAATCATTATAGAGTATTTGTTATCAGTTTTCATAAGGTGCAAGTATTTGTTATCGCTTTACATTGCACCTTTGCTTTATTTGACTTATTTTGAGGATTTCGATAACGTTGCCTCAGTTTCGATAGTTTAATTAGCAAGAATTACGATCTCATTCCTAATACATGTCATACATTGGTTAAGTTAAATTTTAGTTATGGCGCAAAAACTGCAACACATTCACTTCAAGACATCTTTGACATCGCACACAAATATGAAAATGACCCCAGCCTGTTAGATTTGTTTCGCCCCTAATACACATCGATCGACGAGATACGAGAAAGTTTTTTGTCCAACATAATGCCATAATCGCTGCAATCGCATGGGCAACCGAAGCCGATGACCTTTTTGAATAGGAAGACACGATTCGTAAACGGTTCGATACTCACTTTTTTTAATAAAAGCGTGTTATTTAAAACTTTTTCCGAGTAAACCTCTCTTTTTCCAAGCTAGTTTACCCGTTACTCCAGGTACTTTTAAGTCAAAGGTGTCTCTACCGCCGCTTATCCTTCCTACTTTTGAAGGGGAAGGTTGCATATTAAAAAGTTTTTAGACCTGTTTAACAGTTTAGTCCATCTAAATGACGCACTGTTAGCCGTAGATAAATTTTTACACCATCAATCAGTGCTAAAAGGTCCCGCATTGCTTACCATTAAAAACTTTGATCTTACGGACGTCAATTATCCCCTTACGTACAATAACCTCCGCGAAAAATATTATAATATTTGCCGTATTACATCCGCTCTGTAGGAAAACATTGCTAAATTTCCCAAGCTGAATGCTGAACATCCGCCGGGCTTACAAAAATCAGTGGGTACATTTGCCAACAAATTGCAGGCACTTAAAAAATTTGAGTTACCTGTAAATGAATGGGATTTCACTCTGGTTCACATGATTCTAGATCGCCTTGATGTACATACAGCTCGCAATTTCGAATTGCATCAGAGCCCCATCACTATCCCAACCCATACAAAGTTAATTACTTTCTCAGAAAAAAAACTTGTAAATCTTTGTCAAATTTGTTGATTTGTCATAAGGCCGATTTAGACAAAGTTATTTATTTTAACAATATGTCCAGGTCTCGCTCCGCTGTTTCCATGTTAGTACATTCCAGTTCCAGTGCTATTAAGTCCGCTTTATCATCCAGATCATAGTCTTTACCGTTGTAATGAGTTCGCTAAATTTTCTTCATACGATTGCTAGACCTTTGCCAAAAAAACGTAAACTTTGTATCAACTGTCTTAGTAGTTCGTACGTTTTGAATAGATATTAATTCACTATTTCCTGGCGCCAATGCAATGAACGTCACGATACTTTATTGCACTCTCATCGCATTTCACATAAGTCTGCTACTTCTACAAGTAACCAAACTTGTTTGAGCCTTGCTCCCGCTGCCTCTACGGTTTCCAAGGTCCGAGTTCGAATTCCGACACGGTCCGCTTGAAAAATGTTAGGCGAGCATTTTTCACAAAAATACGCCCTCGTTCGGATGAGAGGTAAAATGGAGGTCCCGTGTGTGTGTTGTCACGCACGTTAAAGATCCCTACCTTGCTTGGATTAGTAAGGGTTCGGAAAAATTCTAAATTTTTCAGGTAAAAAAACTTGCTTCCAGGCCAATGCAGTACCTTCGGGTGAAGCATTGGAAAATCGCATGTAGGGATGTGGAAGGCAACGGGAACCACCACATTACACATTACCTCCCAAGTACACGGCGTACTTAAATTAGTATTTAAGATTATGACAAATTCTGGAGTAAAAGATTCCGGAATTAAAATATCCCCTCCTCTACTTAGGAGAATGTTATCGGAAAGTTTAAGAGAAGAGACGGAAATACTGTGCGAGTCGAAGCGTGAAACGCCAGCAGCATGAAGTATGAAGTAGATTATTTTGCCCACTATACTAATCCATTATCTCAATACATTTCATATCACTATGTTTCAATAACTTAGTAATCTTTTCTTTCCAATAATACAGTATTGCCCGAAATAAACAGTACTGAAACTAAGTTGGTGGTGTTTTTATGCGTGCGCTGTCACACTCAAGTTAGCTAGTATAGACCTGTCAAGTAAACCTCAAACAAGTAATTAGTAGGGCCTAATTGTTAAAAATGGTGTTAAGTACAGAGGAGAAAGTGTTTCTGGTAGAGCATTATTTTCGTTCATACGGAATCGGCCGACGTAATGGTGCAAGTTTGCTATACGTGTCTGATCAATTCACACAAAGGTTTAATAAACGTTCTCCAAGTAATGCTGTAATTTTGAAGGTTATTGAAAAGTTTAGAAATACAGGTAGTGTATTGTGCCAACGAAAAGGAAACTCGGGGCGTCCCAGGACAGTTAACAACAACAATAACCATGAACGTGTTTTTGAGCAAATCTTAGAAAATCCGAAAGTCAGCCAGGCAAGGACAGCGTTACAACTTGATTTAAAAGAACTTACTTTCAAAGAATCCTGAAGGAGCTGGGTACATTTTCGTATGTGATTCAGGTACATCAACAACTACATCCTCGGGATTATCGCAGTAGAGTGGAATATTGCGCCAGAATTCTCGCGTTACAGTATGAAAATCCTGAATTTTTGAAAAATGTTTGGTTTTCAGACGAAGCACATTTTCACTTGTCAGGCTATGTGAATCGTCGCACAAATCGATTTCTGGGCTTTGCCAGACCCGATGAGGTTCAAGAGGTTCTTTTATATAGTGAAAAAGTGAGTGTCTGGTGTGCTGTTTCCGGACACGGAATCATTGGTCCGTACTTTATCGAAGAGAATGGTAGGCAAGTTACACTTAATCAACAGAGGTACAGACAAATTTTAACACGATTTATCCCTGATCTACGTCAATTCTGTCGTGCACGTAACTTAGCATTTCAAAACCAATTTTTTCAGCAGGACGGGGCAACTTGCCATACTGCTGCCGCAATTCGTCAATTTCTTCAAGAACATTTTCCAAGCAAATTCATATCACGATTTACTGACTTCCCTTATCCTTCACATTCTCCAGACCTCACACCTCCAGACGCATACATTTGGGGCATGGCTAAAAATGCCGTTTTCAAACGGGCACCACAAACCATCGATGAATTAAAGGATGCCGTTAGAGTCTTCTTCGCAGCCCTGAGACAACCCTTATTCAATAACATGACCAGAAACTTAGAACATCGTTATGAAGTCTGTCTCGAACGAGGAGGTGCACATTTAGAACATATAATAAAGTGTATTTTTTAAATATACAAAACAATTACAATTTCAGTACTGTTTATTTCGGGCAATACTGTATGTTAAGGAGCATTGTTGGTTGCATCGTCATTATACATCCCGGTTCCATCAACCTTTGGTTATACAGCTTGTTCGTTATCTGCTCGAGTTTAGTCGACCCGGACAGATGATTGTAGCAACATGTGTGCAAATTTAGGGCCGACGAATTTGCGAATAGCAATTTGTATTTTTTAGGCAGTATGTGACTCCAACATTGATCTTTACTTATCATGGTTCGTATTTTATCTTACTTAGATAATTTTTAAAACTAACGTTATGTTATAGCTCAACTTGATACAACTTAATGTAACTAAATAAAACTTAATGTACAACTAAAGTACAGCCAAGCATTGTTTGTTTAAGCGATGAAAATTGAAGTTTAATATCTGAAGCAATCGTTTTATAACAAACCGTAATGCAGTTTTATGAAGACCTTTATGGTATTTTAAATAGATGTTTCTGATGACGTTTTAGAATGCATGCAAAGGGAAATATTACAAAGGCCACCTGTTGAACAGGTTCGATCAATATAGAGGATCTCTAAATTATTCATTTGGTAACAAGTCAAAAGTTATGCTTTCTTTGATTATCATTTGAATCGAGTTTCGGTAAGTGTCGTTTTTTATTACTAAAGTGCAATCGTGTTTATTGTTTACATCTATTTCACATCTCATGACATTTCTGAATTTGATTAATAAACTGAAATCTAAGTTATATACAAAAAGCAGTAAAGTAAATATTAATTAATCAGCTGTGTAAGGTATTTGTGTGTTACTGAAATTAACTTTTGTTTTTAGAAATTATCAAAATACATCTCGAAGTAATGTCATTCGGTAGTGAAATAATCTTTTGCCTTCAAATGTCGAATTGTTACATAAATTACAAATTAATATATTATTATGCTATAACTAATTATAATCTTAAAACTATGATTTATGAACCACTGTAAAATCAAAAACAGATCTGATTTTTATAACCTATAGATTGTTGCATAAATTATTAATTGATATATTTATGTCTTTGTATTGAAATGTAAATAGGCTAGAATGAGAAAAGCTTATTGTTGGCATTTTAGAGAAAATGCGTTTATTGTAATAGCGAAGAGAATGTATATTTTGTTCTGTGCATTAATAGTATGATTTCATATATCACTAGTTACAATTTCGAGAACTTTTATTTAAGAGTAATTAATTAAAGTTATATTATCATCGCAGATATTAAAAGGAAAGTTATGATTCATTCCTTAAATCTATCTAAAAGCAAAGTATATTGACGTATTATTACTTAATGGATATTATTGGTTTATTTGATTTATGTAAAAATGCAAACTGTTATCTCTGATTTATATCTCTGCTAACTTGTATTTCTTTGAGGTATATTTACCGTGTTTACATTTCAAGTATTTTCTTTATCGAGTTGGGTTCCTGCGCTTTCCCAAAGGGGATTGCGTCAAAGGTGTAGCGGCGCTTTTAAAATCCCTATAACATCTGTGAGGCTATCGTTCAATAAAAATAAAAAATATCACCCTTCTTTCATGTTCGCCGCCTGGAATAAAGTCCAGAGTTCAGTAGGCACTAACTTTTTATACATCTATCTACAATTTTATTTGAGAATATTATCTCAAGATTAAAAGAAATTAACAAGTAAGCAAGCTAGAGAATTTGAAAGTTGATATGAATAGGTTAACATTATATATAGTAGGGATATTCGATGTCCAGTGGTCAGAAGTGGGGGTTTTTGGAGTGGAAACTAGGATAATTCATATAGGACCAGTGGAAGGAAGTTCGGGTGTGGGAATAGTTATCCGGAAAGAGATAGGACATTGTGTAGAAAACTACTTACAAAAGAACGGAAGAATACGTATGGTTAGGTTAGAATCTACACCTGTAAATAAAGTAATAATACAAGTATACATGCCCACCTCTTGCTAGAGTGAGGAGGAGGTAGAACCGACCTACAAAGATATCGAATGCATACTAAAATTCGTAACAGAACATGAAAATTTAATAATTACGGGGGACTTCACTGCAGTGGTAGGCGAGGAGCGGTAGTAGGTTTATTAGGTTTAGGTACTAGAAACGACAGGAGAAATAGTCTGGTAGAATTTTGCGACAAATTTAACCATCCCAAAAGATTATTTCAATATCATGCTAGAATACGATACACATGGATAATGCCAGGAGACATATGGAAATATCAAATAGATTACATTCTTGTTAAACAACGGTATAGGAATCATGTAAAAGACTGTAGAAGCTACCCAGAAGCAGATATAGACACTGATCAAACATCGTAATTATGAAGCCCGTTCGTAAATTTAAAAATTTTTAAAAAAAGGAACGGAAAATGTCACTTTGACTTTGAGAAACTAATAGATAAAGATATTCACAAGAGATTTGAAAAAGTCAAATGAATTGCTGAAAGACATCGGGAAAATTTTTGATACTGAGGAAGTATTAAATTTAGCTTAGACATGGCGGCCAGAGATATTCTGTGGTATAAACAAAAAGAAAATAGGGAACCATGCGTAACAAAGAATATTCTGAATTTAATAAAAGAAAGGCGAAAATACAGAAACAGATCAGACAAAGCAGGAAAACAGAGGTACAAAGCCATAAAATGGGAAATTATTCGAAAATGCAGAAAAGTTACAGAACTATGGATTGTTGAAAAGTGCAAGAAGATACAAACTAAGACGAAAATAGGAAAGACAGACAAAGCGCACAAACTAATTATAATAAATGTTAGGGATATAAAACCGCATAGCAAAAATAAAAGAGCACCGGAGGTGACATCATCATAGAACATGTAGAGAAAGTGTTTAGATGGCTAAATACTAGGGATTTATATGCAGGACCGGCACTAGAAGCACTAGAACAGGAGTCAGACATTGAAAAGGATAACTTGGGATATCTTATACCTAGGGATAAGTTTGAATTACCGTTAAAGGCTCTAAAAACAAATAAGGCGCAGGGTATAGATAAGGTTCAAGCAGAAACTGCAAAAGCCGCTGAAAATGCAGTAACAGAATGTCTCTTCGAACTTGCAACTTATATGTATGAGACAGGCGAGATACCCAAAGATTTCAAACGTAACACCATAGTCACTATACCAAAAAAGTTAGATGCGGATAGATGTAAAAATTTTGGAACAATAAGTTTGACGGCACACGTGTCATAAATATTAAATAGAATTGTACAAAGACGGATGGAAAAGCTGGCTGACGAAAGGCCATGAGTTTGGATTCAGGCAAAACAAAGGTACGCGGGAGGACATTTTAGCTTTAAGGGTGATAATAAAAAAACAATAGAAAAATGAGAAAGTGTGTATGTAGGGTTTGTAGATCTAAAAAAAGCGTTCGACAATGAAAAATGAGAGAAATGTTCCAAATACTCAAAAAGATTGGAATAAGTTTTAGGGATACACGGATAGTACATAGCTTATACGAAGAGGAAGCAGCTGTTTTAGAATTAGAGCAGGAATTCAGAGAAGTAAATATTAGGAAGGAGGTGAGACAGTGATGTGCCTTATCACCGTTAATTTTTAACTTGTAAGTCGAAGAGGGAATGAATACTCTCAAATGCAGGAAGACATTTGAAATTATTATGCAGGGACAAAAGATTGATATGCTAAACTTTGCAGACAATATAGTGGTATTAGCATTTAGTAAGGAATAGTTAGAAACGGCTCTTAATGAAATGAAAAAAGTTTTAACAGAAGGATATGTTTTGAAGAACGACAAAAATAAAACTAAAGTACTAGTATGTAAAAGTGGGGAAAATAAGTCAAACACCAGAATTCAAAGAGGAAACGAGAACATACAGGAGGTTCAGAATTTCTACTACTTAGGAAACAAAAATAACGCAAAATTGGAAAAATGTAAAAGATATAAAACAAAGACTATCACAAGGACGTGTTGCGTTTAACAAGAAAAAGCAACTACTATGTTCATAGATAAACATAGAATCAATGAAACAATTGCTGAAAACATGTGTGGAGCAGAGTACTGTAAGGCTGTGAAACGTAAACATTGGAACAAGCGGATAGGAAAATGATAGAGCCTTTGAAATGTGGTGCTACAGGCGTATAATGAAGATTAATAGACAGACAAAGTTAAGAACAAGGAGATTCTCGAAGTGGTGGGAGTAGTAAGACATATGTGGAAAACAGTAACAAATAAGAGAAATAGGATGATAGTCACGTACTAAGGAATGAGGGAATAGTGCGCAATACATTAGAAGCAGAGATAGGAGAAAAGGGACGTAGAGGTAGGCCTAGATTAGACAATTGCACATAGATAGTGAAAGATGTAGGCAGTGAGAATTTCAGGGAAATGTATAGGTTAGCTCAGAATAGAAATCAATGGAGGCATGCGTCCAACCAGTTTCAAGACAAAAACCTAATGATAAAAAAGTAATTGTACTTAAACCTGATGACTATTGTAAACAATTACAGGTGTTGGTCTTACAATATTTTCAACAAATGTTGAATGTGCGAAATGATTAATTAGAAATCCTTTAATTCATCAAATGTCTAAGTGTAGAGGGATCTTGGTAGCCGTCAGGTTGCTTAACCCCCTTCGCGTACCACTGAATATCGGTTAAATAGGAAAAATGGGAAATACATCACTATACGGTTATGTAACAGGGACAGTATGAGAAACAGACAGGAAAAAGGTAGAAGCGATTTGGCATGTGGTGCTTCAGATGTATGATGATGATGTCATGAACAGACAAAGTTAATAATAAAGAGGTTCTAGAAATAGTAGGGGAAATCGCGTATCTATGGAAAACGAAAAAATAGGATAAAGTAGAAGAACGGGACACGTTTTAAGGCATTTGGGAAACAGTGCAGTATATATTACAAGCAAAAACCGGAAAAAGGGGTAGGTAGAGGTAGACCTAGATCGGACTATTGCAAGCAGATAATGAAAGATGTAGGCGGTGAGAATTTCAAGGAAATGTGCAGGTTAGCTCAGAATAGGAAACAATGGAGGTGCCCGTTTAATCAGTTCCACGACCGAAGACTTAATGGTGAAGGTATATATTTAGAAAACAATAGAAGAGGAGCGGTGCTATATTTAAAAAGAAAGAGCATGTGCTATGTTGGAAGACTACAAACATAGAAACAACAAAAAATTTTTGAAAGCGTATGTGTGGAGCACAGCACTGTACAGCTATGAAATGGGAACAGTTCGAGAAGCAGACAGGAAAAAGGTGGATGTCTTTGAGAACGTGCTGCTCGGATGTATGATGATGATAGCATGGACAAATAAATCTGAGAACAAAGAACTTTTAGAAACGGTAGAAGAAGAAATATATATGCGGAATAAAAAAAAATTGAAGAAATATAAGTATAGAATACATTCTAAGGCTTTGAGTAATAGTGTGGGATATATTACAAGCAAAGATAGGAACAAACAGAGAGAGAGAGATAGATCTGGATTAAACTATTACACGCAGATAGTGAAAGTTGACTCTAGGAATTTTAGGGAAATTTATAGGTTAGCTCAGAATAGGAAACAATGTAGGTTCTCGTCTAATCAGTTCTAGGACTGGAGACCTAATGACGATGAAACCATTTCCCTTAGTGCGAATTTGTTGTCAACCAAAACGACGTATCTCCAATGCACAAGTACAAGGGAAACATTAATGTCCTCAGTTCATTCATCTCAATAATAAAAAATTATTTGTTTTGTATTTAGAACAAATACTATAATTTCGATAAATACTATCTTGAATGTCAAAATGTTGTATTTATATTTTATTTTTACATTACATTCTTTTAATCAAGTTAAATTTGCAATTTTCTTATTATGCAGTTATACAGTTTATACCCTTATAAAAAGGGGTTTATTAACATAGTAAGTTTGGGCGACTAGATATAAACAATAGACACTTTATTTTACTAGAAAGCTTTCAAATTCTCTACCTTCTAACTAACATCCCGGCATGAATATAATAAATGTGCAATAATTAAGGTGCATTAGCGCCAACTAGAGGAAAATACGAAGCTGTGCAGAGAGGTAAATTTTTTCAATCTAAGTGTTCGAAAGTGTATGTTTAGATCCATTATACATTTACACATACACGATTGTTTTAAAAGTGATAAGTTGTTAGATAGAGTGTGGCTGTTATTTTTCTAATCAAGTGATCACCAACAAAGAACGATCTAAGAAGAATTTAATATTTAATGCAGGGGCTAGGATTGAAATGTAACGTCCACCAATAAAGACAAAACACACCTCTGCAAAGGTTCGCTAGATCTGTGAAACCTGACACCAAAGCATTATCGAGGTTTAACTCAAAAACGTTTGATATTAATAGAAATTGCGTCATGTTGGGGAGATATAAGAGCAGATATTTCTTTGCTCAGGTACTGCTTTAATTTCGTATTTGTCAAAGTATATATCACCCTTTGAGAATGAAAGTGACCGAAGTCACATTTTTCCTGTTCTGAGATTTTTAATCGTTTTCAAAATGTGTTTTTAAAAAATGTAGTAGAAAAATACAATAATTTTTATTGCTAATTTTTTCTCACAGGCAAACGGTCAATTTTATATTAAAATTATATTTTAAAATTTTTTACTATAACCATGGATACCAAAGGGCCTAAGTGACTTAGGCCACTTTCATTCCAAGTATGTGGTGGATGAAATAAGTTAGTATTACTTTTAAAACAACACAATTATTTTTATTTTACAACAAAAACTGATACAAAGTCTGAGCCAATTACACTGTAGTTAAGATATAAAGTTAAATTGTCTTTCAGTTCATTATTTTAATCTTCATTGACTTCGTCTGAATTCTCAATGAACGGCAGAGGTCCAATGTCTTCCCCATCAGTAGTATCACTCTTCAAATTTTGGAAAAAGTTGTGGTACACTGGAGGGATAAACTGAAGTACATCTACCATATCACGCTTTTTCAGTGGCGCAACAAGTCTTATTCCTTCATAAAGCCTAATCAATGGAGCGTTTTTGAGAAATGTTGGTCTACCTTTTCTGCCTGTTGGGTTGATGTCCAAAACAACAAACTCAATGTCAGCGTTCAGTGTTTCTTTGTACTTTATTTCATAAGGACTTCCTTTTTCCAGCATAATCAATTGAATCTTCAGCCAATTTACAGAATGTTTTTCTGTGTTTTTCTTCCTTCTGCTAATGTTTTTCTCTAAATTTGCCATTGAATTAAAGTCTTTGCTGTTCATTTCAGATACAATAAACTTTTTCTTATTTCTGCAGCTTACCATGATGTTCCTCCAATCTTGAGGAACATAAATTGTTTTACCTTTGGCTGCTTACTCCACACTGCCAAAATCAGAATCGTTCAGTAAGAACGAATGTCTAGAAACTAAAAATTTCTGATCAAGTATTTCGATGTACACGTCATCACTCTGAATGAATCTCACGGGGGCAAGAACCATTTTGATGTTTCGGTTTTGCCCTCCACAGGAATCGCTGAAGATTGTTACTTTTTTCTTGCCATTAGTTTGAACTTTCAAATGTTTTATCAAACATGAAGACATTTCCTGTGAACCTCTTCCAGCTACTGTTTCATTCCATGTGTAGAAAATCACACAGTCTTTGGCCAAGTCATGAACGCCAAAGTTATAGCATTACAAATTCCTTTTGCATCAGAGACCGTTAAGACTGGAAATGGCAATGCTTTTTGTAGATCTATACTGCAGGTATACAGTGTAACGTATTTTTTTTCCTGTAAGTTACACATTCCTTATAAATCTAAATGTCATGTTTCGATAATATAAAAACATAATTTATAATTGTCTGATCACTAAAAATAGTTTATTTAGTGTATAATGGATTATGCGCTGCTTCGCTTTCTATATCTAAGTTACAACATAAATCGTTGGTCTGTCATTTCGAGTTTACTTTTCGATTAACGTTTGAACAAGTAAGCTGTTCTCCGGAGCGTAGAAAAGTCAATATGCTGAGGCGCATGACCTGCTGTTGCGTTCGTAAAAGAAGTTGATTAACGAAAACCTTCGTGTCTTGATGTGGTTCCTGACAACTTTTGGTGAAGATTTTTTAATTCCACCATCGGTAAAGTTAGTTGATTCCTGCAGACGCGAAGAATATTTGAAGCAATCCATCATTAAAACAGTTAGTATAAATAATTAGATAAAATTTATTAATTGGTTTTCCGTACTGCAATACCACTGAAATAAAGTTTTAGTTTAAAATTTAGAAAACATGAAAATAATTGGACATACTTAACGGAGATTTTATTAGGTTTGATAATATTTTGTTCTGAAGGTTTCTGAAAATTCCAACGTAAAATTTAGCATAATGGTATTTTGTTCTGAAGATTGCGTGCATCGCAGATGTGCTTAAATTTGTCGACATCTGACGTTGTTTGGTTCTGGTGATGACGTTCAAGTTTTTTTGTTTGAACTGTACCCCAAGCACGTGAGTGATATTTAACCTTTAGTTTAATCTATATTTATTCAAATGTCTTACATATGATCAAAGGTTGATATTCTACTTTGATTTAGTTTTTTTAAAATTCATTTTGTAAGAAACATCCCGTTTTATTTTCGTAACTTTACAAAATTTTAAAGATGGCTCCATAGTTGCCTATTATATTTGTTCCACAAGCAAACAGTTTTGGCTTCACTAAAAAAATTGTTATTGACATGTGATGTCAAAAATATCTAGTTATTCAATATAATTACCACATGCTATTTTGTGTTACATTAATAGTATCTTTGATTATTTTGAGGTCATGCAATTTAATTTTAAGACGATAAATTTTTGAAAGATAGAAAGTTAAAGCTTATTCTTTGTTTGAATGATACATTTTAGTATCATGTAATATAATCTTGTTTCTCACTTGTAAAGTCGACTGTAGTACTACTGAAGGCTTTAATTAAATTTGAAATTTTAATTATTAAGAAAGTAAATACCTTACAGTAAAAATATGTTGAAATATTGAGTTTAAAGATGTTCGTGTTTTTGAAGATCGAACAATCCTAGTTTCTTTCCATGTAAATTTTTATTGTGAATATTAATGTTGAAACAAACTAAACCAATTTAATTGAATAGAATTTATTTTTGCTTAAGTCTTTTATTATTAAAAATTCAAAAGAAATTTATTGGTTCTTAATAAGCAAAAAATTAATTCTGTCTTATGATAACAAATACCCTGGTGTATATATTTTGGAACTTAAAATCAAATATGTTATTTATTGGTGAATATTTTTAAGGACACAAATGGTGTCCCTGTTGTGCATTTGTTTGTTCACAGGTTATGCAGAGACATCTGTAATACAACTGGTAATTGATATTTTGGTAAGTGCTTTGCAAGGTTGATATTTAGGTTTTGTGGCTATATAAGCGGTGTAGACTTCAGGTTTACGCATTCCCCTAATACAAAGTACATGTATCTTCGTATGTTGTTGTATTGAAAAATACGGTGGCGCTCTTTATCTATATTTTTTATCAACAGACAACCCATGACTTAAGCTCATGATCTACCCAGAACTAACACTGTACTAGCCGTTTTTCTCTACTGAGTTTTTCCTTTCCTCAAGCCGTTTTCCATCCAGCTTTATCTTGGGCTTCCTTCATTAACAAGAAATTCTCGACCTTGTGATATCAGGTATGGTAGGCGTTTATGGTATATGGTGGTCCAATTTGCAATCTGATATTCACGAGGAAATTTATAGTTTTCAACAGTTCTTCATTTTCTTTGGCAGAAACAGCATCATTTTTTAAGGAGTCCCTGGCGAGCTCTGCTTTCCTCAGATGCAATTCGTAATCTCTCTTTAAGTTTTCTTTTCCAAACCACTTAAATCTGTGTTAGATATTTTTATTTTAAAATTATCGGAGAACCTACGCGTGTCTTTTCTTGGAGTGCAAAACTGAAGATTGAATTTTGTATTCACAATGTACCTTTAAAAATGTTCTTTGACAGGTTCTTTCTCATTTTCTTGGCATTTCTCAACGTACAATTTGAACATTTGACGAAGATTTAGTGATTCTTGCAAATATTTTTGATGAGGATTGTGTTTCCTAGTATAGTGGCCCCCGCAGAGAGAGAGAGAGAGAGAGAGGGAATGATTCAATGTGTTGTTTTACAAAGTTTACGTCTTCATATGATATTTTCCTTGAAGGGGAGCCCTTTTTACCCCTTAAATCATCGCTTGGTGACCTACCATCGTTGGTACTTTTTAGAGCCCGAGCCAGTCTTCCTTTTGATATTTTAAATGTGTTGAGGAAATATTTTTACACACAATTATGGAAACGTCATTGTCAGGTTTCAAAAATACTTATATGCATAGGACCTCTTCACCCCATCTTCCTTTCTTGGCGTTCTTTGTTTAACTGAATTTTTTTAATTAATCCGCAAAGATAGGTATTTTGGCTGACCAAATTTCCCATTTTTCAAAATGATTCAGAGAATGATCTTCTTTTTTCTGTACTGACCTTTTCATTGCACTTAAATTTACAGGAACACTGAGAATCATCAACTGTCTTCCCTTCAACGACGACATCTTTTTTGGTAACGTATCGTTGGCCCGAATTTCTAGCCAATTTTGCTTTATTTTGTTTGTGTTAGTCAGGATTTCTGGTTCTTTGTTTGGTTCTGTTTATGTTGAGAGGGTCATTTTCTAAGGCTTCCGTATCGCTTGATTCTGAACTAGATAGGTAGGTAACAAGTGCAGGTTGGGCTACGTTTGGCATATTATTGAGAGCTGTAGATCCCCCAGGCTGATTTGGTGCAGTGTTAGAATTGGTTAAAGGTGATGTTTGACTTGGAAGATTGTTAGGCCTATCAGGTAGAAGTCTAACCCAAGGTATATTATTCTCAGAAGTATTTGGATCAAAGTCTGGATCCTCAATTTCATCGTCAACGTATTCCGAGGAATCTGAATCGTCACGTAGCGCTTGAAATCTATTCCTCAAGTTAAAAGACATTCTGGTTTTTTATTTAAATGCCCTACAATATAAAAATCATAAAAAGTACTCAATTTAATTTATTATTATTATTAAACCTACACCTAACTGAAATGCATCTCAAACAGCACTATTTTCACGCAATTCTATGAATTATAACAATGTTATGATTAATAAAATCCACTACTTTCACTGTTGCAACAGCTTTGTCAAACACTTTCACTGACAACTATTTAAAAAAGTACTTAAAACTGTCTTAGCACACTGGACACCACCAAAACAACAACAAACACTGACTTATGCCACTGTCATTCTGAACTAAACAGCTGTTCTGTTAGACTACAAAACTTGTACCGCTCCTAGTGGCGAGTTCTGGTACTATTGACTAAGATCACTTTCATTCTGAACAGAACTACCACAAATGTAACAAAATATGGCCTCAACTAAGTTTTTAAAATTACTGACTTATGCCACTTTTATTCTCAGCGCCTCATATAATAATTACAGCGAATTAGATAATATGAAATAAGAAAATATACAATTAAAAAGAATATTCGTGTTTTCAAAATTGCTATGACACCCAAAGTGAAAATGTTGGAAATTATTCCTCCGACAACATAACCTCGAAATTTGATTTTGTGCTTAGATTTGTTTGCATTGCAATTTTTAATCAAACTTATATTTATTTTTAAAATTTTAGTATATTTGGGTAAACTAATGGCAAGTTATAGATTAAAAACGGCTAAACAGACCGATGAACGAGTTCGCGTAATACAAGAAATTTTAACAGCAATTCGAATTATTAAAATGTACACTTGGGAATCATCTTTTTTAAAAACTGTAAGCGATTTGAGAAAGTAAGCTTATTTTCAAATACTCTTAGAACGTTATAAAAATTGCTTAATCTTTTAGAAAGGAAATGCGAAGTTTGCGAATAATATTTTACCTCAAAGCGTTTGCTTTATCAATTGGACAACTTAGTGGGATGTTAGCTCTTTATATCTGCATAATGTCTTACATTGCATTAGGGAACCACATAACAGCAGAAAAAGCTTTTGTTGTTACCGGGTGCTTTGAAGTATTACGTAATGTTCTTACACATCAAATTCCAGCAGGAATTTCAAGAATAGCTGAACTTAATGCTTCCGTTAAAAGGATAAGAAATTTTTTATTACTTGAGGAAGTGCAAAAATTGCCGGTTCAGGTTGTTGACAAGCAAGAAATTTCCAGAATCACACTTCAAGAACTCACGATTACGTCAAACAAAGGAACAAACATACTAGAAAATATAAATCTGAATATTGTCTCTGGAATTACTCTTTTAACAGGATCAGTTGGTTCTGGAAAATCCACTCTTTTAAGATCGATTTTAGGCGAGATTAAAAGAAGTTGCGGTTCAGTTGAAGTTGTTGGGAAGTTGGCATATGCGTCTCAAGAACCTTGGATTTTTCCTGGTTCTTTCATGCAAAATATTATTTTTAATGAAAAGTTTGACGAAGCTCGCTATACAGCTATCCTCGACGCTTGCGCTTTAAAAAGAGATTTAGAAACGTTTCCTTATGGCGACCATACGATTTTATCAGATCATGGATTGAACTTAAGTAGAGGACAGAAAGCTCGAATTAATTTAGCAAGAGCTGTATATAGAAAGGCAAATATCTACTTATTAGATGACTGTTTTTCATCGGTCGATGTACACGTTGGGTGGCATATTTTCCATGAATGTACAAAAAAAATCCTTATTAACACTATTTGCATCCTTGTTAGTCATCAACCTCAATTTTTTCAGGATGTTGATAACATTGTTGTATTGAACAAAGGACTTATCAAATTTAAGGGTACTTATTCTGAAATGAACAAATCACAGCTTAAAGAATTTCAAGCGCAAACTAATGAAGTAGGCGAAGACATTCAAATGCCCGAACCTACTATCAAAATATCCGATTCAAAGCATTTTGTTGAAGCTGATGAACTAAGTAAACTTGTTGATATTAAAGATAACGAAATTTATAAAGAAACCAAACAGGAAGGCGCCGTTAGTTTTAGCGTATATTATAAATACTTTACCGTTGGAGGTGGAGTGAAGATTTTTATATTAGTAATTAGTCTTGCGATAATATCGCAGGTGGCGACGAGTTGGGTGGATTATTTTGTAAGTATTTGGTAAGTTTCAATTTGAAGCAACACACATAATTCGTATTACGTTGTAGGGTTGATGCAGAACAAGTTGTATCAGAATTGAGACACAATCAGACAATAAACTCCACAAAGTATACAGAACTTGATGAAAATCCTGGTACAATAATGGTTCAATATTCGCTTGTCATGATTGCTGCAATTGTGTTTACTTTATTAAGGGTATTCGTGTATTTTATTTTTTGCAGCAATGCTTCTATTCATCTACACAATTTGACTATTGAAAAAATCCTCCATGCAGGCATGGCATTTTTTGATAAAAATTTATCTGGCAACATTGTCAACAGATTTTCTAGTGACCTTGCCATTGTTGATGAACAGATACCCTTTGTTATTTTTGATTGTTTGCGGGTAAGTACATTAGATATATTTTATACAGATAATATGATTGCCATCTAGCGTCGCATCTATTTTCAATTATACACATTGTACTAAATTAAGTGCGCACTGTTGTGAACTTTTTTATTATTATCGATACAAAGTCGGCTAAATTATCAAAGTAGTAACATTTTTTCTGTCAATCGGCACAAGCATCTTTTTGAGCATATGTCAACAAATGTGGAATCAAACACGCACACAGCTTCCGAACACACAAATGTTCGTGCAAAATCTTATGAATGCTGGCCATAATAATGCTTACACATCTCTAGATTTTTTTATATGTCATATGACGATCTTCTTCAATTAGTTTTCACACAGCAACTATTTTGGACGACCATCTTAAACTTCGTCCGTGAGCGAATTACGTCCACGTTTGAATTCAATGTACCAGCGATATACAGTGGCTGTGGATGGCGCTTCATCGCCAAAAGTTGAATTCAATTGGTTGATGCATTGTTCTTGACTTAGACCACGTCGAAAGTCATAATAAATCATAGCTCGAAAATTTTCGAGAGTTAATCCCATACGTTAGCTGAGATGAAATTTTAAACACTGCAAAAATACACAAATAGTGCTCGCACGTCAAAATGTTCTGAGTACCTATAACCTCAAAAATGTCAAACTTTACGATGGCAATTTCAGATTTCACCTGGCAATACCAGTGTTGCCAGTTTTCAATACATATATAGTGTCCCTCGTAGAAGCTACTCAGAAGTAGATATATACATTGACCACAACATCATAATTAAAAAGGCCGCAAATACATTTAAAAATTTGAAAAAAGAAACGGAAAAAGGCACTTTGACTTTAAGAAACTAAAAGATAAAGATTTCTACAAAGGTTTGAAAAAGTCGATTGAGTTGCTGAAAAACATCGCAAAAACTTCTGATACTAAGGAAGTAGAAACAGGATGGAATAACATTAAATGCAGCTCAGACATGGCGGCCAGAGATATTCTGGGGTATACACAAAAAGAAAATAAGAAACCATGGAAAACAAAGAATATTCTGAATTTAATAGAAGAAAGACGAAAATACAAAAACAGACCAGACAAAGCAAAAAAAACAAAGATACAAAACCCATAAAATGGGAAATTATTCGTAAATGCAGAAAAGCTAAAGAGCAATGGATTGATAAAAAGTGCAAAGAGATACAAACTAAGATAGAAATAGGAAAGGCAGACAAAGCATGCAAACTAATTAGAATGAGTTTTGGGGAAATAAAACCGTAAAGCAAAAAATATAATCAGTGCGGAAGGAGATATCATTAGAACAGGAACAGGAATCAGACATTGAAAAGGATGACTTGGGATATCATATAGTTAGAGATGAGTTTGAATTAGCATCAAAGTGTATGAGAAATGGTAAGGCACCGGGTATAGATAAGGTGGAAGCAAAAACTCTAAAAGCTGCTGGACAAGCAGTAACAACGTTTCTTCCAACTTGTAAGCTATGTATCAGACATGCGAGATACCGAAAGATTTCAAACGTAACATCATGATGTATAATGATGAATGCATCGACAAACAAAGTTAATAACAAAGAGGTTCTAGAAATAGTAAAGGTGGAAAGATATTTGTCGAAAAAAACATGGGAAATAGAAGAATCGGGCACGTTCTATGGCATTCGGGATTAGTGCAGGATATATTGCAAGCAGAATTAGGAAAAAGGGAAATAGATGTAAATCTAGATCGGACTATTGCACGCAGCTAGGAAAGATATAGACTATGATAATTTCAAGGAAATGTGTAGATTAGCTCAGAATAGGAAACAATGCAGGTATGCGTCCAAACAGTTTCAAGGCAAAAGACCTAATGATATGGGGTAAAGAAATTTTCATATTGTTAATGCAGTATTACTGGCTAATTTGTTAAGATAAACTCTTCATTGCTGCAACATATTTTGTTTTTGTCTTGCTAGTAAGTCAGTGTTTTAATTTGTTTTAAGTTAAAAGAATACCGCGTAGGTATGTAAGTATTTATATGTATCTATATGCAATGTAAAGAAAATGAACTTTGTATTTTGTTTTATAGTATCCAAGTCGCATACTCTCCGACTGCAGTCGAGGTGACTGCAAGCAAGACCCTTGCGAGTTCATATGTTGTAGCCTGGTGATCGGCTGGCTACCTATTTCCGTTTTCCGGTATTACAAAAATTGCTACGGTTTATAAAACAGGTGGCGCCTAAAGACACTATTTGAAGCATAAGTTTTCAGTATAATATGAACTCTCGGACAAAGAAACCTTGTTTCTATCTGAAGCTTTGACGCGATTGTTACGATTTATTTGGCTACACAATGATTTTATTTTGATAATTATTTTAAGGGGCCCTTCTTGTAGAATTAAATAGGTCATGGCGCATTATGTATACATAATATATATATATATATATATATATATATATATATATATATATTACTCATATTTAGACCAGGGTAGAAAATTAAATAATCACATCAAATAATTTTAATCACCGTGTATAAGGAATTTTATTAAATAATACGCTTTATTAAAACCGTGAAGCATAAAAATTTATTAGTTTCATTAAACATAAGAGATTTAAATCATGTACAAAACGCTTTATATCAAAAGAAGCAGTATTAAAAAGCTCTGCGTGTAATGTAATTATTCCTAAACAAATGGAAATTACGTGCAAAATTTATCTTAATTAACTCTATTTCAAGTAACCGGTATTGAACAAAACGTACAGATAATATCTATAGAAACTTGTAAAACCCAATAAAATGCAAATCCTAGAAGTGTTAGTTAGAAGTAGGATGTTTGAACACACCTGCGTATTTTAAAAGGCAATTTCAGTTTAATTTGTTTAGATAAACATGTCGATTCTAAGGATATTGGAAACGGTCAGATGCTTTAGCACGAAATACAAAACAGGGTTTATTTAAAAGCTCATTCGGCAAAAATTTTGCCGATAATTAATGTTTACAAAGAATCTTGGAGAAACCGGGGCTTAATATTCACGAGAAGGTGCGATACGGGGTTATTAAACCCAGATAGTTCACATGGACTAAAATATAATCGATAATAAAGAATATCAATTTGCACCAATACGAACAGGTTAGAAAAGGAAAGAGAAAATGCGTCAAGCAAAGACACATATAGTAAAAGGCGTGATTTAAGCAACGTCACGAGGGTCACAATTGGTTGAAAATAGGATGCAAATAACAGAGGTAGAAACAACGATTTCTGTACAAAATTAATTAGTTTTTCTCGGACATGTTTGCGTGCCGTGTGAGAATTTCTGATTTTTTAAATGGGGCGAGTGAAAAATTCGTAAAAACCGACGCGCGAGCGACGGACTGGGAACATAGCATGAGAAATTCTTAAGAATTGTCTGTTTTGAGGACAAAAGCGACGTGCCGGCTATTCGCTATATATACCGGTGGTAATATCAATTTCGGCCTCTTAGACTTTTGACTATTCGATGCGTTAAAAGCTCTTACATCCGCGACTTGATTCAAGATGTTAAACAGTGCATTTTAGTTTGATAAAATAATTTAAAGTTTGCTCGTATATTTTAGTGATTCAAAATAGTTTGTTATTTACGTGCTAACATGAATGTACTTCAGTGCACTTAGATACAAGGTAATAAAATTTAGTATCACTGTACCAATTAGCAAAATTTACAATGACAAATGTATACACAAAAGTAGGCAGTTTTGGCGTATCTTGGTGAAAGAAGTATGAATTTCTTTGTTATTTTCGGGGTATTAATACTTAAATGGTTCAAATACGTGTCTGGATCCACGAAACAAGGGTCAGATATACACAGATGAGTTCCGGAAAAGCCCAGAAACAACTTTAAATAAATGGTGATGGAGAAAATTTTAAAAGCGTTGAGAATTAGAAGCCGTAAATATAATCCTGTTGGAATGGTGTGATTAACTAAAGGGACGATGTACATTGAAGCTACGAGGACAGTAACTTTCAGGTAAATTATACTATTTTGTTTGACATTTTGGGGTGTGTTGAATAACTTTATTGTACTATTTTGTTTGACATTTTTGTGTGTGTTGAATTACTTTATAATTGATTTACTTTAAATGGACATTAGTGAAATTGTACTAACCATAAAATTTTAATGTTAAGATGAAATTTGCTTGTTTAAGTAGAAAGGGGTATTTAGTATTGATGTTCTGGATTATGATGAAATTTTAGGTATGTCTTTGAGCTCAACTAGACGAACCTGGTTAATTAACGTAAAGGGGTGGTAGATGCTCCCTTTGTACTCTGCATATATTGTTATAGTAATTAGTAGGCATCCTACAAGGACTTTAATTCTGGATGCAGATTAAAATGATAATAAATTTAATTTTGAAATTTTCCGATATTAAAAATTTATGCTGAATATTAATTTTGAAATTTTAATGTATTGTGAATATTGATGTAAATAGAGTTGACGTTGATGTTTGTGGTAGGAATGTGTTGTTTAATTTTTATGTATGAGGATGAAAGTTATATAGGGAAGCAGCCGAGGCGATTAACAGAAGAAAGTCAACAGACCAGGTAATTCAAGAGGTATCACAGCATTCTTGACGCCCAATTCGTGAGGCTCGATTCAAATACAGGGAAACACAGCAATATATATATATATATATATATATAAAAATATATATATGTGTGAGTGTGTGTGTGTGTGTGTGTGTGTGTGTGTGCGTGGGTGTGTGCGTGGGTGCGTGGGTGCGTGGGTACGTGCATGCGTGCGTGCGTGCGTGCGTGCGTGCATGCATACATGCGCGTGCGCGCGTGCGTGTGCGCGCGCGCGTGCGCGCGTGTGTGTGAGTATATATACGAGACTTGTTCAATTGAAACCCATCTTTGGTCAGGTTAGCCTTGGAAACAATTGTATTCACTCAACTGACGTTTTGCAACGTTAGTGGTGTCTGTAAACTTCCCACTGGTCAGTTTCTCTCGTATATATTTGACAGCGATTTTAAGTGACTTTGAAATGACGTTTGTTGTTAACAATTCGACCAAATGTGATCAGCGTGCGGTCATTCAATTTCTGTGTGCTGAAGGTTTGCAACCATTGGAAATTTATACACAAAACCTCGGGTGCATATCAACGCAAACCTGTATAATGAAACTTCGAACAAGCTCCATCAAGCAATAAGACGAAAACGTCCAGAAAAGCTTTCACGTCGTGCCATTCTGCTTCACGACAATGTTCGACCTCATGTTGCTAACGTAGTGAAAGAAAATCTACAGCGAAAAAAATGGAGGATATTAGAGTATCCACCCTATAGACCCGATTTATCGCCTTGCGATTTTCACATCTTTGGGCCACTGAAAAAATGTTAAAAGGTAACCGTTTTCAGTTGGACGAAGAAGTACAAAACGCCGTGAAAGAATTCTTCGAGCAGCAGTCACAAGATTTCTTTAGACAGGGTATACATAGGTTGACGAAACAATGGAATATGCGCCTTAATCGTAGTGGTAATTATTTGTAAATTTGGTTGTCAATAAATTTTTCCTGAACCAAGGATGGGTTTCATTTGAACAAGCCTCGTATATGCTGTTTTAGTTCCCAGTCTGCTCGGAATTTTTGAAATAGTTGTATACGTTTATTAAGTATTTTTTGAGAATGGTATGTCAAATAAGATGTTTACTGCACTTGGAAAAATGTACGTAGTTGTCTTCGATCAATGAGAACGCGGTTCGCTTAAGGAGTGGTGGACACCTGACGGGAGTTGAATAATGAATGGGGACTATGATATTCAGACTACATTGCGCACCGTACTGAAGGACGAGTAATAAATAGTGCGCTATAATACTGTGAGTGTTCCTATCTGTAATCCTTCGCCTTTCTCTTATCCAAGATATCTGTATTTCCTGTTTTAATGTAGTAGGTTATCAACGAACTTCACTGCTATCTAGTAAAGAAAGGCCGCAGAAACACATATGATCAAATCATACGTGGTTTGAGGAACCTTGCGCTGTATTACTTCTCGTGAAGAAATTGCCGTAATAGAAGGATTCAGTAATTGACTCGGCCTTAACTTAACTATATATATATGGATAAAGGTAAGCTTGATTTATTCATGGAGTTAATTATTCATTGTGTATTGTAAAAATTTATACAATATTATTACGCCCTTTGTACTGATACGCTATGAAGTATTGTATTTTTTACCTGTCTAATTGACAAGTAACAACTGTTAGTAATCGTGGGCCATCGAAGGAGCTCTTCTCGTATTTAAATTCGTGCAAACTGTGTTCCATTTCAGAATTATGTTAATTAGCCCAAATATGTAATAACCAGTCTACACTGTGTATTGAAATTACTAATTACTACAGCATAAGGTATTTATATAACTGACATCCAAAACTATCCCTGTTATACATTAAAAATTCTTTACCCGATCATGTTAAGCGTGTGATGTTAATCGTGCACAAATTGAAAGTTGATGCTGTTCAGAAATGTTCTTACCATTCTTCAGTTTTCATGATTCAATTATACTACTTATAATGAACCGCATGAGTTCAATGTGAATCTTCATTGCTAGATCTATCAATACGAATCCCTCAATATTGACTATTTGGTTTCTATTTCTTACCAAAGCAATTTAATATTATTCTGAATTGATGACAAAGACATAATAGCAACTTAAATTTGTATCTCGCAACTATTGTGCGATTGTTACACAGAAATCTATATCCCACTCTACTGGGAGTTGAGCTGTCCCACATTATACAGGATGATTCCGCGTTGATTCTTTCTATTACACCGTTCGTAGGAAACGTGTCCCTGTGAACGTTGTTGTAGTTTGCTTTGATTGCTATTGGTGCGAATGGTGGTGCTTTTTATGCGTTTTAAGGTTTCCATGATAACTATCCGTTTCGGATACTAGTTGTACTCACAAAATTATACTTTAGAAATATTTTCGTTAAATCGTTCATTGTCTTCTGATACAACGAAAACATGTTTTGTGTTTATACCAACTTACAGTGTCTTTACTGGTATGACAACAAAATTGAAAACGGTTACACAGCCTTGTATGGGAAACTACGGCACCTTCACTTACGAATAGGGCGAATCACCAATAAATAACTGCAAGTGTCGTCATTTTCTAAAATAATAGCATCATAATAACTGACGATTGACTCATTTTCCCCAAATTCAGACTTGAAGTACTTGGATTAATAAAGCATGTTGCTATGTGCTAAATTGACGCTAGATACCTTGAATTAATTTTACAACAACAACAACAACACCAATCACGGTATTCCTTTTCGGAGAAACCAAACCTAGCACCTCTTTCTGGACGAATATGCAGAGTATAGCTCTAGACTACTATACCAATTCTACTCCCACCACCATTCACAATCTTTCTCCACATCCCTCGGTCCCTATACACCTCCTTGGCATCTGCAACATTCATACATTGCTTTTGGCATGTTCTTGTGTTCCTTAGACTTCTCACCTGTGGTTCTTTCAGAACCTCGTCTACTAAATCTAACCATCTTTTACGCGGTCTGCCCCTTGCAGCCCTATCAGTCATCTTACTTGCATGTATGCGTTTGATAAGTCTATCCTCGTTCATTCTTTCCATATGTCCAAACCATCTAAGCGTGCTTCGTTTGCTCAACTCCTGAAGGGTCACCTGCACCCCACACTTTGCTCTGACCCATTAATTTCACACCTTGTCTCTCAATGTTTTTCCGCACACACTTCTTAGGAATCTCATTCCTACAGCATTTATATGACTAACATGCTTCTTCTGCCAGACCCAAGTTTAGCACCCATACAGAACGGTTGGTACAAAGACACTGTTGTAAATGGCCCGCTTTGCATTTATACGCAATCCTTCATTCCCGTTCACTGCCTACATACTTCCAAACACTTTTCTTCCAACATTTGCCCTTCTTTCTATTTCACCATATAGCTTTCCATTACTCAAAAATTTTCTACCAAGGTACACAAAGTCATTAAGTTTCTCTATTGTGTCATTGTCTATTCTAAATACAAAGTCATCAATTCTGCCATCTTTGCCAAAAATACTTACTTTTGTCTTATTTACATTCACTTTCACTTGCATATTTTCACATGCTTCCAACAACCGGTCGAGCATTCATTGCAAATCTTGTGACGATTCAGCCAACAATACTGCGTCATCTGCATATAACAGCACACTGACATTTGTTTCACCAATTTTCACTTCTTCCATTACTTCGCAAGCCTACCTGATACATGTATCCATAAAATATATTAAACAGCCATGGAGACAGCACATAGCCCTGCCTTGCACATTCCACAATGTTAAAGTTAATTTTAGTTTATACAAATATGTAAAAGTTATATTTACCAAATTTCAACCCTTTTCTTACTCCTACAAGGAAAGGTTTTTAAACTTTCTGTCTAATAAAAAATGGTTGAGCGACAACTTACTTGGATAAGTCTGAATAGCGCCTGCTTGAAAAATGGGTGTTTTGAGAAACGGTTTGATGGTTTTTACTGCAGTTCGAGGTTGATAAAGCTTTGTTCACACTTTTATTAATTCTTTCTAACATTTTACTTTAAATACAAATAGTAAAACAAAAAATTCACACCTACCCTATATTACCAAACATAACTGTCACAGTAAATAACAACAACAAGAAAATCTAGTTACATTGTCCAAATATGTGCGGAACTAAAAAGTAAGTTAAAGTTAATAATAGACAGTCAACCAATTTAATTTTTAATTATTAATTTGCTTCTACCATAATGAGTTTTTATGTATGAAAAATTATATTTCTACAATCCGCTTTAAATAATGGTGCACCAACATAATCTTCATTTTTAATAATAAGGTTTGTATATTCTTCTTATTACCATCAATTACAGTTATTAAATATCAACATGTAATGTTTATAAAATAGAAAACAAATTTAATAACCTACAGTTATTTATCCTCTGCAAGTGCTCAGTTGATTTCCACTGCAAAAAATGGTTGCAGTAAATTAATTTCTCCAACGCGATGTGGAATTCTTATATCAGCGTTCTTACCCGCATCTGGACACTTGTTTACAAACACAGTTCTAAATTTCTAATACCGCTCATTCATTTTCCCACTTGGCAACCTCATCCCGCATGCCAATAATTGCGTGTTTTTCGACTCTGCTGAAGATGTTCTAACGTGTGGTATTAGGATCCGATCCTTTCTACTATTACCCGGGGGTTATATATGTTTAGGTGTTTCATTAGTATTCCTGGCTTTTTTCGTTTTCAGAGTTTGTACGACTAAACTGTCCGGGCGAGGTCGAGGTAATTTCTTCCATACAATACCGACGCTGCACTATTTGTTGGTCACTACGCATTATATTTTATGCTGCTTTTGAGTATACGACCTCTGGGACAATTTGCTATGGTTTCGGTTTCTTTAAACGTGTGTGAACATTTATGAATACGCTTTTCTAGGCTGGTTATTTACCGAAAATCTGTGTGTATTTTTCTAATTTAATATGCAGAGTGTAATGCCCCGGTCTTTATTGCTGGTTGTTTAAAAATGTACTACGAGCTTTTCGGTTTATTTATTTGTCCTAATTTAATACTATATTGAAATAACCATTATTAAATGTAAACCACCCAAACCTCCAAAAATTTCAAAGTATTTTTGCGCCATAGCTCATTTAACTAACTGAAATTATACAAATATTCTCCTATTACCTAATGCCTGCGCAAGTAGCACACTAGCGCTACAATATGTACATTTCTTCTGTTACTCCGTAGTTTATAATTGTTTATATACATATGGAAAATGTATTTTACTCTGATAAAAATTTTTTATAGAAGTTAAAAAATTTAATAAATTATTGCACTGCTAATATGCTTGTTACGTAACTTCGAAGCAGCCACGTTGGGCGCCAAATTTCTGCTACGTTGGCTCGTAGCCGTACGTAACACCAAGAAAATCAAAGAAATGACCGGGCTCAATCGGAGATTAGGGGGGGGGGTTGCAGAAAGCAGACCAACATACAATGTACGCGGCCGTAAGGAGTTAGTAACAATACCTGCAATAAAAAAATTAGAATAGTAAACTTGCAATACAAAAAAATTAGTTCTGCAAACCTGAAATAAAGAAAAAGCATAGCATGCTGATCGAACATAAATTGTTCAGTACTTTGTAGAATGCAAAAAAAAACTGTTTAGATAATCTATATAATATAACAACGGTAAAAGCAATACAAAAATTTTTAGTACAAAGTGAGGTAATATTGGGGAGTAGCAGAAACGTTTCCTCACACACCAATTAAACATAAATCAGACAAAATGTTATCAAAAGATAAATAGATAAGACACAATTGATATGAGTCATCTAGTATTGTTGATTCTTCTCCTTTTTTTTTATAGCATGCAAGTCTATGGTAAAAGGTATCCGAACGACAAAGATATGGCAAAACAACGGATAGATATTTAAAGTAGTAACAAGTAGGAAATAGTTCAACTTACAAAAGGTCCTTCAGTAACGCTTCCTTGCCATTGAAGTGTGGGATTCACGATGTCCGGCACTAACGCAGCACTTCACCCTTAACTGTGAGGGTGTTGATAGAACTTATCACACGTTACCCTAATCACACCTACGTATTTCACTGGTGTTAGCAGCAGACATTATCACGCGACGGAACTATGTAGCATTGATAAATTTCTTGTTAATTCTATTTCCTGAGACAATAATTTCGAAATATTTTGTAGCACTAGTTTAATTTCAACTGGGACCAAATGTATATTATTTTCATAAACATCCAAAAAAAAACAGTGAGAAACTTCAACCAATACCTTTGTAAACCGGTAATCGGTTATATTTCGCAAATAACGAAATTTGCGCAAGCAATGATCTATTTTAGATACTTCGGGGTTGGAAAATTCAGAAACTACAGTATCAACTGTATTTGGATAATCCAAAGTATGCACTACTCTGATAAAAAAAGAAAAGGACCGCGAAACTAGATCGCACACACAGTTTAAATATCAAAAGACAAAGCACCAACAAAAAAACCACAATGAGTAAAGCACGTGTATCACTAGAGTAAGTCCGTCAAAATGTTCCGTAGAACACGCGTGCAGGTCGAGTTTAACAAGTTCTACCACTTTTATTTCCAACAGAAACTCAACCGAAAAACAATTAGTAAGGCACGCGTAAGCAATAAAACCGTCCGTCAAATGTCCTTAAAACACACGTGCGTCGACCAAACACGTTCGCCTATAAAACATACTACTTCCATCGGAATTAGCACTACACTCTCTACAGTTAATAAACAACTTTTATATTACAAGAAAAACAACTAAAATCGTGTCGTGCTTGTTCATGAACAATTCGAACATTTATGCCGCATTAATTCTCACTATTTTCAAAGCAAAACGGAAAGCAGTTTTTTTACCGTAATTAATATATAGGAACAAAGAACAAACTCAAACTCCTCATCTGTTTATATCAACTTGTTGCTATTACAACGTCTTATCGCCTCTTATCTAGACTTGTATATCCACTCATTATAATACGACGCATTCGCCTAAGGAGTTAATAAATATAAAATATAGAAATAGTAGTTACCGAAATGTATTTACTAATTGGGAAAAAGCGTTAAATGTTAAGCTATTAAAAATGCACGTTACATGCTAGCTAAGGACGTTTCCAGCAACGCTGAGGGTGCTACTTTTGATACGCAACGTTGTACATACTTAGGTATACTTATTTTTCAACATACGCTAACAAGAGAGAAAATAGATTATGCAACGAAATGATGTCAGCCTTTGGAGGAAGTTTATAAAACATGACAAGTTCTTTCACTACGCCCGAAATGATTAGAAACGATGAATCAGATGACGCCTCTGTACATTGCACATTCTTATGTGTATTCATTTTGGAACACGTGTCAGCAATAGAGAAAGTAGATTACGTGAATAGATGATGTTTTCCTCTGTCGGTAATTTATAGAATTTAACAGATTGTTGCACTACGACAACACACTAATAAGTAATGCTTCAAGATGACGTTCACTGTGCAACTGTTGACGCACAAAGTTCTACATTCTTAGGTATACTGATTTTGTAACTTACATCAGCAAGAAAGAAGGTTGATCACGGTATGAAAAGACGTCTTCCTTAGGAAAAAATGTATAGAACTTGACCGATTCTTGCATTACAACTGACAAGATAATGAAATATGCTATAGCTATCGATTAATGGGCAACTTTCGACGCGCAACATTGCATATTCCTAGGTTGATGATATACACCAGGAAGAGAGAAAATAGGTTCTTAGGCGGGGTCGTTGATCTAGCCAAGGGTCTGTGACAGTACTTGAATTTGTAACGTGGTCAGAAGGTTAAGGAGGTGTAGAATAGTTCAACGTACTACATTTAACAATTAAAAACAACTTCTGTAAAAGGAACTCCAGTTTGTAAGAGGCAGTGAAACTTGCGCCCTGGTGTTATCATCTAAATCAAACTGCAGATAGTACTTAATTATCACAGAATTACTGGGCAGTAAATTAGTATATGAAAAAATATTAATTAGTCTTTGCACGTTTTATTATTAGCTATATATTGAATAATTTGCTGAAGTAGTTTTTATAACACACTATTTTGTTGTAGGTGATACTGAGCCTGTTTGCTGTACTGTTTGTCGTATCTAGTGTCAATCCTTTTTTTGTTATTCCATCTGCAATTTTCGTTATAATTTTGTATTTTGCACAACATTCATATTTACCAGTTGGCAGAAGTATAAGGCGCCTAAAAGGTACAAGTAAGTGAAACTTAGTCTATTAAAATTAATTTCAAATTTGACGACATTAGAGGGAACATGTAATGCGGTCCTAAAGTATGGAAACATCTAAAAGTCTTACTAAGGACTTGTAGGATAGATACGAGATTCGGCATTCTTAATTTGTGTAATAAGTTGAAGTTAGAATTGATGTGACTTGTGTTGCCTAATACACTTCTTCTTTGTGACAAACAAAATATATTTATTCGTTTATAAGTTAGATATGCCATTAATACGGTAATAGCAAATGCAGTACTAGTAGTATAAACAAAATGCAACTAAAATCACTAAAGATAGTTAATACAGACACAAATCCCTAATAGCTTCTCACTTTTTTCATTGTTCACCCCGTAAACACTCTCATCTATACCGTTTCCTTTGCTACTCCGATCTTGCATTAAAATCTTCTCAAACCAGGGATCTCTTTATTTTTCTAACATCTTTAATAACATATTTTTGAATTTGCAGTCTTTTAATCAGAATAAGATACAGAGGTCATGTTAAATTTTCATCCAGAAATATTGGCTTTACAATATGGTTTTCCAGTATTCGTGTCCATACATTAACTTTATGAGGAGTCTGATTGTCGGTTTACATCAGACCAATACCGCACATTCTGTCTGTTTACAGTTCCATTTATAGAAAACGTACATTCGTCACTAAAACGCACAGACTCTAATTATAGCGGATCCTGCATCGGCGGCTCCGTGGCGAAGTGGTTTGTGTGTGACTACTACGCCCAAGGTTCCGGGTTCAAATCCCGACACGATCCGCTTGATAAATGTTAGGCGAGAATTTTTCACAAAAATACACACTCGTTCGGATGAGAGGTGAAATGGAGGTCCCGTGTGTGGGTGTTGTCACGCACATTAAAGATCCCTACCTTGCTTGGAACAGCCAGGGTTTGGCAAAATTCCAAATTTACCAGGTAAAAACTCGCTTCCTGACCAATGTAGTACCTTCGGGTGGAGCATTGGAAAATCACATGTAAGGATCCTGCATTGACGGGCAGTTATTAGATACTGTTAGTATTTTTAGTTTGTAGGGGGAAACTTATGTTTTTTCAAATATTTTTCACCGTGGTTTTTGACATTTCACAATCCAAGGCAACTGTGACGGTCGATTGTTTAGGATTATTAACGACAGACCCGATAATGTTCACCTGTTTCTTTTCTGAAATTGATGGTCTTTCTGCTCCCTTACTCTGTAACACACTTCCAGTACTTCGAAATTTTTCCACTAATTCTCTTAGGTACCTTCTATACTCGTTCTGCTTCGTGAAGATTACGACAGACTACTGCATAAATGAAAATTGCTTCAGTTTTTCTTCCAATGGACAAAGGTGACCCATTTTCAAAAAATTAATTTGAATTTTAAACACAACCAACAATTCAAAACTTAACGATATGCCAAATTATCAGTTGTTCGTAAATGTTTACTTGTGATATCCATGAAACTTATATCCTCAATTCTTTACCGTCAGTGTACTTACATAGTTTTTTCTTCAAAACATATCTAAATACATATTCACAATGAAATAATCGGCAATTTTTCTTCAATGGAGGTGTTTTTACACATCGAATAAATCGCTCATAACTCTGTAACTGCTCATCGAAGTTTAGTAAGCAAAAAAGGCGTTGAATAGAGAATAAAAATACCTTTCAAATAAGGCATCACAAGACCACCCATTCCACTGGAAAAAAAGTTGATAGTATAGCACCGAGTAATGTGGCACATGTTAATTTTATATCAGAACTTAGTAATTGACAACATTTTACGTGGGTTTTGTTCGAGATCGACATCTTGTTCCATCCAAACACAACAGTCACAAAACCTCAAATCTAAATTTAGAAATCCACTCACTCTCTAGACTACTTTAGTTGGTAGAATATTAGAACATTCTCCTGCTCGAATAGATTAGTATATTAATCTTTACTAAAAAAAATAATTTTACGAGTACAAATAAAATAGAGTAAATTGAAAATTTGTGCGGTATATATCACATAGGCGTCGCCGTGGATCAATGTAGTAAGCGTAAGACTACGGATCCCAAGGTCCTGAGTTCGAATCCCGACACGGCCGACTGCTTGAAAAATGGCAGGTGACCATTTTTCACAAAAATTACGCCCTCGTTCGGATGAGAGGTTAAATGGAGGTCTCGTGCGTGTGTTGTCACGCACGTTAAAGATCCCTACTTGCCTGGAACGGCAAGGGTTCGGCAAAATTCTAAATTTCCAGGTAACAAAAAACTCGCCTCCTGGCCAATGTAGTACCTTCGGGTGGAGCATTATAAATGTAAATGCACGGTATAGATCACATAAAAGAAAAATATAAGAAAAATAAAGTTTCAACTTATAAACATACCTTAAAACTTCCAGCGATAGAGTAGACTCTCACAACCGAACTTTTAAAATATATCTTTTATTAAAAGTACGTTTAAACTGCTGTTTGCTATATAAGTAATTTCCTAACGTTTAATTCCTTTATTTTCAATAAGAAAATTTTATTGGTCAAAACATTTTCTAAGCTATTTTCCGTTTCATTTTCCGTTGTACGATCTTATTTTGCGTACTTAGTGACTGTCCTGTCTCAAGCGTTTTGTTTGTTCCGTATCTCAGATATCATTAAAATTTTCGATCACTAAATTGTTCTTATTCTTATATTACTTATTACCCCGATAGTAATACTTTAAATATTTTTTTTAAATCTTAGGAACATACTTATCTCTATTTTTACCAAACTAAACCAAATTTTAGGATTGGTTTTTACTATTGATCTGTCAACGTTTGAATTGGGCGACTTATCCCTAATAGTTGTTATACTAGCTTTTAAATCATTTAAAAAATTTTGGAATTGATTTACCAACTTCTAGAAAATTTAGAAAATTGTACTAAAGAAAAAACGTTACTACTAGATATAATGTTGTCTCCTTGAATTTCTCTAGCTCGGTGTTTCAAGTTGTCTACTTCTATCTCCATTTTCTTAAGATTTTTCGTAACTTCATTCTTCGATACTGTTACACTCTGTTTTAGTTCATTAATTTCACTCTCCTATTTTGCTCATTTTTATCAACACGTTCATATGCTAAGACAACATTATCCAAGCTTGTACTTATTTCCGTTTTTGCATCGGTTATACCCGAGTCACCCACTTCATGAACCTTCTATCTCGTGAAAGATATAAAGTTTTTTACCCTATCATTAATCTGTTTTTATTCCTGCCTATGTTTTTCTTGATCCCGGCTGAATTCTTTCCTACATGGTTTTAATTCTGTATTTGCATTTATTAGCAAGTTCATCATCTGCATTATACTTGGTTCTGTTTCACTTTTATTTTCTTACATTTTATCAAAAAGTTTTTGAAGAATTCACGCTAAATAAAATTTAACAAAATAAAATCACCCTTGAATGTTTAATCGAGCCGCTTTTGTAACATTATTTTGTAATGTGAACGAATAAACAGATTAGTTAATTAATTAAAATTCATTAACTTGCATAGCCTATAGACAAGAATTCCATAATAAATTACTTTTATAGTTTAGTAGCATCCCTCATAAAAGACCAGGTTTACAAATAGCTTAAGGCTAAACTATTGTAAATTCCAGCCGCAGTCATCATAATTTAAAGCTCTACCCTTGAAATTCAAATACAATAACCCTTTTAAAAGCTTATGTCGGTTACAGATTACGAATCTGATAAAATTAAATTAAATAGTACCTTTTAACGTAAATAAAGAAAAGCAACTTTCTGTTGAAAAGCTTAATTTTCTTAATAATTTCTTTGATTGGCAAGGGTTAGAGAAAACAAAACATTATAAATAGCGAAAACTATTTCCAATTTGATTTGTTCAAAGATTGCTAGTAATTTTAAGTAGTCTGGAGACATCCATTGTATTTAAAATCCATTTCGGCTCAAGTAGGTTAACCGATCTTTTGTTAATGGCAACTGTCGCCATAAGTATGGTCCACATTTAAGTAATTAAAATATCCAAGAAGATACAATATATTTAAACCCTTAGAAAAATAATTGCTTCCGTAACCCTCATCTCAAAAGGGGTTGGATTTGGTTTCTAAAATCTTGTTTTTGGGGAGGTTCTGTTCAGTCATTGGATAACAGAAATATGACGTACATAATGGTTAGAGTAGGAATTAATCTATGTAACTTAAGGCTTTAGCAAAAAGAAGGAGATTCCAATGGGGTTGGTTGTTGTAAAAAAGAAGAAAGTCAGAGAAGTTCGCGGGTAGCGTTCTCCGGCATCACAGATATGATATTTCACTTAGTATCACGATAGGAAATTGGAAAGGAGTAATTAACTCTTCCAGTTCGCGAGAGTTACGCCCGTATGTTCGTGGATTTATAGTGGTATAAAGTAATAATAAAAAGCTTACAGACGTGTGACGCACAATATCAATCAGATCCTGCCGGGTTCGTGTGCCATATTTAAAAATTACAAGCAACAAGAGCAACAAGCGAGATTCTCTCACCCAATTTAAGAGCTGTTCTGTGTTGGAAGGCAAGCCATCAAACAATGGATGATTTTTAGTAAGTAAATTTTTATAGTTAAGTAGCATGACCAATTTTTAGTTAATTTATTTCTTAGGACGTTTTGGCCATAAACCGTAGAATTAATTTAGTGTAAAATTTATAAGATAAGTTTCTTCCATATAAGTGTTTGGGAATTACTTATGTACGCAAAATTTTCATAATTCCATATTCACCTATTCAATTAAATTTCTAAATTAAAATCAATGAATGTAAGAGGTTCACGTTTATTGCTCTGTTAATTAAATAGTTTTGTTTGTCCTTGATTAAGTCAATAGTTTTTTTATTTTTTGATCATGAAAGTTGCATAAGTATTCAAAAAGATAAGGGTTGATTAAAAGAAACAATTGTCCTCCTTGGGATGACAAGTCTCACAAGGTTTTGCACGAACATTTGGACATTCTCGACTTGTCTGGCGCCTTTGGTAATTGTCATTAAGCCACAATATTTATGAAAGGTAAGTGCCAAATTTTTTTGTAGTATATTATAGATTAATTTAACCTTTTCTGCAAAATTTTAACCCTGTATATGATCCACGACGTTCCGCTAGCTAGTGCCGGTGACCCCTTTTTAATTTTTGTTTTACAGGCCGCCCTCATTTTATAATTTTACTGGAAAATATATACTTAGTAGCTTTTCCGCCTGTAACACTTTCTTTGAATCAACTTCCTTTAGTTGGGTCGTCAATTATATCGTGCTTTACCCAAGCCTTACGTTGTGAAGTTTGGCCTAATGACTGTGGATTTACGAGATTCAGAGTTGGGTCGCCATTTTTTATCTACTGTGATATTGAAGTCTCGCTCTTCCCAACACATGAGACGCAGTTTCTCAAACCTGAACTTAAGAATCCACTTCCCCGACTATTTCAGTTAGTAGAACATTAAAAGGGCCTCCTCTTCAAATTTTAAACTTTTCTAAAAATTTTAAAGTGCAAATATTTAAAATAAGATAGAGAAAACCAAAATTTGTGCAATATAAATCACACAAAAAACCAAAGTTGCAACTAACACTCAGAATAAACTTATGTTAAATTTCCAGCGTCAAAGTATATTCTCAGAACCGTGCATACCCTTTTAAAAATATATTTCTTATCAAAGATAGGTATTATTTACTTTTTGTTGTGTAAATAATTTTTTAAGCGGAATCTTAAAATTTTGAATTAATTAAAGTTTAAAGTTACTACTCCTCAGAAGAATATCCTGAATATCTTCATAAAGTCTTTTATGCAAGAAAAACACAAATCCTAAACACTAGTCTAACTTTTGATCTCTGGTGCCCTGACATAATTACTGATTCTTTAGCCCTCAATACTTTTAAACTTCAAACACTAGATATGTTAATGCTCCTTAAATAAGGATCTTCTCTTATGAATCACTACCAGACTTTCTTCACGACGGGATTGTTCCTTGAAAAAAATTACACAAGAAATTTCTCAGCAAAAAACCGAACAATTAATTTGCAATGAATTTAATTAAAGTACAATTAAATAAAATAGAATTTAATTAAATTTACATAAAATGTAATCAGGACTTCAAGCTAATTTTTCAAAATCAGCGAAACTCGACTAACTGCAAAACGCATTTTTAATTACAATAGTTCATTTGTACTAATTTTTACTAAGCACTGCTATTTTTAAATCACTATGTTTGTTGGCAAAGTACCAGGAATAAAATCTGTTACGTTTATTTCCAACGTAATTAATAATAAATGTTTTCCAATAATTTATTGAGTTAAATCCAATTTGTTTTGAAACATAAAGTTTATTATGCGATAAATTAAATCATTTACATTCTGTGTACAATAAATACGCTTTCTACAAATTTTCAGCTTGAGCTTATTTAGTTCGAAACAACAAATTTATGCTACAATTAAATAAGTCAATGTCCTGTTTTAAGTATCTCGTTATGCCTTGTGACAGCATATCATTACTTTCTCTGTGGTTTCATTCTAAACCTTCGTCGAAATAGTATATTGAACTATTTCGATATAACCCGGGTTTTCCAGTCAATCGAGCTTCGATAATCCCGGATGTCTGTTTTTCGAATTTGTGTTACTTTGAACTCATTTTAAAATTGGTCTCTGTAGCTTGGGCGTTGATGCACTTGAAAAAAACTACTCGCTCTGTTATTTCAAAAACAATGCACGCTTGTTGTTTGTTGTTCTACAAGTAAGCGATGATTTACGTGTATTGGTAAGTTTTCCCGCGTTAACTCATTCTAACCCGATTTTCGTTTTAGCTTTTTTTAGCTGGAGACCACATGGGTTCTTTCGGTGTGTAGGCCAGACTGTTCGTTGTCATGGAGCAGCTTTTTCTTTCTTTGTGGTGACTCACTACTGAAATTACGATGACCGTTACGTCGCTGTGTTGACTCAACCCTCCACGGTAGGCAAGATAGGTACCCGGACACCCACAGGTATGTGACTTGTTTTCTTTTGTATGCAGCAATGGAACATTCCTTATCAACGTTGGGTGCAGTCACGGGATGAGAAACGTGACCCTATAGGACTTTTGTTTGTTGTTACGAATCGTGATTCTCGCTTTACAGGTGCTTCGGGTTATACTTCGGTAGTTATTACTACAACGTTGCTAGTATTTAATGCGCAAATATAACACTTATAATATTGAGAAAATCAGCCTTCACTATTTTTAATTTTAACATGTTACTATTGATATTGAAAAAACCTACATTTAAAATTTGCTATCACTATTGTTATTGCAAAAATTTTAAACACTAATTTTTTTTTGTTCAATGAATTTTATTATCTGTTTGCCGCGAAATGAGCACTTTGAGGATCCACTACCAAATTTGACATTTACAACATTTCTAAAATTTAATATTTTTATTTGTCTACACGAATTAAGAATTTTGTTTTGTCTTTATTTATGTTTAGTTGTTAATAGATAAAGCGTGGGCAATGTGCTTTGAATTTTTTGTGTGCTTAATTTTTATTTTTTTGGTATTTAGGTGAATCCTTCGACTCTCCGCGTTTGATAGCTAACCTGGACTTACTTTTTTCCGGCTACGTCATTGCACGTAGCAAATACTTTTAAAGTTATTTGTGTCGTAGTATAACCACTCATTAAGATTGTAGAACAACAATATAATCATAAAATCCGTTATATTATCTAAGTATGAGACTCCTTACAAGTCACGTAATTTAAACCAATAACAACAGTTTCAGTTCATAACAAAATATCTAACTTGTCGAGCTCTCTCGTCAATGCAAAATCAGCTTCCTTTACCAAATAAACCAATCACTTTAAGTATTAATCTGCCTAAATGTTTTCTTCATAAATAAAAAATTTGTTTCAGTATCTCTTCTTAGCCTGCAAATGTTAGCTCTTATCGAATGGAATATCGAATAACTATGCGACTTTCTACCTATCGAGCTTTATAGTAAATTAAATACCATTTTTCAATGAAACAAGTGACTACTCCTTTCTATTAAAAATTTTGCTTTGATACTAATTAAAAGATTTGACTAAAGTATCCATCCAGTTAGCTAATATAAATCGTAGTTTTATACACTGAGTGTTCCTAACGAAAGGTCACATATTTATAACGCATTAATAAAAATTTAAATTCTGCATTAATTTACGAAATTGCACTTTTTTCTCTATAAAAAGTATAGTTCTTGAACCTTTCGGTCAATCAATAAAAATATTTATATTTACTTTATTTAAAACATTGTTTTTTTTATCAGACCTTTTCACCGAACGCTTCCAATTCATTTTTATAGTCTAAATTAAGATGGATTATTGTAATCGATGGTTATTTACAAATAAATCTTTCAATTTTAATTAGAAATATTTTAAGCGTTTAAATGTCTGTATAATTTATAAGTTTTAATTTGTAAAATATTCATCGATTACAATAATCCATTTTAATTTAAAATATATTAATCGGCCGAACGCCTGGTAATAAACCAATGTTTTAAATAAATTAAAGAAAACTTTTTCCATTAATTAACTAAAAAGTCTTAGAAATATACATTGTATAATAATATAAAATACAAAAGTCAAGAACGTAAACTCTCAATACACACACACACACACACACACACACACACACACACACACACACACACACGTGCTCTACATATTGCTGTGAATTGAGGTGTCCCTGATATTGGGCGTCGATGAAAGATGCTGTGATCTGAAGAGGTTCTAAGTTAGCCTCAATAAAAGATGACATAAATTTTGTCCGTTGTATAATTGTTTTTGACTAGCTCAGACACAATATTTTACAAAAAATCCTTTAAATGCTAAGTACTACATCCACAACAGCTTTTCCTTTCAAACAATATCATAAATATACAATTAAAAAAACAACTTTATATCAACACAAATTTAAATATTAAAAATATAGTCCAAAGCTTTACCTTACGAACAATATCTTAAATCTAAGAAAATATAAGTTTTGAATAATCACTCACTTAAACTAAGAATTGAGTTCAAAATCTCTTTTGTAATTAAAATGAGCTTTTACAAATCTTAATTTCTTAATTTTATTATGTACAAAATATATCAAGATAACTCGGATAGTTTAATATTCACCCTTTGAAATCGAATTTAAACATATCTTATCAGTTAGGTTTCATTATTTCTTAATATATTGGCGAAGACCTCACCGTAAGCTGCCAACCCCTTAATCAAATTTATCGACCTGTACATGCAAATCTCACACAAAAACTTACACACAAAACAAAACATCTTATCATGTAATTTAATTAATCAATAGATGTTCTTTTTAAAGTGATATACAATGTAATTTTATTTTACAGTAAAAATCTGCTTGTTGTTGCTTTTTTACAGATCACATTCTCAAATAAAACTCCTTTTTATGTAAATTGCTTAATAAGCGTGTAAAAAACAATTCAATTTAAGAAAATGCTTACAGTGTTTTCTATTAATTTTTAATTTTTTATTTCCATTTTTAAAATCATTGAAATTACTGCAAATAAACTACTTCCTTCCGAGTGAAAATGAACCTTCAACCTTGTCAATAAAATCGTTTTTCTGCTATCATAACTTTTACTATTAAATACTACGTATCATCAGGTAAACATTGTGACGTTTGAGTAGCAACTGACTTGATATTCTTTATTCATTTAGTTGCATAAGAATTTTCTAATTGGTTGTTTTCCGAACGCGTGTGATGCAACATTCATAAATTTATCATTTTCTAATAGCTTCGAGCTACACTAACTACCTAATGTCGTTCCTTATCGTATCTATAGTTAAACATTTTTATTGCTTTAATTAATCGTATTTTACGAACACGTTCATAGATTTATCGTTGCCTCCAGGTATTTCATCATGTACGTTATGTTCCATTTTAGTACTCGATCGCTCCAGAATACGGTCAGTGCAAACGTTTTTTGATTGAAATACACTTGTAATTTTTTCTTAAAGCTTTGACTGTTATTTTAAAAACTAATTAAATACGCTTTTGTCGAAGTTTGGCATCAAATAAATTAATTACTATACACGCGACTTTTCTTAAAATGAAAGCTATGCTTAAGATATGCACATATTGAGAACTTTGATAACAAAATGTAGATTACACACTTATTTACGCATCATGAGTACTTTTGAACGTAAAAACATTGTTAAAATATTCAATTATGGATGAAACTCTTTGAAAAACTTTCCCCTACTGGCAGAATGTAGTGAAATACTATTATTCGTATCTTAAATCATTATTTTTTTGTCATTAAGGTTATGTAATAAGAATGAAAACCCTTTTACTTACGGCCCCTATGCATTTATATTACCTATACAGAGCGTTTACACAAATACGCTTCTTTCCATGCAAATAAATATTTATATAAATGGACTTTTTTTGAATTTGCATTTGCTCAAGTTTATGGCTTAGATGTATACGAGATGATGCTGTAATAAAACCTAATCACATTAATAACGGGTCACGAAAAGTCACTGAAACCTAAATTCTACAAATAAATCCCACCAAAATAAAAAAGAATCTGGAATAATATAAATTTCCGTCAATTCATGGTTACGTCCTGTATAATACAAGCGTACTTTTATTCATTAAAATGTACGAGCGAAAAATGCAATTGCACGTATATATATATATATATATATATATATATATATATATATATATATAGTAAAATATACAGTAAAACGCATTCAATGCGAACGCAAATCGATCATTTTAAGATAAATACAAAGCCATTTATTTCACTTATTAATTATCAAACCATTTTTGAAAAAAATGATTTCAATTGCTGTAAATAGCACTAGCTATGTAGTTTTCTTAAAAAGCTATAATCTTGATAAAAAACCCCAATTTTAATATTAATTTTGTGTACTGAAATACGAAAGCAAATGTTTTCTATAAAATGCAACTCTTTTTGCATTAAAAAACAATTAAAGTTTCGACTAGCTACTTTGTGAATTACATAAATTTATTTTAAATAGAGAATTTTTTGAAATAGACGAGATTAAAGAAGAGGAATCCCTGAGGAATTGGGAGAATACGCCAATTCGTATGAACTCATTAATAAATAAACGTTTGTTCCAATAAGAATAATAACTGTCTCATTCATACCTTACCCTGCATCCCCAAACTACAGTGAGCTGTTTCAATCTTTGGTCTAATCTGTTTTATCTTATCTAACCCTCTCTTTTTTCATTTGTTATAATATATATATATATATATATATATATATATATATATAAGGAAGCGTTTATTAAGAACGGAGATTCATTCAATTCTTAAATTCGATCGCGAAATGTTATTTTGATTTAAGCCGCGAGCTGGTGCTTTGCGAGATAATATTTGAAGTATGCGGTAAGCATACTGTAATTTAATAATTATATTGTTACAACGAATATAGAAGTGATGTTTTAAACGTAAATAACATAAAAAATGGAAATTATTAATTACAATGAATAAAGAAAATTCTTCAATATAATACTATTTTAAAAATTTTATTAAATAATCGAAAGGAAGATTTAATTAAAAAATGTGCTTTGGTAACTGCTGTTTGAAATGAGGATTTTAAATATGGTAAATCGTGTAACCTAATTTGTCGTCAATTCAAAATAAGAAGATATTTAATTACGAGAAGTGTTTTTGTGGATTCTGCAAGTATTACTTTTAGATTTATTTTAAGCTAATATTGGAATATTTGTATTAAACTTAAGGTAGAATAATAAGTGTTCATTATATAACATTCTTTGTAAAGATTTTTGCCAGGAAAGCTTGTGTTTAGAGTTCGAAACACTCTGACCTTTGAATAGATTATCTGTCAAAGATTTTTTGGCAAACCAAACCTTACAAACGTGGAATAAACAAAATCAGGTAAAATATCCATAAAAAAGGAAATTTAGTTCTGTAAATCTAAAATAAGGTGAGACATTTTTTTTGTAATAAATATTTCGTAGAAATTATTTTATGTTTGAAAGGAACTATGTTGTAAATATTTTATATGTTTTTGTATGAGAGAAAATATTTCACACTGTATAAATATCTTGTGATATTGCTGTGTTTGATTTCAATTTGAAAACTCAATTCCGTTGAGCTAGCCAGGCAAAGTTAGAATGGAAGGTAAGTGAACAATTTTAAGTTTTACAAATTGCGGTATCTGTATCACTCTTTTAGTGACGCCCTCAATGCGGCGTTGTTACAGCAATATACATATATATATATATATATATATATATATATATATATATTTTCCTGGTCTTCTCGTATTCTTTCGGGTTGCCAAGCATCATCGGTTACCGTCATTCTATGGATGACACTTAATTTCTCTTCCATCTTGGAGCAATGATTGCAGTCTACCGTACAAAGTCTCTTTGATAGAGCGTCTGCATTTCGATGGCTAGTTCCTAAACGACGTTCTGTGTCAAAGTCATATTCCTGCAGCCGCTCTATCCATCTTGCAACTTACCCTTCAGGATTTCGAAACTGCAGTAACCATTTTAGTGCAGCATGGTCTGTTCTCAACAGGAATTTACGGCCGTATAAGTACTTATAAAAGTGCTCTACGGATTTGACGAAGGTCAACAGCTCCCTTATTGTCAAACAATAGTTCCTTTCTGGCCGCGACAAGATCTTGCTGAAATACCCAATAACTTTTGCTTGTCCGTCCTGCATTTGAGAAAAAACGCTTCCTATAGCTGTGTTACTGGCATCGGTATCCAACACAAATTTCTCCTCCATCCGTGGATAACTCAAAATTGGTGCTGTAACTAGTAGCCGTTTCAGTTGTTCAAATGCACTGTGACAGTCGTCATTCCAATCATATTCTTGTCCAGCTTCGGTTAATTTCGTTAACGGTTTGGCAATGTTTGCAAACCCAAGTATAAAACGGCGATAATACGTGCACAATCCTTGAAAACTGCGTAGTTGGGGTATATCTGCTGGTGTAAACCACTCTTGTACCGTTTTTATTTTGTCAGGGTCAGCTCTTATTCCGGTCTCCGAAACGACATGTCCTAGGTATTTCACCTCTTTTCCAAATAGGTGACACTTCTTGGGGCTCAATGTAAGGTTTGCCCAGCGTAATCTTTGGAATATCTCCTCTAGGTTCTTAAGATGTTCTTCAAAAGACCGGCCTAACGCTATCACGTCGTCTAGGTACACCAGACATGTTTTCCAGGACAGTCCACGCAGTATCGACTCCATCAGTCGTTAAAAGTAGCAGGGGCATTGCATAATCCAAATGGCATGGCCTTGAACTGCCATAATCCAGTTCCAATTGTAAACGTAGTTTTTTCTTTATTGTTTGGCTCCAAGCCTACCTGCCAGTATCTGCTTTTCAAGTCCAAGGTCGAAAACCATTTAGATTCGGATAAAGTATCTAAGGGGTCAACAATTCTGGGCAAAGGATAGCTCTCTTTCTTTGTCACATTGTTTAACGGCCGGTAGTCTACACAAAACCTCGTCGACCCGTCCTTTTCTTGACAAGCACTACCAGGGATGCCCATGGACTATTCGAGGGTTCAATCACTCCCTGTTCTTCCATATCGGCGATAATTTGCTCGGCTTCCTTAAGTTTTGCCAAAGGAAGCCGCTTGGGGTGTTGTCTTATCGGTTGCGCATTTCCAGTATTGATCTTATGTTGCACAACATTCGTCCTTCCTTTCTCATTATCATCCAGTGCAAACACATTTTGATATCGTCCAACCAGTTATTCTACCTTGCCCAGTTGGTCGCCGTTTAATCCTTGATACGAAGGTTTCAACATATCCAGCAATTTCTGTGAGCAACCGTTGGCTGGTTTATCTTTCGTGACGTCCACACAACGTTTAATATGGCACACTGGAATGCAACTTTCCATAATCATGTCTTTCTTCAAGGTCACCGTATGCGGATTAATGTTTAGCACCCTTACTGGTATCATATTTCAGAACTTTACCAGCGTTCTTCCAATGAGTAGTCCCTCCTGGCCCATTCCCGATTCAGTTGCTTCCATCATGCATACTTGTCCTTCCCGGAGCGTTCCATCCGGGCGTCCCATTACTATCATTTCCGCCTTCTCGGGTATTTTCATATCACAAATCATTGGTACTTGCATCGTCTGGTTACTCGTCCCTTGAAATGGAATTTCATCATCATCTATCCGTAGCACATTTTCTTTCCTGTTCACATGAAACCCATATTGTCACATGAGATCCACTCCCAAGATCACTTCCTCTGTGATTTCAGCTACCAGCACCCGATGATTAATTAGTTTGTCTCCAATTCCCAACGTTACGGCAGTTTCTCCGTGAGTAGAAATTTTCTCACCACTTGCCATTCGAAGACATACCGATACAGGTAGCACTTTTCCACGACCAACCAAATCCGGTCTCACATTAGTCCTTATCGCTCCTGTATCCCCGAGTAATCAGACAAACGTACCATTAATTCTACCATCAATATAAATGCGGTCCAGACTTCCCATCGACGATGCAGCACGGATGATAATCTCCGGGGCACTACGTTATGCTGTCGACGTTCGCCCCCTTACGTCGACTTGCTCTAGTTTTCCTGCTGCTCAACCGGTTGTTTTTTTGGTTGAGTACAGCGTCTCTGTATATGACCAACTTCACCGTAGTTCCAGCATCGCAGCCCCATCTCCGCGGTAGTTGTCTTTCCAGCCTTTCCGCATTTTGATTTTCAAACACACGGTTGATTATTTCTTTTATGCTGTTCTGCGATTGCTCAGGTTTTTCTAAGGCAGGCCGAAGTTTGTGATTTATCCTGTGTGACGTCTGCTTAGCTGCTTCAAATTCAAGCGCATGAGCCAGTGCGTCATCTAACATTTTGGGCCGTGCTAATCTTGTTCGAGGAAACTATCTGGTGCCGTTGGGTATGCCAATCTAACTAATCTGGCAATGTCAGCTTCGAATTCTTGCAGGCTTTCATTTGTCTTTTGCAAGCGGTTCTTAACTTGTGCATGGTAAACCTGTTGAAGATGAGCGTCTCCATATCTCATCTCAAATTTCGATGTTAAGAGGCCGTAATCATTCTGCTGGTGATCGGGAATCGTTTGCAAGATATTAAGAGCTTCCCCCCATAGGACCACTATTAAGGAGATAGCCTTCTCTTTGTTGCACCAACCGTTGGGTACTGTAGCAGCTTCAAATTGTTTCAAATATGTGGGCCAAGGTGTTTTACCATCAAATGTGGGTGGTTTTACTTTAAATTTTGACGGTAATGACTCGTTTTCTTCCATGCTTCTTATTTCTGGAATGTTTTGACTTACAACTTGGTTTACTAATTCAAGTGGCCGCGTTGTTAGTGAAATCACTTGTTCTTGCAGCCTCATCACATCTTCCATTTTTACCAATTTGCTGTCCAACTTTACTCAACTGTTTTTACCTGTTCAGTGAAATCGTCTTTCAATGCAATGGAGCTTTCCATTAATCTTTGTTTTAACGTGGCTGTATTTTCACTTAACTTTTCTATTTTCTCAGCATTTTCACTAAACTTTTCTTTCATTTTGGCAGCATTTCAACTTAACTTTTCTTCCATACCGTATTTAAACTCTTTAAGGGTCGATTCCTGTTCAACTGACCTCACTAAGTTTTTATTAAGTGTCACTTCCAGTTTAGCCGACCTCTCCTCCATTTTCCCAGCACTTTCAATAAGTGTCACTTCTAGTTTAGCCGACTCCTCTTCCAAACCAGATTTAAAATCCTTAAAGAAATTCATTAAAGTTTCTGCGTCCATTTTACTTTGGCTTCTTGTTACAGGCATATACAAACTACTTAAATGTCTTTAGACTGTGTTTTGTTTTTTTAAATTAATCACTATATACTCCACACCTGACACCAGTGTAGCGGGCTACTACTACCGCGTTTCACTAATTTAAAACAAGTAATAACAAAAGTCTTTATTACCCACTGTTCACAAGTCTAATTAACAGTATGTGCCTTATTTATAGATGTTTTCAGTTCAATTACAGTAAAGCACTATCACACTAATGAATTTACAAACACTAATATCTTCTTAAACTAAATTCTTAACCATAGGTCTATTAACAACACTAACACTTCCAAACCAGATTTAAAATCCTTAAAGAAATTCATTAAAGTTTCTGCGTCCATTTTACTTTGGCTTTTTGTTACAGGCATATACAAACAACTTAAATGTCTTTAGACTTGTGTGTTTTTTCTTTTAAATTAATCACTATATATCCCACACAGGCCTGACACCAGTGTAGCGGGCTACTACTACCACGTTTCACTAATTCAAAACAAGCAATAACAAAGGTCTTTATTACTCACTGTTCACAAGTCTAATTAACAGTATATGCCTTATTTATAGATGATTTCAGTCCAATTAACAACGAAGCACTATCACGCTAATGAATTTACAAGCACTAATATCTTCTTAAACTAGTTCCGTAACTATAAGACTTCTTAGCAACACTAAACACTACTATAATTTATTTATTACTCTTTTGTCTATTTATGTATTCTACAAGCTGCATGTACATTAGACACATTCACATCATACAGCATTTGGACTTGGACTTCCAAAAGCTTTACCATTTAACTTTACACGATATAATTTATATTTGACATTCTGATATAGACTAACCTTGTACTTCATCATCGGTCTTATTTATACCCTGAATTAAAAAGGATGATTCGTCTTCCAGTATTTGCCAGAAAATTCTCGGTCCCTGGAGAATATACAGTGCTTACGTCTTTTGTGTGTTTGACGGGTTGCCTAATAGTAGCTCGCAACAATATAAAGTATGGAATACCGAATAAAACCAACAGGTTGCAGATAGCACATAATTGCGACGGCTTTGTCATGGTCTAATAACAGATAGCGGGCTGTCAACCAATAAGAGCATGTGGAATGTTCGTGCAGGAATTTGTCTATAGAACCAACTAGTGGAGATATCTGCTTTTGCATAGAATTAAATATTTGTGTAAAAGGTTAACAAAATTTTGGTTGGTACGCAAAAGTACGTTTTAAAAGGGGAGTAGTCTTTTGAACGTTCAACGAAACATTTACGGTAAAATACATTTCTTTTTGCTGGCGTTAATTTTTATGAAAAGGTGTAAAAAGAGTTATAATCTTTATAATGAACAAATTCGATAGGAATATTTATTTTAATTCTGATTCAAAAGTTATGTAAATAGTAAATTGTAAATTTTCTGCGCTTATACAAATTTTGGTGAATTTCGCTTTTCTTATTTAGGTATATGGAGTGTTAGAAGGAAGTGGGTAAAAATTCTCTGTTATCATATCGTCGTTCGCTTTGTGCGGGGTATCACGAGCTAGTGGAGGCATAAATTTAATTGTGTTAATTTTAAATTATCTTAAAAGGCACAGAGAGATGGCGATTAGCAGGCAATTGGTCGTTAATCACCTGACGAAGGGCGATATCGTAGCAATATATATATATATATATATATATATATATATATATTGCTGTACATACCCTTTTAGTGGGTCGACCTATTATTTCTGTAATATCACGTGTCCTTACGTTGAGCGACCTATTTATTTTAATTGCTATAATACTAAATTAAATTATTGAACCACCATTTTAATCTTTCCTACAGCTTGTGATTATTTCCTCCTCCAGCTGTTTCTTAACGTTGCTATCAACTGGAGTTTATCATAAACAACTTTATCGACCAATGACAAAATTCAACAAGTTACCGCCTTTGCGGGTTATCTCTGCCCTACTTAATTTGTGGCTCCTCCTCTGTCTTATGACCTCGGCTAGCATATATTTGTAATTATAAAAATTCAGTAAGTTTGGATCCCATTTAATGTAACTAATGCTTTATGTACAGCTTTGACGTTATTTACAATACATTTTCAAATTAATTCACCTTTATAAATTTCAATTATCAACAACCATTTAATTTGTACTAAAACCCAAAGTCACCAAAGAAAACTCATTATCTTTACCAACAAATGTAGAATATTCTAAATCCGTTTTCTTATTATTATTTCAATACGTATTCAACCCTTTGTTGACTTGTTTACAAGCATATAATATTTAGCCAATTTGATATTAAAAATAAAATAAAATTCTTGTAGAAAAACAGATGCCTTATAACTAACAATCTGACCTGGTTTTATCTTTTACGACGACGCTTCCATTGAAATTAATCTTCCCAATTTTCGATTCCATTCAACTTATCACCATTATGGACCAACACCATTAAATTATAATTTTATACTTTAATCATTCTTGCCATAGACTTCAAATTGTAATTCGTTCACCCCTATACTTCAAGATTATGTTCTTCCTTTCGCCTCGACATTTAAATTGTTTTATTGTAATCTTTCTTAACATCAAGCATTCTGGCCTATTTTCCTCAGACCTCGAAGCCCTATTATTTTTATGTCTTAGTTTACGATTAATTCATAAAAATAATCCTACTTACGTTTTAAACGGTAATTTTCATATACACACTCATTTATTTCACTTTGTATCACTTGTTACGTATTATTCAGTATTACTGGCAATGCACTTGGGCCTTCATTGAGTTCAAAACTGACTTTCTTATCGCGGTGCTTGCTAATATAATTTCGATTCCCCACTGCATCCGTGGTGTGGTCTAGAACCTGTCGTTTGCTTCGGACCAATCAAATAATTTCATTTCGAATATTTTCTGATGTAATGCTCTGCGTTCGTTCATAATGCCCACCTGCCTGCAGGTGTCTTCACTTATCAACATGCTGTATTTTGATAGAATAGTCGCCTTTCCATAAACAACTGATGCAATTTTACTTTAAACTTTCATTGTTTACATGCGATTTACGCAATTTTAATCATTTCTCTTATCAAAATGGTTAGATCTTCATACGCATTATATTAGCTACATGAAACTCTATTTTCACCTCCGTATTACTTAATCGTCTGAGATTCTTTTCTTAATGCGTGTCTAATTATTCTTTATCATTTATACGCGTGCTCCCACTGAAAAATATTCTTATTCGCTTTACTTATGTCAACTGAACACTATCTACAGGGTATTTAATCTTTACCATCCGTTTAATACTCGTATTTCTCATTCCTACGCCAACTATGCGTCTTCCTATGTCTTTCCTGCGTCGCCCAAAACTATTTCTACTTTGTACACAGGGTGTTGCCTACTTACTATCTACTTCTATTTCTTACTTATTTCCTGAAATAACTACAATTTTCTGCTGCCTATTCTAATTACTCATTCTCTAGTGACCTTCACTATGTCGTGCACCCTTAAACAACCCCTTATCACAGCAATATATATATATATATATATTACTCATATTTAGACCAGGGTAGAAAATTAATGAATTACATAAAATAATTTTAATCACCGTGTATAAGGAATTTTATTAAATAATACGCTTTATTAAAACCTTGAAGCATAAATAAATGCGGTCGTTTCAGTAAAAATAAGAAATTTAAATTATGTACAAGACGCTTTATATCAAAAAAAACAGTATTAAAAAGCTCTGCGTGTAATGTAATTATTCCTAAACAAATGGAAATTACGTGCAAAATTTATATTAATTAACCCTATTTTAAGTAACCGGTAGTAAAACAAAGTGTACACATAATGATTAATATTTAACTTGTATTCGCTAAAAATGAAGGGATAGAAGTCAATTTTAATTGGAGTTAATTAAACCATTATTAATAATAAGCATAAAAGTCTGTGAAAATCCAAGATTATAATACCAGAAAATAAAGCTCTGAGAATTAATATTATTTTGAACACCTGCGTAGTTTAAATATCACGTACGGCGAAAATTGTGTAGATAACAAATGGTTTCAAAGAATCTTGGAGAAACCGGGGCTTAATATTCACGAGAATGTGCGATACGGGTTATTTAACCCAGATAGTCCACATGGACTAAAATATAATCGATAATAAAGAATATCAATTTGCACCAATACGAACAGGTTAGAAAAGGAAGAGAAAATGCGTCAAGCAAAGACACATATAGTAAAAGGCGTGATTTAAGCAACGTCACGAGGGTCACAATTGGTTGAAAATAGGATGCAAATATCAGAGGTAGAAACAACAATTTCTGTACAAAATTAATTCGTTTTCTCGGACATGTTTGCGTGCCGTGTGAGAATTTCTGTGATTTAAATGGGGCGAGTGAAAATTCGTAAAACCGACGCGCGAGCGACGGACTGGGAACATAGAATGAGAAATTCTTAAGAATTGTCTGTTTTGGGGAACAGACCGACAGACAGGCTTTTGCTATATATACCGGTGGTAATATGAATTTCGGTCTCTTAGACTTTTGACTATTCGATGCGTTAAAAGCTCTTACATCCGCGACTTGATTCAAGATGTTAAACAGTGCATTTTAGTTTGATAAAATAATTTAAAATTTTGCTCGTATATTTTAGTGATTCAAAATAGTTTGTTATTTACGTGCTAACATGAATGTACTTCAGTGCACTTAGGTACAAGGTAATAAAATTTAGTATCACTGTACCAATTAGCAAAATTTACAACGACAAATGTATACACCAAAGTAGGCAGTTTTGGCGTATATTGGTGAAAGACGCATGAATTTCTTTGCTATTTTTCGGGGGTGTTAATAATTAAATGGTTCAAATACGTGTCTGGATCCACGAAACAAGGGTCAGATATACACAGATGAGTTCCGGAAAAGCCCAGAAACAACTTTAAATAAATGGTGATGGAGAAAATTTTAAAAGCGTTGAGAATTAGAAGCCGTAAATATAATCCTGTTGGAATGGTGTGATTAACTAAAGGGACGATGTACATTGAAGCTACGAGGATAGTAACCTTCAGGTAAATTATACTATTTTGTTTGACATTTTGTGTGTGTTGAATAACTTTATAATTGATTTACTTTAAATGGACATTAGTGAAATTGTACTAACCATAAAATTTTAATTTTAAGATGAAATTTGCTTGTTTAAGTAGAAAGGGTATTTAGTATTGATGTTCTGAATTATGATGAAAATATGGGTATGTCTTTGAGCTCAATTAGACGAACCTGGTTAATTAACGTAAAGGGTGGTAGATGCTCCTTTATACTCAGACTCGGGGTCTGCTTATATTGTTATATTAATTAGTAGGCATCCAACAAGGACTTTAATTCTGGATGCACGTTAAAGTGATAATAAAATTAATCTTGAAATTCTTTTAAAACTGAATTTTATGCTGAAATTTAATTTGAAAATTTAATGTATTCTGAATATTGATGTAAATAGAGTTAACGTTGATGTTTGTGGTAGGAATGTGTTGTTTAATTTTATGAATGAGGAGGTTTATAAAATTAGGTGAGCAGCCGAGGCGAAAACAGGATCACAGCAGTTTATGATGCATCAATAGGTGGGACTAGAATTTTTTTGTTGAAAGGACCCAGTTCCCGCATTCACAGGAGAATATCACAGCAGTACTTGGCGACCCAAAAGTGAGGCTCGAGTTCCAAATAAAAATTGTTGTGATTTTATTCCAGGAAACTGGCGATCTGAGAGAGAGAGTTTCTGTGTGTGTATAAATTTAAGAGTATTTTAGAGTGTGTGAGAGTGATTAGAACGTATGCAGAGAAAAGAGTGGTTAAGGAGTCAAGGAGTGGAAATTGGAAGTGATGATAGTGCATTGTGTGGGAAAATTTCGAAAATGGAGGAAGCTGGAGGCAGTAGAGATCAGTCGAGGACGGAATCAGGGGATCAAGGAAACGAGATGATAATGAGGATGCTTGAAAGAATGAATGAGACGTTAAGTGGGGTTAGAGAGGACTCAAATCGAAAATTTGAGCAAATGAGTGAAGAATCGAACAGGAAGTTAGAGGAGATTAGTCAGAAAATAGATAAGACGAATCAAGAAGTTTCAGAATTTAAAAATAGTCTTACCGTAAAGATGGGGGAAGTTGAAAATAGGGTTGATAAAAATGAGCGTGATATTACAGGTCTTCGACAAGAAATGGGACATTTAAAGTCCGAAGTACGCATTTTTGTGAAAAAGAGATTAATATAAAAATGACTGAAGTAACGGACTCACGTAGGGATCAGTTAGGCAGGGTAGAACGCGAAGTTAGTAGTATTAAATACAACATGTCAAATTTAACGGGGGATGGTCCCAGATTTTATACAGGTGGAGTATCATTGGACCAACACATGAAGTTTTATGGCGATAACAGGGTAAATCCACAAATTTTTATTAATAGTGTAAGAAATCTAGTGGGAAATTTATTTGACGAACAGACTAAACTAAATACGATAAAGGCTTTATTAAAGGACAATGCGGAAGCGTGGTACAATTTAGTAGGACAGGACATAGACACGTATCAGGACTTTGAAAACAAATTTTTAAAGCACTACTGGAGTGACCACAGACAAGACCAGGTACGAGACGACTTAATCACAGGGAAATTTAAGGGAGAATTTTCAGGAAGTAGGGAGCAATATGCTATACGCAAGTATAGCATAGCAAAGCAACTGAACCCACCACTGACGGACCGACAAATAATTAAGTATTTATCACGACACTTCGAGGTAGACATAAGACAGCACGTAGCACTACAGAACATAGTGGGCAGAGAAATGTTTTTGGAATACCTGCAGAGGTACGACGACGTAAGTAGTGGACGACCTCGGGATAACAGGGAAAGACAGATCAACACAGTTAGGTTTGACAATAGACGGGACAACTACGCTAGACGGGGGAATAGTTACGGATACCAGCGTCAGAACTGGGAACAGCGACGACCATACGTTAGGAGTAATAGTTTAGGAAGGGGACCTGCACCGAGACCGGGACCTACCAGAATGAATAGTTCACCAGACATGAGCGGGACTGCTAATACCGACACGGAACGAGTGGAAACGCCTAGGACATACGCTGAGGTGACGGCTAGAACAGGACCGAGTAGGGAAAACAGACCTGGACAGGATTTTTAGAACGAGACAGACCACTAGATTTCAGTGTAAATGTATATGAACATCCACGTGAATTTTTCAAAATTGAGGAGGAAGTAGAGCCAGAAACTGAGGAAAAATTATGTTTGCCAATTATTAATTTAGAAATTTTTGAGAATAATGTAGAAGTATTACTTGATACAGGGGCAGAGGCGAGTTTAATATCGGAGGAATTCGTCAGCAAAATTAGGGATAAGGTTTGTGATAGAATTATGCCTATAAAGCGTAGCCATTTAGTAGCTCCAAATAAAAAGAAGTTTGCTGTAGTAAATAGTGTTGTGGTGCTTAGGATAGATATAGGAGGTTTAAGCTGTGAACAGGAGTTTGTAATTGTACCTGGACTGAAGTTTCAGAGCATTTTAGGTGTTGACTGTATGATGAAGTTAGGGGTTTTGATAGATATGGAAAGGAAGGTAATAAGGATTAATGATAGGGTAGTGCCATGGAAGGGCAGTTATGAAGTCACAGAGGATGACACGGGGTTTAGTATTAATGTAGTAGAGGTAGAGGATGATGAAGGTAAACAGATCAACACAATAAGATGTCCAGAGGATAGGAGAGTAGAGGTTCAAGCTTTATTACAAAAACATGCAGAATTAGTGGGGTAGAAGCAAGCACAGCGTTAGGCTATGAGCACAGATTGGAAGTGGATAATTCAGAACCGTTCAACGCAAAGGTTTATCCAATTCCAGCAGCATATCGGGAGCAGGTGAAGGCAGAATTAAATAAAATGTTGGAAGATGGCATAATAGAGGTATCAAACACTCATTTCATAAATCCGTTGGTGGTAGTTAAGAAAAGGATGATAGCATTCGTTTATGTTTAGATGCACGAAAAATTAATCAACGGACCAAACCGCAATTCCATTGTCCACCATCCATGGACACGCTTTTGACGAGATTAAGTGGCAAGTTTATTTTTAGTAAATTAGATTTAAGGAATTCATTCTGGCTGATTCCATTACACAAAGATTCTAGAAGGTACACAGGATTTTCCGTAGAGGAAAAATCTATAATTTTAAGGTAGTACCGTATGGTTTGTCAACGTCAAGTGCAGCATTAATTAAGGCAATGCAAGCAATTTTAGGAGCATATGAGCAATTCTGCATACACTATGTGGATGATATTTTAATTTTAGTGAAACTGAGGAACAACATTACTCTCATTTAGAACGGATATTATTAGAGCTTAAGTTAGCAGGATTGAGGCTGAATATAGAAAAATGTGAATTTTTTCAAAACCGTTAAATTTCTGGGGTATGTGGTGAACACTCAAGGTATGTGTATCGATAAAGAAAGATTGTCCGAACTTTTGACATATCCGAGACCTAATAACATTAGGAAATTAAGAGCTTTTTGGGGTCCTTAACTTTTATAAAAGTTTGTACCGGATTTGCTGAAAAAGCGGGTCCATTGTTTAAACTTCTGAAGAAGGGAGTAAGATGGAGTTGGACGGAAAGTCAAGAGGCAGCATATCTAACACTGTTGGAACAATTTCACGACCAACTAATTTTGAGGCATCCCAGATTTGATGTTGGTTTCGTACTGAGGACGGATGCATCGGATAGTGCATTAGCAGCAGAGTTGTACCAAGTTCAAGAAGGGAAGAGGTGCCCATATCTTTTGTTTCACGCACACTGAAGCCGCATGAAGTAAATTACACGATTAGTGAAAAGGAGATGGCTGCAGTGGTGTTTGGTGTTACGAAGTTAAAATTTTTTGATAGGAAGACATTTTGTAATCGAAACGGATCATTCGGCGTTGTGTGCGTTGATGAATACGAGATTTTCTAACAATCGAGTATATCGATGGGGTTGTTACTACAGGAGTTTGACTTTGAGATTAAATATATTAAGGGAGAAAATAATTTTATAGCAGACGCGTTTAGTAGAAACAGGGACATGGATAACAAAAGACCGTGTGACATCATGATTGCCATGAACAGTCTACTACAAAATGATTCAGTATATGGAGAAGAGGAGATCTTGAGGAACCAGAGGCAGAGTGAGGAGCTACAGATTGTTAGAACGAAGTTAGAAAACAAACCGGGATTTAAAACTTCCATATGATAAACGGCTTTTGTGTAAAAAATTCAAGAATTGGAAGTGTATGTAGTGGATAGGGTACAAGCAAAATTAATTATCAAAGATCTGCACTTAAGATATGGTCACATAGGGATCCGAAAGACATGGTTAATTTTAGGAAACGTTTTTTCAACTAAAGACTTAGGGTTAGTAAAGTCAGTCATCAACACTTGTCACTTATGTACTTTAGGAAAGTACAAAAATAGTACGAGTCAAGATGTGGTACAAAGTATACACGTACAAAATCCCTGGACTTAGTTGCTATTGACTATTTGAGTAATCTAGTCAGAAGTACAAAGGACACAAACATGTGCTGATTGTGACTGATGTATTTTCGAAATTTACCAAATTATATCCCACTCGGGATTGTAACACAGTCGGAACAAACAAGAAATTGGAACAATTTTGTAGGAAGTAGGAACTTTTAAACGAGTATTATCAGACAATGCTACTTATTTTAATAATCAAAGATTTAGAGATTATTGGGAGAGGCAAAACATTAAAGTGGTGTTTTGTAGCATAAGGCATCCTCAAGCGAATCCAGCTGAGCGATATATTCAAGAGACGGTTAAGTTTTGCGTTTAGCTTCACATAGGAATCATCGTTTATGGGAGGACAATTTGTCCAAGGTTGAATCTTTATCAATGAAACCCTAGTACCGTGACAGAAACCAGTCCCATCATGCTGATCAAGCAACAGTATCCCGAAAGACCATGGCAAATTGTGCCTAGGGACGATGAATTGCAACAACTTTTGGTAGATGTGAGGAGAGGTTAAGGAAGAGAGCTGAAAAATATACAAGGAAGATGAACGCAAGAATTAGAAAGAGGGTAAAATTTAAAGTGGGAGACCAGGTAGTAGTAAAAAGCTTGAGAGTAGGGAAGAGAGATAGGATGACATGTGCTAAACTACACTTGCCATATGAGGGACCTTTGAAATAGGTGAAGTAGTAGGAGTGCACATATTTATTAAGGGAAGTAGGTACGGGAAATGAGAGGGGACGGTTTCACGTCAACCTACTATTCCCTTATACCGGAGAACCAGCACCACAGGAGAAATAGGTGTATAATAGAGTAAAATTTAAATAGGATAAGAATAGAGATAGGTGTATATAGAAAAGTAGAAGTAAGTGTTTATAGAAAATAAAGCTAGGTATAGGATACATATGGGAGATAATTAGGAATAGGTTTAGGATGAGAATAAAGAGTAAATGTAGGAAGAAAATAAGATAGGTTAAGTATAGATATTTCATATAAGATTAGTGGAGAGTTAGGAATAGAGTAAGAATAGGATAGGTATATAGGATTAGTTAGGGGGAAGTGAAGTATAGTGAAGATTAGTTAAAAGTTAGGAATAGGATAGGTATATAGAATGTATATAGGATTAGATGGATAAGTAGGATGAAGTTAGGGATAATTTCAGTTTATAGAATTAGGTGAGAGTTAGGAATAGGATAGGGATATAGGGTAGGTGTAAATATTTTTTTTTGGATTGGAGACAAAGTAGGTAAGTTAGATAGATAAGGGTAGAGAGTGATAGGCATTTTTTTTTGTAATTTTTTTTTTGGTCTAAATGCTTTATATTTGCATTCAAATAAGTGGGATTATTTGTATTCAAATAGGGGGAAAATACTCATATTTAGACCAGGGTAGAAAATTAATGAATTACATAAAATAATTTTAATCACCGTGTATAAGGAATTTTATTAAATAATACGCTTTATTAAAACCTTGAAGCATAAATAAATGCGGTCGTTTCAGTAAAAATAAGAAATTTAAATTATGTACAAGACGCTTTATATCAAAAGAAACAGTATTAAAAAGCTCTGCGTGTAATGTAATTATTCCTAAACAAATGGAAATTACGTGCAAAATTTATATTAATTAACCCTATTTTAAGTAACCGGTAGTAAAACAAAGTGTACACATAATGATTAATATTTAACTTGTATTCGCTAAAAATGAAGGGATAGAAGTCAATTTTAATTGGAGTTAATTAAACCATTATTAATAATAAGCATAAAAGTCTGTGAAAATCCAAGATTATAATACCAGAAAATAAAGCTCTGAGAATTAATATTATTTTGAACACCTGCGTAGTTTAAATATCACGTACGGCGAAAATTGTGTAGATAACAAATGGTTTTAAAGAATCTTGGAGAAACCGGGGCTTAATATTCACGAGAATGTGCGATACGGAGTTATTTAACCCAGATAGTCCACATGGACTAAAATATAATCGATAATAAAGAATATCAATTTGCACCAATACGAACAGGTTAGAAAAGGAAAGAGAAAATGCGTCAAGCAAAGACACATATAGTAAAAGGCGTGATTTAAGCAACGTCACGAGGGTCACAATTGGTTGAAAATAGGATGCAAATATCAGAGGTAGAAACAACAATTTCTGTACAAAATTAATTAGTTTTTCTCGGACATGTTTGCGTGCCGTGTGAAATTTCTGTGATTTAAATGGGGCGAGTGAAAATTCGTAAAACCGACGCGCGAGCGACGGACTGGGAACATAGAATGAGAAATTCTTAAGAATTGTCTGTTTTGGGGAACAGACCGACAGACAGGCTTTTGTTATATATACCGGTGGTAATATGAATTTCGGTCTCTTAGACTTTTGACTATTCGATGCGTTAAAAGCTCTTACATCCGCGACTTGATTGAAGATGTTAAACAGTGCATTTTAGTTTGATAAAATAATTTAAAGTTTGCTCGTATATTTTAGTGATTCAAAATAGTTTGTTATTTACGTGCTAACATGAATGTACTTCAGTGCACTTAGATACAAGGTAATAAAATTTAGTATCACTGTACCAATTAGCAAAATTTACAACGACAAATGTATACACCAAAGTAGGCAGTTTTGGCGTATATTGGTGAAAGACGCATAAATTTCTTTGCTATTTTTCGGGGGTGTTAATAATTAAATGGTTCAAATACGTGTCTGGATCCACGAAACAAGGGTCAGATATACACAGATGAGTTCCGGAAAAGCCCAGAAACAACTTTAAATAAATGGTGATGGAGAAAATTTTAAAAGCGTTGAGAATTAGAAGCCGTAAATATAATCCTGTTGGAATGGTGTGATTAACTAAAGGGACGATGTACATTGAAGCTACAAGGATAGTAACCTTCAGGTAAATTATACTATTTTGTTTGACATTTTTGTGTGTGTTGAATAACTTTATAATTGATTTACTTTAAATGGACATTAGTGAAATTGTACTAACTATAAAATTTTAATTTTAAGATGAAATTTGCTTGTTTAAGTAGAAAGGGTATTTAGTATTGATGTTCTGAATTATGATGAAAATATGGGTATGTCTTTGAGCTCAATTAGACGAACCTGGTTAATTAACGTAAAGGGTGGTAGATGCTCCTTTATACTCAGACTCCGGTCTGCTTATATTGTTATATTAATTAGTAGGCATCCAACAAGGACTTTAATTCTGGATGCACGTTAAAGTGATAATAAAATTAATCTTGAAATTCTTTTTAAAACTGAATTTTATGCTGAAATTTAATTTGAAAATTTAATGTATTCTGAATATTGATGTAAATAGAGTTAACGTTGATGTTTGTGGTAGGAATGTGTTGTTTAATTTTATGAATGAGGAGGTTTATAAAATTAGGTGAGCAGCCGAGGCGAAAACAGGATCACAGCAGTTTATGATGCATCAATAGGTGGGACTAGAATTTTTTTGTTGAAAGGACCCAGTTCCCGCATTCACAGGAGAATATCACAGCAATATATATATATATATATATTACTGTGATGTTTAGACTCTAACTACTCGAGCTTCTCCGTTGCGAGGCCATAATATTGTGAAGCTTGCTCTGAAACGGCCCTCTAATTCATGCCCAAATGTTGGGTCGACATAATACTGTGAGGTTTACCTCGGCTGCTCTTTTCTAAATTCTTAAATCCACCAAAACCTTTTAAAACCAACACAGACGCTTACCTGTTAACGCTGGATCTAAAACCCCCGCTCACTGCTTCAATGCTGAAACCTAATAGAGATTTACACCTTACAATCACACACTCAAAATAACGCAATTCACAAAATATATCACACTCTATTTACATGAAATAAATATTACATTTCCAACATGCCTTTCCTTATGTACACTCGTATATTAGTTATGTCAACAATTTCATTTTCAAAAGTATTTTAATTCGATAACCTTATTTAAACAAATATTTTATTAAAGTAAGAGGGCGTTTCTCATACCTTACGTTAACCCCTTTGTCTTATGATGAGCTTATAGTAAAACGCTTTAAATGTGAGTGCAAATTTACCGCAATACAAAAATAAAATAAGCCCCCTATACTTTTTACAACATAGCCTGGTTATTTGTAGAGTAATTATCCTTGACTACCTAAATAAATTTCATTTAGTGCCATAAATTTTTTGTTCATTACATACATCAAAAGCACAACAAAATCAAAAGAACTATAGCAAATATTCACCACAAAATATTTTTATACAATTGGTTACGTGGTAACTATCTTCTAACAGGTACCCGCCAACCAGCCCTTGAAGATGATGCCGTCCAGTATGGCACTAGTCCACGAAACAGCTCCCCGGTTGACTCATCATCATCCCATGCATGCTGCTACCCCAAAATCTCTTCATTTATAATAAAACCATGAGCACCCAATATCTAAAATTTACTCTTTGTATTCCCAAATAAATTAACCAAAAATCGCCGCCTTCACCATCAAATACTTCCAAATTTTACTAACTATTGTGCAGTCCAATGCCACAAAAAATAATCGTTTGTACTTACATACAAAACTTACTCTTCATATACAATGCTTTATTCGCCTTTTAATTGACTTTACTTGTCATCAAACTAACTTATGTGCAATTATACATAAACTCACTAACTTTCACTAAAAGTAACTCGATGAAGCGCGAAGGACTGAAGAAAAATTAAGAGACCGCTATCTCCTTTGAAAATGGTTTATATAACCATTGCTGCACCTCCCTGTTTTCCAGTTCGCACGTAAAATTGTTAATGCACAACAATATTCTGTGTAAAAGCCCCAACCGTTTTCCCATTTCTTAAAACTGCCAACTTAACCGACTCGATATTCTTGTGAAAAGCTTTAACGACTCTTCGTTTCCTTTGAATTACGATAACAAACATGTTAAAATACTTGGTAAAACGTACACAACGGCCAACCGTCCTTTTGATTTCGCGAAACTAGTCTCAACTGTCACTCGATTCCGAATACATTCGCTCCTTCTAACTCAAACAAACATCTTTTCATCCCCCTTATTCATATAGCTCCTTTTCGCACATATGCTTCCACCAGCTGAATATTTGCCCTACCTAATACAAACTAGTCGCACGTATACTGGTATCGTCCAATCATCTCGCATAATTCCTTTCCCTTGCTTTCAATCTATGCGCGTCTGCTTCTAATATTCCTAGAAATTATTGATTTTGTTTCCCCCCTTAAAATAAGTTTGTTCGTCGTTTCCCTCCTATACTACATCTATAATTAAATCTTTGTTTTTCACTCGTATTCTTACGTTTCCGGTCCGTCCTTATTCCTTCATGACAGTTGTTTCTAGCTTCTCCCCTATACTACTTTTAAATTAAAAATCCATATCAAACAACCATACTGCTTCTTCGTCCTACTTATGCGTTTTCTGTTTTGTCCTCGTTTATGTTGACTACACTAACTCCCAACGGCCTTTTCCTTCTTGTAACATATTAAAGCTTGTTTATCGTACGTGTTGTCTTGAAATATCTCCGCCTTTTACTTTGTTTTGAAACGTTTTCTGGTTTTACCATTGAAAATAATATTCCTATTTCTAACGAATATGCAAAGTTTTTGTTTTCGTATGCTACATTAACTAAAAATTAAAATTGGTATTTTTACCTCGTTGTTTTCTCATCCTTATTGCCCTGTCTTACAGTAAATATTATGCTACGTCATTTTTAAATAAATAATTTCCATATTTATTTCGAGATGTATTGAAATGACTAATACTGATTTCATATATTTCAGCAAGAAGCCCTGTCATTGGCTACCTCAGCGCCACTTTTGATGGCTTGGCCACGATTAGATCAAGTGAAGCACAAAAAATTTTGAACGAAGAATTTGATAGGCATCAAGACTTAAATACCTCAGTATCGTACATGAATCTCATGACAAAGGAAGCCTTCAGATTTTACTTGGATGCAATCGCAGCATTATATATGGCAGCTATAATATCGACATTCTTTTTTGTTAAAACTGGTGAGCTAACTTTCTTTCATTTATATTTTATAAATCAGTATTTACAGACACACTGGCAGGAAAAATTGGATTAGCCATTACTCAATCGTTTTCTCTCACTGGGATACTACATCAAGGTGTAACAATATGGACAGAATTAGAAACCCAAATGACTTCAACGGAAAGAGTTCTTGAATATACTAAAATTAAAACCGAACATAAATCTGGAAGAGATGTACCGAACTGGCCTACAGATGGTGCTATTAGGTATCAGGATGTCACCCTGCAGTATCCACTAAGCTCGGAGGAGGTTTTAAAAGATATTAGTTTTCATATTCAGCCAATGCATAAAATTGGCGTCGTCGGTAGAACAGGCGCAGGTAAAACTTCCATTATTTCGTCTTTGTTTCGCTTGTATGAATACAAAGGAGCTATTAGTATTGATAATGTTGATATTAGCCAACTCGAAATAGAGCGCGTTAGATCAAGTTTATCAATCATTCCACAAGATCCAGTGCTATTTTCAGGGACCATTAGAAACAATCTCGATCCATCTAAAAAATACACGGATTTAGAAATATGGAATGCATTAGCAGAGGTCGAAATAAAAGAACATATCGAAAGTTTAGATTTCGATACATTAGACCGAGTATCTAACTTTAGTATTGGGCAACTCCAACTATTCTGTTTAGCAAGAGCTATTTTAAACAAAAACAAAATACTTATACTTGATGAAGCCACGGCTAATATCGATCCAGAAACAGATGAGTTAATTCAAAAAGCCATAAAAAATAACTTAAAAGAATGTACTGTAATAATGGTTTCTCACCGTTTGCGTACAATTTTAGACAGCAACATGGTATTAGTTATGGATTCCGGGCAGGTGATTGAATTTGACAGTCCAGCTGTATTGTTGGAGAATAAAAGTGGACTTTTCTATAAAATGGTCAAGGAGGCAAAGTTACTGTGATATAAGATCCTTATATTATTGGAATACTTTGAGTTATTACAACAAAAAAATGGAATAAAATGTTATAGCGCATTTACGTTATTAGCAGCTAGTATGTACATGAGCAACCCTCTTAGTTACAACTAGGTTGGTTTGGACTATCTGAGCTTTAGTTCAGTACACTGAAACTACATTTGCCATATCTTCCATAATGTGGTCTATATAATTATTTAGCCTTTGACTATTGGTATCAGTAGAACTCTGTAGAACTTTTTCTGCCATACCGATAGCAAGTCTTAACTAAGATACGTTACTAAATCGTTTAAAAACGCTGAAAAAATCAATCATTCTGCAGTTGGAACATAATTTGTTTGTTTCTATTACCCAGATTTTGATATCTTTATAAATAGAATAGCTATGGCCGCGTAAAAACGTTGGCCCGCTTGTTCGTCGGTATTTGTTATAATTTTTAATCAAAATAAATATTTAATGCACTGGGAAGTTACAATGTACTTTCGGAGAACCTTAAAGGTAATTATTAATCGTTGTTATTATTAAGTTAAAACCAGGACTAGTACTTGAATTGTTCACGTATGTGATTATTAAAAGTTGCACTGACATGTGGTCCTAGTGATATTAGTACATTTATTAAGAAAACTTTGGATGAATTTTGTCTCTTTAAAACAAAAATAACTACTTGTGTACTAGCTAAATGGTCGTTTAACTGCCATTAAAAATAAAGTGTATGTTTTTGATAACTACTCACGCAGGAATTAACTGGTGATACATGATATTTCTTAACACAAAGACGAAAATCTGGAATTACGTATTCTTGATATGTTTAGTTCCAATTTAAAAATTGCAATAATTTCCAACAAGATGTTTTAGAAAGATGTAATCGAAATAATAACATATCTGGACCAAAATTGCGTTCTATAATAATTAAATGTTCCTCCTATATACGATATCTGCGAGGTACCTATTTAATACCCAATTGCATAAATTCCATAACTAAGTATACCGTTTGATTTAATAAGGATATTAATAAAGGTCGCCCTTTTAATTATACACTTGAAAGTTTTGGCAAAGACTTTCTATATGTCTGCTTATTTTGGCAATAGTGTTAACATTCATAAATACTTATTATAGTGCAATAAGACTAATAATATGTTTATATTAGGTGCTTTCGTTTGCTACCATTTGCTACACGCAAAAGTGCAGTGTAGTGGGTCTGTCACTACACTAATAATCATTTGTAACGGTGTAATAATCACAAACGAAAGGTTTAGTGTAAATCAAATTTTGAAAGTAAGGTTATATGATACGTTCTTGTAGTAACTGAAGTTTCTATTTTTTATTTGTTAATAAGAATAGTGATAAGAAAGATATAACACTGCACTACTACTTCTGCTAGTATTCAAATAACTCAAGATCAAATTAAAGATTATCTTTTCGATTCCGATAGTTCTGACAAAAGTTTTATACGAGATAATAAAAACTTTTTTACTTCTAGCTCTTCCAGTGAGGACAGTGAAAGTGATTATGATACCACATTAAACGTGCTTCAAAATAAATTTGTTAAACGAAGGAGAAACTCTATTAAGAACTTCTTTAAAAGTGTCGTGCCTAAATATTCTGAGCTAGAGTTTATAAAGCACTTCTGGGTAAACAAACCAATTTCCAATTTACTTTCGAATGTGTATGAACGCTCAGAAGATTATAAATACTTACAAACAAATTACCGAATAAAATGTGCAGAATTTCATATATTGGTGTTTTTATGGTTTGCGGGGCATGTGGCTATTGGATATACTGACATTGGCGATTGATTTGATATTAGTATTTCAACAATGCATGCCATGTTAAAACGAATGTCATATTTGATTAGCAGTTTTTCGGAAAAATATATATCTTGGCCAGATGCAAATCAAAGAGAGGTTATTTCAAATTATTTTTTAATCAGGAATAGATTTTCTGTGCTAGGATGCATTGATGGTACCCATATTGTGATTAATCCTCCAAAAGAAGACAAAGATGAATACATCAATCGCAAGGGTGATGTAGCAATTCACATGCAGGGCATTTGCAATGAAAGGAAGCAATTCATTGGCTATCCGAGTTCTGTACACGATGCTAGAGTGTTTCAAAACTCTGAAATATTTTGTAAATTCCCTTCTATGTGTGAAGGTACATATTATATATGGTTAGAAATTGTTTTATAGTATGAATTTTGCTCCAGGTAAATATCTGCTTGGTGATTCTGTATATCCATGCACAAATGTTATTTTAACTTCATATCGTGATAACGGACATTTGACTGTGGCTCAGAAACGATTCAAATTTAAAACACAGCTCATCTCGGGTTATCATTGTACACACCTTTGGCATTGTGAAACAAAGATTCAGGCAACTATATTATTGTAAAATACAAAATATGGAATTCCATGCCATTTCATTAGAAGTTGTTGCATTTTACATAATATGTCAAAATTAAAGGAGATAGATTTATTCATAGAGACTCTACCTGATGATAGTGATTGCCAAGATGAGGATGATGAAAGAGTAGCAAGATCTATGAATACTGCACTGGGGCATGCCGTAAGGGATTCAATATGTCTACGTCTTGATCATTAATATTTGGATTTTGTTCTTAGTTGTTTTCTCATTAATTTATAAATAAACAGCTAATATAGAATATTATGTAAAATACTACTATAGTAAATCTGCTTATCGTAAAAGGCGATTAGAAGGCGCAGCAAGGGGCAGCAGCCTTGTTGGCTAAAAGATAGTAGAGAAGAGTCGGTTGGTCTCGGGTAATCCTTAATAATTTACAAGGTTGTTGGGAGTTGACCGTGACAGATACGGCTTTTTGCTAAAATCTTTAAAAACTGCGTTGTGGAAAGATATGGAAAACTTCCACAATATTTCCCAGGTATGCGTGGCCTAAAACACGAACTATGTATGATGGAGAGCTCACAAGTAAAATTCTTGTCCGGAGGTAAGATACCCCCTCATTCGGATCTCCGGGAAGGGGTACTTAGGGCTCGTCATCGTAATAATTTAAAACAACGGTTCGATTTAGTGATAGGGACTTGGAATGTAAGGTCACTACTTAGAGTAGGTAAATTAACAAATTTATTAGTCGAAATAGGAAAAGAAAAGCTGGACATTTTAGGTATTAGTGAGATGAGATGGCCAGATAGTAATGATTTTTGGAAAGATAATTATAGAATAATTACAACTTCTTCAACTAATGTACATGCAGGGGTAGGAATAGTGTTAGGTAAAAAATTAGGACTTAAAGTTAAAGAATACTTACAATTTAGACGCTGTTTTAGTACAGGTTTACATGCCAACAACTCAGTACGAGGATGAGGAAATAGAAAAGGTATATGAGGGTATAAATAGTATAGTGAGAAAAATAAAGGGAGGTGAAAATTTAATAGTTATAGGCGATTTTAATGCATCAGTGGGAGAAGGTAATGAAGGAAAAATGATAGAAAAATGTGAGTATGGTAGACAAAATGATAGAGGAGAAAGATTAGTTGAGTTTTACCAGGAACATAGATTAGTAACTATAAACACCCTATTCAAACAACATGTTAGAAGAAGATATACCGGGAAAGCGCCAGGTGATAGGGCTAGATACCAAATAGATTATATTTTAGTTAAACAAAGATTTAGAAAACAAATTAAAAACTGTCGTAGTTATCTAGGGGCTGACATAGATAGCGATCATAACTTAGTTAAATTGAAGTGTAATCTAAAATTCAAAAAATTGAGAAAGGCTAAAAGAGAGGGATGGGATCTAGATAAGCTTAATGATAGTGAGGTAAAAGAGGAATATAAACAAGCATTAGATAATAAGATCAAAAAGATAGCTATAGAAAGTAATGTGAAAAATAGATGGAAAGAAATAAAAAGGGCTGTACATGATACAGCAACACAAACTATGGGTACGAAAAAGTAGAAGCGAGAAAACCCTGGGTAACAAAGGAGATATTAGATTTAATAAAGAATAGAAGAAAGCTTAAACCTTTCAGAAAATTGATTAGTGAAAGTAAACAAAAATACAATAGAGTTAGAAATAAGATAGTATATGAGTGTAGAAAAGCTAGAAATAAATGGATGGAGAAGAATTGTAAGAAAATACAAGATGATTTGAGAGTAGGTAAGACAGACAGGACTTATAGGGCAGTTGAAAAGTTTTTCGGGGAAGATACGAAAAAATATAATGGTATTAAAGATGAGAATAATGAACTTCGAATAAATAAAGTTGAAATAGCAGATACACGGAAAAGATATTTAGAAGACTTGTATAAGGGAGACGATATGGATGAGTTAAAGAACGACCAAGAAGAGGATGCAGAAATAGGGTTCTCAATATTAAGAGAGGAATTTGATAGAGCTGTTAGGGATCTTAAACTAAATAAAGCGCCAGGGATATACCTGCAGAATTAAGATAGAAGCTTTTGAAATTTGGTATTATAGGAGGATATTAAAAATTAGTTGGACAGATAGAGTAACAAATGAGATTAACAAACATGTTGTCAATTAAAATGCGTGGGTTGCGTGTAAAAGTTCCCTTGATTACTGTGCATGTGGTTTTTGTTTGCGCGATTTTTAGTTTATTGATAGCAGTCCAGTTGTGTAGCTTGATCGCTTGTCGTTTTGTCTTCGAAAGTCCTCCTTAAGTCTCCTTTCACTACGATCAAGATGGCGTCTGCATAGGCTGTGACAGACAACATCTCTTTCGCGGCTTCAAGGATCTCCAACAGTTCTTCGTCCAGAATATCCCAAAAAATCGGGCTGCACACTGAGGGAAACTCTTAATTATCCTCTTGGTGATGCTGCATATGTTTGGTTCCGGTGACCGCAATGCCATATACCTGACCTGGCAGTAGCTTATAAACACATGATATAGTTGTTGTGGACATCTTAGGTGCTGTAAGTGAACATAGAGTGAAGGCGACTATAGGTTGTTGAAGGCGTCCTCGATGTCTGAAAGCGTGCTCGATGTCAACCATGACGAAAATCACGTATTTTTGAGTTGTTTGCGCTAGGGTATTTGTCGTGGCGTTTATCGCGTGTTCTGTCGAGATTATTCCCCTAAAACCCGCACTGCTACCTTGGATGCATGTCCACCTGTTCTCTGTGCTCACACATAATAGTCGCTCAAATGTCTGGCCAATTTATTTAGTAGGTATATTGGTCTGTATGAATTTGTTTGTTGGATTTTTCCGCTTACCTTTTGGGATTATATCAACATCTGCCTGTTTCCAGATGTTCAGAAATTTAGATTGGTCCAGGCTTCGATTGTAAAGGCTACGTAATGCGAGTACCGGTTGAGGTTCTAGTATCATTATCACTTCTGTCTGTATCCTGTCTGGTCCTGGAGTTTTATGCGGCTTTGAGCGCCGTATTGCCGCAATGACTTTTTCGTTCGTGTAGGGTCGGACAGTTTCGTTTATCCGGTTTTATGATCTATTGCCATGTCCGTTTTGTTAAGTCACTTGTATACGTTTGGCAGTCTGTTCCGATGTTTCGTCTTGCGGTTTGTCGTCGGGGTAGCAGTGCTGTCATGAGCATGTTTACCGTCCCCCAGTTTCTTGTCTCCGTGCCGTCGGGTTTTTTAATATCGAATATGCAGTTGGTCTTTTCAATTTGTCGGTTACTACTTTGAAAGGTATTTCCCATGAATAAACCTGTAAGTGTCTTTCTACGAAAACACTCCAGGTATACCTTTTCATAGTTGTTTTGTGTAGTTAGTTGGGTTTTGTTTCATGGTACATAGTCAAGTGGTGCTGCCGTTCTTTCCTTGTCACGGATCTCTTGTAAGTTGTCCTAGTCCTTCGGTATTGTTTTTTAAGTTCAGTTAGTTTTGGAGTTCATTGTACCTTTTTTAGTGTTGTGTTGAGTTTTGCCGTTCGCATCAATCTTTATTGGGTAATTCAGTTGTTTGGCATATTCATGTATGTCTTCTCCTGTTGCTATGGGTGTTAGCGTTTGAAAAGTATTCTTAAGTTTTTGTGAGTTGGCTTTTCTAAGGTGATATTTTTTAGTGTGTTCTGTGTTGTGCGCTTGTATGAGAGTTTTCCATCGGAGCTACGTCCTATTTGGAACAGTATTAAGTTGTGATCTCTGATCGTCACGTTGTCGGTTACCCTCCAGTTGTATATTTTTCCGTGTGCTTTGTCTTAGTAAGTGCTACGCCGATGTTTGTTTCGGCTCCAGCCCCATTACTTTATGTTGGTGGGTTGTTAGGTGTGTTAATTACGTCTAGTTGATATGCGTGTATCAGTTCTTCCATTTGTTCTCCTCTCTGGTCCGTTGCGTCGCTGTGCCACAGGGTAGAATTGCTGTTTACGTCCGCTCCGACAAGTGTCGGTTTGTCCGCATAGGCATCAAAAATTCTGGCAAGATAATCCAAGTATGATCTCGGTTTGTGCCGAAATTGGAAGTATGTGTTTTTGATGATTCATGTTCTTGCTATGCTGAATCTAATTTGCAAGCATACGCAGTGTTCGTTGGCGTATGTGTTTATTTTTGTCACTTCGAGGTTCATGTTGAAAATGATCGTCGAACATCGGGTTGTATATATGTATATATGTATATATATATATATATATATATATATATATATATATATATAGAAATTATTAGAAATATTAGAAATGCGCTAAGTGATGTGCAACATTGTAAATCAAGGACAATTTATACAGTTTATTAACGTTCATGGGAACGAAAGCGCTATTTTGTAGCACAGACGATAGTGACATTGCAGATGTCAGGTCACAGGCGGTCACAGACGGTCACGTACTAAGATTACCTAGAAAGTAAGATCGCAACAATGTATTTATGAATAGAATTAAGTGTAAGCAGACATGAGATCTGCAAGTCCCCACAACCATATGAGGTCTCTTATTCTTAAAAGGATACCAATCAGAAAATTTTATTATTTTGCAAATAAAACCAAGTGAACGGTGATATATATTACAATAAAGTCAAGTTCAAGTGCACCGACGTTAGGAATGTTGATCTGGAATTTTTGATTTTGTTGATATTGAAAATGCAAAAATAGAACATAAACAGTTTCACACGCGGAGATGTTCATAGTTTATGTATTTGTACGTTATTGACAAGTCGTTACGGTATTGTATTATTATCCGTGTTCCACTTACAATGGGAGTATGCTCCTAACCAGTTCTAGGACTGAAGACCTAATGGTGATGATTGAATAAAATTCTAAAACCCTGCAAAATGATATTCATTTACCGTAACCACTTTTTTGAAATGTATTCGAAATTCTCTTTTAACTCAATTTCAAACCACGATATAACATACTAGCCATGATGGATGATGGAAAGTCTCCTAGTGCCGTTCCTTTATGTAGTTCCTACAACTTGTGGTTAAATTGAAAGCAGTTCTGAAACATGTAAGTTTGATATGCTCATAATTTTTTTAATGATCTTGTTACTGCCTATCAGAATATTTTTCAAATATGCCAATGTATGTGGTATTGGAACCCTGGGAATGGCAAACCTACGTTAAATGAAGATAAAATTTTCTATTCTTCTAATGTGATATTTGTACCTTTACTAATAACTTTCGTCCATTTTTTTTTTAAGTTTTGCTATCGATAATGACCATTTAGCAGTTGTAACACATACCTAATTAGAATTACATTGCTGTCTCGGGGCTTTCATTATATTCAAGTGATAAAGTACTCGAATGAAAATTTTTGTTTTATTCGATTTTCAAGTTTCCTAAAATGCATAAATTTAATTTCCAAACATCCTGTACAAAGAAACTGTTACAAAGTTGTCTTACAACAAAAAATCAATGTTGCTGAGAATAATTGGACTAAATCCAACGCAAGATAATGTTATTACTTTTGCCCGTTTAAATGCAACAGCATTTATTAAGTAACTTATAGAATCTGCCGGATGCCAGTAATAAGGAAGCGTGAGTAGGTACGAGGGCGTAAGCACTAGCTTTTAACTGAGCTACTGAAGGTAACAGCGTTCCGCCGTAGTCTTAAAGATTTAATTGCTTCTTACTTAAGAAAAACTTTAGAACATTTACTTATAAAATTTACTTCTACACAACGTACTAATGTTCCTATAAGCATAAAACGCCATGAACACCAATATAAATGTACAATGGGATCCCAATCCTCGAAAACATGCAAATATTTTGTCAAAGATATTCTTTGGGTAAGTTGAATGTTTATGATTTTTGTTACAACAATTAGACTATTTTTAGCTACACTTATAACACATTTCGTAAAGGCTATAGAGATGGTTTGAATGAAGAAAATATTTACGAAACGTTAGATTATAACCAAGCTGCCACACTTGGAGATCGGTTAGAAGAATTATGGAGCAAAGAAGTATGCAAGTCTCATCCATGCATATTAAAACCTCTATTTAAAATGTTTTGGCTGGAATATATTGCACTAGGAGTGGGAGTTTTTATATTTGAAACCATATTATTGTGAGTACCTACACATACTTGTATACAGCAATTTTGTTGTTTATTGTTGTGTCTGAAAGTGTACGAAGTACCTAATTATACTGCAGCAGAAATACACAGGTCATACTAAAATTGTATGCTAAACGTTCTGGAATGAAAAAATTATGTTTTAGTATGGCTGTAGCACTTACAAACGCCACTCTCTCTAATTTGTCTTATTTTTGTTCTAACTTCACATAATCGATTAGTCTATATCTTCTAGGATTCCATTATTAGAATTGGATAAATTAGAAAGCTTCCAAGCTATATTTACACATATTGTGAGCTTTATTATATACAGGTGCTAAAACTTTTTTATTGAACATCTGTATGTTGTCCCAAACACAGTGGTATTGATGTCATTTTACACCGGCGCGAGCAACGAACGCTTTCGGGAACTAATGAGAGAAGGTAATTGTGTTCCCTTAACATTCCTATAAGATGTCAACTTTTGGAAAATGTATAATCTAAAAATTTCCATATAGTGTGAGTAATATGATTTTTGGTTAGTTCCTTAAGTGTTTTCTTCGTGGATAATTTGTAGACGATTTGCCATTAAATTATTAACAATTGTAACATTCACACAGTAATTTTGCATATATGGTATGTGGGAAAATATTTTTTTCATTTTTAGTTAGTTTAGGAACCGTAGTAAAAAGCTGCCGGATAATTTTATAAAACCTCAGGTAATTTCCAGTTAAAAATGGCACTGTTGCAGGTAAGACTTCGTTTTAGAAAGACACTTTTTTAGGGTCGTATATATATATATATATATATATATATATATATATATATATTGATAGGGAGTTTTCTCCTGAGCAAGAATATCTTATTTATTTTGTGCGGAAACGAGCTGTTAAGAAGTTATGGTTAAAATCTCTCCCATTATAAGTCTATGGGAATTTTGTTTAATTTTATTAATATTGATTATTGGTTAGAAAATAGAAAGTCTAACCTAATCTAACCTTTTTTTGAGGTATGGAGAAATCTTCGCGTAGCACCTAGGTAATTTTCACCTTCGAAATCGAGCGTGGAAATTAAATTGGCAAAAGACAGTGTGCGGATTCGTACACCATTCCGGAAGGTTTAACCCTTACCGAAATAGTGGACGCCTACCACCTAAAACTCCCTACTCCACTTCCCTCAATAGTTAGTCTAGTGCCGTGGAACCGCATCTAGGCATAAACATCGCGGCACCGAAAGAATCAAGTTATTACTTTAATTTGTCTAGAAGATTGTCATGTTTTCTAATATTTTATTAGCTTATTGTTCTTTCGTACTTTTCTTTTGCTGTCATAATTTTTCTGATCATGCTTATTACAGCCATCCAGCATACCTTGTTTTTGAGCAGGATTTCTGTCACATTTGCTTTTGTTATGTTCGTGTTGCAGACTATTTCAGCCTCCAGTCTCTCTTTTATCCATCTTTGACATATAAATATTGTATGCTCTGGTGTGTCTTCGTGAGCGCAGAACCAACATATATTATTATTTGGTTTTTTTATTCTAAACAAGTAACTACCGAATATACCGTGTCCCGTAATAGCTTGTGTGAGATAGTGGTCTATTTGGCCCCATTTTCTGTTACACCATGCATTTAGATCTTTTATAAAAGTTTTTGTCTATCTACTGTAACCATCTCATTCTACTTGCCACTTCGCCATGAGTTCTTCTCGCGCTTTTTCTTTATATGTTTTGCCTTTTTCATGTATGTCAATCCTTCCATTGATTTTAAGTTGAATTGGTGGTATTGCTAGTACCGCTAAAGTAGGTGCAGTTCTATATGCGGCTGTAACCCTTAGCGCCATTCTTCTGTTGGCTCGTTGCAACATATTTTCATAATGTTTGTATTTTACAGCTTCCTTATATATATATATATATATATATATATATATATATATATATTGGCTACGTATAATAGGATGGAATTGACAGCAGAGATAAGTACTCTTTTCCGTTGACTTCCTGGTCCACCGATATTTGGGGTAATTCTTGTCAAGGCAGCTGATATACGGTTTGCTTTATCGCACGTCTCTTTCACATGCGTAGTCATGCGCAAACTCTTGTCTAAATACATTCTCATTTATTTAATGGTTTTTTTATTTTAAATTGTCTGGTTTTTAATTTTTATCTGGATGTTATTATATTGTCGACCTCCAACTAATATCAGTACCTCAGTTTTTTGGGTGGCCAGTTTTAGCTCTAGTTGTGTCAAGGCATCGTTTATTCTTTCCAGTGTTATCTCTGCTTTTTCTAACAGTTCGTCTTTATTCTTTACAGTGATAACTACCGCCAAATCGTCTGCATATGCTATTAGTTTTACCCCCTGCTCTTTTTCAATGTCTAGTACATAATCATAACTCACATTCCATAATGTTGGTCTTATTACAGATCCCTGTGGGACTCCGACACTCACAGGAATATCTAACCCCTGTTCGGTTATTATAAATCTGTCGGTAAAATAGGACTTGATAATATCCACTACGTAAGGGCTTATTTTTTTGTCTATGAGTGATTTGATGATTTTTTTCCAAGATATTGAGTTAAAAGCATTTTCAATGTCTAACGCTATCATTATGCATAAATGTCGGTGCTGGTATGTTTTACTTCTTGCTTCTCTAACTATATTTACTATTGTCTCTAGACAGTTTATTGTAGACTTTCCGCGTCTAAAGCCAAATTGTAGTTCATTTGGTTTGAATTTTTTCTGTCTTTTTTTAATTATTTTTTCTAATAATTTCCTCAGGCTATTCATTAGGCAAATTGGTCTGTATGTTGCTAATGCATTTTTATCTTTCTTTGGTTTCTCGATCAACACTAGTCTCACTTTTTTCCATACTAGAGGAAAATGGCCCTCTTTTATAATTTGATTCATGATTTGTAGTATAATTTCCTTGTTTTTCTTGACTACAATTTTTATTATTTCGGGCGACAAATTAGGCCCAGGCGCCTTGTTATTTTTTAGGCTGCTGACAGGGTCTATCAATTCTTCATTACTGAACGGAGGAGCCCAATTATTTTTTTTTGTTTGTGTTAAAATTATATTTTAGATGTGTTGGAAACAACTTTTTTACTTGGTTAAGAGTTTTGTTTTCATCTAGATATATCCATAGTGTTTTTTTAAATTTTTTCATTACCAGCAGATAGGCTTTTCCCCATATATCATTTTCCAGGTCGTTTACCAGATTTTACCAGGCTATATATTTGTTGCCTATTTATGTTTAAGATTGTTTCTGGCTTCTTTATATTCCTCTCTGGCCGCTAGTATTTCCTCCTCCGTTTCTCGGTTTGGTTTCATCCTGCTTAATTTTCTGCGCTTTGCAATACATTTTTCCCTGAGCTCCGGTATCTCTGGTGTCCACCAGTATACAGGAGCATGATGCCCTTTATAGTTGCCCTTTTGTGGTATGTGCTCGGCGCATTGGTTGTTTATGCCTGTTTCCAAGTTTTTTACTGTTTCCTCTATATTTCTTGCCAACTCCATATTTAGTGATCTATCATCTTTCTTCAGTTTTTTTAGACTTTCTATAGATATGCGCCATCCATGTCTCATATTCTGGTCTGGTTCTTCTCCCACTCTTGTATTTAATATGTAGTTGATATATTTGTGTCCACTAAAAGTTTCCGTACTATTGTCTATTTGCCAGTTTGTTATGTAGTTGGCAATATCCGTCGATGCCATAGTCACGTCAATTATTGACGATCCGTTTACGTTACTAAAGGTAGGGGTAATCCCTACGTTTAGTGGTACCACGTCCAAGACCTCGGTCTACTCTTCTAGTACGAGTCCTTTTGAATTTGTTACTCTGGAATTAAAAATACTGGACTTAGCGTTAAAGTCGCCGCCTATAACATATGGTCCTCGTTCTGTTCTTATATGATTAGTCAAGTTCTCAAGGTATTTCTCAAATTCTTTTATTTTACGGTTTGGAGAGAAATAGCATGAGTAGATCTCACTTTTGCTATTTCTACACACACAAATCCTTTCCCCGCAAAGATTTTTCCCTGTTATTGGTAGTAATTGCATCCTCCATCTCGTCTGTAAACATGTTTGCAGATTTGCCCTTATTTGGTTCTTAGATTAGCACTATGTCGACTTTTTTTTCCCGGATAGTTTGCATGAGTAAGTCGTGAGCGACTTTGTTCCTGTCCAGATTTGTTTGTGTAATTTTTGTTTTACGTATATATGCTCTCTTGCTTTTTATAAATTTGTCGCCTAGCTGCTTATTATCTACTGAATCTAAGTTTTTTATTTGTTGGTTTTTTAAGTCACGCGTGGTTGTTGTAACCATTTTTAATTCGTGTGTGGTATAGTCTTTACAGCTCTTTTTGTGATTGCCAGGGCTTTCCTGAAGCCACTACTACCCATTTTATGCTTTTCCTCATCACATAGCACACAGTATACGTCATTTGTACATTCTTTGTAGAAATGTCCTTCTTGTCCACAGTTTTGACATCTTCCCTTTTTATCCGGCCCTGTGCACGTTTATATTATGTTCGTAGGACCAACACCTCGAACACCTTTAAACCTCTACCCTTTCTTTCAATTTGACAAATTGTCAGTCCTATTCTTAGTTTAGTTTGTAGTAGTTTTTCTGCCTGTTCTTTGGCTGCTACTACGGTAATATTATTTGTTACTCGTATGCTCGGTCGAATCTCGCTCACTGTTACTGACGTATCCATCGGCTTATCGATATTCTTCTCTATGGCATATATCATTTGTTCACGGGTGGCAGTGGGGTCTATGCCCATTATGTGGAGAGTTATTTTCTCTGATAGTTTATCTTGTATTTTTCTGACCTTCGTATTTGCAGAAGAGTCCTTGATCACCTTCCGTATTTGTTCTAAAGTTTCCGGGTTTTTGCTTGTAGTTATAATAAGCTTGCCATTTCTGTTCTTTCTGACAGATTGTATGGCCTCCATCGAATTCTCGTCTTTTAGATTATCTTTCAGATTTTTTATTATAGTAGTATACTCCTGATCCGTCTGATCCACAATTACGGCATAGGTCTTCCTTTCGATTTTTCCCTCATAATAATTTGGCTTTCGTTTTTTGTCTTTTGTGTATATAATGATTTTTGTTTTTGCTTTGTAGAATACACATTCCACCATTTTTTGTAGATGCTCTAAGCTTATTTCATCAATCTGGTGTATCGCAACATATTCGTCAAGTAGTGTGTGTTCTTTTATTTGGTTGAGGGCCTTCCATATTCCGTTTGTTGTGTCCTCATAGTTAACCCTTATCAATATTTCTTTAGTAATATTTTCGAATTTGTTAGTTTTTATACTGGTTACTTGTTTCATCACGTCAATCTCATCTGTCAAATGTATTATATTTGGGAATTTTTCTAGAAACACTTTTTGGACTCCTGTTTGCATATTTTGGTTTTGTTTACTAACCAATACTACTTTTGTTTCATCATTTGCTGCTTTGCACGGGTTTCCTATTCGTATTTCACTTCTAAAGACTGTATCGCACCATTTTTCATCTTTAACTTTACTCCAATCGTCTAAGGTATCTATTCCCGCGATTGATTTTATTATTGGTGTCTCCTCAATATCCCGTGCATTTGTTTGGGTACCCATATCTACCTTGTTTATTGCTTCTTCTTCTATTTCTAACGTTTTATCGATGCTCATTGTCATCTCCACATCATTTGCCTTTTCTTCTTTATTACTCTGAATTTTAGCCTGCGACTGCCATCCTTTTTCTATTGTTTTATTTAGCACCTCTATTTGTCTTTTTATTCTTCGTGCGACCTCTTTTATTTCTCTTTTTGTGTTTACGTTGTTCAGAATCTCTTGGTCTAGTATTTTCATATATTCTGTGATTTTTTCTATTTCTCGTTTTATGTCATCTTCCACAGTTCGCTTGGTTTTTCCTGAGTCTTTTTCGTCAAACGAGGTGTCTGGTTTGTTTGTCTTAGCCTTCTTGCTTGTTGGGCTTCCAATAGAACTTCCACTTGCACTTCCAATTGAATTGCTTCTGTATAGTCTTACTGTTAAAGATTTTGGCAGCGTTTCTGCCTTTTTGCCTACCATTTTTGAGGATGGCTCCTCGTCACTAGATACCATTAGCGCATCTTATTCCTTACTTGGGGAGCTACTTTGGTGGGGTGTACCCAGTATAAAAGTATACCCGACGAGTTCCCTCGCCTCACCAAAACATGCCCACTTAGGAGGTATTTCCATCTCCAGGGGGGCTCCAGCCCCTTACTTGCCCAAGGGTTTTCAGGGGTCCCGCGGCTCCGACACCGCAGGCACCCTCCAAGTCGCTTGCCAGGCCGGGCACCCAACGGACGCTTGTTGCCTTCAGTGTTTAAGCACTTCCGGCCTTACACGCCGTGGCGTCAGCATCTGCATACTAATCCTAGGAAACCTCTGTTCCACCCATGTTCAAAATCATATCCTGTTCATGCCATAAGTCAAAAGTCAAAGAAAGTAGGGAAAGTGAAAGGCCCTTCTGCCCTCGGATATCCTAATAGCCAAGAAGGTCCTGAAGTACAAGAGTCGGGAGACTAGAGCGTCCCCCTGATAGGAAAGAAAAAAAGGAGTGCTGAAAGATACAGCTTGTGTTGGTGTTAAGTGTTAGGGCATGCACGTATGCGTGTAAAAGTTAGAATGTAGGTTATGTTTGCCTGCGTGCAAAGAGTGTGTATATGTGTAGATGATGTGTGTGCTATCCTTAGCTTCCCCTTTACGTTGGACCTGAACGAATTGAGATCCCTCGCAAAAGGTACTGGTGCCTCCTCACCACTTCAAGGTGGATAGTCTCCGAGGGGAATCTAACCTAACCTAACCTAATCCAACCTAACCTAACCTAACCAAACCTAACCTAACCTAACCAAACCAATCCTAACCTAACCTAACCTGTTGGCAAGGGTCAAACTGCATTTCTTTGCGGCGAGAGCGGCATTGTTTACTAGTTGGCAGCAGACCTTGCGCTTGTGTCCAAGAAACAGAAGCTTCTCTGGTGACCGGGAGCTTGCGACAATTTTAAAACGGGACTGGAATAACCATGATCTAAACAATTAACAATTAAATTAATTAATTAAACTAAATATAAAAGCAATTAAATAAATACTTACTCAATAGAACGCTAATTAAGAAGAACGAACAGTGTAACCTTTCCCTTCGAAAGCTGAGAGAACACTGACTTTAAAAACGGACGCCACCGGCTTCTCTTGCTCGATCACAGAGCCATCTGTTGTTTAAAGTATTTTTGGCAAAAAAATTGAATATTAAAAGAATAAAAAATATTCCCATACACTTATAATAGGACAGTATTTTAAGCATAACTTTTTAAGGGATTGTTTCCGCACAAAATGAATAACATAGTTTTACTCAGGGGAAAATTCCCTTTCGAAATACATACGACCCATAAAAAGTGTCTTTCTAAAACGAAGTCTAGTCCTGTTTCATAATTTTATTAAACTACAACACCGAAATAAATAGGACAGTACCTAGTACATTGTTTTCAAAACCAGCAACTATAAACCGGGATTTTACAAATTGGACAAACCACAATACATTTCAGTATACCAGCGTGGAATCAAATACATTCTCATGCATTCCAAAGTTACGAAAATCTCTATAAATTACTTAACTAGGCAGAAGTTCATAAAATTTAAATTCGTATAACACGAAAACTCCACCCCAAATATTAATAGTAAGCAGACCGTCTGACTATTTCAATGTATATTTTTATCAAACAGCCCTTGAAATTAACCACCAGGGCAAGTTCGAACGAATTCGATGGCAAAGTAGAATCAAACGTAATCCCCCTGAGGACATTTTAACTAATATATACGACAACTTACGCTCAAGCAGAGCAGACGTGAAATGTAGTGGCTGTTAAAATTATGTAATTTATTAGTTATAGTTGTAATTTTTGGCATATCCAAAATTAAGTTATATCATTTTCACGAACTTCTAAGTAAACAAAATTAAAAACAAACTTAAAACTTCAAAATTTTGTGATATGTTTGTGATTTTCGTGAGGTTTGGAACCGTTCAAATTACGCAATAAAAGTAAATCAAGTGAACATCAAGAAACAAAGACTTGTAAGTAAATTTTTAGTTTCCTGTTAAAAAATAGCAAATGTGGTTAAAAATAGAAGAAAATTACTGAACTCAAGCTGGAAATTAGGTCAGTTAAACTGTGCAAGAAAAATTACTTAACTATATTTAATTAATCAAATGGTATTTGTACGCTATTACGTATAAGGAACACTTTGCACGGAATTGTAACAGTAACCTTCAAACCAATTAACTTCCTTATTAATAATCGCAAACACAGTGAATTAATAACAAAATTTTATTTATTGAAACAAAAGTGAATACGCTGCATTCATAATGCAGTAACAAGGTCAAGCGTACGCAATATAAAACACACACAGGAACTAGAATAATAAGTAGAACGATTTAAAAAATCTAAACAAAACTTATTGCTTAGAAATTAAGTAGTGCATAATTCAAAAACTACTAAATGCCAGTAGGACACTCTCCTAGGCGTGGAAGTAGTGATAGCGACCTAACCACAGTGTTAACACCGGATCTGGAACCAAAAACCGCAAAAACCACCGAGAATGCTGCCGTCATTATCACAGCTAAAATAGGAAACAACTGCGAAACACCAAATCCAACAGAAGCAACAACAAAAAGAATAATGGAACCAGAGCAAGGAACCAACGACATCACAACAGAACACCCACTTTACAGGATGTACCTGGAGCTGGACCTTTTCATAACTAATGAAATGGACACCGCCAACCGTCTAAAAGTAGGAATGAAGAAGGACTTGAAGGAACGTATTGCAAAATGGGCACTTTGTCAAGCAGAACTGATTGGGGAAAATAAACTATTACGAGAGCAAAACACGCAATTACAAAACCAAAACCAACATCTCCTAAAATCACAGCACACACATGAAAACACACAACACATCGAAACTATCACACCCAAGACAACATACGCGAACATTGCGGCACTAACAAGGCTTCAACCACCGAAACAAGACGCAATCACACAGGCAATGACAAACCAAACTGGTACAGTTTTCATCACTTCCGTACGTGGGGAATCCATCAAACAAATACAGGACACCTTCATGAAAACCATCAACCCCAAAACAGATGGCATTAAGATCAAGAACATTTGAAACACCAATAACACTCTAATAATAGACACGGATAATGAAAGCGAAGCAAGGAAACTACTTCAACATGGTAAACTTACAGAGGTATTAAAGGTAGAAAAACCCCGGAAAAGAAACCCATTGGTTATATTGTATGATGTCCCAACGTATCTAAAGGAATCAGAAGTCAAAACATTAATATTCAAGCAGAACCTAGAAGAGAAGTTAACTTGGAATGAATTCGACAAAGAATTCGTCCTCAGATTCAAAACTGGACCAAAAGACAAACCCACGGTACATCATGTGGCAACCGTCAGCAGTAAACTACGTAATATCCTCATAAATCTAAACAAGTTATACATAGAATACAGATGCATAACAGTAAAAGATCATCTCGTCGTCCCACGATGCATGAGATGTCAGGATCTAGGGCATATCTCAAAATACTGCCCACTTCAGACGGACACCTGTAGCCACTGTGGGGAACAAGATGCCAAACACAAAAAGCTAAACTGTCCAAAAAGGGAAATGAAACCAGCTTGTATTCCATGCCAAAAAAGACACCGAAAATGTACCGATAACTCAAAGGACTGTCCGACGTATAAAATGCTACTAGACAGACTTATACACAAAACCGATTATGGACAATAACACACACACAACCAACAATTATCGAGGAATCCAAACTAAGACATACCTACTGGAAACACGGACAGCTGAGATCGACGCTCAATCCCAAACAACAATACCGACTGCAAACACGAGAAACGGAACAACAAAAACTGAGACGCATAGGGAAACCACAATTAAAATTGGACAGCTAAACGCCATGCGTAGCGCCACGGTAACACAGGAAATCAGGCACCTGGCCGAAACACAACGACTAGATATAATCTGTATACAAGAACCATACTGCAAAAACGGAAAATTACCGGGAATGCCAACGACAGCCAGGCAGATATGTAAAGGAGATAGACCGATGGCAGCCACTATAATATTCAACCCTAACATACAAGCAACCACAATACAAAGATACACGAACGAACACACCGTCTGTCTAGAAATATCCGGACAAAACATACACAACTGGATACTGACCAACACATACTTCCAATTTCGGTTGGACCCCGATCCATACATCACCAACATTAAAAACATTGCACGTACATACTCAAACCAACCCGCACTTTTTATGGCAGATGTAAACGGAAAATCCCCAATGTGGCACTGTAGCAACACTGATGCGCGTGGGGAGAAAGTAGAGGACATGATCAACGAGCTACAGTTTGAAGTGATGAACTGTCCCTTCAATCCACCCACCCACAGAAACCATAGGGCAGGAGCAGAGAGTAACATTGACGTCACAATAGCAAACGGACTAGCGTACTCCCAAGTAACAAAACTGGAAGGTACATGACAACTTAACAATAAGCGATCACAACCTCATAACTTTTGACATAAACAAGGATAACATACCATTACATGCGGAAACGGGCAAAAAAAGATTAAAATACAATATACAAAATGCCAACTGGCAAAGACTACTGGACAACTTCAATCCGCCCCCTGATATCCAACGCAACGACAACGTACACGCTTACGCCCAAGCCCTAACAAGAACAATTAAAGACACTATGAAACAAACATTAAAACAGTAAGACAAACTGCGCCACAAAAACCGCTAAAATGGACCACAGAGGTCCAGATACTAAAAAGCAAAGCTCGCAAGGCAAGGAGACGCTATCAAGCCGCCCTAACACCGGCAGAAAAGGCCTTCCAGCTGACCAACTACAGACAACGCAAGGCGACATACGAACAGGAACTATACAACATGAAACGAAAATCCTGGGACACTTTCGTCGAAAGACATTTGCAGACGGATGCTTGGGGGGTACCGTACAAGATAGTATCAGGAAAAATTGCACCACCGACAACGTACTCGACTTTAACCAAGCCCGACGGAACAGAAACCAAAGACTGGATTAAAACCGCGACATTACTACTACATACACTCCTCCCTGACGACAACTGGGAAGAGGACACACAAGAACAAATACGCAAACGACAAAGAGTCACCGAACACAACGCGAATGGGAATACACCATGGAATAGAACACAGGACGACGTAACACCTTTCACTGAAGACGAGATTAGACACGCTATTCGTTCAAATAAAAACAAAAAAGCTCCTGGGCCAGACGGGATCCAGGCAGAAATCACAAAGGCACTAGACACCAAACTCACACCGAAACTTACTAAACTGTACCACGAATGTCTAAGACAAACAAAGTTTCCAAACTGTTGGAAGCAAGCAGACGTAATCATACTCTCTAAAACCGAGAAAAGACCCGAAAATCCGGGTTCGTATCGCCCCATCTGCCTTCTAGACTCGCTCGGGAAAACTTTCGAGCGACTACTGTGTACGAGAATGCAAGAACATCGGAAGACGAAAGGCATGCACCCGGCGCAGTACGGATTTAGACAAGGACGATCAACCGAAGACGCCGTAAACAAAGCCATAAACTCTGCAACAACTTCAAATAAAAATACGTGGCCCTAATCATGATAGACATAGAAGGAGCCTTCAACAACTTATGGTGGCCAACACTGTTCCATAGGCTAATCGAAATACAATGTCCAAAACAACTACATCATACCTTCAGAAGCTATTGCCAGGATAGATTTGTAACATTATCTGGTACTAAAAACATCACAAAATCAATCACCAAAGGATGACCACAGGGGTCAGTCTGCGGTCCCATATTTTGGGACATTGCGACTGAGGAGCTTTTGGAGCAGCTGGAAACCGCAAATGAGGTGAGATCCGTAGTAGCTTATGCGGACGACATCTTGTTGGTGGTGGAAGGAGGTTCTAGAAATGAACTACAGCACAATGCAAACACCGCATTGAACAAAGCCCTAGAATGGTGCAACGCAAATAAGATGACGATAGCACATGACAAAACAACTTATATGATAGTTAAAGGTTCTCTAGAAAGAAACCCTATCATTAAACTGAACAGAGTCAGAATACGAAGAACACGGGAGGCCAAATACCTAGGGCTAACCCTTGATGAAAAACTGAACTACGAAAAACACATTGCCACAGTGACTGCAGGTGCCAGAAAAGCTATGCAATGCATAGCAACTCTTGCACAACGTACGTACAATATCCCCCTAAACTGTGTAAGATTATACTTATCTAGCGTACTTGCAGCTATAATAAGACATGCAGCGAGCGCCTGAGCAATCAGATTACATCTAGTAAAACCCAAACAAAAAGTCAACAGTGCCCAAAGGGGGGCACTAATAAGACTTACTGGAGCATACCGGACCGTATCACACGACGCCCTCTATGTGATATTAGGAGTCCTTCCTCTTGATCTGTATATCAGGAAGAGAGCGGCGACATGCTGGTTAAAAAACAACCAACCAGAAAAAGTCCGGGAAATCCTAAAAGTAACATCAGAAATTCGGATAAAAAAGGAAATTCAGGACACAATACTAACCGAGTGGCAAGAAAGATGGAACCAGAGCACAAATGGGAGGAGGGTATACGCACTGGTTCCAAACATCCGAGACAGGCTAAACTGTCACCACTTGGTCCCCTCACAAGGGCTCATTCATTTTCTCACGGGCATGGTCCTTATCCAACCTACAGGAACCGCTTCGACTTCCAAGACAACAACAACTGCACATGTGGTGAGGTGGGGACACCGGAACATCTGGTGTTCCACTGCGCCGAACTGCAACAGGACCTAGGAATGGACAGGACAATCCTACGGAAATACCCTCTCGGACATGCTTTGGAACGAAAACATATTTCCTTACCTAAACAGAATCACTCACCAAACTACTACTATACTACACCAAAGGTACACAAACGGACTCTGACAGGACACACACAAACACCATACAAACCCCACACATCACAAATACCACAAACACAGATCACACGAAACACAGAAGTTTGACGTAACGCATCGAACGTGCATTACAAAAGCACAATCCACCCAACACACATGGGAACCGACAACAAACAAGCGGCATTCTCCCAAGGACATACCAGGAAGCACGTGTCTCCTGAAGATCTACCAGAAGGCTCGTGAATCCTGACGACCGGGAGTGATACCAGTTAAAACAAAGTGAAAATAGTGAAAACGGCAAAAGTGCGGCAAACGTACCTCAAACACAAGTTTCCCCCAGAACACTTATTAGCATTAGAATACTAACACTAGTAGGATAAGGACTCAATACTAACCATCTAAAATAAAAAATACAACTAACTAAAATAAACAAGAGAAAATACTAACCATATTCGTAATTGCTTTAAAAAATCTAACCCTAGCTTCAGTAACGTAATGTTTATATTTCCAATGTTGTAGCGCAACTAAAATTACTACAGAGGAAATATTCTGACAACATAATTACAACACATCAGCACGACAAAATACACACAAACACGCACACGCACAAGCACACACACACACACACACACACAACAGAGACTGTACGTGGCCTCCCTGGTTTCCGGCTGCCGATAGCCAGGACACGTACAGGAACGCGTATTTCTCGGTTTCTGATTTCCGGCTACCGGCGGTTGGAAACCGGGAGAGGAAAACAGTCCCAAGGACCTCACCACAGACATAAGCACACGCACACACAAACATGAAAACAATAAACACACACACCATTATAGCACACTGGCACGGCAAAACACACCAAAACACACACAAACACGCACGTACACGTACCTGCACGCAGACGCATACGACACAGATATATACGCACACGCGCGCACACACACACCAGGGACTGTACGTGGTTGCCCTGGTTTCCGGGTGCCGACGGCCAGGACACGTACAGGAATGCGAACTTCTCGGTTTCTGATTTCCGGCTGCCGACGGTCGGAAGCTGGGAAGGAAAGCAGTACCAAGGACATTACCACAGACAGAAACACACACACACACACGCACACATACACACCAGGGACTGTACGTGATCCCCCTGGTTTCCGGCTGCCGACGGCCAGGACACGTACAGGAATGCGAACTTTTCGGTTTCTGATTTCCGGCTGCCGATGGTCGGAAGCTGGGAAGGAAAGCAGTCCCAAGGACATTACCAAAGACAGAAACACACACACACACACACACACTCACGCACCCACACGCGCGCACAGACACAAACACACACACGAGTATTTCCAAACGCAAATAATATAAAACTAACTAATATAATTTAAGGTAGCAAATAATTCTGTTAGATTTCTTAGGAGTAACAGGTTTGCTGTAATTTTTAGGTAGCAGACTAATTGTAATCTAAAGAAAAAAAATAATATATACGATCGAATAGAAATAGTAGGGAACATTCCAGATACAATCAGTCAGTCGTGCCTTTCGAGAGGCTACAACTCGACTAATTTGAGCGGTGATGCGAGTGAAGTAGCAGTATGATACTTTTCTTTGAAGCGGTCTTTGCTAGTGAAAGTTCCCATAGCGTGGTAGAAAAACACGGCTATAAATAACGTATCGTACTAAGATGAAAGTGACTGGAGTCAGCCGGACGCTTTAGCAATATTAGTTGGACTAAGGAATCACTGTTTTTACCAAATGTTTTCTTTAAAGACTCGAAGGGAGCCTCCTAGTGAATAGCTTGTAATTTCACTCCAATAGTTTTAGTTGGAGATTCTTCTTGTAGCGAACCAAGAAACAGAGTTTGGCTTGTCACGCAGATTGAATATCATTGCCAATAAATGAATGTTTGGCTAATTGTATGCCTTTATTTACGTAGTACATCACAAAATACATTACACATTGTAACAAACAAACAAATGCAAATTTACTACATAAATCGTAAATTGTAAGAAAGCTTATTAATTATACCTACATAATTAGAGCACACTAAGTACATCCGTATTGAAGCGTGATACTCATCGTTCTCTTCTACCTGACGACAGGAAGAAAACTAGTTAAGGGATTAAAACTACCTCTATATTCAATGCATTAGTCACGTTTGAATTCAAGTAATATTATAAAGAAATATGCTTTTACAGTCTTGCCGCAAAGATGCGTGGTCGAACTCTGCCTGTTATCTTTTACGCCATAACTGAATAAGCTTTAATTTTTATCTGCATATATTTTGTCGATATATTTTGTTATTCTCACCTAATCCAATAATATTTAGACTTTTACGTTGCGCACCCTGAATACACAGCAATTGTATTAAAATTAAGCACCCTAGTTATGTTCATAAAAATTTATAAAGACAGTCAATTTGTTAAATAATTAAATAAATTTAAGGAGCTCTGTTTTTGAATATACGCGATTTGGCCAAAAATGAGGGTTAAAATCTAAGTAATTTGTGTTGATGGTGATTCTTAAAACTCATGAATTTCATGTTTGTGAATATAGGTTGTTACGTTTATTTTCAGCATAAATTAATTACCCTATTATTCTCCCTTGTAAATTCATTACTCGTTCGAAATTCTTATCAATACCCTATATAGTGTACCTGTTCAGTATAAGCCCGCTTAACATAATTTTAACTCAAATCCACTTTGCTTTTAAAATGAAAATTTATTCGATAAATTAAATAGTCTATACCTTGTTTTAGGTATCCGGTAATTTGTTAAACCTTCCGATAACGTATAATTGCTTTCTCTGGTGTTTCCCTTTTAAAGACTTGTCGAAATGATAGATCCTACTATTATTTGATAGCGAGTTTTCTAGATTTGCCAATCGTGTATCGATAACGCGAGGATTGCAGTTCGATCGCGTGTTATTTAAACCCATTTTGAATTTGATTTTGCAGCTTGTGCGTTGAAATATTTTCTACATCAATCGTCACAGTACTTCAAAAGCAATGCACGTTTTTTTGTTCGACAAGTAGGAGGTATCTTGCGTGTATTGCTTTTAGCTGAAGGCCAAATGGGTTTTTTCTTTATGTAGACCAACTGCTTTTGTCTGTAGACCAACTACTTTTGTCTGTAGACCACTGCTGCCGTTATGGTAACAGGGTAAACAGATCCCGACGACTATGGCGTTGGTGTGCTGACTCACCCAGACGGGTTGCAAGCTAAGTATCCAGACACATATAGGTATACAACTTGTTTCCGTTTGTGTATATAAGAAACGTGACACTGTAAAACTATTGTTTGTTGCTGCGAATTAATATTATCGCTCTACAGGTGTGATGTACCTTTGTTAAAAATGTTTGACAGACACACATTAATTCTTTCCTACTGATTAGTTTATTTTACAAAAGTATTAGGTGCAATTTTAAAAACGCTTGACAAAAGCTCTCACATGTTTATTTACTACTGATTGTATTTTTTTTTTGTAAAATGCGAGATGCGCACTTTGTATCTAAAGTACTAAATTGTTTATATCACCTAATTGTTTGCTTTGAAATAGTAACGCTTAATTTATTGCTTCTGCTTGTTTGTACAGAATCCTTTATTTATTTTTTTTATTTGTTAATAGATAATCGTGTGCAACGTGCTTTTTTTTGGTTTTCTTGGTATGTAGGCGAATTCCCCCCCCCCACTCTCCGCGGTTGGTAGTTAGCCTGGTATTTACTTTTCTTCCGGCTACGTCTGGTATGTAACAAGGTTAATTGAAAATTTTGCAGTTTTCTTTCTTTATATGATTAGAATAGCGTTGCAGAAAAATCTATGTGAACAGGATTAATCAGCCTGTAGAGTCAAAAATAATAATCATTCAGTCGTCTTATGGATCGCTCACCTTCTATTTAAGGTACAAAATCAAAGGTGTTGAGTGAGTTGGCGCAAAACATTGTATAACTTGACTGATAGTTCAAAGACCTTTTCTCCAGGAGGTTGCAGATGTTAAAATTGTACACCCTTAAAAGAATTCCTTTTGCTTTTATAGAATCTCCCCCGTCGCCACTAGAGCTAACTGGTAAAATTATTTCTGCTACGTTTCACGCTCAGTGGTGTTAAATTTACACGTAACACAATACCTTCCGTTTGCATGCGCTAATTCAGAAAGAATATAAAATCTTTGGTAAATGTTAGAACAGCTGTTGGTTGTTAAGGCATTCTAAATATATATGGAATATTAAATACAGGTTAGGTTATTAATTGAAAACCAGAACAGCAACCATCACGCAGAATTTGAATTGATCTTTCATCATTGCTGTTTGGTAAAGTAGCTTCAATGCTTATTGTTGATTTCGATTAATAAAGTAGGCGCGTTTTTTTATTTATGGCTGCTAATTTCTTGTTAATGATCTGAACTGCTTCAAAATTATGTTTGTTGCGGATTGGATATATCATTGAAGGGACTGTATAAACACTTTTTTGATAATAGATCTAATGAGGATTAATAGAAAATACAAACTTTTGTACAAATTAAAAAGTGACATTAAAAATTTTTATTAAACGTCAAATCTTATATTGGCTTACTTGATTTTTTACACAAATCTTTAATATGCCCCCTACCTTGAAGAAAGCATTTCAACAAAAAATAATCACAAAAGTATTAACAGAGATTAAGTAGGATAAAGACGAAATATTTCAAACTTATATACATAAAATAAGAACATTTTTAACATGATTAAGTTAAATGCTGCACAGTTATAAAAAGCATCAATGTAAATATAGATAAACACATTTTAGTAATATTTACTGTACGACAGAGAACTAAACAGTGTTTTCTATGGGTAATGGAGTGATTGTTTCAACAGCGCGACGAATAATACCTTTAAACGTACGAATTAAAACGACTCGAACGATGTTGTCCGCACTAGGATGTGTTACAACTATTTCTCCAAGCTACCACGTTCAATAGCAGACTGATTTATCTTCCATCTTTTCCGCTGCTGGAGTTCAGAAATGTACTCCAATGACCAACGTTGTCAGAAATGATGTCGAAATTGCACAAGTCTCTGGAATTGATCCAGCCTGTTTGATTTTATAGTAGTGAGATCCAGCTCAAGTGGCAAAATCATTGATCCTCAATCAGGAAGTGAACGGGAGTGAGTGGGGTTAAATCTGCGAGATCGGTTGATAGTGGGGTGAGAGGATGGGAATTTAGTATAGCTTCAACTTGCGTCTACATGGTGTAAAAATCTTGGTATGTTAACGCAGCACTTGATAGAACACGCTTTCAATGCCATTTTATTAAATTTACGCCCGCCTCGCATAATCCACCAAAGTGAGAATAATAGGCAGGAATAAAATGACAATTAATTTCTTGACTTACACAATCAGCAATTATGATTTGTTGGGAGAAAGTCGTCCATCCTTTGTAATTCATTCTTTGCACCAATAAAATTGGATCCGTTATCGGACATTAACTAAACAGGCTTTCCTGGTCTAGAAATAAAACGCTTTTGCATAGCAAGAAATGAATTGGTGGTCAAATTTGTAACCGGCTCCAAGTGGATAGCCTTGGTGCTGAAACATGAATAAACAGATTTAACACTTTTGCATCTTCGTTTCGCGGCCACGCTTTGTCTTAATTGTAAATAAACCAGCATAATTTACACCGGTGACCTCAAAGGGATAAGACGGGCGAACGGGATTCGCAAGAAAGTCGCCCATCAAAGGATTAAAATTCGAAGGTTTGGCTCAACAACAACGTACGCAAGTTCGGACAGTTTGCTTTACAGTATTCCTCCCAAATAAGGACCAGTACCGCTCTCGAATAACAGACAGAAGCTGTTGGGGACCGGCGTAAAATAATCTCAAATGTTCTGCACGGAACAGTAATTTGGTGAAACGATGACTCGAAGGCAATATAATTGGGTGTTTTTTGTTAAAGTCAAAGTCCGAATTTCTTAGCTTAGTACCAACACGAATTATATCAGTTATCCAAGAATGGATATAAGCTAAGAATTTTACTTTTTGATACACGCGATTTAGACCATAAAGAGGATAGCTCGAACGGTAATGACTATCTTTGAACTTGTTTTATCATGAAATTTAACGAATGTGTTAAATCTGAAATGGTGAGAAGAGTTCCAGTGCTGGAAGCCTCATACCTTTTACGACAGTTGCGATTGAATAAAAAGCAATATGCATTATACCTTACAAGTCTATTTAAATTTGAAAATCTTTCGAAGGTAAAGTATTCGCACCTGATAGAAATCATAGAAAGCTTAATTTTCTTACTTTTTGTAACTTTTTGCAATTATTCCGGTTGTAATGGCCAAATAATAGAAATTTGGTTAAGATAAGATGGACCATGCCACCAAAGATCTGATGTCCTTAATAATTTGGGCCGACGCCTCGAGATAACAAATCAGCTAGGTTCTGTTGTGAACCAACATGAAACCAATTATCTGGAATTGTCTCAGATTGAATTTCCGATACCCCATTGGCCACAAATGATATTAACAGGTGTGGCGATGTTCGCAACCAGCAGAGTACCACTGCGGAATCGGTCCAGCAAGATATTGTATTAAATGCGACATTAATAGAACTAAGAACCTTTGCTAATAGGCGTGCTAAGATTAGAGCACCGCACAACTCAAGACGTGGAAAAGTGACAGTTTTGAGTGGCGCTACGTTAGCTTTAGCGCAAAGCAGTTGTACAGACAGAGTCGTGTTGATCTACCGAACGTAAGTAAATGCACGCACCATAAGCTCTTTCTGATGAATCGGAAAACCCATGTAGTTCAATAATTACGGAACTTGATAATTTTGTGTAACGCTGAATATTAAGATTACTAAATTCAGGCAATTCGCTTTTAAACTCCAACCATTCTGTCTAAAGTTGTAACGAAAGGTGTTGATCCCATTCTACTTTTTCAAGCCACAATTTTTGTATTAAAGCTTTAGCTATGATAGTAGAAGCGTTCCGAAGACCAAGCGGATCGTACACTTCCGATATAGTAGAAAGTATAGTGCGCTTAGTTATAGTCCTTTGAGAAATTTGGACGTTTATTTTGTATGATAAAGTGTCTGATTCTGGACATCAAAGCAAACCCAAAGTTTTGGTACTTTGGTTTGGACCAATTGGTAGAACAATTGACGATGAACTAGAATTTTGAATATTTTGCAATACTTTGAGTTCATTGGAAAACAGCCCTTGTTTAGAATGAAAACGATTTGGTGGCAAGCAGTGGAGAGCACAGAGAATGATTCGGAACCACTTCATAAGTCGTTGACATAGAAGTCAGAACGAATCATCTTTGACGCTAATGGAAATTTATTTGACTATTCTTTGAAAAGTTGTATTATACACGTGGTAGCTAGAAAATTTGTCTATACATTTTGGCAATATCTGATGGAACTACGTATGAGTTTTGACAAAATCTCAATAATATTAAAAGCAAATCATTTTGTACAACAGGTCCCACCATTTGATGATACAGAGGTACCTGAAGATGATGGAAAAGAACCAACAAAAACGACCCTTAATTTAGTAATAGTACTTTTCGCATTTAGCACACCATGATGTGGCATGAAATATTTAACTTACGACTTTGGACATTTTATATCTTTGACATGTGACCCATTGATTCGTATTCAGTCATAAAGTCAATGTGCATGCGTTTAAGATCAGGATTTACGTGAAGCTTGCGTTGAAGTCAGTAAAATCGTTGCAATGCTCCCGCTTTAGAATCCTCTAATTTATCCAGAGAATCCCTCAGAGGGACGGAGACGATAAACCTACCTTCAGTAATTCTTTGAAAGGTGGAGACAAAATGTGCCTCGCATTTCTGCTCTTCCTTATGAAAGATGGCGATCCAGTGTAACTTCTTCAAGTTCCCAGAATCTAGATAAGTCACGATTAGAAACGCTTTGAGCAACATTGCATGAAACTGTTTGACTGGGAATAGTGCAACTTAGACTTTCCGATATGACTCAACCTAGCTTGGTTTTTTGAAGTATGGGATTTTCAGGACCCAATTTTACCTGGCCGACGCATATAAGATACCAGAAGAGGCCGCACCTATAACAAGATCTATTTTTGAAGGCCTATGAAATTCTGGGTCAGCAAGATGAATATTTTTTGGTATGCTGAAAGCAGAAACCCTTACTGGACCAGCTGGAATCTTGTCGCAAATGTTTGAAATTATTAAACACGTAAAAGTAGTGGAGAATCTAGAATGAAGAGCTTCCACTTTTATACCGCATTTACATTTGATACACGATTGTATTTGATTAATACCAACCACTAAAATCTCAGCATGCTCCCTTACAAGGCCCAAAGACTTGCAACATTCACAAGTGATAAAATTAGATCGAGATGCACAATCCAGAAGCCCTTTACAGTAGCGCAGTTATCAAAAACCCTAAGTGTTACGGTTGAAAGCAAAACCTGATTATCTTGTGACACACAGTTGGACAACGAAACTTGAATGTTGTTCATAGAAGTTTCGACAATTGAAGAAGTGTCGTTTTGAGCTGCTACATGCCTTTCAAAATGCAGAACCGTATGATGTTTAAGACCACATTTTTGACATTTGCCATATTTGCAATGTAGACTCTGATGACCACTGTATAAACAGTTGGTGCACAAGTTCAGTTTTTTAACTTCAGCCAACCGAGCGGTAACACTGAGTTCAAGAAATTCACCACAGCTAAACAATTTGTGAGAAGATTTACAAAATGCACACGTTAGCTGAGCGCTCAGCAAGAATAATGATTTAATATGAATATTTTCCTTTGTCGCAACTGAGTTGGCTTCAATTCTTTGGAGAATATCCGCCTTATTTTTTAGAAAGTTTATTAAATGTTTCAGAGAATGATCTTTGGGCTTTTGAAATTCCCACTCACGAACAGAGTTGCTATTTAAACGATTTAATACTATGTAAATAAGTAAAGTATCCCAATGTTCAATTGGTTGACCCAATGATTTCAATGATCGGAGGTTTCCCAACAAATCGTCTATTAATTGACGAATGCTACAAAACGTTTCTTTGTTAATTGCAGGTAAATTAAAAATAGCCTTCGTATGAATCAGTAAGGATTTGTTATAAAACCGTTCACATAATAATTGTCATTTTGTTTCAAACGTTGTCGAAGAAACAGGCAAAGTATTTATAACGCTCTCATATTCAAAGATTGGTTCCTGTATATTTGCTCTATTTCCTCTGCCGTCCAGTTGTTTGCAGGAAAATCCACGGAATGGAATAAGCCTGCGGCAACTTTAATGACTTCAACATTACACCTAGGGTTGAGTTGAGATCGAAGTTGATCTCGTGCGATATTTGTGTTTAGGAAAGACTTGTTATTAAGTTAACCTGAAATGTACTGTATTGTAGATTGTTGTTGTATTGTTTATTGGTAACTTTGCATGAATATTGAAGTAATAAGCGGACTGTAAACACTTAATCGATACTATGAAACGCCCTTATTTTCCCTTTTGAGCGTCTCAATATTGACTGTAATTCCAAATGTTAAAAAGTTGACTGATGGAATGAAACTCTTGGTCGACGATATGAATCGGTTTAATGAAGGCCTAATGCGATAGCGGCTAAGCTCAGGAAGAGTGGCCAAAGTGCTCTACTATAACCAATAAATAAAGAAGCTTGAGACAAGAATAGTTTGAATAGCATATAATGAGTTGTAAATAGCAATTAACATGGCTATAAATTTTATCTTTATAACAGATTATTCCACGTCCATGATGGTAGCATAGTTAACATTTACAAACTTTAAAATATTAATTCCGTTGAAAAAATGGATTAAATATTTAATAATTACTCTTAAATACAAGATCTTCAATTATGAAAGATGTGTTTATAAATTGCCTAACAGTCTTTGCCGTATAAGTAAGTATACGTACTAATTTGAAGTATAGGATAATAAACTTGAGTCTAAGTAAACTGGCATTGCAAACGTATGGACGGTTATCAGTAAAGGTCAATGTAAACCTCGATAAATCGCAGATGTCCACAATCGTGACGAGACGCATATGGCGGTATGAATAAACGAATTGCTGTTCAACTCCAGATTGACTTTGCATACATAAATACCAAGAGGATAATTAAACAGCAAGAACCTATTTCAACACTTGATACAAAAACAATATATGTACTTGAAGTATTTACTTGAGCTTCAGAAGGTACTTGAACTATTTACTTGAGTTTTAGAAGATACTTGAACGCTAATATATCGATAAAATGTTACAACAAATCAACAATTAGAATAGATATTATCTTAGTTGGTGGAAGGGTGAAATAGTGATAATATAGCCGTCTGACTGGATTTAAATCACGTAACGGACATTATGATACAACACTAACTGAATTAAAATCTGTATATTTTAGAGTAATATAAATCACACACGAAACGAATATTATCACAGTTAGTTGTTTCCAGGTCGACAGCTGCTATCAAAAAGAGAACGAATACCATCAAAACATTTATACAATAACAACTCATTAAGCAGGCGCTAATATAATCTACAAGAATACCCATACTATAGGTAACCATAACTACACATACAATACAACAGAATTGCATAAGATCAGACAAATCAATAAAGATTAGATTTGCGGAATAGAAACGTTACAACTAGTTCAGTTTATTTGAATTATTTTACAATACGAGTGTACGTCATATTAAAATTTTACATACTACTTAACATTAGTTCTATTGCTACCCTGATCCTAAATATTTAAGATATTAATGACGTTCACTAGCTGTTGCGCTGCCATGAAGCAAATAGACATACACCATAAAAAATGCCTCGAGACTAGTACAAGAAAGAATAAATTGTACAGTCGTATTTGTGTTGTTGAATAGAAATGAAATGAGTTCAAGTAGAAGAAGTTGTGTATAATATCCTTGATGTATGAGGTTTGCTACATATGCCGAGAATTCAAGTTAAAAGAAAACAAAAAGCTGTTAATGACTTTGTGAAGAGAGCTTATGTTGAATACTTTGGTGATAGTCTAGGTGATCAGAATAAAACCTGGCTTATTGCATCAAGTCTGAAATTCGGCGACAAGATAATTTGGAGAAATTCCAGAAACCATTTCAATGACTGTTATTGCTGTCTAGTAAACATTGCTGAACAAAGTGAAGCTACCGTGGCAAGTGGACTTATTTCGATTTGGTGTCTGCAAGACGTTCGGTCCCTCACTCAGAGGAATTGCCGATCCCAACGTTTCACCAGCTACCAGAACTCTGTGAGGACGAGTGTTGTCACTCACATTACCCTTCTGACACTGATGAAGATGACCGTCATTATGTAGGAATGTCATCAATTTTTCAACGTTGCAACCAGAATGAGATGACCAAGGATCTCAAGCTGTTAAAAGTGTTTTCTGAATTACTGGCTTCCAGGTTAAAGGACAAAAATTTACTGTAACAAGCGACCAAAATTACCTCTTACGATAGAAGAGAAAAAGTTGTAATACACTTCTTTCCTCAAGAAGAGAATCTTGCATTTTGAAATGGAATTGAAAAACTCCTTAGAGAAAGAGTTTTTCTGACTATTTTTCAGATAATTTGCGCCTATTTATATGCAAAAAATTATCGGTAGTAGACTAGTGTTTATTCATACGGTTATTCATTGTTTTCTGAAGTTAGTAGAATTGAATATATTGAATATATATATATATATATATATATATATATATATATATATATATATATATGTCTGCAATTTAAAATATTTTTTTCTTGGCCAATAGTTTTCAAAATCAGAGATTAATAATTGTTCATCTTGTTACTCATGCAAGGGGTTTGGGCGTAATATCTAAATTAGATATGCGTCGCACATTGTTTGCCATATAGATCAAAATAACTTTAGAATGAGCCATAGAAGTACTAGTTGTGAATCTCTTAAGAACGTTTAATGACAGCAAAGGCTAGATAAACTATAAGGAACTCCGCGGATTTGTTACAACACAACAAGGTACAGCACAGTACATTTGATTTCACAATGCTCCACTCGAAAGTACTACATTGGCCAGGAAGCGAGTTTTTTACCTAGAAATTTGAACTTTGCCGAAGCCTTGCTGTTCCAAGCAAGGTAGGGATTTTTAACGAGCGTGACAACTCCCACACAAGGGACTACATTTTACATTTCATACAAACAACGGCGTATTTTTATGAAAAATGCTCGCCTAACATTTTTGAAACCGACCGTGTCAGGGTTCGAACCCGGGACTTTGGGCTCAGTAGTAACACGCATACCAAGTACGCCCCGGAGCTACTCATAAGGTAAGGTTTAGTAGTGTATCGTACGCTCACCTAGAGGGCGTAACAGTATTGCGCAAATTTTACACACAATGTTAATTGGTTTGCTTTACAAAGTGAGCATGCAAATAAATTATAACTCGGTTTACATTAAGACCATCTAATCGTTTAGGTTCTAAGGTTGATCTAATTAACAAACCGTTTGTATTACGGCATTTTGACAAGACTGAAATGGTTTCCTGAATGGTTTCTTTATCTTTCAGAAAGGTTTATTTATCAGAAATACTAATGATATTGTTGTATACGTATTCCGGGCCGTAGATCAAATCCCTTATATAACGAATTTGTTTGCGGAGACCGTTGTTTACTTGAAACATCAATAAGAGCACCTAAGACACCGAAAAGATTGAGGTACGAAACGACGTCAAAACTCCACGCACTTAGACACTATTGTCCCAGTTCTTAAAGATGAAAACACGTTCAGAGAGAATTATGGTCGCTTGTTGTTTCCAATTAGTAAAAAACTCACCTAGTGTAGCGCGTTCTTATTGGTCAAAACAACAATGTATATTTCTTTCAACCGTGACATTTTTTCTTACGAAATACATAATAAAAACTCCTACCAGCATTGTAGGGGAACTCAAGACCGCAAGAATACATAACAATAAAGCTATTTATAAAAATTTCGAGAATAATTCCCACGACCTATCTTCTAGTTAAGTTGCAATGTGTAATATCCTTAAATTAATTATACAAAAGGTGTCCTCTTCGATTAGCTGTTAAATAAAATCTGTGTGAAAGCAATTGAAGCGCAACAAATTCCTTTTTCATTTAAAAATCAGTACATGTTTTCTTGGTGTATTCATCTGTGTTGTGACATTGATAGCCATTATGTCCTAGCCTTACAACAATTTCTGGAAATACATCAAGTACGGTGGTATTAAAGTATTTGCGTCTACTTTGTTACGCAGGCAAACGTTCTCTTTTCTTGTTAGAAGGAAATAAATGGATGTGCTGTGTACATGTATATTAATCACATATGTAATTACCAAATATTTTGTACCGGAAGTAACTTCTATGTTCTATTTTTAGAATATCTCAACCTATCCTGATGGGCAAAGTAATTGCATATTTTGAAGAAGGGCAAACGGAAATATCAAAAAATGATGCACTCTTGTATGCAAGTGGCCTTGTCGGATGCATACTTATGTGGCGAACATATGATAATAACTACTTGTTTTTGTTAGGACAGCTAAGCATGCGAATTCGAATAGCGTGTTGTTCATTGATGTATAGGAAATGTCTAAAGTTGGATTCCACTACAACTCCTCAATCTGAATACGGTAAAATTGTGACTATGATGACAAAAGATGTTTCCCAATTTAATGGAGCTACTGACATGTTTCATGTGATATGTGAAGGCATACTACAAATGATAATCATGACGTACCTAATGTACCGGCAAATTGGCACGTCCACTTTTTCAGGAGTATCGTTGCTAATTGTAATACTTATATTTCATGGTAAGAATCTATAAGTGCATGTAATAGGTAGATCTTATGCACATCTACAAAGTTTATCACTTTAGATAGCACTACCGCAGGGTCTTTCTATATATCATCAATTTAAAAAATTCTTTTTTCAATTATACCTTGCATTTTGTATTTCTAAAATATGATACTTTCCATTCCCGGTAAAATGCTAGACCGTTAGGATTTAAAATAGACACTAGAATTGGAGAAATCTCATTAGAGATTTTTTTTCCAAACATCTTGTCAATGGAAGTTGTTCAAAATCGTTTAAATAAGCAGAATTCGAATTTTTTTTTAAAAACAAAACTTTTGAAAATTGTAACGCGTTGGGTTATGATAGATATAAATTAAATGAAAAAGAAAAACTTAGTAGAATTGGATGGACAGACTAAATATGGAACCCTGTATAGTAGATTTCACGAATAATTATTATCATTAACTAAACATGATATTTTAATTCTTCTGTTTGTAAAAAATATAATTTCTATTAGGGTAGTTAGTATAAAGTGATAAAAAATCAATTTTGTTCAAATAAATTGGTACAGTTTAATACATTACTAATGTTTACGCATAATGGTTATATTGTCACATATTTCATTTACTCGAAATTACCATTTATTTAAATGAGTGAACTCGCGCTCTGAGAAACAGAACGAACAATATTCGCATATGTGAGGCTATTTGATATTTGAACCTGAACGAGTGAAGGTAGGAGTTTCGAATCGGCCTTGGCAAAAGTGCATCAGTGCAGGTTATTTTATTTTTCTTTTTTTCACTTTCACCCCTTAAGCGAGGAGCATAGTATAGAATCTTGCTAAAGGCGGACTTTGGACCGATAGAGGTGACTCGAACTCCTGAAAATGGATTAGCTGCTTTCTGTTACCGCGGCTAATCAAAGAGCACAAAAAGGGTCGAAGGGATGCTAAGTAATGTGAGAAAATTAAAAACGGACGCCAGGACTTGGCTGTGCCACAGAAAACAACTCAGACACTAAGTCAAGCACACCCTGCTTAATAGGAAGACTAAGTTTCAAGTTACTACTCCAGACACAACTAACTCTAACAACAGCCGTTAACCAAAATAACAATAATAATCTCCTTTGATCAAAAATCTTACATGGTGTGTATTCGTGCAAATATAATATAATAAACCGAGCGCTTTCGATTTTATTAAATCATCTTCATGTCTATAAAGTTACAATTTAATAATTAAATACAAAAAGTTTTTACAAAATTACCTTATGTAATTGACAAGTAGTGAAAAATTTTGACAATGTCGAAGTCATGGATATCAAAGATTTTATGAGTGTATTAAAAGTGTGAGATGTCAAATGCGTTTAAATAAAGGGTAATAGTTTTTTGAGTTTTGAATTCGGGTGTTGCATAGTTTTATATTGCTTAATTTATTGTTATTTATTTCTATTTCTTCTAATAGGTCTAGTCTTGTAAGGTTGTTTAATGTGATATGGTGTAGAATTTTAGCATCTTTGTTTTTATTGAATTTGTGGTTTTGTTCGAGTAAGTGGTGGGTAAATGCTGATTGGGTAGGTCTGTTGTGTTCTTTAATTCTGGTGTCAAGGTTCCTAGTTGTTCTGACTATACATGGTGTGTTACATTCACAGCAGCATAATTTGTAGATACTGCTTTTTAATAAGTCTTTGGTGTTGTTTAGTTGATGGTTGAGGTTTATGTGTGAGCGGTAGGTTTGTTTTATAACGAGGATGAATTTTTTAAAAGGATTTTTGTATGTTTTTATTAAGGTTATTGTTTATGAATGGTGTGCAGATAAATTTTTTGTTGGTTTTTTTATTAATATTAGGATAGACTTCTTTTTTAAGTTTTTTTAATGTGGTTTTTTTAATGATAGAATGAATGATTTTGGGGTTATATTCGTTTTTCAGGGCTATCGATTCTAGAAGTTTTTTTCTCTTCGAAGTAGTTTCTATTGCCCATTGGTATGTTAATTAATCTGATGACGTAGCTATTAAATGCTGCCATTTTGTGTTGGAAATGGTGGCATGAGGATTCGTGTATTGTATGATCTGTTTGTGTAGGTTTTCTGTATATGTTGAAATTTAAGTTGTTAGTTTTAGTAATTTTTAGGTCTAGGTAGTTGATAGAATTGTTTTTTTTTTCGTGTTCTATTGTGAATTGGATTTTAGGGTTTAAATTGTTTAGTTTTGTTAGAAGTGTGTTTGCAGTGTTCTTTCTGCTTACTGTCGAGGAAGACTAGGCAGTTGTGTACGTAAAAACCAATTATAAATATTATTGTGGTTAGGTATTATGGTTTCCGTTTCTATGTTGTCATGTAGATGTCAGCGAGTAAAAAGGATAAGTTGTTTCCCATTGCTAATCCGTCAGGTTGTGAATAGTAATTATCATTGAATAGAAAAAAGTCTTGTGATAGGCAAATTGTAAGTAATGTAATGTAGTTGTTCGTATCGGTGTCATTTACGCTGTTTTGCTTAAGGATTTTTGTAATTAAGGGTATTGCTTTCTGACGGTCAACGTTGCTGTATAGATTAATAATATCTAAAGACAACATATGGCTATTTGCTGGGATTTTTGATTCCTCTAGTTTCCTTATTAATTGGTTTGAGTTTCTAACAGTGTGTTGAGAAGTGTAGTTTGTTAATGTGTTGAATAGTTTTAGGAGGAATATTGATAGAATTGATGTGGGTGAGTTAATGAATGATACTACTGGTTTTATTGGAATGTGATTTTTGTGCATTTTGTAACCCGTACAATCTTGGTATTCGTGGATAGCTTAGGACTAATGTTTTTGGTGCGTTGTGTTTTGTGAAGAAAGATTTTTAAAATTTATTATGGTTTTGAGTTTGTTGTGGAATGTGGTGAGAAGGTTTTTGTTTAATTTCTTGAAAGAATTGTCTGTTAAAAAGGTTTCAACTTTATGTAAGTAGTCTTCTTTTTTATAATTGCTAGGCAGTTGCCTTTGTCAGCTTTATATATTATTAGAATGTTTTCTGAGATTTTTGGCGGATTTTTTATAGCGTTTGTTCTTTATTAATTTATGTCTTTTTTGTTTGTTTTAGATTTTCTTGGAATAGAGTGTAGCCGGTTTTATTGCGTAAAACACTTTTTTGTTTTATAATTAATTTCTAGTTGTTCAAGAATAGTGTCGTTTCAATGAAGTAGCGTTTAAAGTTGTTTGTAGTTAAAGACTGTTTCATATTATGTTTAAGTCCTATTTGTAGAAGTTCTTTTTCATAAATGGATTTGGTGTCTGATATGTGTTTTATGCGTGTGTGGAAGTTGAAGGTATTTTGTGAATTGTCGAGTTTGTTTTTGTGTAATTTGATGTTGTGGTTGTTATTAGGTTTTTGTTGGTTTTGAAGGTTGTTTAATTTGGTAGTTAATTTTTTATATTTCTCATTTCGTTAACATGATGTAGGTAATTGTCTAAAATTATGGAGGTAGTAGATATGACTAATTCATTACAACTAATTTTTAATTTTAGGTTTAAAATTGCTAGACTTGCGTGATGTTTTCTTAATTCTTGCTGTATGCTTTTTCTCTCTAATTGTTCTTTTAGTTTGGGTGTGACGTTTTTTGAAGTTTTGATTTGAGCAAATTTTGAAATAATATTGTTCTTGATGCATTGATGTATGAACCATATGTCTAATTTATGAGGGGCTCTTTTTATGACCATTTTCTTGTAGCTTGAAGTGGTAGAAATATCTAATTTTTTGTAGAACGTAAAATTGGAAATGTTTTTTTTTGCTACGTGCACGTTAATATTTATATTAAAAATCTTATGAGATGTGTATTAGTGCAAATATAATATAATATACAAAGCGCTTTCGATTTTATTAAATCATCTTCTGTGTCTATAAAGCTACAAATTAATAATTAAATATAAAATAGAGTTTTTACAAGATTATCTTATGTAATTGACATGTAGTGAAAAACTTTGACAATGTTGAAGTCATGGATATCAAAGATTTTATGAGTATTAAAAGTGTGAGATGTCAAATGCGTTCGGATAAAGGGTAATAGTTTTTTGAGTTTTGGTTTTGGGTGTTGCATAGTTTTATATTCTTTAATTTATTGTTATTTCCATTTCTTCTAATAGGTCTAGTCTTGTAAGGTTGTTTGGGATAATATGGTGTAGAAATTTAGCGTCTTTGTTTTTATTGAATTTGTGGTTTTGTTCAAGTAAGTAGTGACCAAACGCTGATTGAGTAGGTCTGTTAATGTGTCCTTTAATTCTGGTGTTAAGGTTTCTAGTTGTTCTGCCTATATATGATGTGTTACATTCAGAGCAGCATAATTTGTAGATACCGCTTTTTAATAAGTCTGGTATAGTGTCTTTTTAGTTGTTTAGCTAGTGGTTGAGGTTTGTGTGTGAGCGTTAGGTTAGTTTATGTCGGAGATGAATTTTTTAAAGGATTTTTGTGTTTTTGTTAAGGTTGTTGTTTATGAATGGCATACAGATAAATTAATATTAGAATAGGCTTCTTTTTTAAGTTTTTTATGTGGTTTTTAATTAACTTACCAATGGGCAATAGAAACTACTTCGAAGAGAAAAACTTCTAGAATCCGTAGCCCTAAAAACGGATACAACAACAAAATCGTTCATTCTATCATTAAAAAAACCACATTCAAAAAACTTAAAAAAGAAGCCTATCTAATTATCTGCATACCATTCATAAACAACAACCTTAACAAAAACCTACACAAACAGATCATATAATGCACGAATCCTCATGCCACCATTTCCAACACAAAATGGCAGCATTTAATAGCTACGTCATCAGATTAATTAACATACCAATGGACAATAGAAACTACTTCGAAGTGAAAAAAACTTCTAGAATCGATAGCCCTGAAAAACGGATATAACCCCAAAATCATTCATTCTATCATTAAAAAAACCACATTAAAAAAACTTAAAAAAGAAGTCTATCCTAATATTAATAAAGAAACCAACAAAAAATTTATCTGCACACCAATCATAAACAATAACCTTAATAAAAACATACAAAAATTTTTTAAATAATTCATTCCCGACATAAAACTAACCTACCGCTCACACACAATTCTCAAGCACTACCTAAACAACACCAAAAACACTATACCAGATTTATTAAAAAGCGATATCTACAAATTATGCTGCTTTAAATGTAACACATTATATATAGGCAGAACAACTAGAAACCTTGACACCAGAATTAAAGAACACATTAACAGACCTACCCAATCAGCATTTGGACCCTGTCTCCAAAAGAAGATTCAAGATGTAGGTACTCGAACCCCAAACATAGTAGCTTTCATTAATACTATGTATCTACTTTAGAAACCCATAAAAGAAAAGCCCATAAGGAAAAAAAAGCACTTTACTGAAAAGAGTTCTTATGCAGTAATTATATACTCCCACACCGTAGAATATGCACAGAAGGGCCAATACCTATAAAATTTAATATTAGAACAAGAAGGACAAAGTTACTACTTACAAAAGATGGGCGCACACGTATAAACTATCATTGCGATAAACGTTCAAATAGATTTCGAAAAATTTTTTATTCCAATAACGTGACAAACAACCATTCAGTAAAATAAGAGTGCTTACTAATAATATTCTACATTTAATCCTTGACGGTATAATTTCAACTCTGAAACCCTTTTTTAAACTTTGTCAGAACCAAGCGTGATTTCTTGCGACCATTGCATCGTATCGTTCGAAGCAAAATAATGCTCGCGCAAGCAACTAGTATCTAGTCTCTAGTGTCTAGTATCTGGTATCAATATCACCCGGCTATACAAATAGTTGATATGATACGGTATCTTTAAACATTAAAATCTAATTTAACTAAAAATCAAATTCCCTTTAAAAACTTTCTCTTTTAGACAATACAAAAACGTTCCCAACCGCTAAACCTATCAAATGAAAATCTATTTCTAAATACATTACATTGTAAATAGTCGGATATATTTAAATCCTGAACGGACCTGCACCTTGAAGAAATTCTAAAATACTAGAACGGGTAGAATGGCTTACGTGCTTCAGTGAACGAAAAACCCGAACTATAGGTTTAACCAAATTAGTGGGGGTCTTTAGTGAGGAACCGAACTAAAGCAGGTCCCTGAAAGAGGGCAACAGCTTTTCTGTAGTTAAAGTGACCATAGGGGTCAGTACAGTATTCTAAGACACACTACTACGATGTGGAAGGCAACGGAAAACCACCACATTACCTCGCAAGTACAAAGCGCACATAAATTGTTATTAATGATGATGGCATCCTCTGGGGTAAAAAATTCCGGAATTAAAATATTCCCCCATTCGGATCTTCGGGAAGGGACAACTTCGGGAGATAGAGATAGAGATAGAAAACCATAAAATGGAAAATTATTCACAAATGCAAGAAAGCTAAAAAACAATGGACTGATAAGTGCAAAGGGGTACAAACTAAGATAAAAATTGGAAAGACAGACGAAGCATGCAAGCTAATTAGAATGAATTTTAGGGATATAAAACCGTATAGCAAAAATATAAGGAACGCGAAAGGAAACGTCATTATAGAAAATGTAGAGAAAGTGGATAGATGGAAAGAATATATGGGAAATTTATATGCAGGAGAGGACTTAACAGCATTAGAGCAAGAATCAGACATTGAAAAGGATGACTTGGGGTATTCTAGACATAGAGATGAGTTTGAATTAGCAGTAAAATGGTAAGGCACCTTGAGTAGATAAGGTGCGAGCAGAAACTCTAAAAGCCGCTGGACAACAGTAACAGAGCGTTTCCTGCAACTTGTAAGCTATGTGTATGAGTCAAGCGCGATATCCAAAGATTTCAAACGTAACATCATAATCATTATACCAAAAACGAGAGACTCGGATAGATGTGAAAATTTTCGAACAATAAGTTTGACAGCACACGTTTCAAAAATATTAACTACAATTGTACAAAGACAAATGGAAAAAAAGCTGAAGAAGTACTAGGACAAGATCAATTTGGATTTAGGTGAAACATGGAAACACGAGAGTCAATCTTAGCTTTGAGGGTTATAATAGAGAAAACAATAGAAAAAGGGGAGAGCGTGTATATAGGGTTTGTGGATCTGGACAAAGCATTCGACAACGTAAAATGGAAAAAAGTGTTCGAAATACTCAGAGATAGAAATGAGTTTTAGAGATAGACGGATAGTACATAGCTTATACAAAGAGCAAACAGCAGTAATAGAATTAGAGCACAAACGTAGAGAAGTAAATATTAGAAAATGGGGTAAGACAGGAATGTGTCCTAACCCCATTAATTTTTAACTTGTACATCGAAGAGGCAATGAAAACTGTCAAATGCAAGAAGACATTTGGAATTATTATGAAAGGACAAAAGATCGACATGCTTAGATTTGCAGATGATATAACAGTATTAGCATCTAGCAAGGAAGAGTTAGGGGCTGCTCTTAAGGAAATGGAAACTGTTCTAGCAGAGAGATACGGTATTAGAATTAACAAGAATAAAACTAAAGTACTAGTATACAAAGGAGGGGAAAATAAATTAAAAACTAGAATACAAATCGGTATTGAGAACTAACAAGAGGTACCTGCTACCTAGAAAGCCAAATAATGCAAGATGGAAATAGCGCAAAAGATATGAAACAAAGATTAGCACAAGGTCGTACTACATTTAACAAGAAAAAGCAATGACCGTGTTCAAAGACAACAAACATAGAAACAAGGAAAAGATTGCTTTATTTGGATCTGTCCGTCTCCTATAATTTTCTTTTTTTTTAACCTCAACGATAATGGCGTCTTATTAAATTTTTCGTATATCCCACTATGACTTTCTGCATCCTAAAATAATTGACTTGGTACTCGAATGAAAATTATGTATATAATTGTATTATGTATTTAACGCTTCTTTCCTTGTATTATCAATTGGTCGCAGTTCTTTAATTACCATTGCAGCAAATATGGTAACTGCTGACCATACTTCTTTTGATTCTACCATTTGCTGGACCAACGTATTTGGGCTTAGGTTTATTTTTGTAAGAGCAGTTAGTTTCTCACGTGGTTCGTTAAATCGTGGGCTGTGAAAAAATACATGTTCTGCATCTTCAAGAACGTCAGTGCACATTGGACAATTAGGAGTTGCATCTAATTTAAATCTATAAAAGTATGCTCTAAGGCAACCATGACCACTTAGAAGTTGGGTTAGGTAAAAGTCTAATTCTCCATGACATCGATTGAGCGAGCCATGGTTCTATAAGTGGTATCAAATGGTACGTCCATCTACCCTTCTGCGATGTAACCCAACGTTGTTGCCATTTTGTTATTAATTCTGTCTTTCCTTCTTTCTTTTTCTGCTCTAGAATTTTATCTGTATGATACCATTCCCGACGGTAGTGTGTTAATATTTCAATCGGGGGGCATGCCTGCGATAATGCATGCAGCTTTATAAGAAATTGTGCGGTATGCACATATTACTCGTAGAGTGCTTAATCTATACACGGAAGAAATTTTACGGCAGTTCGATTTTATTTTTACTGCATTAGCCCAAATAGGAGCTCCATATAAGGTTATAGATGGAACAACCGATGCCAAAAGTAATCTTCTACTAGTTTTTGGTCAACCAACATTAGGCATTATTCGTGAGAGTATTGTTATTGTGTTTGCTGCTTTTTTGCTCACGTAAGACAAATGTTCTTTAAATAATAATTTGTCGTCGATCTTCACACTTAAGTAATGCACACTGAGACTAGAAGTAATTTCGTGATTACCTATATGCAGGTTTATTGTTTCACGTGTCTTTCTGCTAGACACAAGAACGACTTTACTTTTTTCTGCAGCTAGTTCAAGGTTTAAACTTTTTAGATATTGCCTAATTATTTCTACAGATTCATTGCAGATTTGAACGATTTCTTCCTTTAGCTTTGCAGTAACCACTAGTATCAAATCATCTGCAAATGCTACAGTTTTAGCTTCATCCGGTAATTTCAGTTCTAGGACTCCACCATATGTTCAATTCCAAAGTAGTTGGCCTATAACTGAACCCTGTGGAACTCCACCTGAAATCATATATAGTTTGGGACCTTCATCAGTGTCGTATCTGAGGATTCTATGCTTAAACTAGTCCCCAATAATTCTTCTTATATATATATATAGGTACCGATGCTATATCAATAGATTTCTCTATGGAACTCCACTTAATAGAGTTAAATGCATTTTTGACATCCATTGTTATTATTGCACAGTAATTTTTTGATCCTCTTTTCCATCTTTTCCCTGAGATTTTAGTCTGAATAATATTGAGAACCGAGTTAATTGCATCAATTGTAGAACGCGATTTTCGGAAACCATATTGATTTTCTGAAAGTACGGCTGCCTCTTCTATAGCGATTTCCAATCTGTTTTTTATAATCTTTTTTAAGAACTTGCCAGCAGTGTCCAGCATACATATTGGACAGTATGACGATGGTTTGTCAGGAGGTTTATTATCCTTGGGTATTAACACTAGAAACTGCTCTTTCCATGGTTAGGGAAACACAACTTCGTTTAAACAAGAACTATATACGGATGCAAAGATATCAGGACGGCTTCTAATAGCTATTTTAAGAGCAGTGTTGGGGATGCAATCTAGTCCTGGCGCTTTATTGTTTCCTATCTTATTACAAGCATCTAGCACTTCACTTTCAGTGACTGGTGGTATACATTCTTCATCGCAAGTTATTGCATTTCCATATTTTTCTTCGCATTGCTTTGGGAATAAGGTGTTTACTATTTTCTTAAAAAAGATTGGGCATGTGGGTTGTGAAAAATGTTTTCTTTTTAATTTTCCCATTACTGTTTTATAAGGCTTTCCCCAAGGATAATCATCAATTTCTTTACAAAGATCATTCAAATATTGTTGTTTGCTCGACTTAATGGCAGAGGTCAAGTTTCTTCGTGCAACTTTATATTCCTCCCGAAGATTATTGAAGTTGCTTTTACACTGAGAGCGTTGATATTGTCTCCGTAAACGAAGACATTCTTTACGGAGTTCAGCGATGTGATCATTCCACCAGTAAACGTTATTGCTTTATAGGGTGACTTTTTGGGCATTGATGCATTGCAGGCCTCCTTTAAAGTGTCTAGTAGTTGACTGGTTTGTGTGTGTATGTGTGTGTTTGTATGTGTGTGTGTGTGTGCGCGCACGCGCGCGCGGGAAACCAACGCATCACCCGTTCACTTAAAATTCCAATAGTAGAAACCACTACAGCATCCAACCAATTCGAAGATGGAAAACCCAATGACGAAAAAAATAACTGCACTTAAACTGATCACTATTATAAGCAACTGCAGATATTGGTTTTGCAATACTCTCACCTTATGTTAATTGTGCGAAAGGATTTACTGGAAAACTATTAATTCAGCAAATGTCTAAGTGTTAGGGGATCCTTGGCAGCCACAGGCTGCATAACCCCTTCACATACCACTGAATCTTGGTGAAATAGGGCATATAATTAGGAAGCAACAGAAGGTGAACGAGCTGTATCTAGGTTGTGGAAGCAGCATAAGCTAATTAAGAGTAGTAATAAGTGAAGGTACGCTTCCAAGTAGTTTCAAGACGGAAAACCTAATGACGAAAAAAATAATTGCAGTAAAATCTGATGATCATTATAAACAACTACAGGTGTTGGTTTTAAAATATTTTCAACTAATGTTGATTGTGCAAAAAGGATATATTAGAAAATTATTAATTTGACAAAGGCTTAAGTGCTAGGAGAACTTGGCAGCCACAGGCTGCTTACCCCCCTTCACATACCCGTACATTTGATTTTCCAATGCTCCACCCGAAGGTACTACATTGGCCAGAAAGCGAGTTTTTTTTACCTGGAAATTTTAAACTTTGCCGAACCCGTGCTTTTGCGACGCAATGTAGGGATCTTTAACGTGCGTGACAACACCCACACACGGGACCTCGATTTTACTTCTCATCCGAACGAGGACGTATTTTTGTGAAAAATGCTAGCCTAACATTTTTCAAGCGGACCGTGTCGGGATTGGAACCCGGGACCTTGGGTGTAATAGTCACACGCATACCAACTACGCCATGGAGCCGCCCCCCTTCACATACCGTTCATTTACATTTCCAATGCTCCACCCGAAGGTACTACATTGGCCAAGAGGCGAATATTTTGTTGCCTGGAAATTTAGAACTTTGCCGAACTCTTGCCGTTCCGGGCAAGGTAGGGATCTTTAACGTGCGTGACAACACTCACACACGGGGCCTCCATTTAACCTCTCATCCGAACGAGGACGTAATATTTGTGAAAAATGCTCACCTGCCATTTTTCAAGCAGTCGGCCGTATCGGGATTTGAACCCGGGACCTTGGGATCCGTAGTCTTACGCTTACTACATTGATCCACGGCGACGCCTCCCCCTTCACATACCACTGAATATCGTGGAAATAAGGTATACAATTGTAAAACAATAGGTTCACTTCAGCCTAAGTGGTGAGGAGAATATCCTCTGAAGTGTTCCAGAACAACAGCTTTTTTTTTTTTTTTCCTACTGATGATGGCCACATAGTGGTCGAAATACGTATTTAGTAATTTAAATATTTTTGTGGTTAAGGGTTTTTATTTAATTTTATTTAAATAGAAAGTGACCGAACTGCATCTAACGAGAAAGAACAGCGACTATGTTCAAAGACAACAAGCATAAATCCAAGAAGAAAATTGTCTACAGCACATGGGTGGAGCACAGCACAGTACGTCTATGAAATAGGGGCAGTAGGAAAAGCAGACGGAAAAAGATGGAAGTCTTCTGGAATATTGTGCTTCAAATGTATGAGAGCATGGACAGACAAAGTTAATAACAAACAGGTTATAGAAGTAGTAGAGGACTAAAGATATATGTAGAAAACAAAAAAAAAATAGGTGAAATAGAAGGGTAGGATACGTTCTGAGACATTTTTGGGAAATAGTACCGGACATATTACAAGCAGAAATAGAAATAGAGGAGTAGATGTAGACCGAGATCAGACTTTTGCACGCAGATAGTGATACATGGAGACTGTGCAAATTTCAGAGGAATGTGTAGGGTAGTTCAGACTTGGAAACAATGGGGTACGCACCTAACCAGTTCCAGGTCTGAAGACCTAATGATGATGATTCAGTTTTATAAAATCTAATTAGTTTGTATTAAGCTGGATAGGTTTATATTGAAAACGAATAGTCCATATTGAATCTGTATAGTTACGCGTTAAAATTTAAAAATAGTTAATTATTTTTAATAAAAGGAAATTTACGAACCACTGTCCAGGATTGTACAAAGATGATTGTGATACGGATAGCGCGTTTAGATTACTACATTCTCTCCAACGTTTCTGTTCCAACGGGTATGAACGACTGATTCTCTATAGAGGTGGTCAACACAGGCAAGGTATTTTAACGCGTGTCTGAATGCATAACAACAAAGGTAATAACAAACTTGAACACTGACTTTTAAATCATAACAAGAATATTGTTGCAATGCCTAAGTGTGCTCGCTTTCTGCAACAATATGGTGATCACATTTTAATGACATTTTGTATAAGTAAAATAAACGTATATAGATATATTTAAAAATTGGAACGTTACATTATTTCTTTGAAAGTATTTTTTGGAACATTGAAATTAAAGGTGCTCTATCACAATTGTCAATCGTTAAAAATCCAATTTGTTTAATTCACGTGTAAGCACTTTGACGAGTTAGTAACAGACATTTGCCTGTACACCTACTGTTAATAAATATGCGGAATCTCGTAGTTTTAAAAAAAATTGAATTATTTATTATCATTTAAATAACAAAACAAACAATAGCAATTGTTCCTACTGGTACTAGACTTCAGAAATTCTTGTTTTCAATATAGAAAAAAGCATTCCAGCTGGATTAAATCCAGGGACCTTTCGATTGCAAACTGAAAAATTAATCAGCAATAGCATACTTTGAGCACTTTGTAGTTCCAAAAAGCCAAAAGCATTGCTTGTGTACCTTAGAAATCGATTACACCGCGCATACATTATTTTAACATAAAGTTTAGTTATTCTATTACTATTCAACTAAATGAACAATAGCGAGAGCACTAATCGGGCATTGCATAAAAAAGTTGTAAATAAAAAAACACGAATTCGATCCTATAACTTTGTAATTGAAAAACATGCGCCTATGCATTCTTTATCACAGCTGTATTTATTTGACTCAAAATATATCTAAAACTCTTTTATTTTTAGTATTTATGGGAAAACTTACAGCAAAATATCGACTAAAAACAGCAAGAAAAACAGATGAAAGGGTGTGTGCAACACGAGAAATATTAACCGCAATTCGACTTATCAAAATGTACACATGGGAGTGTTTCTTTTCAAAATCGGTAAGCCAGTTACGAAGGTAAGTCGCTTTTTAATTTTCACTTATACAAATACAGTTTCTAGAAATGAAGTCAATAGCTTACGCATACTATTTATCATAAAAGCACTAGCTCTTTCTGTTGGAGAGTTAAGTGGTATGCTAGCATTTTATACCTGTGTTATGACCTACACTGCTCTTGGAAACCATATTACTGCAGAAAGGGCATACATTGTATTGGGTTGTTTTGCTACATTACGCCAAGTTCTAACCGTTGCACTCCCATCAGGAATCACCCAACTGGCAGAACTCACAGCATCAATTAAACGAATAACAACTTTTTTGCAATTACCCGAGATTGAAGGAAGCGTAGATTTCCAAGAGGAAAAACTTCAACAACCGCGTATAACCGTAAAAGCTGCGACTGTGAAATCGCACACTGGTATGGAAATACTGAAAAACGTCAATATTGATATAATATCTGGGATTACTATCATCACAGGAGTAATTGGTTCTGGAAAATCCACTCTTCTACAATTGCTAATAGGGGACGCAAAGGAATCAACGGGTAGTGTGGAGATTTCAGGAGCAGTCGCTTATGCTGCCGAGGAACCATGGGTATTTCCAGGTACTATTAAGCAGAATATTCTCTTTGGGGAAAAATTTGTGGAAAAACGTTATGAAACCGTGATTGAAGTATGTGCCTTACGCAAAGATTTAAACGACTTTCCACTAGGGGACAAAACTCGTGTTGCAGATCGCGGTTTAAATTTAAGCAGGGGACAAAGGGCTAGGATAAATCTAGCTCGTGCTGTATACAAAAAAGCGGATATATATTTATTGGATGATTGTTTATCGACAGTTGATCCACATGTTGCAAATCACATTTTCAATAAATGCTTTAAGCATTTCTTGCAATATTCCATACGGATTCTTGTGACCAATCAACCTCAATATTTGGATGTTGTTGATAATATCATTATTTTAAATAACGGACATTTAAGTTTTCAAGGAAGCTTTTTAGATTTAACAAAAGAAAACACTTACCATGAGTTAGAAAATATTTCAAATAGTAATAGAAAAATTACGGAAGAAAATCTTTCGTACTCAAAGTTAAACAATCTTTCTAACCAAGTTGAAGATTTCCAAGACTGTAGTAAACTAGTACATGAAAATGAGAAAGAAGAAAATGCCTACGTAGAAGTGAAAGAAAAAGGTTCTGTCAAGATAGGAGTATACTACAAATATATTGCCTTCGGTGGAGGAGTGTGGATAACATCTATAGCAGTTTTTCTTTCCTTAGCATCTCAGATTGCAACGAGTTGGTCAGATTATTTCATAAGCATTTGGTAGTATAAAATAGTAGGTATTTTTGAGCGAGGCTGGAACAGCTCCACCGCCTAATATACTTGGAGCCAATCTCGCACATTTAATTACCTATTCAGTGAATCCAGCTATCGAAATATTTAACTACGCTATCAGTGTATGTCGTCCATATTTTTTAGTTGAACTAATATTATATTTAACATTTCGAGGCCAATTATTCAACTCTTTCTGTAATTACTATTTAAATCAAGTAACATCATCACAGTTATATGCTACAATTGTAATAATCGCACATTACTTCCAACTCTATTACTGTATTTACTGATTTAGATCCTAATCTAACTATGAGTACTCTTTCGTTCTTTTGTAAGTAGTTTTCTACACCGTGTCCTATTTTTTCTCGAATTTCCTTCCTTCAATCCTGTATGAATTAACCTAAAGTTTTCGTTACAAAAATTTCCCGCCCCTATCATCCAAACTTCACTGATTCCTACTATGTCTAGTGCTAACCTATCTGTTTCAATTTTCAAGTTCTCTAGCTTACCTACTTGGTTCATACTTCTGACATTCCACGCCCCGATTCGCAAAATGTTTCCTGCTCTATCTTTAAACTTAACGATCACATCCTTCAAAGTAGTCCCCTCGCGGAGATCCGAATGGGAAACTATTTTAACTCCGGAAACTTTTACCCCAGAGGATGCCATCATGCAACTTACAATTTAAGTACGATGTGTACTTGAGAGGTAATGCGGTGGTTTTCCGTTACCGTCCACATCGCAGTAATGTGTTTTAGAATGCCATTCCGACGCCTATGGTCTCTGCCGATCTAAGTACCGAAAGAGCTGCTGCCTTCTTTCGGTGACCTGTCTTAGACTGTTTCTACACTAAAGACCCTACTAATTTGGTTGAACTTGTAATTTGGCTCTTTAAATCTCTTGAACATGCAAACAATTCCACCCGTTCTAGTACTCCAGGACTTCTTCAAGGTGCACGTTTATTCGGAATAGCATACATTAATAAGTATGAATTATTGTATTTAACGAAATGTTCCGGATTTTGAGATAACCATCTTAGCGCTAAAGGAGCATTCTTGAAAGTATGGCGGTACGCCATGTATATTTCCTAAGTTCATTTAGTTTAGGTACCCTAATTTCTTCTACTATTTATATTTTTACTTTGAATCTACTTTAGGGTTGAATATATGTACATTCCTTTACTTGTGAGATATTAAAATTAATTGCCTTATTTGGCATATTGGAATTTATTGTATAAAGAGTAAATTTTCTCATAATAACTGGTTGGAGTCATCAAAGGAAGTTCTCCTTTGGGGAAAAGTACTACTGGTGCAGAGATCTTAGTTATCCTGTTTCCTATCACCAAGAGCGGAAGAAATACATGTCGCCATTTTAACGTTTACAGAATTTCATTGCGTATCTGCTACGTCGATTCTGAACCAAGGATGATATACTCACATTAAGTTGGTTCAACTTATTTAAATAATTTTGGTATCGTACGAAATATATAATATAAATATTCCCCAAATGCATGCACTTGGTCTTTGATATTTTATTCATGAAAGTAATAAGATAAATTTATATAAAGTTGATTTGTTAACATAAGAAGGAATTGATACCACAGGCTAGTCCCAAACTTTTTATTATATACTTTCTCACGTGTACTTTTACAGGGCTAAGAATCCGCTGAGGTACATGTAACTTGTGCTCAGTATTAGGTTAGCCGATCAAATAATCACATAATAAAGGGGGCCTAGTGGTAAGTAATATATTCCTCTCGGGAATGAGTATGTATTTATTCTGCTTTAATTTATTCCGGAAAAGGTGGTAATATTGTTGATTTAGTACTTGACACATGTAAAGGTTAACCTGTCTTTTGTTATTTACGATAATGGAAGTCTTACAATAATGGAAGTCATACTTATAGTATGCTAAGACCCTTACCCCAAGGGGGTAGTATAATTTTGGCGCCTAACAATCTTAATATATCAGTACTTTATATTTCATATTTCATCGTGTGATAACTGTTATTTTATTGCAACTTATCACCACTTTCGGCTTAAGATTTTATCCGATTTTACCCAAAGATATATGCCAACTTCCTTTTTTTAAATAAGTTATAATATTGGGGTGTAACACCATTGACTTTTGAAGAGGAAAAATGCAATTATCAGTAGAGCGGTTGGTTAAAGAAGAAATAATCTTCCAACTCTTCTGTAGAGGTGCTCAACCACCGGAATCATGTAATGTAAAAGATTTTACAAAATTTATTGCAAGAATTACTAGAGCTAGAAAAGTAGAGCAAATCATTTAAAAGTAAAGTTCAGTTAATAGTTTCTGATGAATTAAAAACAGTAATGAAACAATATTATTAGTTGAAACTTATTTATTAAAACCTCTTACGCATAAGTAATATAAAAAACATTGAAACAAAATTATGCCATGCGTTAAATAGAATTCAGCAAATGCATGCTTCTGATGAAAAAAAATTAGAGGAAAAATCAACAACATTTTCATTGCTATAAGGTAAAATTTCTAAATTTAAGGATAGAGTAAAAACTCAAAAATAAACCACAAGAAGTATTAGACTTATCACTTAACAATAAATAATTTAACTTTGAACCCTTCCGTTTCCGCGGGGGAAAGTTACAGCAAATATGAGTGATAAAGATTTGAACTAAAGTATGATAGAAAAATAAAATTTAGGTGAAGCTTCAAAATTAAATACTTGAGGACTGAAATTTAATGGTGAAGACGATTCGCTAGGTTTAAATGCGTTTTAGGAAAGAGTATTAGAGCTAAGTTAGTCGAGAGGTGTCACTAAAAGGCAATTATTTAGAAATTGCATGGAATCTCTCAAAGGCAAATCATTAATTTGGTATAGAAGCGTAAAGGATAAAGTTTCTAATTGAGATGAACTATGTGACCTGATGAAAAAATAATTCTTATCTTATGATTATAGTGAAAAATTATCAAACCTAATTAAATATAGAATTCCAAGTGCACAAGCATCAAAAATGAATAACTTGTTTAACAGATTATCGGTAGAAGTAGATGGATATATAGAATAAAAAATTCTTAGAAAAAATATTTTTCCGACGACAACGTATGAAAACAACAGATTGCACACTACTTTTTTATTTAGAAAGTGACGTATATCATTCTAGAGTGCTAAAGTAAACATCACTGCAGTTTTGAAATAATTTTCAACTCTAAAGTGTATGACGAATGAGATATTTAGTACATTAATTACCTAAACGACTCAACATGCCCAATGCCAAAGACACGATGTAGAGATTGTTCGACAAAATCACTAGACGATCGCACGACCTTGCATCAAGGCAAGGTGTTTAAGGGAAAGAGTGTACGTTTATTTAAAATATCTTTCCTAATTTTTTTTCAATAGTCGTGGTCGTCGGAAAAATCGTGTACAGTACTCCTGTCAAAAGTGCCATTCACACTCGTGGGATTGTCGCATGAGGCGTTAGCCGAGTGCGACAACTCTCCCATTCGTGTAAAATGGGTCACTTTCTACACTAGTAATGCAATATACTATTACCATACTACTAAAATTAGTTGGTGTTACAGATATTCAGTCGGTTTAAGAATTAGTAAATTTAGGTCATAAATTAGAAGAAGCCAAAGAAACCATGTCAAACTTTATGCCTCCACTTATAGATAAAACAACAGTAAAACCAGATTTATGCTACAATAATGGGATCAGGAAAACATTGGATAATATAGAAATTTCTTATTCTAGTAGTAAACAACAAGCGTCTTTTCAAAATAAAAGGGGAAATAGTAAATATAAATTTTATAATTATGAGGAGGAAGTATTTAAAGATAACGATAAATGGGTGAATAGAAATAATTCAAATAAAATAGAGAACAGGGGTAAGGATACTAGTGGGAATTCGAGCAGGAGTAGAAGTGATAGAACAAAACGGGTACAAAGTAGCAAAATTTTTTATAGAGGTAGGGAAGATCATAAAGTGCAGCATCATGGTAGGAGAAATTTTAGTAGAAACAGGGATCAATCACGGAGAAATCAAAAATATGAGTCTCTTAGTAACGACAGGAGTAGACATAGACATCTTTCAGGTTCAGGAGATCAAACTTTACCTCGAGGTGTTTTAAATTTTTCCAGATATCCACGTAATAGTAGCAGAAGCAGAGATACATATCTTGGTAATATTTTAATTTATCAGGAAAATTCTGTATACAAAATTTTCCAAATTCGACAAAAATAATAAGTAATAAATGTAATTCTGAGAATCATTTATACAGGCATTGTTTAACTAAAAAATGTTATTCTTGCGGCAGAATGGAATACACAAAATTAACATGTCCCTACTTGCAATTCGGGAAACTTCCTTAGAAACCGGTTTTAGACCGCGAGCAGACTTTTTTAGGGATTGGAACAGTCAACGAAGTTTGTCATTGTATGAATTCTAATTACATAACAGAGGAGATTAATCATTATAATTATAAAAGTAAACCGATATTAGACTATGTATTGTCACACGCCGAAGAAGAAGAATGCACCTATGTAACAGTTGAAATTTATGGTAATAAAATAAAGGGCTTATTGGATTCTATAGCAAATAAAATATTCTTAGGAAATACAGGTATGGATTTCATAAATAATTTGGGAATACAAATAAAGAAGACTGATAATATTAAATGTACAGTAGCTATTGCTGAAGATATGGAATATTTAGGAGTTGTAACTTTACCCATTCAGCTGAAAAATAAATACAGTTGTTTGACGCTTATGTTGTTCCACAGTTAAGGCAAACATTAGCCTTAGGCACTATTTTTTGGATTAAAATAGGATTACTTCCAGATCTTAGAAAATGGAAATGGAGGTTTAGCTCTGAGAACCAGAATACAGAAATTAGTTTGTTTCACACATCAGATAATTTAACATTTGAACAAAGGTCATTATAAGACAATATTGTTGAAGAACATTTTAATTCTATTAGTGAGGTTAAACTAGGTCGTACCAATTTAGTGGAGCACAAACTAATCACGAACAGTCCTCCCATAAAATCGAGATACTTTCCAGCGAACCCGGTTCTGCAGAAAAAGATTGATGATGAGGTTGACAGGATGTTACAACTTGGTATTATAGAAAGGAGTGGTTCGAGTTAGAGCTCTCCTATCTGAATGGTTCCCAAAGGGAACAAAGAATATCATTTGTTAGATGCTTCAAAACATTATTCGGCGAAATTGAATAAGAAGTGTTCGGGGCCGTATAAAGTGAAAAAGAAATTGGGCATTAATACCTATAAGTTGGAAAATTATAATGGTCCATCAAAGAGAAACTGGTATAGTTCCGACCTATAATCTGATCATACCTTATATCCTAATGAAAAATGGCAGCCTGCGATCGGCGATGATTTGGCAATAACTTCTTGGCGGTGTTGTGAATATGGACAGTTGTCGGAAACTTCTTCAAAGTTTTCTTTCTAAGTAAGGGGAGTATGTAAGAGCCCAATTTGGCTATCGTTCTGTTACTAGGTTTTGTAAAGATGCTTCATAATGAATAACTATACGAGTGGGTGATAATGTTTATTTATTTGGAGAAGATTAAATACTCTCCAATAAATTTTAACAGTAATTTTTATGGATTTTACAGTGGTCCCATATTTGACAATTTTCAGTTAATTTAATGGGGAACAATACATCTTCGTTTTGAGATCGAACGTCTATTTTACTTAGTAAGGTTATTTTCTTAAGTTGTACATAAGAAACGATTTTTAGAAGTCTTCTTAGTTAATTCATTTAAAATTATTTAGTTATAATAAAAGTTTTACTTACTGTTCAGTAATGATATCCATAGTGATTTCTGACGTGTAGGTAAAAATAGTTCAAGTTAAATTTAAGTTAGAATTTGTATTTATAATTTTGTATGATCAGGTGTGTTTGTTTATGTCAATGTCATTGGGTTTTGAATTTAAAGTTTGGTGTTATTGCGCATTGAATATAATTGATAAGTGTAGTTGTAGACTTTAGTTGTTAACAGTGGCGGTGCTGAATTTTCATTAAATTCTATTTTCGTTTTAGGAAGTTTCAAAGGTATTATTTACGCTCGTCGTTCAAAGAGTATTGGCGTTAGTTACTTCGTCCTATCACTTTTTTCTCACAAGGGCACATGTAAATAGGCTCCGTCTTTCCTCAAAAGCGCGCTGAATAAAACTCTGATTACCTCTTCTCGCTACTTTACCTATAGAGCTTGCCCTAATAGATTATGTTCAACCGGACAGCCAAAGGTAATGCAGGAACGACTTAGTCTATGCTGACCGCGTTATATAGGAATCCAATTCGGATCGCAAAACGTCTCTAGTTTAATTGTTCAAACCTTCTGTTAATGTTATTTAAAATCATTACACAACTGTCATAGAGAAAAAACCGCGCTACTTCGGGATTTGAACCGAAGACGTTCAGCATGGTAGCTTTTAGATTTAGCGTTGCGCTACCGAAACGCATAAAAATACCATGTCTGTACGTAATATTTAAATTATTTACCCCAATCATATGAAACTGTATTTAAAATATTTCATCGAATCGTATAAAATTTTATTTAAATTATTTAGAATAAAGTAAGCTTACGACTGGGGTTACATGATAAATAACTTTGAGCTACTAACATTAGGGTATAGATATTTAAACCTAAAATCTACGTCTTCTTTGTGCAAATATATAAAACCGTAAGTTGTTTGAACAAACCATTCGTTCTAACGTCACTGAAAATACAAATCAAAACTAAACGGTTTATGCAACGCGACCTTCTCCATTAGTTCAAGTTTGTTATTTTAATAGATCTGAAATGTTGTAAAAATATCTGACCCATCACACATCATTAGAAAAACAAATTCTGGGTGGTCAATAAATGATGAGCTGACAAGCTCTTTATTTAGGGATACATTACGTTTCATTCATAATGACCGTGGCAAAATTTAGTGTAGTAATATAGTAGTTAGGATTACCGCAGTTATATTAAAAATTTTAACAGATTTGTCTAGCACTTCCGGTTTCATGTAGTTTTGTACTTTTGTAATAAACTTTAAGCTTTTATGTGATTTGTATAATTTCATGATAACCGATGCAAAATTTATAGTTATTAATTCGGCGATATGCAATTCAAATAAGCAAAAATTAACAGCTTTGTAAATTGTTCATACAAATAGTTTATATTATACCTGCCACTTATCCTGATGAAGTCGGAACTTATTGATAATGTAACGATTAGATATTATATCTTTCACACGCACCATTTTTTTAAACACAATAGTTACTTTACTATAAAATGTAATAGTATCGTATATTTAATTTTTCTATAATAAAAACACTCGTATAGGGTGGGAAAAAAACAAATTAATTAACTCTTAAAATATTCTTATACAGACAAGACTTTAGTTTTTTTTGGTGTTAGAAACATTATTACCATAAAACTAACAATTTCCTACAAAATAAACTGTTGTTCACTGAGCACCACAAGGTGACCAAGCTAAAAAAAGGGTTAAGGGTTTCTATTGGTTTACCGTAGAACATAGTATTTTTAATTTTTCATTGCCCGTCACAAGTTTTACACATGTCACTTTTTTAATATGTCACATATCCACGCCCAGCGACATATTTGTTGACGTCATCGACGCCATTTTAAACGCAATCTTTACAATAATTTCTTTTCCGACTTACCCTGCATATTTTCAAAATTTTTAATTTTGCACACCCGGTTCAACATTTGCGTGTCATATTTTTAACTACGTCGCATAACCACGCCCCCAGTGACATGTTTGTTGGCGTAATCAACGCCCTTTTGAGCGATATCTTTAAAGTAATTTCTTTTCTGATTTACCCTGTATATATCCAATATTTTCAGTTTTGCGCACTTGGTATAACTTTTTACTTGTAAAATTATATTATCCGTGTTGGGATTCTTTTAACAGGATTTTTACGGAGACTCTTTTTCCGGTTAATGTTTTATTCTAGCCGGACCACCCAGCTCACCAAAATTAATAAATGTGCTTTGGTATGTCTAATTAGCGGTTAATCATATACAGACGTAAAAGGTTTTAATTTTAAACGAAATATTCTTACTTTATTATTTTTTTGTACAATTTAGTAAACAACTAAAGATTTAAATATACAATACATACAATTTATTACATTGTATTTTAGAGCAAAAGATAATGTGGAAATGATTGTCGGCCATTTTTTGTTTTATACGTCGCGCGTACTTTGTTTATATGACGTCAATTAGGTTAAGGTATGTAAAGAAAAAATATATTCAAAAAGAGTTGTGGGTGGTGTGCAAAATAAACGTGCATTAGCAAGCTATTTTTGGTTTAATTACGGCCTCGGTAGAATATAATCAAACGTTCCATAATAACTTGGTAAAAAATTTTCATAACCTGTAAAATAATTTTATATCCTATTTAAAACTATGCAAAATATGCTGCAAAAGTTTGCACAAGCCGTATTTTAAAGAAGATTAGAAAGAATGTTCTATCTGCATAAATTTTAAAAAGACCGTTGTGCCCGAAGAAACGGGAGATTTTATAGTAAATTGGAGAAATTAGTGTTATTACGAGAACTGCTTGGATACTAAATGGAGTACCAACTTGTTGCATCAAAAATAAATACATTGCGTATTTTTCACTTGATCTGTAAGCTAAATTTTTTTAATTGTATAAAACACATTTGTACATATATTCACGTCATATAAAATCCGATCTGGTTAATTATAACTTTGACAGTACCAAGAGCTACAAACCTGTCGATTTCTACCGGTGAGAAGGGTATAACTAGATCGGGTCCTGCTGCCAAAAGTTCGAGTATGTGTATATATTACGGATAGTTATTAAGACGTTCGATGTTTTTGTGTTCTCTTAAATAAAATCGTATAATGTGTATTGTTATTTTTATATTATATAAGATTATGTATTTCACAGTTAGTATTTCGAGCGGCTGTAGAACGTGACGGAAGCGTTACTCCCGACATATTGAAAGCTTTCGAGCGTCAGTCCGACATGAGATAGGTTTTGGGCCGTTGGGATCTTTTTTTTAAAAAGATTTTATTTCCAAACAAAACACTCCTATCAAGTATATTTTAATTAATTAATTACAAAATGACTTTATTTCTTCTAAGACACTTGAACGTTTATATACATTAAACATTAAGTACTCGAAATTGAAAAATACTATAAGTTACAAATCAATAATCAATCATTTATAATTACAAATGAGTAGCTTTGAACAACTAAGAATGCTAAGTTATGGAGTTCTCAAACTGACTGGCCATCTTGGGCTCTTGAGGGTATTTATGCTATCCCTGCTCTTACATTATTTGTGGAAAATGCAGATCTCATGTCTGCTATTTTTTGATACAATACAAAGTATTACATTTTAATTATCTTAATTCTAATAGTTGCTGTCGTATAACTTACTGTGACCTGCACCTTAAGTATCATATTACGTCTGGAATACAAAGTAACTGTTTCCGTTATCATGTCTGATTGGTGAACTTTCATTAACCTTTTATTATATGTTCTTCAATTATACAATGTAGCAATTAAGACTTTATGGTTTCATTTGAATATATGTATATATATTAATTTGCGGATATGTAACTCATGCCGTCGTAAAAATTAACAAAAATAAATGAATTCAGTGAAAGATTAAGTTTAAGAAGATATGAGACACAGTAACCCAAACTAATATACGCAATATCTACCACTCGTTAAATCTATATTATTATGCCCAATGTTGATGTACTAGTGCATCGAGTTACCCGTCCAGATTAAAAATAACGAGCCTCATATGACAATATGTAAGATTTAAATTTTATATCTAAAATTAAATTCTATTTTTTACTGTATTGAACTTCATACATTGGTAATTGGAATCGCGTATACGATTGTCTAGTGTTTTTACTGCGTGCATGGCTTTCTCAAACCTTAATATAGGAGAATTATAAACATTTCGACTACAAAGTTCACATATTCACCGCATTACTTAAGAAATACCCGAACACTGCAGTTTCTTTAAGCGCACGCTACCATGTCTCCGTTCTTTCGATAATTTGAATTTTTAAAATCCTGCGATCCTATTCGTCTACGTACAGATAAGCCAGAAGAAATATTGTGTCGTATATAATAAAAAGATGGCTCTGGTGTTGTAGTGATAAAAATTTAAGACACGTTTTAAAATTGGTATTTGACAAAAAAATGTCCACCAAAATCTTAGGTAGAATCATCTAGAGAATTTTACTACCTAGGTCTGGTATGCACCACACGGTTTAAAAATATCTCGGCGATGCAGTTTCCTGTCCCTGTCCAGTTCCCGCTCTTTTTGATTTTTTAAAATCCCTCCGATTCTATTGGCCTACCAAACCATTTACAACGACTGTTCGATTTTTTAAAATTCTTGCAATCTTATTGGTCTCTGCGGTAATGGTCTCTGTGGTGTGACTTTGCATTTTAAGCATTTACAAGTAACTACCTCCATAAGACTATTACAAAATATACATTTATCCCATATTCAAATGATTGCAGGTAATTGGTATTGTGTGGGGGAGGACTCTCCTTGTAAATTTTTGGGCCTTGGGCACGGGTTGGTCTAAGGTTAAATTAATTGCAGATTCGAATTTCGAAGGAAATTTAAGTCCATCCAATGCTTTACACGCTAAGAAAATGTTTAAAACAAAAAGTTTTTTTGACAGATTTTAGTATGTGTAAATTTACAAAATTAGCTTATTAGGTGAAAAATAACGAGGTACGTTATCAACATTGGGCATAATAATATAGATTCGTCGCAGTAGTATATATTGCGTATATTAGTAAAGGCTAATGTGTATTATATCTTCTTAAACTTAATCTTGTATTAAATTTGTTTATATTTGTTAATTTTTACGAAGGCATATCGGACTGACGCTCGAACGCCTTCGAGATGTCGGAAACAACGCTTCCAACAAATCGGACATCCCTTAGGAATACTAACTGTAAATACATATTGTTTAGATTCTTTACAAAATAACAACACACGTTGTAGAATTTTTATTTAAAAAACACAAAAACATTGAACGACTTTGTAGCGATTTGTAAGTTAAGCACATGCCCAAGCTTTTAGCAGCAGGACGTGATCTTGTTACGCCTTTCTCATAAACAGAAATGGGCAGGTTTGTAGCCCTCGATGCTGTTCAAGTTATTATCTATATTTTTTCTATCAATCTATTCCACCATAAAATAGTGGTAGATTAATATTACCTATCGAGAATTCTTGTGTAACTGTGTCAAGCCCAGGGTAAGGTTTGGATGGAAATTGGCTTATAGTAAAAGAACACTCTTAAGACATTTAGCTAACTGGGTTTTTGGCTTACGGTCGCATGAGATTGGGTCAGTGGGTATATTTAAGTTGAACGAAACAAAATAAAGGACGCCACCTAAATTTTTTATAAAGCAACTGACTAAATGAATTTGCTTAAAGGAAAATTTGGAAACCTATATTATCACAAACCACTTTAAATACAAAGTTTGATTGTCACACATATCATACTTACATCTGATCGTCTTCTTCAAGGATCTAACGATGAGTGGGGTGACTCTGAAACATAATTTCTACCAACATAGACACCCTATATATGTATATTATGGATCAGTATGAATCTGTAATCTTTAAATTAAGTTCAATTGATTTCTACTATCGTGATGCTCTTTCGCATAAGTTTACCTTGTAAACACCGAACAAAATTTGGAGAATTTAATATTACTGAAAAATGAACTGAAGTCCAAAAAAATAATTCTGTATTCTCTTTTAAGAAAAGTAAATAACATCATAATAAATAAGAATACTTAATAAAATTCAATTTTTATGAAAGTAATTTTTAAATCAGATATTTAATTATGGACATTATTTTTTTTATTAGGTAGTCACTGTAGCGCTACTCGACCTCACAATGTTTAAATATTTCTTATTTAACTTTTGGCAAATATCAAAATTGACAGATTACTTTAAGTTCCAATTTTCATCATATAGGACTCAGGTCTTATAAATTAACATATTAGAATTTTAATTTGTCATAAACAAGATAACTGTGACAAAGTATGTCTGTACAATCGGTGAGATATGATATCTTAAGTTTAACACACTATTAATTAGAAAAGGTTATAGTACTCATTGTACTTTATACTTTACAAAATGATCTTTTGAAAACTAATTAACAAAATTATTTATACAAGTCATAATAAATTGCATACAGCAACCTGAAGTAAAGCAAGCTTCAAAAGGAAATCATTACATGCAAAATTTACCTAATAGACTTTGTAACGTTAGCATTATTTTAGAAACTAATACTTTCTTACCGATAGTGGCAATGACCTGTAGCCTTCAAATGACATGTGCATCAGTAGAACACGCCGGCTGCATAGCGACGTTGGCCACGTGTGGATCAAAGTTGCTTACTCATTTACCTTCTAAACGAGTTCCATAAATTTAATTAAATCAAACCAAATACAATATTTTCGTTGATCCAAGACTGCATCGAAATTACGAGAAATTACATCAAAAATATTACAAGACCAACCACTTTTCCAAAAGTATCGAAGTTTTGGAAGTTTTCAAAGTTTTAACATTTTAGAGTTTCCAAGTTTCAAAGTTTTAAGATTTTAAAGTTTTAAAGTTGCTCTATAATAAAATAATTAATTTCATATGCTTACTCATTTATACAAACTGTTCGCCAAGGGATTTGTACACTACATTTCTACTTTAGTTGTCTTGGACAACTTTTAACATTCTGTCCGTCTTTTGCGACGTCTTCGCCAGGAAAACTTGATTTTCCTGCACATGTTGGGTGTTTTCAACACCAAGCGACCTTCCAGTTCAACTAAGAAACGAAAAGTGACAAACGATCGCCAATCGTCGGAACAATTTGAAATCTTAAATACTTTAAGAAGTAGGAACACGTTAACAAGTTTGTATATATAAATGTTATCAGTAAGGAATATGTAGTATGTAGTAGATTTTAATTGTAATTAGAATTCAAGTGTGCTTTGGGAGTTTATTGGTTATTAAATATGCAATAATGACTGAATGAATTATATAAATATTGTTAAATAACGACTAAAATAACAGATGCACCGCGCTAAAGTCAATGAACAAATTTACAGAAAATTTATATGTTACAAAGTTATAATTAAGCAGATCGGATTTTATACGACGTGAATATATGTACAAATGCGTTTTATACAATTAAAGAAGTTTAACTTACAAATCAAATGAAAATGCAGAATGTACTTATTTTCGATACATCAAGTACTCCATTTGACATCCAAAGAATTCTTGTAATAACACTAATTCCTCCAAGTTTATCTATGAAACCTCTCGTTTCTTTGGGTACAACGACCTTGTTGAAATTTATGCATGTAGAACATTCTTTTTGATCTTGCTTAAAATACTGCTCGAAACATATTTGGCACTGTTTTAAATAGGATATAAAATTATGTAACGAGTTATGAAAATCTTTGAACATTTTGTGCCGAGTTATTGTGGAACGTTCGAATGTATTCTACAGTGACCGGAATTAAACAAAGAATATCTTGGCGATGCATGCTTATTTCGTGCACCATTCACTACTCTCTTTGAATATACTTTTTCTTTGTATATTTAAATATTTAATTGTTACAAGTTGTACAAAAAATTCATAAAGTAAATTTTTCTAAATTCTTCGTCTGTATACGATTAACCACTAGTAAGACATAAAAATGCACCTTCATTAGAGTAAAAAACCCGCCGAAAAAGGAATCTCTGTAAAAAATTATTTTAAGAGAGTCCAAATACGACTAGCATATGTTTATAAGTAAAATAGCTGTACTAAGTGTTGCAAAACAGAAAATATCGGAAAGATCCAGAGTAAGTAAAAAGAAATTACATTAAAAATGTTGCTTCAAATGGTGTTAATTACGACAACAAACATGTCGCTAGGAGGCGTGGTTATGTGATGTAGATAAAAAAATTGCACATAAAAAGTTGAACCGGGTGTGCAAAATTGAAAATTTTGAAAATATACACGGTAGGTACTTTAAATATGGCGCACAAAATGGCGTCAATTACGTCCACAAACATATCCCCAAGGAAAATGATTATGTAACGTTAAAAAAATGGCGCGTAAAGAGTTGTACTGGATGTGCAAAATTAAAAGTATTAGAAATGTACGGGATAAGCCGAAAAAGAAATGACTTTAAGATCACGCTAAAAATGGCGTAGATTGCGTTAACAAACACGTCGCTAGGGAGCTTTGTTATGAGACAAGTTTTACGTTTTACATATAGGCAATTACAAAGTTGCTATATGTTAGGTGGAATGCCACGATCAAGGCGTAAGAATGTAGTCGACGTGATTATCGATCCGCGCAGCCATGCGCGTGTGGATCAAGGCGCCTGACCGATGTACTGGCATTCATTCTTGTACGGTCATGTAGTCAGATAAGAAGCAATACTTTAAAAAAAACGTCGTAGGAAAGTTTCTTTACCATGTTAAATAGAAATAAATTCCATTCTTGGGAAAGGCGTGTTGCCTGGTCCGTGACGAGAGCACATTATTGTTGAAAACAAGCAGCGAAGTGGACAAGATTTATAGAACGGTTCGTAAGCGTGACAATATGGCGTCTTTATCGTCATTAATTTATTTTAATTTTTAGCAAGCACTTTCACCTTTAAAAAATCCATAATGGATTTCAAGAATTGATTTGTATAGTTTTGTAGTATATGGAAGATGGGTTCCTGTTTGTTAATAATGTAACGACATTTGCACGTGACCGCCGCAATCCTACAGGTGTTATAAATTTTTGTAATCACCTTTTCTACGGTGAGTACGTTTTTTTTTGTAATAAACATCAATCCAAGGAAGAAGCAAATTCATTGTGAAATGTTGCCGAATTGGAAGACAAATAATTACCTAAACGCTTTAAAATTTCAATATTTTTCCGATTATTAAATATATAAAAGTTTTCTTGTTAAACGATTTAAAATTTCAATACATTTCCGATTATTAAATATATAAAAGCTTTCGTGCTAAACGATTTAAAATTTCAATATATTTCCGCTTATTAAATATATAAAAGCTTTTTTGTTAAAATAAATTATGCTTTATTTAGTACATACAAGATAATTTGCCTAACGATTTAAAATAGTTTTAGTATATTTTTGAATATTAAATTCGAAAGCTTTCCTGTTAAAATAAATTACATTTTATTTAGTATATGTCGGATGATCTGGCTAGATTTTTGTCATTATTTGTTAGTTTTAAATAGTCGTTTAGGGCACAATTTAGTTTAACATCCGCCACAGAAGCATCTGGAGTTACATGTTTACTTAAACAAGTCTCACGTTTGTTCTGCAATGTATTATAAGATAATCCTTGACTTTTATTGAAAAGCTTCTCAGATGTTATAAAGATTCGAGTTTGACCTATAACAAAACCTTGTAAGCCAAAAACAAAGATCTTTGCTTGAAGCATTTGCTTAATGTAATGAGATATTATTTTTAACATTACTAAGATCATTCCACTTTATGCTATTATATTTATGATTTTGTCTTTATTTTTTTTATATAAATGAACAGCAAATAATTTTATTACATATCTGCAAACTATTGTAGTAATTTTATTTCTAGAAATCTAACAAGAGAAACAGCGATTTATCCAATTCTGGTTGCTATAATCTAGTGTAAAAGAAATGGAGTTATTTTTTTAATCTCTATCTTTAGGCATAAGTAAGTTCCTTTAAGGTTTATCTGCGTCTTTCCTTAAGAAGATTATATTTTTGGTTTATGTAATTGACGTAGTGGCGCCCTAAATTGTACAAAGACAGGTTCAAGGATAGAAAAAGACCCCCCCATCTGCTGCCTCCCCAGGGATAGACCCCGAGACTAGTCCGCGAGCATTCATAATTCTTTTTGGCAACACCGTTTGGCTCTATGTCGTCTTAATCAAAAGCCGCCCTCTGTAATATATTAGTCAAAAAGCAATTTTTGATTTCAAAGCTAGAAAGATGGCGCTTGTAAAACTTGTACCGTGTGTGCAAAATTGAAGATACCATGTTCTACGGTAAATCAATAGAAATTTTTACCTATTTTCTTACCTCGCCAAGCAGAGCTTGACCTCCTTGTGGTACTCGCTGAGCAACAGCATGTTCTGTATGCAAAAGATTTCCTTGGATAAATACGCAGTTAGTTTTTGAAAATAAGTTTTCTAATACAAAAAAAAACGACACTCTTACCTATATAAAGATATTTTAAGGTTGGTAATAAATTTGTTTCTTTTTTTCTTATACCATTGCTTTTATTATAAAATAATTAAATATTCTATACTACTGCATTTTATGGTAAACTGACACTTGCGTTAAAATAAAAGGCGTGTAAAAGATACATATTTAATTTTTACATTATCAATCAGTTCCGACTTCATCAGGATAAGTGGTGGGTATAATATAGACTATTTGCATGAACAGTTTACAAAGCTGTTAATTTTTGCTTATTTGAATTGCATATCGTCAAATTAATAACTATAAATTTTGCAACGGTTAGCATGAAAGTAAACAAACATAAAAGCTTAAAGTTAATTACAAGAGTAGAAAACTACATGAAACCAGAGGTGTTTGACAAACCTGTTATTATTTTTAATATAACTACGGTAATCCTAAATGCTATATCACTGCATTAAATGTTGCAACCGTTATTTTAAACTATCCAAATCACATAAAAGCTGTTGCATAAGGGTCACCTGCAGTGCGTATTGAACTTGTTCTCTAATTGAATTCCATATAAACGTCAGAAATTTTTGCAATATATATATATATATATATATATATATATATATATATATATAGCAATTAATAAGATGAAATAATAACCTAGACTTTTTAAGTAAAGCCCAAATGATCATTTCAAATCGAGCTAGTAATTGAAAGAAGGAAAATATAAGACCTTGGACAGGATTTGAACCTGCATCTCAGTTTTGCCGGAACTGTGCGTTATCCAATTACGCTACCGAGGCCGATGGCTATAATTGGAAAATTTACAAATCTAAATCGTGTACAGTACCATATATAAACCTAACTTTCAATTACGTTTAGCATTTTTGTCAATCATATCTGAAATTGTCAAGTTTTGACTTATGTCAGATATAGACAGGAAGCAACGCTCCAAATCACGGCTATAAGCCAAGTATTAATATATAAATATTATAAGTAGTTTTTTACACAAGGTAAGTTGATAAATACTAACGTATTGCAATTAATAAGATGAAATAATAACCTAGACTTTTTAAGTAAAGCCCAAATGATCATTTCAAATCGAGCTAGTAATTGAAAGAAGGAAAATATAAGACCTTGGACAGGATTTGAACCTGCATCTCAGTTTTGCCGGAACTGTGCGTTATCCAATTACGCTACCTAGGCCGATGGCTATAATTGGAAAATTTACAAATCTAAATCGTGTACAGTACCATATATAAACCTAACTTTCAATTACGTTTAGCATTTTTGTCAATCATATCTGAAATTGTCAAGTTTTGACTTATGTCAGATATAGACAGGAAGCAACGCTCCTAATCACGGCTATAAGCCAAGTATTAATATATAAATATTATAAGTAGTTTTTTACACAAGGTAAGTTGATAAATACTAACGTATTGCAATTAATAAGATGAAATAATAACCTAGACTTTTTAAGTAAAGCCCAAATGATCATTTCAAATCGAGCTAGTAATTGAAAGAAGGAAAATATAAGACCTTGGACAGGATTTGAACCTGCATCTCAGTTTTGCCGGAACTGTGCGTTATCCAATTACGCTACCTAGGCCGATGGCTATAATTGGAAAATTTACAAATCTAAATCGTGTACAGTACCATATATAAACCTAACTTTCAATTACGTTTAGCATTTTTGTCAATCATATCTGAAATTGTCAAGTTTTGACTTATGTCAGATATAGACAGGAAGCAACGCTCCAAATCACGGCTATAAGCCAAGTATTAATATATAAATATTATAAGTAGTTTTTTACACAAGGTAAGTTGATAAATACTAACGTATTGCAATTAATAAGATGAAATAATAACCTAGACTTTTTAAGTAAAGCCCAAATGATCATTTCAAATCGAGCTAGTAATTGAAAGAAGGAAAATATAAGACCTTGGATAGGATTTGAACCTGCATCTCAGTTTTGCCGGAACTGTGCGTTATCCAATTACGCTACCGAGGCCGATGGCTATAATTGGAAAATTTACTTGGCTTATAGCCGTGATTTGGAGCGTTGCTTCCTGTCTATATCTGACATAAGTCAAAACTTGACAATTTCAGATATGATTGACAAAAATGCTAAACGTAATTGAAAGTTAGGTTTATATATGGTACTGTACACGATTTAGATTTGTAAATTTTCCAATTATAGCCATCGGCCTCGGTAGCGTAATTGGATAACGCACAGTTCCGGCAAAACTGAGATGCAGGTTCAAATCCTGTCCAAGGTCTTATATTTTCCTTCTTTCAATTACTAGCTCGATTTGAAATGATCATTTGGGCTTTACTTAAAAAGTCTAGGTTATTATTTCATCTTATTAATTGCAATACGTTAGTATTTATCAACTTACCTTGTGTAAAAAACTACTTATAATATATATATATATATATATATATATATATATATATATATATATGCTTCAACCCACAGTAAAATTAAATTGTTAAAATTGAACTACCCCGAAAGCTCCCAAAATAAAGAACATTTTTTTAGGCGTGACTGTTAAGCTAGTTATTTTCGAATGTACGTCACATATAAATTAATTTAAAATATAACCCCACCCGAAAACATTTTCTAAATAAATTAAATAAAATTTTATACGATTCGATAAAATAATTTAAATACAATTTTATACGATTGGGGTAAATAATTTAAATAGCAAATATATGCATGGAATTTTTATGCGTGTCGGTAACGCAACGCTTAAGCTCAAAGATACAAATGCTGAAATTATTCGGTTCAAATCCTCGAAATATCGCGTTTTTTCTTTGTGACAATTCTGTGATGAATTTAAACAACATTAATAGAAGGGTCGAATAATTAGACTAGATACGTTCCGAAATTACAATTGGATCCCTGTATAACGTTGTCGGCACACGCTAAGACGTTCCTGTAGTACCTTTGGCTGTCCAGTTGAGTACGATCTATTAAGGCGGGCTATATGGATAAGGTAGCGGAAGAAGTAATCGGAGATTTCTTAAATGCAGTTATGAGGGCAGGTGGAGCCTATTTACCTGGGTTATTAGAAGAAAAAAGTAGTTAGAGGAAGTAGTTGTGCGTCGGAAGCCCTATTATTTACTCTTTCTGAGGCGGCAGTATTGTGCAATTATTACAATTGTAACATAATTGCGACTGTGTTACTTGATTTAAATGGCAATTACAGAAGGGGTTGAATAATTAACCTTGAAACGTTAGATTTTCTGTTGGTTCACCGTAAATAACGTGTACGATAAACACTGACAATTGGTTGGACGGCGACGTTTCAACACTGTTAAAAGTTCGATTGCTGGATTCACTGAATAGGTAATTAAATGTGCGAGATTGACTCCAAGTATATTACAGAGGAGGTGTTCAAGCCCCGTTCAAAAACACCTATTTAAAATTGGGTTAAGTAAGAAGTAATTGAGTCCTTTTAGGGTTAATACAGAAAAAGGTTTATCAGGATTTATAAATAATCAAACAACCAGTTCAGTAGAATATAAAAAACTTGAAGAAGCTCGTGGAAGCGTTTTAATTCATTATTCAATAGTGATTTTTGCTGCCACTCTTCTAACCTTATTGAAGTCAATCAGTTATTTTATTTTTAACAGCAAAGTTTCCATCAAACTTCACGAAGTGGTCTGGGACAAAATTATTAATGCCGGAATGAAATTTTTTGATGCCAATTTGCCTGGAAATATAATTAACCGTTTCTCAAGAGATTTAGCGATTATTGACGAACAAGTGGCTTTTGTAATGTTTGATTTCTTACGCGTAAGTATAATATTTTATACGTGATTAAATTTTTATAATGTCATAAAGTAAAAATGAATATAGCGTCAATCATTAAGTCGCAGCAACCAATTTGCAAATTGTGAGGGTTAACATAAACGAGAAAAAGAGAGAGGTTCAGACTTCGTTTATTTCTAACCATACCTAGGCTTATAGCCCATCCTGGCTGTACGTGCTACACTATTAAAATGTGCATAAAAATATATTATTTCATTAATTTCATTAATATATCTAAATTAATTAAACTTCAATTAGCGGTTTCTTGAGGTCCAGATGTGAGGTAAAGTGCTCCAGCCGCTGTCGTCCTAGATGCATGCGCCCAGGGCTGATGGGAGTAAGTGCTCAGTTGATTGTGAAGGGATTTAAGTAATTGGCGTTTGTTTTTTGTTTTATTGTTGTGGATTTTAGATAGGAGGTTTGTTGTGAAGGATTAATGTCAGGAATTGGTCTAATTGCTGAGAAATGTGTGTGGCAAGGTAGTTTTTGTTTGGAACGTGAAGGTTGGGATCCATGTTTATTTCGGAATATATTAGGTCGATTAGAGTTTATGGGGTTATTTTGTCAGAGGGGCAGTAGGGGGAAGGAGTGGAATTGATAGAGTTTTTTTCGAAAGTTTCCTTAACCAGTTAGGAATTGAATTGCGATAGGATTGGAGACGGCGGTATAAGTAACGTTTCTGTTATATTGTTACACTTTCTTTGAAAATCTTTAACGTTTATTGTATTTGTTAGATTGACTTTTAAAATCTCACACCGGAAATTTTACAGGTTATTAATGTTGTACTGCAGACGTACGTGAAACTGCACAAACTTTGGTTCTCACAGAAGTCTAGTCACTAATTTATCTTTATGATCTGAGAACATGCAAGGTTGGCATTTTTCATGCATTATACTCGATTGCACCCATCAATGTGCGTCAGAAAACTTCAACCTCTACTGGAGGGGAGAAACATTTCGTGGTAGTGCATGTATCCAAACAAAGGACTTGACTACCGACTTCCCTCGAGTGTAGACGTGTGTTGTAGTGCTTCAATTTATTGACACAGTGATTCCCCTATTTTGTTCCTATCCCATATCGTTATCAGCGCTTCGTCAAAGAGAGCTATAGCCAGACAAACTCCGGAACAACAGGACTCCACCACGACATCCTTGCAGAGCATTCAAAATCACTGCATGAGTAGCAGGATATCACGGGTAAGTGCTAGTTATAATATATAACGCCTTTGTCCGCTTCGGGAGAATATAACTCTTGGGCAAATTTGGGGTTATATGCTATAAACAGTAGCTTTAGCGAGCGCTAAATGCGGTGGTTTGAAATGTATTTCAATATCCGATAAGATGCTGAACGTGTGGCATTTGGTGAAAGAGGGAGACAATGGGTTTTGCTAGGAACGAAAGAGGGAATTACGAATTCGTGCTTTAATATGATTTCGGGAGAGTGCGGTAATTTGCAGATAATAGGGTTGCGTCGTGGAGCGTGATGGGGAAGTTATGTTTAAGGTTGCGAATTAAGATGGCTACATAAAGTTGGGTTTCTATTGAGTAGATGTGAAGTAGAGTGTATAAGCAGGCGGTGTAGATCTTTCGGTAAGCTTGGGAGACGTATAGTAGGAAAAGTCTGATGGTAGCGCCAAACTTGCGCCTGTATGAGGATCGGACTAAAAGGAGCCAAGAGTCTGCTGTATGTCGGATTATTAGGATTGTGATCGCTTCAGTATTAATAGTCGTGTCGGGATGGTGAGGTGTATTGCGTGACGCTGTGAGTTCATCGTGAGCCTCATATATATATATATATATATATATATATATATATATATATATATATATACACTAGGTTATCATAAAGTAAGGGATATATTTTAAATCATTACAACTTTTAATAAATTAAGTTAGTAACATAAAATAAACGAAATCTAGTTGCTTAATGGATGGAATTTTACCGTATCTATGAGAAACAAAAGCGTTGTCATAACAATTGTTGACACTAGTGTCAAAACGAAATTATTCAATTTGAAGTTTTATTTTGAAATTAAAACTCAAGTAAACGTTGAGTTCAAACGACTCAACTGTAATAACATGGATTTACAAACAAGAATTGGTTTAGTTCAGTGCTATTATGAATCCGGCAGAAATTACACCGCTGGATTACGAAGATTTCGCACGAGAATGGGTTTGAGAGCGGGACCCTGTCAAATGAAAGCGTACCGCAATTTGATACAAAAATTTGAAAGAACAGGGTCTGTAACTGACTTACCAAGATCAGGAAGACCAATAATTAGTGATGTCCAAGTTGCAGAGGTTCTTCATGAAAATCAAGACATAGCCAGAAGCAATTCACTCGCAATCAGCAGTGCAAATGCGATATCCAAGCGATTGCAAATGCCGTATACCACGGTTTGGAAAATTTTACGCAAAATTCTAAACATGTATCCATATAAACTGAAAATGCTGTTTGAATTAAAGGACGCAGATTTGGCTACTAGGTACGATTTTTCTTTGCGAGTAATGGTTCAGATGGAAATTGAACCCGAATGGTTATCCCGTATTTTATGGACAGATGAGGCACTTTTTACTCTGAATGGTGGAGTCAATACTCAAAACTGTAGAATCTGGTCTGCAGAAAATCCGCAACAAATCGTTCAAAAAGGTCTTCATGACAAGAAAGTCACCGTATGGTGCGGTTTTACAGCTGATTTTATTATTGGTCCGTATTTCTACCAGGAAATGCAGAATGGACAAGCCGTATCTGTAACTGTAAATGGTGAACGATACTTGCAAATGTTACAAAATTATGTTATTCCACAGCTGCAAAACGAGCACTACGGAATTGAAAACATCATTTTTATGCAGGATGGAGCACCCCCGCACATTTTTCGACCAGTCAAAGAATTGTTAACCAACGTTTTTCAAGATCGCGTGTTAAGCAGACATTTCGTAAATTCTTGGCCACCAAGATCACCTGATCTAAACCCAGCGGATTACTGGCTGTGGGGTTATTTAAAAAGTTTAGTGTTTAGAAGACGACCAACTACGCTACAAGAATTAAAAGACAGTATTACGGAGCAAATTGGTACAATTCAACCAGAAATGTTACGAAATGCTGTGTACAATTTAGAGGTAAGGATGGTGATCTTACGACAACAAAATGGAGGTCATATTGAGCAATTGCCGTAACCTGTTTTGGGCATACTAAATCCCATTTCATAAGCAATTAGATTTCATTTATTTCTTGTTATTAACTTAATTTGTTAAAAAGTTATCATAATTTAAAATATATCCCTTACTTTATGATAACCTTATATATATATATATATATATATATATATATATATATATATATATGTAGAGTCCTAAGTATTGATAAAGGAATTAGGTGTTTAAAACTCGGATTATGAGAGTTCGGTTTGGGCTGAGGAATATTTTCAGTAACTGCATATGTGCTTTGAGAAAGAACAACGGTTGATTGCTTAGAGAGGACCAGAGTCTTACGGAGTTTATAAGGACAGAGGCAGTGTGCTTTATGGAAGCTCAGGAGTTTCCATCTATTAGAAAAGTAATATCATCGGTATAGACTAGGGCAGTTGTGTTAGGGCTATCGAGATCGAGTTAAGGCCTTATAGTTAGGTTCCAAAGTACCGGGGACGGACGGGACGCTTGAGGACAGCTCAGCGAGTAAACCGTACGTTCTGCACTATCTTAGCCGAAAGCCATGTTGATTGGGTGAAAGAAAGCAATAGAGTTCAATATGACAGTTTATTTTGTGTATAGTAACTTATTCGAGAATTTTACCAAGCGTTGAAGGTGTGGCGATAGGTTTTAGGATTTGGGGTGTCGGGAGGTTTACTTGGTTTTAAGGTCAGAGTTTTGGAGGCTAATTTTTAATATTGTTTGAAAGGTGCCTTTGAAGAGGCATTTGGCGAACAGTAAGTGGAAACTTTCTCTAATTAGGGGCAGGTTTTTTGTAGGACACCATTTGTTGTTTGATCGGAACCAGAAGCTTTACGGGAATTGAATTTAACGACACAGGATTCTAGGAAGGAGATTTCCAACTCAGTGCTTGTTGTATTTTCGGATGGCGTTAGTGAATTGTTTATTAGGTTTTGCTGTTGTAGTGTAAGAACATCGTGTTGGGCTCAGAGTGTGACGGCAGAAGTGTAATTAGTGTTGTCCTGTAAGTGGAGAGGATTGTATTCAAGGCAACTGTTAGAATATGGGTTTGAGGGGATTTTATTAGTTTCTCATATGTGGTTCAAGGGTTGTCAGAATCGTCCTGTGTGATTTTTTAAAGATTTGTTTTCTTAATGGTTATTATCATGTTTTTATACTGTCCTCTGTCGTTCTGCGTTTTTTTTCGTGCAGCTCTTTGTAGGTGATGTCTTGTTTGTGTATGTGCTTATCTGGTAGCTGTTTTGATGTCCAGCAGGGCGTGGTTCGTTAGATCTGATGTTTTCTAAGGATAGCGGAAAAAGTGGTGGGTAGGATGCTTTTTATGAATTCATTGGCTAGGAAATTCGAGTGGGAATCTTTATATGTAGTAGTCGGAAACTTATGTTCTACTTATGTAAACTTATGTCCAACCTACGCTGCAGGCATAAAAGGTTGGGGTTTTCTTATATAAGCGGAGTGGGAGATTAGGAACGATGTAAAATGTAATAGGGTTGCAATAGATGGTCTGCTATATGTAGTGGACTGTTCAGCTGTAAATCAGGTTAGAGTTTAAAAGAGAAGATAACTTGAGGTCAATGTTGAAATTGCTATTACGGGATTCCCAAGTAGGAATGAGAGTGGGTACGTTATGGGTATGTAAATGATGATGATTTATAATGTCTTTGAATGCATGTCAGTTTTCGTTTGTATCGTCGATATGCCAGAGTGTGGACCTGAAATTCGTATCTGCTGTTATTAGAATTACTTAGTCTCCGATCGTTGTCAATTGGTGTAGGTGAGTGCTGATTTTTATGCTGAATTGCAATAGGATGAGATTAGGGGTATGGAGCCAGTTTTCCAATGGAGATCAAGTACAGTAGTGTTGGAAGTAGATAGGGAAATATAATATGCTGAGCTAATTACGGGATTTATTATTACAACGACGGATGTGTACTTTGGATCTGAGAACTTTGAGTGAATGTAGGTTCGAAAGTTAGAGTGGAGATTAGAAATTTTATTGTAAATTAGGTGAGGCTTTTCTAATAGGGCAATGTGTGTTACGTGCAATTTGCACTTTAACATTGTAATTAGTTTAGTTTTTGATATACGGAAGTTTCCCGCCATAATTTCAAATACGCAGTGCGCGGGAATTTTAAATAGACTAGGCGGTACTTCCGTATGTCATAATAGTGAGTTGCGCAGTGTGTATATCCCTAGAGAGTTGGGAGTTACTATGGTTTAGTGCCTGACGATACTAACGTAATTGAATTTGACGATAAAGTACGTTGGGACAAGGACCAACAGTCATTACCTTCTATCTTTAACGACGTTAGAAAAAATTTGTTAAAAGCTTACGAAAAGAGTAAGGACCATTATAACTTACATAAACGAAATATTTCCTTCGCCTTGGGCGAACAAGTTTGGAAAAAGAATTATGTCTTATCGGATGCATCTAAGAAATTTTCTTCAAAATTAGCCCCTAAATTCATTCTTTGTAAGGTCACTCGTGTCATTAGTCCCCTTATCTACGAACTTCAGGATGCTGAAGGAAAACGCCAAGGCAGGTGGCATATTAAAGACCTTAAGCCATTTTCTGCTGACCCAAATGCTACTTAAGTTTTTCATGTTCCATACTCCTCACTATTTACCTAATATTTTTCTGTTATCACCATCAATTAGTAACTTTAATTACTTATTCCCTCTCTGCATACAGTATATAATCTCTTGCACGTTTAACTTTACTTATCTTAATTTAGCTATCTTTTCTTTTGGTTGACTTTTCCTTGAGCATACCGTTAGTTATATATCACTTCATCCTCTACACCCCCCAATATAACTTTGTTGTTTCATTTAATTAACCCTTGAACTTTTCCTACTACATATTATTTGGTTTTTAGTATTTTTCTTACATGGTTTAATTGTGTGGTAATTGTCGTAACTTTGGTTGTAATAACTCATTGAATTTTTATGATTGGTTTTAGCTGATGTTGAGTGAATGCTTTCTTCTTTGGGCTCACATAGTGTTCGCGACCTATGCCATTGTAAGAAATAGTTCATATTCGCAGTTGCCAAAAATTAGGATTATCTATTCCATGTGTTTTTCCTCTGAATTATTGCAGTCGCCCACATTATACTACATCATTATTTCTTTCTTTTTCTACTGAATCAACATAACTTATAAACATTTTTTTTTTCATTGTTTTTTATTGAACCTTGTGGTGAGGTGCTATTGCTTTTTATTGTTATCTTATTAAACTCTCGGTTGTTTTAGCATATTGGGACAGTGTACCTGTATTTAACTGCTTATAGTTGGGCATTTTTGTGTGTTTAGGGTGCTACCGTTTTGAAAAATTACCTTAAAACAGTTTGTTTTTGTGTGTTTGTATCTGTAATGATACTTTTAAGTTGTCGTGTCTACCTTTGTCTGATTTTCTTATCGTAGTCGAAGCACTCGTTAGGAAAATGATCGTACTAGTTCTCTTAGGAGTCTAGTGAATTTTAAAAATGTGTATACCTTATCTTGTCGGATTAATATCGCAGGTGGTCTGCGCTGTGTTTAACAGGGACAACTCTCTACCTTCTCTCGGACGCTTGTCCAAAAACTATACTTTTTTCTTATCCCGCTATCTCCGCTATGTCTTATCCTTCTTTCGGTGGACCTGTTCCTGTCCCGGAACACCCGTCTGCCTCATAAGAATGATGTTCCCTCATTCCGAGCTACTAGTCACATTGGCTGGTTGAGTAGCGCTTTGCTATCCACCTTTTTCTCTGTCGCTTTTGCTCAATGCGAGCCCTTCCTCTACTTTTTTCTACCTGGAAGTGCCTCTAATGCATTCCAAAAAACCAACCTCCTTCTTTTTTACCCTTCCTATTTCTACTGCCTTTTCATTTCTGTTAGTCACCGTGTGGTTGCGCGGGAGGTTTTCACAGGGACCTCGTCTCTGCGAATCTTTCGTGACGTCATGCGGTGCCGCTGTCAGTGCATGGGCTCTGGCAGTGAAGGTATGTATGAGTGTGTGAATGTGTGAGTGAATGTGTATATCGTATATCGTTATATACCGTGTGGGTATCGGGTGATTGTTTCACCGATATCGATTATCGCCGGGTGCAGGAATGCACCCAAATGTCTTTGCCGGTCTCTCGTGCTGTTTCTTGCAAACGGATCTGCTTCACATGTTTCTCTTTTTAGAGGGCACGAGTTAATCCCATTTAAACGGCTCTACTGGAGCCACACTATTTGTTGTTATTCATTGTCTTGGGTAATAACTAGGCCAATATCTTTGTCTTGTTTATTATCCTTGATAATACCCTTAGTTTTAATATCGTTATCTTATTGATTACCTTTAATAATAACCTTAGTTAGTCTCGTTATCTTACCGATTACTGTTAGTAATAATTTTGGTTTAATTTCTTGTTATCTTACCGACTACCATTAGGAATAACTTCGAGCTATTTCGCGTTATCTTACCGGTTATCTTTAGTAATAACTTTTGTTTAATTTTGTGTTACCTTACCTACTATCTCTAATAATCACTTTAGCTTAATATTGCGTTATCTTATCTAGTATCTCAAATAACAACTAAAGCTTAATACCTTATTCATTACCTTTGAGGATAACAACTTAAGCTTAATATCATTATCTTATCTCTTATCTTTAACATCAATTTGAGATCTTGTCTTATCTTTTTATCGTCCTAACGTGTGGTATCTATGACCAGACGTGGGAATTATCTTTCATGAATTTAAGTGAAAAAGCTAATTCGATTTAGAAATGTAATTTGTCAGGTTAGCATATAAGGATTTAGTAGGTGGTACCTTTGGTAAATTTGTTGATTCACAACTATGTCATGGACAAGTTTTAAATGTGCATCGTGGAAAACCAAAGTACCAGTAACAAAATTTGCTAGAGTGCAGAGTGACTCACTCTATGAACATTTTAAATTTGGGCACTTCTTGCCAAAAGAAGAATAGTTTTGTTGCAACACTCATGTGTGTTTGCACATAAGAACTTTTATGTTAGTTAGATAGGTGTAGATAGTTTAGGCGACTTGTCGCACCCGTGTTAGTTTAAGTAGTGTTTCATGCTCCCCGACAAATTTGTGCTGTCGATAATTAGGCTAGTCAAAGACTTTCGGACTACCTATTCCGTTTCCTGGTACTTCGGTAGACGTGGTATCGGTCGAAAAAACCAGGTGGCGCCTTATATAAACACTTTGTAGGTTTAAGGTTAGGGTTTATGTAGGGTAGTTAGGATTTAGATTTTAAGCTGTTACTGTGCTAACAGACATTTTCTTTTTTAATTTTTTTTTTGTGGCTTTGTCGCGATTGTTACGTGCAATTTGCACTTTAACATTGTAATTAGTTTAGTTTTTGATATACGGAAGTTTCCCGCCATAATTTCAAATACGCAGTGCGCGGGAATTTTAAATAGACTAGGCGGTACTTCCGTATGTCATAATAGTGAGTTGCGCAGTGTGCATATCCCTAGAGGGGTAGATCAATAACTTCGCGCCAATGGGAAAAAGACAAGGAGTGGGAGAGTTTTCCGGCTCTCTCGCTATAACGTGGCTTTTTGCCTGGGTTCGTGTAGTTTAGTGGACGTTTTCTTTTGGGTAACGTATCGTTATCGTAGCTGTACCTATGTAGATTTCCTTTGCTTGATTACCTTTTGTTTGTCGACCTTTACCTTGTTCCTGTCCAATCCCTACATAGGTAAGAATCTGCAGCCACCTCGAGGCAACTGGACTCCACGACCCTAATGTCCATGCTCAACCAACAGCACCGGAGCAGAGGCCTACCGTAGCGCGACTTCCTGCCGGATGCCGGATTTTTGATGTAAGTAGATTTTTAGCTAAATTGTTGCCCTTATCGTGTTTAATTTTGTGTAAAATTTACGTAGTATTGCGCAATATCGATGACATCATTGGTGGATGACCGCACCCAATCTGTATAAGATTAGTGCTGCCAACCCCGATAGTGTCTCTTAAACCACGCTTCCGGTGTTGTATTTATCGAACTTTTAAAATATAGCTACCTTTAGAGCGTAAGATGTGGATAGTTCTAAGGTGGCTACTCGGGAGTGTTGTAGGTTAATTTGAATGGATCGCCATTTGGAGTTGGATTGGTGTCTACTTATGTAAGTGGTGCCTAGAACCCATAATCAGTGCGGAGTTTCGTTAGGTGTAAAGCACCTTAGTACATAAGGTAGTCAGGATTAATCACCTGGTGATCATGTGGTCTGTTGATTCTGTTGCAGTTTGTACATCTGGGAACAGCGGTTGTGGAATTGGGACAAGATTTGGTTACATGGTTTCTGATATAATAGACACAGACGGCAACCTGATCAGACTCTTTTTACTCGAAATTCAAAAAGTTTAGTAGATTCTGGCAGTTTTAAAAGACCAAATGAACCATACTTAATAATAATGCAATAAAGGCATTAGCTCAAATAACAATTAATACCGGAAATTTTAGTTGTGAAACTGCGGAACAGTTTGGTATTCATGATACTTATGAGCAAAAAAGTAAAAACAAAATAACTTCCACGATTACAATTGTAGCCAGTATAAACGCCGCATCCCGGTAATACATACTATCACTAGATTAAATTTCTGCAAGTTGTATCAAGACAAACTTCAAATACTTTTTCAAGAAAATTATGTGGACAGATGAGTCGTTATTTACGAATTCTAGAAAAAATTGTTATCGTTACGCAAATTAAGAATCCCCATTTAATACGATAAATCAAAGCACAAATTTGATATTTTTTGAATGTCGGGCTGGTATTTTATACAACGGAATTTTAGGACCGCATTTTAGTAATGTCCGTTTAAATGAACCAATATATTTGACGTTTTTACATTTCGATTTAGAAAATATGCTTGATCAGTTGTCCTACATTTTGTTTTTCCAGTGCTCCACTCGAAGGTACTACATTGGCCCGTATTTTTGTGATAAATGCTCGGCCAACATTTTTCAAGCGGTCCGGGACCTTGGGTTTAGTAGTCACACTCGAACCAACTAAGCCAGGAGCTACCTTTGAGTACTTTACCAGAAAATTTCCCGATGGCACCTGGTAAAATTAGGACTATATTCTAAAAAAAATACTACATCCAGAAGTTATAGTTATTCTATGGAGGTACTATAGTAGCAAGACGCTGTTACGTGATAAAAGCGGTATCATGTTAGCCATATTGAGTTGGCGTTTCTGTCACTTGCATACACGTTTGTGTTTTTAGTACATTCTGCTATTTAGTAAGTGTGTGTGCGTGTGTGTGTGTGTGTGTGTGCGCGCGCGTGCGTGTGTGCGTGCGTGCGTGCGTGCGTGTGTGTGTGGGTGTGTGTATGTGTGTGTAGGAGTGTGTGTGGGTGTGCGCGTGCTTGTGCGTGTGCGCGTGTGTGCGTGTGCGCGTGTGCGCATGTGCGCGCGCGCGCGTGTCTATTATATTTGTAGTTGCTAATCGTGAAAAAACTATGGTGTTGTGTGTTGTTCGCGCTTATAACGCTAGAGACGCCGTTGATAAGAAGAAAACTACAGGAATAACTTTTTTAAAGTAAATAAATATCAGGGACAAATCTTTCGCAGTTGTCAATACGATAACATAAGTCCAGGTTGCTTAAAAATAGAATAATTTCTTTATTGTTTATACACTTTTAAATTGCCGAAAGATTCACTGCGACAGAACATGTACCATCTCTATTATCGCCACCATTAGCTAAAGTTAGCTGTAATACGTAGCAGCTGGAATTGGAATTGAGTTCCTCAATAATATTAATAGAATACAATCCTAACGATTCGCCATATTGAGTACCTACTCAGCCACATCACTTGATATCTATTTTATATTAAGAAAAGCATTATGATAGCGTCCACCTATAAGATTAGCTCAATGAGTTATTCCTTTCGTGTATAATTTTGATGTGGCAACTTTGAATTTGTTTATGCTATACTATTCTTAGAAGTGAGATACACGAATAAATATATGCGTTGCGGTACTTCTTCAATTTTATTTCTCATTTGTATTAGAATACGATAAAAAACTTTCCTTAATAGAAAAATTTGTAACGTACAGAAATATGAACTCAAAAAATATAAGTATTGGGGATGACATAAATGGTCAAAAGTTTGTGGAGTATAGAAAGGGTTATACTAGTTCCTCGCGAGAATACAAAGAAGTACGCAAGCAATTGATTAAGCCGTTGCAAGAAACAGTATCTCATTTACAAGACATTACTCAAAAATTCCGAAACCCGTGAGGAGATCTAAAGTTATAACGCGGAACCACCTTTAAAGAAAATTAAGCAAACAATTTCCGAGGAATCAATACATCTTTATTATGCAGATCTGTTGACCCGATATGAAGACGAAAATATAGATAAATCAGTTTACGAAGTAAAGTATAATTCTCAAACCGATACTTGGAGTTTGGAAAAAAGTGTGTTGATAATTAATCCAAAAAACAGTGACATAATCTTAAATAATAGTGTATATCCCAGCACTACATGTCTATACAATCTGTTAACCTTTAGAATCATCAGTCCCGAAGGCGGTGACTTCAATCTATAAGAAGATTTACCAGAAAACTTTTACATGATCAGATCAGTCTCGATTATTAGAAGAAAGTTTAATCCATATACGATACAAGAATTAACTGTGTTCCCAGTACATTACAAAAATTTGAAAAATATGTGCTGAAACATTGCCCAAATTTTTGGAGGAAGTCTGTAAGAGTATTCACGGGTAAAAGTTTGGGTTTCCATAAAAGGTTTTACAAAAAATTGAATGCGAGTCCTCTTGAGTACGTATAGTGGAACAATATTCACGAATTACTCGACCGGTTAAAATTATTGAATGCGTTCAACCAGGCTGGAAATTCAAGCGCGAAAAACATCAACGAAATGGCATCTATAATAAAAGAATTAAGAGAGGCGGCTATAGTAGTATAAGCGTAATAATGGACCGCTTTGGACCTTCTGAGCATAAGCGATTTCAACTTGGTCAGCGAGGGTCCCCTGGACGTGGTTTTGTAATAACCGCAGATAGTCAGGAGTGTGTACGACATGCAGCAGAAACATCTTGTCAAGGATTCGGACCTGAACGATGACAAGGAGTGTGTTTCTAAAAGGTTTGCTGTTAATCTCGTAAATCAAGCATTTTCTCAAAACCCGAAAAGTTCAGATGACGCTCGACGTAAAGCAAAAGTATACAATGCAAGAAACTAGTTTATAACCATGATTGGACATCTTTTGCAAAAGTCAGATATAGCAAGTAAAAAGTATGTGGACATGTAGACATGTTTCTAATATTTTTTTCTGTTTTCAGATTTACTAAAACATGCACAGCTTTCATACTAAAACGCTATTGTACAAAATTTCAAAACACATCTTAGTTGCATATTAGTAAACAGTATTATTAAAAAATTTATAAACTTACTTTCTTTCTATATATAGTCTCATTAAATTAAGAATACAAACAACACAAAATATTAAAATTTTAAACTTTTTGCAGTATGTAATAAATATTTTTTGTTACACATTATTTAACAATTGTATATTAACAGTAAGTCCTATCAAACCCGTACTATTTAAATAGAGGTCATTGCATGCACTAATATAATTATTTAGCTTTTTAATTTCATTTGCCTGGAGATAGTCAATGTATTGTTGCGGTAATATACATTTAAAATTCTCTGTTTCAATCAGCATTTGATCACCAAATTTTGTTTTGAGTAATTCTGCTTCTGACATCTTATATCTTTTGTTAACGTTTAGATCTTTATACAATGCATGTATGGTTTACGGTACGTACTTTTATTTAAATGATTGAAATCCATATTTTTACTTACAATTCTTTTCTACAAATATAGTCGAGTTTTAAATACGCACTTTTTACGTTGGACTTGTTCTAGAGGAAACTGATTTGTTTTTTAGTGATTATGTGTTATTTATGTATTGAAGAATTGCATTAGAAAAAAACTGATAACATACTTAATAAATATAAGCGTAGACCGAAGGTTTGTTTGTTGATTCTTGTATGCAATTTTAATTGTTCTATTATCGTTGATTTAAAGTAATTTAAAGACCAGTAAAATAAAATTTGAAAATTATACATGTACAGGGTAAACCCATTAATTCTTTTGCGTACCGTCTAATGCGGCATTTTCCATATTCATCATCTCCCAAAAATATTTCCAAATTTATTGCAATCTCAAACGCTGGAAAAATAAAAAATGTGCCTTTATTGTTTCGAAAAACGTATGTTCATTGTAATTTGCTCAGGGTTTTTTTGATTTATAGAAATCAATATATTTGTATTTTGAAATTCTGGGTTCAGATTTAGATTCAGTATGAAAATAAAATATAAATATGATAGTCTGCACATTCTCAACTTCTTTACTTTAAAAACCTAGACTTCTATTGGCTGTCTATGTAATCAAAGACTTGTGTTTGAAAACAAACTTCACTGCATTTTACAATTCAAAAATCTCGATCGTCTCTATATATCTAAATATTGATTAGAAAAGTAGATGAAAGACTTGGGTATTGGTTTGAATTTTAAACCACGTTATTATGTTTTGGAAATTTTATCATTAAAATTTTCTTTATTTTTTGTATTCCTTTGCAAATTTATGCAAATTCTTATACATTTTTATAATTATACTTCTTCAATTTTATTTCTCATTTGTATTAGAATACAATAAAGAACTTTCTTAAATAGAAAAATTTGTATCGTACAGAAATATGAACTCAAAAAATTGTTTTTTCAAATTTTAATGTATATCAACAAAGGACTTGTTTTAAATTAACATTTCTATATCTAGAAAGCGAAAAGAATAACTAGGTGTAGGAGTAAGCAACCAACCTTACTCCTTACTAACTGATCAATAAGCACGTAGCATGCAAATAAATAGCATGCACGCTTAAAAACCCCTCAATCAATAATGGACTCGTCTAGTACCTCTCGAATACAAAATAGAACCGCCGAATGTACAATACAAACAACCTTTGGTATAAAAGAATCTCTAAGAGCTAGAGCAAATCGCTTCTCATCGTTCTCCTTTTAAGAAAGCCACCAAAACTTATTGGAGAGAACTTAAGAATAGTGCAAGACGGAAGTCACCAATCTCTTAGCATGCTAAAGGTTTTTCTTCAGATTATCTAGTTGTGACCACCAAATAGATTTGATGGATGAAGTAAACTTTCACAAAATTATAGACAATATCCCACCCTTGGACCGAGCCGTTTCCGCAGTCATCACTACATCAATACTATTTCCTAGAGCACGTGACGCTAACAAGCACACTTGGATTGGAAACATTTTGCCATTAACCTGCTTCAATCTCTACCAATTAAAAAAGCCACCAGTACGCCAGCCAGTACCCGCCTACCGGCCGCTAGATTCCGAAGCATGAAAATCCGCGTGTAATCACCGTTGCGAGGTGCCACAACGCATCCAGCGTAACCCGGGCTAGATTTCTACTTACAACTATGTACATCATCTTCACCTATCATCACCATCGTGAAATTTCAAAATAGAAACTTGTTTCTCAGCTTTACAAACTAAAGTATTTTCAGTTTTAGTGGTAAAGACATTAGCAATTTAATTACGCACACAAAGGCTTGTAAATATTTTCTGTGTTCCATGCCTTTAATGTTAATGTATAATAAGTTCATATCCATATTTCAACTTATAAATAAATGTTCTCTCCGTTGCTGCTGAACATTAACTAAGTTACCCCAGACAATCAAAGCACCACACATGCACTTAAACCGGGAGTAAAATATATTCGTCATTTCGTTTGTTTTTACTTTCTATATGCAAAAGCACAATAACTGAAGTTTCTTTTGTTAATATGAAATTTCACTACTGCATATTACCTACAACTTTTTGAAAAATTTTATTATTCGAAAACAATGAACATAATTAAACAAAAGTACAAGTTGTGGTACAAAATCATTAAAACATTTACCACTAAAGTTGGCTGCCTGATAACTAGCGCAGTGGCATGATACCAAAACTTCTTACGTAACATTTCAACTATAGTTCTAAATACCAAAATCGGTTTTTGAGCAAATTTTACCAAAACCGCTTTACTAAAGTTGCTTTATCAAAACCGATTGACAAAAATCGGTTTTACCAAAAACTGATTTCACCAAAACCGATTTTACTGAAGCCAGTACTATCGAAACCGGTTTGTCCGAAACCGATTTTACCGAAATAAGGTTTTACATAAACCGGTTTTATCGTATCCGGTTTACAGGAAACGGTTTTCGGGTTTGATCAAGGTCGCTGGTGTACCGATACCGGTTTACTGCTCTTGCCGAAAACTGGTTTTACTGTCAACCCTAGTTATAAATAGTGATTAAATAAATGTTGCCGTCATGTAAACTAAACTCCTAACGGTCGAGCTGCTAGATAATTTTAAAATAACCTTTACGCTCCTTGTATATAAACCCGCTACCTTTCCAAGATTTAAGCATTATACATCAAACGGGTACTTATGTACCACTGAATCTCATTATCAGAAGCATATGCTAATGATGACTGGTCATGTAATCGCCACCCTGCCACTGAGTCACTGGGTCAATACCGAGTCACGAAGTCAATACTGGCTTACTTATCCAATTCAGTGACACGGCAAAATGAATGGGTCATTCATTTTGCCCGGTCCAACACTGTTGAAGCAATAAAATTAATTGTTTTTAAAATTTTATTTGCAGGACACCTGGTTCCAAGTATGTGCATTCAATCCAGGCGCAACCTTTAAGAAAATTTCAACAACATTTGAATTGCAATTCAAATAAACAACTCCTTTGTCTATAATATCAAGCGAAATACGATAGGGTACTAAGAAATCGTACCAATAATCAAATGTAATGCATTAGTCTGCAAAACGTTAAAATAAACACATTGTATGTTTAAAATGTAACAGATAGAATACCACAAATAGCTTGAAACAAAATTAAGTGACAAATGTTATTAATTATGAATTGAGAAATATAACAGTGAGTCAAGGTCAATGTAATAGTTATATGTGAAATTTATAACTGTTACAATATTTATATCGTCAGCAATTCAAAAAAAATATGCTAATAGATTAGCAATGGCCTTTATTATACTTTAACAATTTCTTTATAGTATTATTAATAATTACGCAAGTGTTAATTGCCTGTGAGATTCAATTAATGAAAAAGTAAACCTTAAAAATACTTCTACATTATACTTCTTGACGTCTTGCTAGCTTCAGTTTTAGCTTTATTTTTTTCATAATTTGTAACCTACATTACTTAAATATAGGCATTACAGCTTTGTTCGCTTCTACTTAAAAAATGAGGTTTATATAAAACACCGAATGGCACGGATTAATATAAAACTTTTTTGTTTGGCCCAGCATTTTATTACGGGTGAAAATGACGATACGTTACAAATTTCGATTTGCCCAAAAAGGGCGGGAACTTAGTAGCAGTTTTAACGGTATATCGGCTAACTTTAGTGGTGCGAGAGTAAATTCCTATGGAAAAAATGATAAAAATAATATAAATCTAAACAGTTAAAATGGCCGAAATACAAAACTACTTTAAGAGCACCACTTACTTGAATGGCTTTACTATTTGTCAAAAATAACGTATTGATATTTTTGCTATCCTGAAGAGTGTTATTCCGGATACGTTACGTGCATTCGATTTTTCTAAATGTTGTCACCTCATACCTTCCTTTATATACACCTTCAAAATGCTCATCAACTTTTTATCGAATAAGGAAACATGTCTTCATCACTGGAGTAGCTGGATATCCTTTCACAATGATCATCTTTACCTACTTTATCAATAACTCCAAAAAGAAAATTCATCTAAGCTTAAACTCTATTACCAGTAATATTCGGATTTATTCCCTTCTGATTGTGTAGCTTGGTTTACTTTAACATTTGTGCAGGGGAAGGGGGGAGATTTGTATCGCAAAACAGGCAGATAATAAACCTTTCACGAAGTACGCGTATACGTTTTTCTGTTACTAAATAGTAGCCAGTGGATAAATGTATAAGTTTTGTTTTTGCCTCGTAGCGGTTGACAAGTAATTTTGGAAATATACGTACATTAACCTAACAAAAAACAAACCTAATATAACTTCCAACTGGTCAGGTTTATTAACAGAACTTCTTTAAAAAAAAACTTTAATCCGTAAATAATATTAGCAGTCCATTAATCTAATTTTCCAGATTGAGCTTTAACATTTTAAAAACCATTTATTTAAAAATTTCCTTAAAAACAATATAGAGAATAACAGTGAAATACCAACATTTTACTTAGCCAATCTAATCCCCACTAAAAATACCAAGTTTGCACACTTTAACTGAGCTTATATATACATATTTGTTGCTTTATTAAAATGTTGAAACTTCCATTGCTAATTATATTATGCTGCTCATATTTAAACAAAACTATTTTCGTCACTATTTTGTTGTCCAACAGAATAGCTATGCAACGGAAAATTAATTTTCCACTACATAGATACAAGACATTTTATTAAAAAATTACAGGTACATAATTATACATCATAAACAAACGGAAAGCTCATATGGTACCCACGGTTTTAATTTTCCAGATTATTTTTAAAACTAAAGATGAAGAATGTCAAGAGACACCATTGCTTTACGTGGTTTTTACTTCCTCCGCACGTTAGCTCACCTCATTCCATCTATTTCAACTTCAACTTCTGTTAGCGAATGAAATAAACCTATCACCCTTTCGTGGTTTAATAACCCAGATCAACGCGATATGTGTATAATCCTTCTAGCTTACGTATCGAACAAAGCCCAAAACAATTTGGCGTCCGCATCTGAAGGCCCACGGCCTTACCACCATGACATGTCAGCTGTCACTCAAACATCATTCTTTTCTTCACTTACCAACTTTTCAATCTTATTCCTATATTACAATCCTTGTCCCTTTAAAATTTTGTTCTCACACTCTGTGCCTCTAAAGCTGTTTTATGATCAAGTTCAATGTCATCTGTTCATTTGAACGCATTAATTTTATGACGTTTTATAATTCTGTGGTATTTGGCACCCCCATATAAATTTATACAAGTATTATTGTGAACGATGATATCCCTGGTTTTTATTGGTAATGTTTCTAATTTAATATGAAAAGTGAGAAGTCCCTATCGTTATTGCTGTTCATATAAAAATGTACTAAGTGCTTTTTGATTTATTTAGTTGTTCTAATTTAATATCATATTTATTGTGAATTATTGTTAACAGCACTTTCCAGTTTATTACATTGCTATTGTTGTTCACATTGGACATAATTGTATGAGAGGGGTATTTGATATTGTACACAGTAGTTGTGTACACATAGTATGCGGGAACCTCAACGTAAATGTATCTTGCTGTACTCGTTCATATATAAGTTCAAATTATTTATGTAACAAATAAGATATCGTTCTGCGTATTACAAGTTTTGTGGTAGTTCCTTATTACGGACATATTAATAATAATACAATTGAATATATAAAAAGTAAAGTACATATCAATATTGAAGTAGCCCCTTTATACAAGATAAACTACACAAGTTTTTATAAATTCTGCAGATAATTTCTTACTAACGTTCATTGAACTAACTAAGGTATATAAATTTATTTCTATAACTCAACGTGTAATTAAGTAATTTGCATGCGCTACAATTTCTACTACTTACAAATATACCAAAGCGTTTATAAGCATTTCGTAAGATTAAAACAAATTTCTTTCTTACAACTAACAGAAAATATTTCTGATAGTAATTTCCAATCACTAAAGACTCTTTCTTCATGACACTATAATTGTTCCGTTTATATTGTAAATTTTACTGCCACTTTTATTAATACATCGAGTTTGTTGATTATTTTAAATTCGTTGCGGTATATTTAAATTTATTAGAGTGGAATTTTCTTGGTTTACTGAAGCACGTGCCAACAAGTGCCGTGAGTGGTGAACGTTGTTATTTTGCATGTGCAAACAGTGTATTGATTGGAAAATCCACGAAGCTCAGCAGACAGAATCAATTCGTTGTTCAAACGGGCCGCATCGCTTTTACACACACGTTCCACATAGAACAAATGAGATGAACCGCTTTGCTACAGAACCGCTATCGTAATAAATGTGATTCGTTTTACCCGCAAAAAGAAGAGTAGTAGTTGTTCCATTGTTTTTTTCGTCGGCACGGATGCATAATTAACAAGGTGAGTGCTTTGAAGTAAACGGTTTGATTTGATGAAAAAACATTAATTATTTGTTGTTTGTTTAACTATCACTTTTAAATTTTATACAGTCCACATCTTTCTACCAAAGTAGCTATTCGAAATTTACCGCAAATATTTTACAATAATATATTGCTTTTTTCTACATAATAGAAAATATTCATTTGTTTTTTGTGAACATTATAAAAATTTATGCTTTCTTTTAGCTCCACTGTATCATGTTTAATTTATAAAGAGGTATTTAAATCATTCAATTTCAATTTCAGAGCTTTCTGTCGTTGTGTGCAGTTTTATTCGTTGTATCTACAGTTAACGTATTGTTCCTGGTACCATCTATAATATTCACTGCTATATTGTATTTTGCCCAACGGATTTATTTACCTACAGGAAGAAGTATAAGACGTTTAGAAGGTTCTAGTAAGTATAATAATAATAATATTTTAGTGTAATATTGATTATTAGTAGTCTTAATTATAATGTCAGATTTTTTAATCATATTCCATTCCGAATGAACCTGCACCTTGAAGAAGTTCTAGATTACTAGAACAGATGGAATGGCTTCAGCGTTTCGGAGGCAAAATAGTCCCTCATTCGTATCTCCGCGAGGGGACTATTTCGTAGGACGTGATCGGATAATTTAGAAAAAAATCGGGAACATTCTGTGAGTCGTAATTGAAAGTTAGGTTGATGTATCGTCGTGTACGCGATTTAAATTTGTAAATTTCCCAATTGTGCCATTGGTCTCGGTGGCGTAATTGGTAAACGCATGGTTTCGGCAAAACCAGGATACAGGTTCAAGTCCTGTCCAAGACCTTATATTTTCCATCTTTCAATTACTAGCTCGATTTGAAATGATTATTTGGGCTTTGCATAAAAGTCTGAGTTATTATTTCATCTTATTCACTATAATACGATAGTATTTATCAACTTACCTTGTGTAATTAACTACCTAATATATATATATATATATATATATATATATATATATATATATATGTTACGGTAAATGTACACTCTTGAGAAATGTACACTTTTACCGTAAAATGTGTACATTTCCCAAAAAGTTAGGTATATGTGAACTGAATATAATGCATATGTACATTTCCCGGCAAATGTGTACTCTTAGCTTCACGTTTCGGTAAATGTATACTCTTAACTTCATGTTTTAAGAAAAGTTGGAATACAAATAAATTAAAAATGTTGCAGTAAAAAAATATTTATTTAAATAACACAAAAGGCTTTAATAACAAAAATTATTTTAATGAAAAAATGTAAATGACAAACAAAACATACTTTTTTTTGCATATTATATAATAAGTCGTAGGTTATGATCCCAATATTCATAAATACAATTTTTGTCCTAGTTTTTCAGGACCAATACGATGGGAATCAAACAAATAATAATAATAATAACATACTTTTCTTTATTATAACAGTTAAATTTTATAAAACTATAAAGGAACATATAGAAATTTCATAATGAAAAAAGTTTTATTTATTTGAGCAAGAATTGCTATTGTGGCACTTGGAATTACATAATATTCCAGCATTTTTACAACTGCATTTTTTTGAGGAACATGTTCCTTTACAGATGCATCTTTTAAAATCTTGTCCACCAGTAAGGGACTGCATTCCTATAATTTTTCTTACCGATTTCTCAACATCTTGAGGAACATTTTCGTATGATATAAACTTTTGTTCGCAAATGGCGAATTCACGCCTAGAATAAGTTTGTTTTAAAACTCCCTGTTTAGTTCCTAATTTATATAAATTTTTATCGTCATCTCTAGACAAAACAACGCAAATCAAATTTTTTGGAGCCGTTTTACCACGATCAACGTCTGTAATGGAAACTCTAACATTGTCACCAATCAGAGCAACAGGAAATTTTTCTTTCGAAAGATTACACATTTTGATAGCTTGATTTTCTACATTTTCCCATGCTTTCTTTCGAGCATTATCAATTAAAATTTTCTTCTCGTCTAAAACAGAATTTAACTCAAAACTTCCGTCTTTATCTTCAATTTGGTTGCATAATAAACCATCATCCAAAATTATGTCTAACGTTTCAATGGAAAATTCATCGTTTTCTGCGACTTTGCTATGTGGTGAATTGGCTGTGTGTACTCCTTCTAGTAATTGCTCTAACTCTTCTTCTGTTTCCTGCTGTTCAACAGATTCCATAGGTAACTTTGATGTTTTTAAACCCAATTTCATTTTTGTTCCGAATAAAGCTTCATAGGGAGTTTGCTTTATACCCTTATGAAAAGCACTATTTTTCATTAGTTGAACATATTTTAAACCTTCTGACCACTTGGTTGTTTGGTTAGTGATAAGCCAGGTTGTAAGCATATTTTGAACATCTTCATTCGCTCGCTCTATCGAGCCCTGACTTTGGGAATGGCGAGGCTTCCCGTGTATTATTTTCACACCATCCCACATATTTGCTAATTCTTGGATAATTTTATTTGCAAACTGCCTACTATTATGACATTGGGCTCCCAAAAGAGTGAAAATGTCCATAAGTTGTTTTGCTACTTCTGACGCAGTTTTTGTTTTTAGTGGGCGCAGTATAACAAATTTGGTTAAACGATCTTGATAATTTAAAATAAATTTAAATTCATTATCTGGTTGTGTCTGTAAATCTATAAAATCCACTTGACACCTAGAATTTATTTCACTTGTCAAAATTGGTTTTATCACAATTCCTTTTTTCTAGCCCTTTGCCTTTTTTTGACATGCTTCACATAAAGATAAATACAACATAACTGCTTCAGTAGTAATGTTGTTGTATTTGTTATTAATTTCTTTCACTAATCTGTTTCGGCCACCATGGCCATTGCCAAATGAGCATCGTGTATAATTCCATAAGTTTCTTCAATTGTTGCAAAATATTTTATGCTACCTCCTCCTTTTAATGAACTTATTAATTTTTTTTCCTTCCCTACCTGTATCTTTCAATAATATTTTTTCATACTGATGTTGGTTTAAATAAATATTATTTTTGTTTTTTTGTGATACAATCTGTTCTAGTTGGTTTTTAAATTTTTCCTTTTGTTCCATTGTTTTTCAAAAATTCCAACTACAAAAATATTTTTTTGTAGAAAAATTAAAATTTTTAATCAATAATTATGATAATTTTAACTTACCTGAGACTTATTTCTCTAAATATCTTAAATTATATCCAGAAATCTTCAGTACTATGGCATTAATTTGTAATGTAGTTATTGTAGGGTACATAAACATAATAACATTAACATTATAGATAGCACGAAATGTGGAACGTGAAATAGCAGCGCCTACTGAACTAGCCGAAACGGTAGTTCCCGTACCATTACATTACTAACACTTGCAATTTCGTATTTTGTATGCTCACATTTACCAAAACGACATGGTCATTGTGAATTCAATGTACATTTCCCTTATTTGAAATTGTAAATGTTAGTTGAATGTACATTACCCAAACGAGGAGGCAAATATGCACATCTACCGGAAAATGTGTACATTTGCCGCAATATCTACTTTTACCGTAACATATATATATATATATATATATATATATATATATATATATATATATATATATATTGCTGTGAAACCTACAAAATCCGTGAACTACGCTTTTCGAATCGATCCTCACGAATTGGGCGTCATGTTTGCTGTGAAACCTCTTAAATTACCTGGTCCATTTTAAATAAACAAAAAGCTATTCATTACCTTAACTGTGTTGGTCCATTGACTTTCTTCTGTTAATCGCCTCGGCTGCTCCTCTAGATAGCTTTCATCCTCATACATAAAAAAAACAAACACATTCCTACCACAAACATCAACGTCAACTCTATTTACATCAATATTCACAATACATTAAAATTTCAAAATTAATATTCAGCATAAATTTTAATATCCGAAAATTTCAAAATTAAATTTATTATCATTTTAATGTGCATCCAGAATTAAAGTCCTTGTAGGATGCCTACTAATTACTATAACAATATATGCAGACCTGAGTCTGAGTACAAAGGGATCATCTACCACCCCTTTACGTTAATTAACCAGGTTCGTCTAATTGAGCTCAAAGACATACCCTAAATTTTCATCATAATCCAGAACATCAATACTAAATACCCCTTTCTACTTAAACAAGCAAATTTCACCTTAAAATTAAAATATTATTGTTAGTACAATTTCACTACTGTCCATTTTGAGTAAATCAATTATAAAGTTATTCAACACACACAAAAATATCAAAGTTCAAACAAAATAGTATAATTTACCTGAAGGTTACTTGCACTCGTAGCTTCCATGTACATCGTCCCTTTGTTAATTACACCATTCCAACTGGGTTATATTTATGGCTTCTGATTCTCAACGCTTTAAAAATTTTCTCCATCACCATTTATTTAAAGTTGTTTCAGGGCTTTTCCGGAACTAATCTGTGTATATCTGAACCTTGTTTTGTAGATCCAGACCCGTTTATGTACCATTTAAGTATTAATACCCCCGAAAAATAACAAAGAACTTCATACTTCTTTCACCAATATACGCCAAAACTGCCTACTTTTGTGTATATATTTGTCGTTGTAAATTTTTACCAATTGGTACAGTGATACTAAACTTTATTACCTTGTATCTTCTTTTCTAAGTGCACTAACGTACATTCATTGTAGCACGTATAGAACAAGCTGTTTTAAATCACATAATATTCGAGCAAACTGTTTAAATTATTTAATATTAAAACCGGAAAACTAAAAAGCACTGTTTAACGCGTTCAATCAAGTCGAAGATCTAAGAGAGCTTGTTCATATTAACCTCCGTATATATAGCGGTTAGCCTGTCTGTCGGTCTGTTCCCCAAAACGGACAATTCTAAAGAATTTCGCCTGCTATGTTCCCATTCCGCAGCTCAGCATGCGATTTTTACGAATTTTGTACTCGCCTCAGTTAAATCTCAGAAAATTTCCACACGGCACGCAACGTCTGAGAATACCTAATTAAATTTTATACAGAAATGTTATTTCTACCTCTCAATTTTGCCTTTACTTTCAACCAATCGCAACCCCATGACGTTGCTCTACTCACGCCTTTTTACTATATGTGTCTCGGTCTTGCGCCTATTATCTGTCTTTATCTACCCTGTTCTTATTAGTGCAAATTGATATTCCTTATTATCGATTATTTCAGTCCATGTGGACTATCTAGGTTAAATAACCCCGTATCGCACCTTCTCGTGAATATTAAGCCACGGTTTCTCCACGATTCTTTGTAACCATTAATTATCTGCAACATTTACGCAGAATGAGCTTTTTAAAAATACGCAGGTGTTTAAACATACTATTAATTCTCAGAGCTTGATTTCATGGTATTTTATTGGGTTTTTCAAGTTTTTATAGATATTATATGTTACTAACGGTTCAATTAACTTCAATTACGATTATTATTAGTACTTTTTTGTTTAATACCGGTTACTTAAAATAGAGTTAATTAATATAAATTTTGCACGTAATTTTTATTTGTTTCTTTACTAGGGATAATTAAACTACCCGTAAAGTTTTCTAATACTGCTTCCTTTTATATAAAGCGTCTTATAAATAATTTAAATTTCTTATAAATAATTTAAATTTCTTAATTTTAATAAAACGAATGAATTTTTATGCTTCACGCTGTTATTTAATAACGCGTACCTTTTCCAAAAGCTTCTACACAGTGATTAAAATTATTTGATGTGATTATATAATTTTCTACCCTGGTCTAAATATGAGTAATATATATATATATATATATATATATATATATATTTATATGCCCTCTCCTGCATATATATATATATATATATATTGCTGTGATATGCTCCTTTGAATGCGGGAACTGGGTCCTTTCAACAAAAAAATTCTAGTCCCACAGATTGGGCGTCCTCAACTGCTGTGATCCTCTTTTCGCCTCGGCTGCTCACCTAATTTTGTAAACCTCCTCATTCATAAAATTAAACAACACATTCCTACAACAAACATCAACGTTAACTCTATTTACATCAATATTCAGAATACATTAAATTTTCAAATTAAATTTCAGCATAAAATTCAGTTTTAAAAAGAATTTCAAGATTAATTTTATTATCACTTTAACGTGCATCCAGAATTAAAGTCCTTGTTGGATGCCTACTAATTAATATAACAATATAAGCAGACCGGAGTCTGAGTATAAAGGGAGCATCTACCACCCCTTTACGTTAATTAACCAGGTTCGTCTAATTGAGCTCAAAGACATACCCAAAGTTTCATCATATTCCCGAACATCAATACTAAATACCCCTTTCTACTTAAACAAGCAAATTTCATCTTAAAATTAAAATTTTATGGTTAGTACAATTTCACTAATGTCCATTTAAAGTAAATCAATTATAAAGTTATTCAACACACACAAAAATGTCAAACAAAATAGTATAATTTACCTGAAGGTTACTGTCCTCGTAGCTTTAATGTACATCGTCCCTTTAGTTAATCACACCATTCCAACAGGATTATATTTGTGTATACATTTGTCGTTGTAAATTTTGCTAATTGGTACAGTGATACTAAATTTTATTACCTTGTATCTAAGTGCACTGAAGTACATTCATGTTAGCACGTAAATAACAAACTATTTTGAATCACTAAAATATACGAGCAAACTTTAAATTATTTTATCAAACTAAAATGCACTGTTTAACATCTTCAATCAAGTCGCGGATGTAAGAGCTTTTAACGCATCGAATAGTCAAAAGTCTAAGAGTCTAAGAGGCCGAAATTCATATTACCACCGGTATATATAGCAAAAAGCCTGTCTGTCGGTCTGTTCCCCAAAACGGGTAATTCTAAAGAATTTCTCATTCTCTGTTCCCAGTCCGTCGCTCGCGCGTCGGTTTTTACGAATTTTTCACTCGCCCCATTTAAATCTCAGAAATTCACACGGCACGCAAACATGTCCGAGAAAAACTAATTAATTTTGTACAGAAATTGTTGTTTCTACCTCTGATATTTGCATCCTATTTTCAACCAATTGTGACCCTCGTGACGTTGCTTAAATCACGCCTTTTACTATATGTGTCTTTGCTTGACGCATTTCTCTTTCCTTTTCTAACCTGTTCGTATTGGTGCAAATTGATATTCTTTATTATCAATTATATTTTAGTCCATGTGGACTATCTGGGTTAAATAACCCCGTATCGCACATTCTCGTGAATATTAAGCCCCGGTTTCTCCAAGATTCTTTGAAACCATTTGTTATCTACACAATTTTCGCCGTACGTGATATTTAAACTACGCAGATGTTCAAAATAATATTAATTCTAGAGCTTTTAAATAAACCCTGTTTTGTATTTGTGCTAAACCATCTGACCGTTTCCAATATCCTTAGAATCGACATGTTTATCTAAACAAATTAAACTGAAATTGCCTTTTAAAATACGCAGGTGTGTTCAAACATCCTACTTCTAACTAACACTTCTAGGATTTGCTTTTTATTGGGTTTTTACAAGTTTCTATAGATATTATCTGTACGTTTTGTTCAATACCAGTTACTTGAAATAGAGTTAATTAAGATAAATTTTGCACGTAATTTCCATTTGTTTAGGAATAATTACCTTACACGCAGAGCTTTTTAATACTGCTTCTTTTGATATAAAGCGTCTTGTACATGATTTAAATCTCTTATGTTTAATGAAACTAATAAATTTTTATGCTTCACGGTTTTAATAACGCGTATTATCTAATAATATTCATTATACACGGTGATTAAAATTATTTGATGTGATTATTTAATTTTCTACCCTGGTCTAAATATGAGTATTTTCCCCCTATTTTAATACAAATAATCCCACTTATTTGAATGCAAATATAAAGCATTTAGACTGTCACAAAAAAAACTTACAAAAAAAAAATTGCCTATCACTCTCTACCCTTATCTATCTAACTTACCTACTTTGTCTCCAATCCAAAAAAATATTTACACCTATCCTATATCCCTATCCTATTCCTAACTCTCACTTAATTCTATAAACTGAAATTATCCCTAACTTCATCCTACTTATCCATCTAATCCTATATCCATCCTATATACCTATCCTATTCCTAACTTTTAACTAATCTTCACTATACTTTACTTCCCCCTACCTAATCCTATATGCCTATCCTACTCTTACTCTATTCCTAACTCTCCACTAATCTTACATGAAATATCTACACTTAATCTATCTTATTTTCTTCCTACATTTACTCTTTATTCTCATCCTAAACCTATTTCTAATTATCTCCCATATTTATCCTATACCTAGCTTTATTTTCTATACACACCTACTTCTACTTTTCTATATACACCTATTCTATCCCTATCCTATTTAAATCTAACTCTCTTCTTGACCCTCCAAGTCTTTCGTCTAACTATCCTAATACTCTTCATCCCTATTTCTCCCCCTTTTATATCTATACTTAACATCCCTGTTATCTCACATAAAATAAACTTATCATCCCTATTATCCTGACTTTTAAATATTACCTCTTCTTCAGTCCCTACACATGTCTGTTTCTCATTTACTATTTTTTTCTTTTCTGCCGACAAACCAAACGATACTACTTTAAAATTATCGATTTTTCCCTCTACGGAAAATCCTATGTACCTTCTAGAATTCTTATGTAATGGAATCCGCCAGAACGAATTCCTTAAATCTACTTTATTAAAAACAAACTTGCCATCTAACCTCATCAAAAATAATTCTGCCTTCACCTGCTCCCGATATGCTGCTGTTGCTTCTACCCCCACTAATTCTGCATGTTTTTGTACTAAAGCTTGAACCTCTACTATCCTATCCTCTGGACATATTATCGTGTTGATCTGTTTAACTTCATCATCCTCTAACTCTACTACATTAATACTAAACCCCGTGTCATCCTCTGTGACTTCATAACTGCCCTTCCATGGCACTACCCTATCTTTAATCCATACTACCTTCCTTTCCATATCTATCACCTATAATAATGAGTAATGAGTAATATATATATATATATATATATATATATATATATATATATATATATTTATATGCCCTCTCCTGCATATATATATATATATATATATATATTGCTGTGATATGCTCCTTTGAATGCGGGAACTGGGTCCTTTCAACAAAAAAATTCTAGTCCCACAGATTGGGCGTCCTCAACTGCTGTGATCCTCTTTTCGCCTCGGCTGCTCACCTAATTTTGTAAACCTCCTCATTCATAAAATTAAACAACACATTCCTACCACACACATCAACGTTAACTCTATTTACATCAATATTCAGAATACATTAAATTTTCAAATTAAATTTCAGCATAAAATTCAGTTTTAAAAAAAATTTCAAGATTAATTTTATTATCACTTTAACGTGCATCCAGAATTAAAGTCCTTGTTGGATGCCTACTAATTAATATAACAATATAAGCAGACCGGAGTCTGAGTATAAAGGGAGCATCTACCACCCCTTTACGTTAATTAACCAGGTTCGTCTAATTGAGGTCAAAGACATACCCATATTTTCATCATAATTCAGAACATCAATACTAAATACCCCTTTCTACTTAAACAAGCAAATTTCATCTTAAAATTAAAATTTTATGGTTAGTACAATTTCACTAATGTCCATTTAAAGTAAATCAATTATAAAGTTATTCAACACACACAAAAATGTCAAACAAAATAGTATAATTTACCTGAAGGTTACTGTCCTCGTAGCTTTAATGTACATCGTCCCCTTAGTTAATCACACCATTCCAACAGGATTATATTTACGGCTTCTAATTCTCAACGCTTTCAAAATTTTCTCCATCACCATTTATTTAAAGTTGTTTCTGGGCTTTTCCGGAACTCATCTGTGTATATCTGACCCTTGTTTCGTGGATCCAGACACGTATTTGAACCATTTAATTATTAACACTCCCGAAAAATAGCAAAGAAATTCATGCGTCTTTCACCAATATACGCCAAAACTGCCTTCTTTTGTGTATACATTTGTCGTTGTAAATTTTGCTAATTGGTACAGTGATACTAAATTTTATTACCTTGTATCTAAGTGCACTGAAGTACATTCATGTTAGCACGTAAATAACAAACTATTTTGAATCACTAAAATATACGAGCAAACTTTAAATTATTTTATCAAACTAAAATGCACTGTTTAACATCTTCAATCAAGTCGCGGATGTAAGAGCTTTTAACGCATCGAATAGTCAAAAGTCTAAGAGTCTAAGAGGCCGAAATTCATATTACCACCGGTATATATAGCAAAAAGCCTGTCTGTCGGTCTGTTCCCCAAAACGGGTAATTCTAAATAATTTCTCATTCTCGGTTCCCAGTCCGTCGCTCGCGCGTCTGTTTTTTAAGAATTATTTCACTCGCCCATTTAAATCTCAGAAATTCACACGGCACGCAAACATGTCCGAGAAAAACTAATTAATTTTGTACAGAAATTGTTGTTTCTACCTCTGATATTTGCATCCTATTTTCAACCAATTGTGACCCTCGTGACGTTGCTTAAATCACGCCTTTTACTATATGTGTCTTTGCTTGACGCATTTTCTCTTTCCTTTTCTAACCTGTTCGTATTGGTGCAAATTGATATTCTTTATTATCAATTATATTTTAGTCCATGTGGACTATCTGGGTTAAATAACCCCGTATCGCACATTCTCGTGAATATTAAGCCCCGGTTTCTCCAAGATTCTTTGAAACCATTTGTTATCTACACAATTTTCGCCGTACGTGATATTTAAACTACGCAGATGTTCAAAATAATATTAATTCTAAGAGCTTTTTAAATAAACCCTGTTTTGTATTTCGTGCTAAACCATCTGACCGTTTCCAATATCCTTAGAATCGACATGTTTATCTAAACAAATTAAACTGAAATTGCCTTTTAAAATACGCAGGTGTGTTCAAACATCCTACTTCTAACTAACACTTCTAGGATTTGCTTTTTATTGGGTTTTTACAAGTTTCTATAGATATTATCTGTACGTTTTGTTCAATACCAGTTACTTGAAATAGAGTTAATTAAGATAAATTTTGCACGTAATTTCCATTTGTTTAGGAATAATTACCTTACACGCAGAGCTTTTTAATACTGCTTCTTTTGATATAAAGCGTCTTCTACATGATTTAAATCTCTTATGTTTAATGAAACTAATAAATTTTTATGCTTCACGGTTTTAATAACGCGTATTATCTAATAATATTCATTATACACGGTGATTAAAATTATTTGATGTGAATATTTAATTTTCTACCCTGGTCTAAATATGAGTAATATATATATATATATATATATATATATATATATATATTTATATGCAGGAGAGGAACTAACAGCATTGGAACAGGAATCAGACAATGAAAATGATGACTTGGGATATCCTATACTGTGAGATGAGTTTGAATTAGCAATAAAGGGTCTGAAAAATGGTAAGGCGCCGGATACAGATAAGGTGCAAGCAGAAACTCTAAAAGCCGCTGGACAAGCAGTAATAGAACGTCTCCAACTTGTAAACAATATGTATGAGACAGGCAAAATATCTAAAGATTTCAAACGTAACATCATAGTAACTATACCAAAAAAGAAAGGTGCGGATAGATGTGAAAATTTTCGAACATTTATTCTGACAGCACACGTGTCAAAAATGTTAACTAGAATTGTACATAAACGAAGCAAGCTGAAGACATACTAGGAGAAAATCAATTTGGGTTTAGGCGAAACAGGGGAACACGGGAGGCTATTTTAGCTCTGAGGGTGATAATGAAGAAAACAATAGAAAAGGGACAAAGCGTGTATATAGAGTTTGTAGATCTGGAAAAAGCATTGGACAATGTAAAATGGAAAAAAATGTTCCATATACTCAAAAAGATCGGAATGGATTTTAGGGATAGACAGATAGCACATAGCTTATACAAAGAGCAAACAGCTGTATTAAAATAAGAACAGAAACATAGAGAAGTAAATATTAGGAAATTAGTGATACTGGGATGAGCCTTATCTCCATTAATTTTTAACTTGTACATAGAAGTGGCAATGAATACTGTCAAATGCATGAAGACATTTGGAATTACTATGCAGGGACAAAAGATTCATATGCTTAAATTTGCAGATAATATAGCGATAATAGCATCTAGCAAAGAAGAGTTAGAAGCTGCTTTTTATGAAATGGAAACAGTTCTAACAGAGAGATACGGTATGAAAATTATCAAAAATATAACTGAAATTCTAGTATGCAAAGGAGGGGAAGTAAACCAAAAACCAGAATACAAATTTGTAACGAAAACTTACAAGAGGTTAAGGATTTCTATTACCTAGAAAGCCAAACAACGCAAGTTGAGAACAATGCAAAAGATATAAAACAAAGATTAGCACAAGGTCGTGCTACATTTAACAAGAAAAAGCAACTACTGTGTTCACAGACAACAAACATAGAAATAAGGAAAAGATTGATAAAAACATATGTATGTAGCACAGCACTGGGCTGTGAAGCCTAGACAGTAGGAGAAACGGACAAGAAAAAGATAGAAGCCTTTGAAATGTGGTGCTACAGACGTATGATGAAGATATCATGGCAGACCAAGTTAAGAACACAGAGGCACTAGAAATGGTAGGGAAAAAGGAATATGTAGAAAATAGTGAAAAATAGGAGAGATATGATGATTGGTCACATACTAAGACGTGAGAGAATAGTGCGGAATATATTAGAAGCAGAGATAGGAAAAAAGAAAAGTAGAGGTAGACATAGGTAGACTGCAGATAGTGAAAGATGTAGGATGTGGCAATTTCAGAGAAATATGTAGGCTAGCTCACAATAAAAATACATGGAGGTACGCATCCAACCAGTTCCAAGATGGAAAAACTAATGATGAAAAAAATTAATCTACTTAAGCATAATAATTATTATAAACAACTACAGGTACTGGATGTTATTTGTACGTATGTGTTCACGGGAAATTATTAGTTTGACAAATGTCTAAATGTTGGGTTATCCTTGGCAGCCACAAGCTGCTTAACCCCCTTCACATACCCTACATACATTTGGTATTCCAATGCTCCACCCGAAGGTACTATATTGGCCAGGAAGCGAGTTTTTTTACCTGAAAAATTTGGAATTTTGCCGAACCCTTGCTGTTCCAAGCAAGGTAGGGATCTTCAACGGGCATGACAACACTCACACACGGACCTCCATTTTACCTTTCATCCGAACGAGGGCGTATTTTTATGAAAAATGCTCGCGTAACATTTTCAAGCGGACCGTGTTGGGATTTGAACCCGGGACCTTGGGCGTAGTAGTCACACGCATACCAACTACGCCACAAAGCTGCCTCCCCTTCACGTACCACTGAATATCAAGGAAATAGGGTATATAACTGTAATACAATAGAAGGTGGCCGAACTGCATCTAACAAGAAAGAACAGCGAATATTTTCAAAGACAACAAACATAGAGACAAGAAGAAAATTGTCCAAAGCATATGTGTGGAGTACAGCACAGCACGTCTATGAAATAGGGGCAGTAGGAAAAGCAGACAGAAAGAGATAGAAGCCTTCTGGAATGTTGTGCTTCAGGTGTAATAGCATGGACAGACAAGATTAATAAAAAAAATGGGTTAGAGAAATACTAGAGGAATAAAGATATCCGTAGAAAACAAAAAAAATTGGACAGGATGCGTTCAAATGCATTTTAGACCTAGATCAGATAGTGATAGATGCATTCTGTGCAAATTTCAGGGAAATGTGTAGGTTAGTTCGGAATAGGAAACAATGAGAGAACGCGTCTAACCAGTTCCAGGACTAAAGATCTAATGATGACGATGATTCCTTTTTAATCAATATAATCAGAACTTGTTAAAATTTTCGAGTTTTAAGTTTGTATTTAGAAGCCGAAGTCCTGAAAACAATTTCAAAGTTATTATCCTTTGTTTTTCTTTCAACAGAAAAATTGATTAATTTTGCTTTAAACTAATCCGAAATTTACAAAAGACCAGCGAGTTGCAAATCATAAAATAATTATTTTCTATATATTTTTAACATAACTTCTTGTAGCAAAACATAAGAAACTATTGCGGAAACTGCCCCCTAAAGCAATCTACAATTTGTAAATGCTGTAGATCTTGGAGAAACTAGTCTCTTTTAAAATTCGATAAACAAAAATTGTTTTTTTCATTAAATAAGAAATCACAAGCACTGGCCTGGTAGCTACCACTAAATTACCAGACTCCATTTTTCTCTAAGCTGCGTATCAAGTACTCTTTCTCTTTCTTAGTCGCACCTTAAGTTTAGTTTGATGCAGTTCTCTACTCTTTTCTATCGTCAGCTAAATCTTTCAATATGCTGTATAACTACCTTAAACGATGTCTTTTCTAATTTGGTCTAAATACTTAAGTTTTTCCTTCTTCAAATTGTATCTTCTGCCCTGCCCTGTATTGTTGTCCTAACTAATATTTCACACTTTAAAGCACGACCAATTATCGTCTTGCTCTAATTACACTAATAATGCTACTGTTTTACTGAACTATCTCTAAGACCCTATTCTACTAACTTTCTGTCCAACTTTTGTTAAAAATTCTTCTATAGCACCTCATATTAAAGACTTATAACTTTTAACTTCTTACTTGACTAATGCATTTGTTTCGCACAAGTCTAGTGTCCCAATATCGGTTTGGAATATTCTTTGCTAATGTCTAAACGGATCCCGCGTTCCCGCATCATGCTTTACCCCTCTATGGCCCTTTCTTGGATTATGCCACTTTTACACCCTTTTTACTTTGTCTTAGTACTTACTCTAATTTTTGTGACCTTAGATTTCTGACACGCTACTACCGCTATCTTGCTTATAATTTATTATATTTATGTTAGTGTTGTTAGTTTTTGTTCCTAAATTTACATCTAATACGCTTTCAGTTTTATTTATTTTTATTGATAGCTTTTTATCAGTTTTTACTAATGTTACTATTTCATCAGCATACCTCAGCATTTGAGTATTTTTTCTTTGAATAAATATCCCTATCTTTTCTACTTCTTTTATTTTATTTATTCTTTGCTCTATAAGCTCTACGTTTAAGCCCTCTTTCTTGTCTTATTCGATTTTTTAATACTAATCTTAATGTTATGATTATTTCCAACATACCACTTAATAGTTCTTCTGCTAACCTCTGCTGTATTTTATCTCAGCCTGTTATATATTATTTAGTTAATATTTTTAAATAATTGTTCAAGACACTTCGATTCTAATTTTTTTTATGTATTTGATTCTGACTTCTTTGGAATCAGAGCTAATCTACTCTTTGCAAAGTCCAAAAGTAGCTTTCTTACTTTATGACCCTCTTTGTCAGCCTATGTAATATGTAAAATACAAAGTATTAAAATTTAACTTTTCTAGCCTTTTTGGTAGCAAAATCGTTAATAATTTCGGAAAAGTTAAGGGTACGGGTAATGCTGTTTTCGATGGAAATCACAGATAGATTAACTAATCTATCTTGCAACATCGTGGAGCGCAAATATGTTTTAATCAATTTTAATTTTGAGAAGCCTCGCTCTCCACAGGCCACTGTCACAGGAGTAGAAAGAAAAATCCGTAATGCTATGTATACATTGGGCATAATATTCACGAACCTGTTCGCGCACACGCAACGCAAAACTCTCAGAGCCGTTCCGCCATTTCCTGCTCACTCGGATACAGGAAATATTTCTGTCAAAGTTTTAGTTCGGTTAAGAGACTGATTCCGTCAATATCACTTTGCACCCCATCAGAAAGCAGATGCTCCAGTTCTTTGCACCGTCGGAGTAAATCGGCATCACACATATCTTTTACTGCTGCCATGTCGTTCAAAAAGCCAAACATTGCAAAAAAGTTGTATAATTGGTCGAATCTCTGCCGTATCGACATACAAGCTTGATCCATTAGTGCAACAAAAACTCGGCTCATAGTTTTTCTTTAGGATCTTGTAATGTTTCATCTGTTGCCTCGTACGAAAATTGTAACTTCTTCTTCCTCTTTCGAATTGATGAGACAGGTTGGAAAACAGCTTCTTCTTTAGTCATTTCCAGATCATCAATTGCCCGCTCCTTCTCTGTTATACTGGCAGATTTAAATCCATTTTCTTTGTACTTCACAAGGAATTCTTCAGTTTTTTTCAAAATTGATACAGCTACATCCATTTGAATATTTTTTGCTGATCGACTTGCTGATTACATTAATCTACACCAGAACGTCATACCAAATTATCAGCATAACTATAAACTTCAGATTCTTAACCTGTTTTTTTAGAGAAATTGCTTCGGCTGCACATTTTGGGTCAGCCGTCTCTTCCTGCAGATTCATTAATGCATCATATATTTCGCAAACTTGATACCGAATTGTCTTTACGCAGTTGACACGACATTCCCAGCGTGTTTCTACTAATGGTTTTACTGTCAAAATACTTATATATATTTTTCAAAATGTCCCATCTATTTGTAGAACCAGCAAAAAGAACGTAAATTTGTTGAATGATTCCGAAAAACGTCTTTCCTTCACGAGACGGATTTGTTAAATGAAAATCAATAACTATTTTTACCGCGTTACATTCGGGCCAATACGGTAATAATAATAATCTGGTAATGTTTGGCGACCCTCTATATTTGGCAGCCCCAGGCGGTCGCCTTACTTGCCTACCCATAAAGCCGGCTCTGCTTACCCAAATCTTCCATATTGTCTACCTAGTCCACCAACCTGTTAAGTATCTTGCTAATAATGCTATACTTGCTTCTTCATCTATTACTCTATACCTGTTCCTAGCTGTCTTGCAACTGCTCCTAATATTTTCACGAGCTGTGTCTGGTTTGACATTATTTAGTGTTGAAATTCCTTTGTAACTACTCTGCAACTTCTCCTTTCAAGCACTCCATTTTTCGAAAACTTCGAAAATTTATATTGGTTTGCAAATAAATAATCCCTAGCGAATTTTTTTATTTTTTCAACTTGATTTAATACAGCTTTGTTATACTGCAAGGAAATTTCGATACACACAGAAAAAAATTATCATATTTATTCGTGTTGTGTACGATAAAATAAGGATCGGCATTAGCACTGTATGTAATGTATCTTTATTTTTAGCTCGCAGCCCATTGGTTGGTCACCTGAGTGCCACTCTTGAAGGATTGACAACTATTCGAGCACGTCGATCACAGAAAATTTTATTGGAAGAGTTTGATAAATGTCAAGATGTATATAATTCCGTATCGTACATGATTTTGGCAACTACACGAACCTTTATTTTTTATTCAGAATCTCTATCTGCCTTATTTATGACAGCTGTGACACTCACGTTCATTTTTCATAGTCCAGGTAATAAGTAAGCGATGCTTATTAAAATCACTTATTGAGATTTTTAGACACCCTATCTGGACAAGTAGGACTTGCAATTTCGCAGACATTTTCTCTTACAGGAATTCTACAATTTGCAGTACGCCAATGGGTGGAAATAGAGGCACAGATGACATCAACTGAAAGAGTTCTAGAGTATACAAGTGTGGAATCTGAAAATAAGCTTGGAAAACAGTTAGCTAATTGGCCTACATCCGGTAAAATTGTCTATGAAAACATTAACTTAAAGTATTTACCCACGTCTGAGTTGGTTTTAAAAAATGTTAGTTTCGTAATTGAGGCAAAGGAAAAGGTAGGAATTGTTGGCAGAACAGGAGCAGGAAAAACTTCAATACTATCATCGTTGTTCCGTTTATATGACTACAAAGGACGTATTCTCATTGACAGCATTGATATTAGAAACTTAGAAGTAGAACTCGTACGCTCCAAAATATCGATAATAGCACAGGAGCCAATTTTATTCTCAGGCACGGTTAGAAGTAATCTTGACCCAAATGGAGAACATTCTGATACAGCATTATGGTCGGCACTAGAAGAAGTGGGAATAAGACCGCTAATAGATGATTTAACTTCAAATATATCAGAAGGGGGATCACATTTTAGTACAGGACAACGGCAGTTATTTTGTTTGGCAAGGGCTATTTTGAGTAGAAATGCTATCGTAGTGCTCGACGAAGCCACTGCCAATGTTGATCCTCAAACGGATAGTTTAATTCATAAAACTATCCGTAGAAAGTTTAATGATTGTACAGTAATAACTATTGCTCATCGTCTTAATACCATTTTAGATTACAATAAAGTTTTGGTTATGGATTCAGGAGCCGTAGTTGAATTTGATGCACCAGGTTTACTGTTGAAAAACAAAAATGGTGCTCTATACAATATGGCTATGGAAGCTGGATTGTTGTAATAGAATACCAGACGATAAAAATACATCTTACAACTTTCTAGTGATTACGAGAGTGTTTAAAATATTTTGTTTTCTAATTCACTGTATGATTTCAGCTGATGCTTCAAGAAAAAATTAATGTCTTTGATGTTGTTTCACAGCTAATTGTGACGGACTATGAATTTTTGTTATATAAATAAAGCCTACAAGTTAAATACAAATGGTATTTGATTTTACTACAAATCACTTAAATGATCTATAGAAATAATATATAATAGAAGATATTTCGTTTAAACGGCAAAGAGTAATTGATTCATTTTTAAAATGAGATATTGCAATATATTTCTATCATATATAATTTTAGAAGTAGTCAAAGCTTATAGAAGCATGAAATAAATTACTTCTAATCAGGATTGCAGTCCAAACCGTTTATTAAATTATATACGGCACCTTTACCGATTTTCGGCATGCTTTTGTTCTATTCTCGTTACTAGTTCAATTTGAAACGCTATTTTCTACTAGGATTATAAATAAATATGTATATATATATATATATATATATATATATATATATATATATATATATATATATTGCTATGTTCTCCCTCAATTATTCGTGCCCCATCGTTTGGGCGACATATAAATATTGCTATGTATTAACTGGATTTATCGATCTCCGACGTTGGGCTGTCATATGAATATGCTATGAACTCCCTCCAGGAACTTAACTGGATTTTATCTTGTAAAGGCCTTGTATCGACCAATAACAAAACTTGATGTGATACCGCCTTACTCGTTATCAATGGCGTATTCAACTTATAGCTCCTCCTTTATTGTTTAAATTATCAAATCACACTCCCATTAACTTTATCTTTTGACCTCGACTAGCGTTTATTTAGAATTATAAAATGAAGTTAATTCAATTCCATATAATGAAAACAAATATTATATACAGCTTTTGAAAATTATTAAAATACACTTTTCAATTAATTAATGTTGTAAATCTCATTTATCAAAAATCATATACTATTCAATCGATCTAAAGTCACCAAAAAACCTATTGTTTTTATAAAAAGAAGTGTGGAATGTTCGAAACCCCTTTATCATATGACGCACTGGACCCTCTGACCCTCTGGACTACCATTATTAAACTTAGACTTATGCACCCCAAATTATTGTCGTCTCATTTAGACTTGTTACCTCTTCTCACCAGACTTAGAATTACATTTATTCTCCACGTACTCGAACTTGTAATTTTTATTATCACACTTAGACTATTATTCTCCACGGACTCAGACTTGGAATTCTTATCGTTTATTCTCCCCGACTTGAAATCGTAGTTTATGCTTCCCGGACTCGAAGCCCTATTATTATTATGTTTTAGTTTAAATAAATTCCCCAAAATCTACTTACGTTTAATCGGCAATCATAATTTTCATCTTCGTCGCACTTAAACCTTAATTTCACTTTAAAATTATTTTTACGTGTTGCACTAATGTTGAAAGTGGCGCACCTCGGCCTTTGTTGAGTTGAAAACTAAATTCGGTATCACTGTCCCTGTTAATATATGATTGATCTCCTACTCCGTCAGTGGGTGCCGTCTACAAGCTCGTGGTTAATTTTAACCAATCAAGTCTTTGCATTTAAAGTAGTTTCTGATGTAACTTTCTCTGCCTTCAAGTAATTGTGGCTTGCTCGTATCTGCCTTGTTATCAGACATGCGGTGTTTTGACGAATCTAATCGCTTTTCCATGTTGTACACAAACAACTGATGCAATTCGACTTTTAATTTTCTTATATGCTTGTTATTTACGCAATTTTTAATCACCTTTCTTTATCAAAATAGTTAACTATTTGTACGCATTTACACTATGCTTCTTGAGCTCTATTTCTTATCTCCGTGTTATCATAACTAACTGGAATTCTTTTGAATGCCTGTTTAATTACACTTTATTATGTTTACTTATAAATACGCGTGTTTCTAATGAAAATATCGTCATTTGCCTTACCTAAATTAACTAAAACTTTATCTACAGGGTATTAAATATTTACTATTTACCTAATGCATGCATTCCTTATTTCTACGCTAACTATGCGTCTTATTCTCCTTAGATGTGTCTATTTGCGTCTCTTAAAACTACTTATACTTTATATACAGGGTGTTGACTGCTTACTATTTACAAACTATCTCCATTTCTCAATTTTTTATTAAATAAATGCAGTTTTCTGCTTCCTATTATGATTTCTAATTCCTGCACGACCCTTGCTATAAAATACACCCTTAAACAACCCCTTATCGTAGCAATATATATTGTGATATATGATATTTGAACCTTGAAGTATCACTGAAGTACCACTCAGATATAGACTTCTAGTTCGTAAAATGATTGATGAAGGAGATGATGAGGGCAATTACTTGTTAGAGATATGTAAAATGATATTTCGAAATTGGAGTTTTAAGATTTCAAATTGGGTGTTGGTGATTTCGTAAAGTAAATTTGAAAAGTATGTTGCAATGAAGTGAACTGCTGTTGCTTGTATATCATAAAATTTTGTTTCAATATTTAAAAGGAAACTTCACTGCCATGTGAATATGTATGTAAAGCTAAGATTTGAAATCACTTAGTACGTTTTCATTAGATTTAGGTTAGGTATAAGATGTTAAACTTTCACTTTTATTTGAATATGTACGTAAAGCCTAAAAAAATTAAAGTCAATTAGCATGTTTTTATTAGATTTAAGTTAGTTGTAAGATATAGAAATTTTATTTACTTTTCAGTATATAGTTGTAAGTCCATTATATCGTTGAATTTCACTTCTTGCAACTTTGTAGACATCCAACTCATCTAAAAAGAAATTATTTAGCACATGTTGTTAGGATTAAAATATTAAAACATCAATCAAAATTTATAAATTTACGGCCAATGACATTTGTGTAATAGTTTACTCCAAATTAGAATTTGACAAAAGCAATAAGATCTGATAATAAAAAGATGGAGCATAGAATGTTAGTTGGGGGAGAATTGTAAAGAGTAGGCTGTTTTAATGTTATGAGAGGGATCTCCAAGGAGATAAAATATATAAGAAGCAAACTGAATTTGAAAAAGAAAAGACTGTGAAAAAAAGAGCTTTACAAAATATAGAACTAAAAGTATAATCTTTTTTGTAACATTTTACGAATTGTATACCTTTTATTATTATTGTAATCTCCAACATAAAATTCAACGTATGTTAAAAATGTATCTGTGATATTCAAAGTTTAAAGGAACTGTTGATATTAACAAGTGATAAATTCAAGAGTCCTTGTCATTGTCTTACTATTGACCCTTTTTTTTCTGGGAGTTTTTTGTGAAGACAGACGAGTTTCGAAGTGGTGCTATCAAAAACGCTGGGATTGCTGAACCTTCGGTGTCAAGCACGGTGTTAATTTCACGGAGCTAAGATTCCTGATAAGACCAACGGCGATAAGTGTATCTAAAGATTTTTTTGGCGTACCCTAAATCCTAAAATAAAAAGCGTAAATTCTGTATTTTAAAATTTTAAAACGTACTTATCTTCAGGTATTAAGAACCCGCACCTGTTCGAGTCGTAGCTGTAAGCAGTGGAGCTTTATTGTTCAGCAGCAAGACGTTTCATTGGAATTCAGGTATTAGTTTATCAGTGTCATATTTTGAACACTTAACCCGTTATACTCGATTGAAATCTTAATTTATTAACTAATATAAACTGTTTTACTGTGCGTATTTTTCAAGTTGACTGGGCTGAACCTCGAGCACCACCATTGGGTTGTCATAAATTCTGCTAATCTTACCTTGGCTGCTCAGCTCCTACACTATAAATCTTATGATTTACATAAGAAGCTTACCTGCACTACTGAAAATCAAAACTTCACCTAACTGCAACTCTGCTGCAATTTGAAAACTACTTCCCTACAATAATATAAAAAAACGCAACTACCAACATTTATCACATTCTATTTACACAAAAAACAATTACTGCTTCCAAAACCTTTTCAATTATAACGGTTCACATACACAAAAATTACATATCCTTGATTGGGAAACAATTCATTTTCAAAAATATTGTTAGATCAAAATTTTCTCATTATATAAATACCCTATTTAAAGTAAGTGGACTACCTTGTACCTGACTTTAACCCCTGTCTTAATATGAACTTACAGTAAAACTCTTTTAACCATGTGTGCATAATTATAGTACTGCAACAAAAAATCTTCTTTACTTTGTACATACACAGCCTTAATATCATTATTTTATATATCCCTTTCTACATAAACATATTTTCATTTAATTAAAAAGTTCAATAAATTCTTAAGTAGACTTCATAAGAATCCACAAACTGTCAAAACACATCAAATAAACACAATAACAATGTTTTTATAAAAATTAGTTATCTGGAAACTATCACGCCGTATGCATCTGCAATCCAGCCCTCGATGATGTTGCCCACCACAATGATTATAAGTTATGAAATCGCTCCCAAGTTGAGTCACGCCATTCCTGTCAGCATGCAGCGATCATAATCTCTCCAACTAACCATTGATAGTGAATCCAAACTTCTTAAATTCTTCTACTGTTCCATATACCATCCGCAAATCACTACTCGATGCATTCATAATCGCTAATCCATCTTAGGAGGCCTAGCAAGCCCAACAACCAAAGTAACAGCTGTCTGTACTTATATGACTCTGATAAGCTTTGCTTTTATCTCAAAACGTACTTCATGATTTTCAAAACAACAAGTACTACTGCACACCAACTTGTGTGTATTTATAAATAACAACTTTTTAAAAGCACTCAATAATATTGACTACTACTGGTATTAGCGTCGATGACGAGCGAAGAAAAGAAGAGAGCCTCTCACCACCTCCTAGGTGTTTATATAGTCCCAAAAGTGCCCCTCTGTTGTTTAATTTTCTCACAATTTTACCCCACATAAACAACCTCTCGGTAACCTCCTAACCGTTGCTACACTTCTCAAACACAAAATTCTAAAAATCCCCAGTTGGCCTTCCATATTTCTTTGTAATTTTGTTCACAAACATCAACGGTCTTTTAAAATCCCGGAGTTTAAACACTCGCACACAACAAATTACCGCGAAAATAAAATTTAGCTTTTCAACGGCTGTTCTGCTTCCCCGAAAACTAGCCTCAACTGACATCAGTTATTAATAGATTCACACCCAACATACAAGACGAACTTAACCTCATCTCCCTTTTTCTCACATGCAAACATTTTCCCTCTCAAGCTTTGTTTACGAATCCCACTCACATATGTACCCTCTCTTAATCTAAGACTGTTGCGCGTCTCCCTTCTACCTGTGACGCCTTTCTCAATTTCTCCCTCCATTGAAATCGATATTTTATACAAATACCTTCCAACTCACTCTTGCTTATAGCACCGAATCTATCCTTGTTCCCTTGTTACTTACCGACACCTGACATTTGCATCTCCCTTGTTTCTGTGCTAAAACCTATTTGTCCTTGTTTTCATATCGATCCCTGCCTTCTTTAACGTCCACTTGCATTCGTAGAAAATATTGATTTTTTTATGCGGTTGTTGACAACGCGTCCATCCTTGAAATAATTGTTATCCAAAACGTGCCTATTGTAACCGTCAAATTTTCGTTTATGGAAAACACTTTCATACTCAGAAACTCTGCTATCTTATGCTACATTGTCTCCTATAATATTTACATATGCTAAACGATATTAAATAAATGTTTCTACTTCACTAAAATTATGCCCGTAAAATGATTGATCTTACGCTAAAGTAAAATGAAAAACTTTTAAACTATTATACGCTGAGTATACTATAATTAAAGCTGCATTTTCATACTGTACACTAATGAATTGATCTTTATGATAAATACGTAACATTAATTGTTTCTGCTCCTTATATATTATGAAATTTCCTTGCAAATAAGTGCAAAGCTGAAACTGAAATACAATTAACTCTAAAATTCCTACTGCAAATTAATTAAACATTACCCTAGATTTCTAAGACACTTATCTAACTTTTTACTAAGTATAATTTACACATTTAACTTTTTAATAGTATTTACACACGCTAGTCTACTATAAATTGTCCAATGACCTATCTAACTAATTCTAATACAAATTACATAGTAACGTATACATATATACAGGGTGAGTTTTTAGTGTGGCAACGGTCGATAACTCCGTTATTATAAAATACGTAAACCAAATTTGGAGGCATATTAGGCACGCCTAAAGTGCACATTTTAAAAATATTGGGAAGTATACAAGGTGTTTCATAATTTCAGGGCATATTAAACTTATATTTTTTTAAATGGAACACCCTATATATTATTACATTTTTGAAAAGCCCATAATAAGAGCTTTAATTTGATATAAAATTATATCTGTCTATTCCTTTTAGTTTTTGAGATATTCAATTGTTTTTAGAAAAAATGACCCTGATTAGATACATTGTCACTGCACTAATACACAACTTATGATATCAAATTAAAGCTCTTATTATAGGTTTTAAAAATGTAATGATATATAGGGTGTTCCATTTAAAAAAATATAAGTTTAATATGCTCTAGAATCATGAAACACCCTGTATGCTTCAAAATATTTTTAAAATGTGCACCTTAGGCATGCCTAATATGCCTCCAAATTTGGTTTACGTATATTTTATAATAACGGAGTTATCGACCGTTGCCACACTAAAAACTCACCCTGTATATATGGGTGGTTTAGGGGTAGGCTAAGTCACAGAGGTCGTAGAATAAATAAAAGCAACTTCCAGTTAACAACAGCACATAACTCCAGATATTATAAGAGTAAATAGGTCACTATACATATTGTTAGTTGAGAGCACACTGAATATAAAAATACATGAGATTAAATGCATAAGAATATAGAAATATCCAAGAGTAGTTTACAAGTTAAGATAAGATTTGAAAACGCAACAAAATGCATCAAAATTAAATCAACGGGAAACCTATATGAATTGACTTTATAAATATTTAACAAGTGCGTTAAAAATATCATCGTGCACGCAATCTAAATTAGGCATTATTAGAAAATCGTACGTGACATGAAGAATCACATTTGTTCAAAAATCCAATATTAACTAGCAAATAAACAAGCGCCAGATTATTTCGGTTTAGATTACAATAAATAACAAACACTGAATACGTGATTTAATAAAAGGAAACTGTTGGGATTTCTCAATTAATACTTTGACATGTGAGTGTAATACGTGACAAGTCAGGCATCCATCCGAATATTTGAACTAAATAATTGGTGAAAATCCCGAAGTACACAAAGATAAAAAAAAAGAGTCGTCCCAACACGTGAATGAACGAATGAAAAGCAAGTAGAGGTACGGCTTTAAATACTACAAGAATGAAGCGACGAGTTTAGTATACATTTTAAACTAGGCTACAACTATGTTCTGAAGTGCTAAATTATTTTACGTAACCAATGAAACGAAAATTAAAGTAAAATTATTTTGAAAAGTGTACGAATTGTGCAACGAATAAACCGATCTATTATAGACGTAAGTAAATAACGACTTAATTAAAAATACATTTCTAACATTAATAAAACAGGGCTTCTATTACTGACTTTTAATACCGACATGAAAATATTCTATTACTGACTTTTATTACTGACATGGAGAATGTTCTATTACTGTCTTTGAATACCGACATGAAAATATTTTATTACTGATATTTGAATTGGATATTAAACTATTTTAATACAGACATGAAAATATTCTATTATTGATATTTAAATTGGATCTTAATAATGGTAGTTTAAATTGGATTAATTTATTACTGGTATCTTGATATTGACTTTAACACTGAAATTTAAATGGAATTTTAATTTATTGAATTGGATTCTAATAACGATTTGGATTGTATTTTGGTTTTGAAGTCGACTTCCAAATTTGACTCTCATTATTCAGACTTGGCACGAAAACTCTTGGGGGATGCAGATTACATAGCAGAATCATTCCAGGTTAGCGATCTTGATATAATTTATTATTGAAAACTGTTTTAATTCAATCTTTATCATTTCGTATCTGTAAGAGTCAACAAAACATAGTAGGTTCATTGATCAAATTTATGACAAAGGTAATAGGCATCTTGCAACATTTCAAAGGTCCCTAAATATAAGCAAAAAGGGCAGTTTTGCTGGTTTCAATTTCATAAATCTGGTGTATGTAAATATGCTGAAAAGGGGAAGATTTTAAAGTTGTAAATATTTAATCATTAAATTGTGTATTATAGAATTGCTTTATTTAATTAAATCAGCTAGTTGAGGCAAAAACCATAACTTAACATTTCACATCATAGGTGTTTCATTCTTAAGGGTAAATTTTATAACAAAATTTCAGAATTACCCAAAATCTTGGGACGAAAAACACAGCATTTTATTACGCCAAAAATCGTGGGGCTAAATATTAATATAATATCAAAGGGGCTAATAGAAATATCACAGCATTTTATGACATGCCCAATTGTGGGGCCTAATATAATAAGAATATCACAGCAATATATATATATATATATATATATATATATATATATATATATATATATATATATATATTGCTGTGAAACCTCTTGAATTAACTGGTCCGTTAACTTTCTTCTGTTATTCGCCTCTTGTCTCTTTCCGCCTCGGCTGCTCACCTAATTAAAACTTTCATCCTCATTCATAAAAAAAAACAAATACATTCCTACCACAAACATCAACGTTAACTCTATTTACATTAATATTTATAATACATTAAAATTTCAAAATTAAATTTCAGCATAAATCTCAGTATCATAAAATTTCAAAATCAAATTTGTCATCATTTTAAATTTGCATCCAGAATTAAAGTCCTTGTAGGATGCCTACTAATTAATTTAACAATATTAGCAGACCTGAGTCTGAATAAAAGAGAGCATCTTCCACCCCTTTACGTTAATTAACCAGTTCGTCTAATTGAGCTCAAAGACATCCCAAATTTTCATCATAATCAAGAACAAAAATACTAAATACTCCTTTCTACCTAAACAAGAAAATTTCACCTTAAAATTAAAATTTTGTTGTTTGTACAAATTCACTATTGTCCATTTTAAGTAAACCAATTATAAAGTTATTCAACAAACACCAAAACATCAAAAATGGAACAACAAAGCATAAGTTACCTGAAGGTTACTGCACGAGTGGCTTCAATGTACATCGTCCTTGTTAATTTCACCATTCCAACTGGGTTATGTTTACGGCTTCTAATTCTGAACGCTTATAAAATTTTCTACACCACCATTCATCTAAAATTGTTTCAGAGCTTTTCAGGAACTCATTTAAGTATATCCAAATCTTGTGTTGTGGATCCAATCACGATTACGAATAACATTTGATTATTAACACCCCCGAAAAATAGCAAAGAAATTCATACTTCGTTCGCGCTATACGCCAAAACTGCCTACTTTTGTTTATTCATTGCTCGTTACAAATTTGAATAATTGGTACAGTAAAACTTGCAAATATTACTAGATTTTATTACCTTGTATCGTAGCACGTAAAGAGCAAACTGTTTTTGAAGTATTTAATAATCACTAAAATATACGAGCAAACTGTTTAAAATATTGAATCATCAAAATCTACGCGAGCTTTTTAAAACATCGAATAATCAAATCTAAGAGAGCTAAACTGTTTAACGCATTGAATCAAATCGAAAATCTAAGAGAGAGAAGCTCATATCCACCTGGGTATATATAGTGGTTAGCCTGTCTGTCGGTCTTGTCCCCAAAACGGCCAGTTTCTAGAATTTCGTGTACTATGTTCCCATCTCGCCCGCCTGTGCGTCGGTTCTTATTAAATTTGCACTCGCGCCAGTTAAATCTCAGAAATTTCGACACGGCTCGCAACGTCTGGAAATAACTAATTAATTTTTATACAGAAATGTTATTTTTACCTCTCAAGTTTGCCTTTTACTTTCAACCAATCGCAACCCAGTGACGTTGCTCCACCACGCCTTTTACTATATGTGTCTCGGTCTTGCGCATATTATCTGTCTCTATCTACCCTGTTCTTATTGGTGCAAATTGATATTCTTTATTATCGATTATTTCAGTCCATGTGGACTGTGAAATAACCCACCTTATTAGCATTTCCCGTAACTATTAAGCTACGGTTTCTCCAAGATTCTCTGTAACCATTTGTTATCTGCCAAATTTACGCAGAATGAGCCTTTTAAAAATACGCAGGTGTTCAAACATACTATTAATTCTCAGAGCTTTATTTCATGGTATTTTAATCTTGGATTTTCACAGGCTTTTATGCTTATTATTAATAATGGTTCAACTAACTCCAACTAAAATTGACTTCTACCCTTTCATTTTTAGCGAATACAAATTAAATATTAATTATTATGTGTACACTTTGTTTAATACCCGTTACCCAAACTTGAATCAATTAATATAAATTTTGCACGTAATTTCCATTTGTTTCTTTACTCGGAATAATTAAATTACACGTTGAGTCATTTTAATACTGCTTCATTTTATATAAAGCGTCTTGTAAATAATTTAAATCTCTTATTTTTAATGAAACGAATGAATTTTTATTCTCCACGGTTTTTTAATAAAGCGTATCATCTAATAAAATTCCTTATACACGGTGATTAAAATTATTTGATGTAATTCATTAATTTTCTACCCTGGTCTAAATATGAGTAATATATATATATATATATATATATATATATATATATATATATGCTATGTTAATAAAGTTATTTAGGGGTAGTTAAGACCAATAGTACAGTACACTTCATATAAAACACAGGAGGACTCAGAAAACGAGACAGTTTTCTGAAGAAAACAAGAAATACGATGATTAAGCTAAAAAGTAAATGACAACGTCCTGTATATAAACCATAATCATAATTAATTTAGGGAATGAAAAATATTTGGAAGATTTATTTGAATAAACAAATTCGCAAGTCGTAAAACAACATAAACGCAAGCTGAAACGTGACACGCTTGGATAACGCATCATTATTACGCCAAGAATCCCAATTAAAACAAGCAGGTTTAATAATGCGTAAGATAGCAAACGCATATAATTTAATGCATAAATTGTATTAAGTCTACGTGACTAGAAAGCTAAAATCAACACCTGATATATTGGAAATGAATAAGGCATGGTGGATAAAATCAAAGTTCACCAAATTTATTTGAACAAACAATGGTCTATTTATATAGAAGTATGAAAATCTAATGGAATCAATGCTATTAGCTCGAAATAGAACGTGACAAAAGCAACGCGTTGATTTTAACATACAATAAAATACCATGGAATACCCAAAAACTTGGTATAAAAGTATCATGCATAACAACGAACTCTGCGCTTGTCAATAGATAGACGATGCATTTAAATACGACCGGATTTGTAATGATCGTTACGCCATTCCTCTACTAAGAAGTTTATCAAAGCTTCTTTAAAACAAATATTTTCTAATTCAGCTGCGAAATTAGAAGGTCGAATCTGTGATGGTCCATCTATTGTAAACTCCTTTCCTCTACTTGTACCACTCATCAATCTCTCATAATCTTTTATCGATGGAGATATGTATGTATCAAAAATCAGAAAGATGGTATGGACTTTGTTATTTGTAATCATTTGCAGAAATTGCGTGGCTATATTTCCGAATGCAAGAGGAACGCTGACCAGCAAGTGAAACATGAAACCTCCATCAAAAATTATTATGTTTGATCATAAGGGAAGATTGCTAAAAATTTCATTTTTTAAAATATGCAATAACGCAGATTTATTCGTATTCCGTATTGTACCATCCATATAGCATAAAGGCAATAGAATTGGCGTAAGCGGATATTTCAGGATATTCTCCAGTTGAAGGGGTTTTACATGAGATATTGCTAATAAACGGCCAAATAAATCTCGTTTCATTTTAAATTGAATTGCAGTATCTTTGTAATTAATTTTTCTTTCTATTCCAGCTTTAAAATTCAAAATTTTAATCCTTGGGTAACCAGACGATGCAAGTTCGAATGATTTATGATATAAAAATACCCGAGAAGGCGAAAATGATAGTAATGGGACGCCCGGATGGTACGCTCCGGGAAGGAGAAGTATGCATGATGGAAGCTACTGAATCGGGAATGGTCAGGAGGGATTACTGATTGGAAGAACGCTGGCAAAGTTTCAAAATATGATATCAGTAAGTGTGCTAAATATTAATACGTATACGGTGACCCTGAAGAAAGACATGATTGGGGGAAGTTGCATTCCAGTATGCCATATTAAACGTTGTGCGGACGACACGAAAGATAAACCAGCCAACGGTTGCTTACAGAAATTGCTGGATATGTTGATACCTTCGTGTCAAGGATTAAACGGAGTCCAACTGGGCAAGGTAAAAGAACTGGTCGGACGATATTGAGGTGTGTTTGCACTGGATAATAGTGAGAAAGAAAGGACGAATGTTGTGCAACACAAGATAAATGCTGGAGACGCGCAACCGATAAGACAGCATCCTAGGCGGCTTCCGTTTGCAAAACGTAAGGAAGCCGAGCAAATTATCACAGATATGGAAGAACAGGGAGTGATTGAACTCTCGAATAGTCCATGGGCATCCCCGGTAGTGCTTGTCAAGACAAAGGACGGATCGACAAGGTTTTGTGTAGACTACCGGCGGCTTAACAATGTGACAAAGAAAGACATTTATCCTTTGCCCAGAATTGATGACATCTTGGATACTCTATTCGGGTCTAAATGGTTTTCGACCTTAAACTTGAAAAGCGAATACTGGCAGGTAGGCTTGGAGTCAAACGATAAAAGGAAAACTGCGTTTGCAATTGGAACTGGATTATGGCAGCCCCTGCTACTTATGAGCGTTTGATGGAGTCGGTACTGCGTGGACTGTCCTGGAAGTGTATGTACCTAGACGACGTGATAGTGTTGGGCGAGTTTTTTAAAGGACACCTTAAGAACCTAGAAGAAATATTCCAAAGATTACGCGGGGCAAAACATACATTGAGCCCCAAGAAATGTCACCTATTTGGAAAAAAGGTGAAATACCTAGGACGTGTCGTTTCGGAGACCGGAATAAAAGCTGACCTTGACAAGATAAAAACGGTACAAGAATGGCCTGCATCAGCAAATATACACCAACTAAACAGTTATCTAGGATTGTGCACATATTACCGACGTTTTATACTTGGGTTTGCGAACATTGCCAAACCGTTAACGAAATTAACCGAAGATGGAGAAGAATATTATTGGAATGACGACTGCCACAGTGCATTTGATCAACTTAAACGGCTACTAGTTACAGCACCATTTTTGAGTTATCCACGGATGGAGGGGAAATTTGTGTTGGCTACCGATGCCAGTAACACAGGTATAGGAAGCGTTCTTTCTCAAATGCCGGACGGACAAGAAAAAGTTATTGGGTATTTCAGCAAGGTCTTGTCGCGGCCAGAAAGGAACCATTGTGTAACAAGAAGGAAGCTGTTGGTCTTTGTCAAATCCGTAGAGCACTTTTATAAGTACTTATACGGCCGTAAATTCCTGTTGAGAACAGATCATGCTGCACTGAAATGGTTACTGCAGTTTCGAAATCCTGAAGGGCAAGTGGCAAGGTGGATAGAACGGCTGCAGGAATATGACTTTGACACAGAGCAACGTGTAGGAACTAGCCATCGGAATGCAGTCGCTCTGTCAAGGAGAACTTGTCGTGCCTCTGGAAATGGCCCGGTTACAAAATGGAAAGCCCCAATGAGACAGTATAACGTGGGGAATCGTTTTGAGAGGGTGGCCATTGATATAGCTGGTCCGTTTCCTGAATCAGAGAAGGAAATAAATACGTCTTGGTTGCAATGGATTATTTCACCAAATGGCCGGAGGCGTATGCTATACCAAACCAAGAAGCCGAGACGGTTGCAGATGTACTAGTGAGGAGTTGTTTTGTCGCTTTGGAGTTCCGTTGGAATTACACTCCGATCAAGGTCGGAACTTCGAATCAGCGTTATTTCAAAACGTCTGCAAGCATCTTGGTATCAGGCAGACTAGAACCACACCACTTCATCCCCAATCGGATGAAATGGTTGAAAGAATGAACAGGAAAATTTAGAAAGGTACCTAGCCAAAGTTATCTCTGAACATCAACGGGACTGGGACCAATATTTACATTTGTTCCTACTGGCGTACCGATCTTCGGTACATGACAGCACAAGCTATTCGCCCGCTAGCGTAATGCTAGGACGTGAATTGCGGCTACCATGTGATCTTCAGTTTGGATTTAAATCTGGAGAAGAGATCGCAGGTGAAGATTACGTTAGTAAGCTTCGTGAAAGATCAAATAGCATTCACGAAAACGTCTAAAAGAATATCCAGGCAGCAAGCGATCGAATGTAATCACAATATGACACTAGAGCACAAGAAGGTGGTTATCATCCTGGAGATTTAATGTGGTTGTATAATCCACAAAGAAAACGTGGGTTGTCGCCAGAATTATAAAGACAATGGGAAGGCCCGTATGAAGTGTCAACAAGAATTAATGGTGTGGTGCGCCGGATCAGAAGATCTCCCCGTGTTAAACCGAAAGTGGTGCACTTTAACCGTTTAACGTCCTACGATGGCTACAACCAGGAAGGCTCGAATAATGAGAATGGTGTTCGACGAGTTATTAATCATGAGCCAAATGTAGATTTTGAGAGTTTTATGGCGGCGTATGGTAGTTCCGCTATGGCGAGATTTGGCGTTGTTGGTGAAAAGCAGCAAGATCTGTTTAGAGCACTAGAGGAGTATTCCCTTGCACATTGCGTACTCAAGATCTGGAAATGTCAAGAGAAATAGCTGTTGTTTTCAAGAAAAAGTTTGGATGTGTGGATGAATTAGTACAACAGCAGCCAACTGTAGGAAAAGCTTTGGTTCTTCAGGATAAAAATCGTTATGTTTACTATCTGGTCACCAAAAATTCTTCATGGCAGAGACCTAGTTATGGACATCTATGGGAGGCTTTGCTGAATCTTAGAGCTCAGATGATGAAAAATGGAGTAACGAAACTAGGGGTGTCTACGCTAAGCTGTGGTCTAGATCGCTTACATTGGAGGATAGTCCAAAATATGCTAGAAGTAGTTTTCCAGGGAACCAACGTCCAGGTGCTTGTTTGTTGTTATCAACCGGTTGCCTACCAAGACCTAGAAAAAAGTGTTGACTGTTATTTCCAACGACGCGGTGGATGCACCAGATGAGATAGCTGCCGATACCGTCATCAGTCATCGAATTGGCGTCAAAATGTATTTACAGTTACGAGACGTAACGGTTTTAAAAAGGGGTCAGTGTTACGAGCTACTATTAGGCAACCCTTCAAACACACAAGCGCCGTAAGCATTGTATATTTTCCAAGGACCGAAAAATCTTCTAGCAATTACTGTATTATGAATCATTCTTTTAATTCAGGGTATAAATAAGACCGATGATGAAGTACATAGTTAGTCTATATCAGAATGTCGAATATAAATTACATCGTGTAAAGTTAAATAGTTAAGCTTTTGGAAGTCAAAGAGTAACCATTAAAATGTATTATGTGAAAGTGTATATTGTAGCGACAGCTGTACATAAATAGACAAAAGTGTAATAAATAAATAATAATAGTGTTAGTGTTGTTAATAGACCTATAGTTAAGAATTTAGTTTAAAAGATATTAGTGCTTGTAAATTCATTAGTGTGATAGTGCTTCATTGTTAATTAGACTGAAAACATCTATAAATAAGGCATATACTGTTAATTAGACTTGTGAACAGTGAGTAATAAAGACTTTTGTTATTACTTGTTTTAAATTAGTGAAACGCGGTAGTAGTAGCCCGCTACAATATATATTAAATTGAAGGATATGTAACTCGCGCTACGACCACTATCAGGTACATGGTATACACTGAACGACATTGAGCGCTCATTAAATATATTAGAATTTAAACTAACATTCGCAATGTAACATTTTATTCGGTTGTGACGTCATCCTAAAGTTAAAAAGCGAATGGACTATACCACTTACCTTTTTCCGTTTTATTTATTATTTTTATTTTATTGACAATCCTCAATTATGCCAAATAAAATTAAGTATAAAAGATTTGTTCATAAATTAATAAATGCGCGATTCTGTTGACAATAGTAATTAATTAATAATAAATGTCTTCTTTCTATCATGATCCTACCAATCAAATAATCTGAAATTTAAATAGACGTTGACAAAAGCAATTATATATTTCATATTAGAAAAAAAACGTATCTCTTTTTACAAAAACCACTAACACTGTTTTAAGAAAAATGCATAAATCCACGGATTCATGAAAATTAGCGTTAAATTGATTCAGATAACCTACAAATTTCATATGTAATTATATAAAATACATTAAAATCACTCACCTGCTACTTTGTTAGTGTAAAAGAAATAGTGCTTTCGTCCACAATAATTGTCACGTTATTGGATACCGTAGGTCTTTACATTTTACATAGATCAAGATTTATGATATAAGGACAGTACAGTATTATAAACTACATGTATAAATTGCTCGAGATTTAAGCGATTTTCACAAATGCAAGAAACCCAACTTCAAATTCCTCTAAAATAGAATCTTGAGCATCACTTCTCACGTAAAGATTATCAGGATTGCTATGGAGCGAACATCAAAGCAAATGTCATTTGTATAGATAATTGATATTTAGTTAATAAAGCTTAACAATTGTCTAAGTATACGGCAGATTAAGCCGGCACACATAAAGGATGGTCCATTCGCATGCAATTTGTGCGATTATACTACATCACGAAAAAGTGATTTAGAAAAACATTTTCGGTCGCATACTAACGAACGTTCATTTGCTTGTAGTTTGTGTGGTTATACCACATCATGAAAGGGTAATTTACTAACACATTTTCGGTCCCATACTAACGAGCGTCCATTCGCATGCAATTTATGCAATTATAGCGCATCACGAAAATGTCATCTACAGGAACATTTTCGGTCACATACTAACGAACGCCCATTTGTATGCAACGTATGTGATTATACCACACCACATAAACGTAATTTACACGGATATATTCGATCGCATATTAACGAGCGTTCGTTCGATTGCAATTTGTGTAATTATACCGCATCCCAAAAAAGTAATTTACACAGACATTTTCGATCGCATATTAACGAGCGTCCGTTCGCATGCAGTATGTGTGATTATACTACATCACATAAAAGTAATTTACAAACACATTTTCGATCTCATACTACCCAACGTCCATTCGTTTGCAGTTTGTGTGATTATAGCACATCAGTAAAAAGTAATTTACACAGACATTTTTGGTCGCATACTAACAAGTGTCCGTTTGCTTGCCACTTGTGTAATTATACCACATTTCGTAAAAGTAGTTTACAAAGACATTTTCAGTCGCATACTAACGAGCGTCCATTCGCTTGCAATTTGTGTAATTATACCGGATCACAAAAAAATCGTCTACAGGAACATTTTCGGTCACATACTAACGAACGCCCATTTGTGTGCAACGTTTGCGATTATACCACATCACATAAAAGTAATTTACACAGACATTTTCGGTCGCATACTAACGAGCGCCCATTTGCATGCAACTCGTGTAGTTATACTACATCACGTAAAAGTAGTTTACAAATACATTTTCGGTTGCATACTAACGAGCGTCCGTTCGCATGCAGGTTGTGTGATTATACTACATCACATAAAAGTAATATAGAAGACATTTTCGATCTCATACTAACCAACGTCCATCCGCTTGCAGTTTGTGTGATTATTCCACATCAGAAAAAAGTTATTTACACAGACATTTTTGGTCGCATACTAACGAGCGTCCGTTCGCTTGCCACTTGTGTAATTATACCACATCACAAAAAAATCGTCTACAGGAACATTGTCGGTCACATACCAACGAACGCCCATTTTCTTGCAACTTGTGTAATTATACCACATCACGTAAAAGTAGTTTGCAAAGACATTTTCAGTTGCATACTAACGAATGTCCATTCGCTTGCAATTTGTGTGGTCATACCACATCACGTAAAAGTAGTTTACAAATACATTTTCAGTCGCATACTAACGATCGTCCATTCGCTTGCAATTTGTGTAATTATACCGCATCACGAAAAAGTCGTCTACGGCAACATTGACAGTCACATACTAACGAACATCCATTTGCGTGCAACTTGTGTGGTCATACCACATCACGTAAAAGTAGTTTACAAATACATTTTCGGTCACATACTAAGTAACTCCATTCGCATGCAGTTTGTGTGATTATACCACATTACAAAAAACTAATTTACAAACAGATTTTGGTCGCATGCAAATGAATGTACATGTGTTTGCAACTTATGCGATTATTCCACATTATATAAAAGTAATTTACAAATACATTGAGGTCACACACGAATGAATATCATTTTTTGTGATTATATAACATCACAAAAAAGCAATTTACAAACATAATTTCGGTCGCATACTAACGAACTTCCTTTCGTATACCATTTGTATGATTATACAGCATAACAAAAGTATTATTTACACGTTCATTCGCATGTAATTTATGCTGCTATTCTGCATAGAAACAGCTACTCTAAAGGTCTATTTGGTATTACATACTAAAAAACATTCATTTGTGTGCTTAATCTGTATTGCAAAATTACTTCTGCAGTCTCGTACTAATCAACATCTTAAATGTTTGCAATATGTGATTATTTTGCATCAGAGAAGGATAATTAAAAATAAGTGTGCGGTCCCATAGTAACCAATGTTTATTTGCATGTTGTGTATGTAATAATGCTTCAATAGAAAATACATTTATACGACTATATATTAACCCTTCATTACCGGCGCCGTCGGTTTTCCCTGTCAGACTTCTTTTTTTTATATTTTTGTCTATAAAATTATGCCAGATGTCTTTTACTTTTATAAAATAGGTTCTCTTAAATGTTAGGGATAGTTTCGGTAAACTCTTGAAGTGCCTATATTTATGAACGCAGGATGTATCAATAGACGTGCACTTCTTTAAGAATTCGATAATTCTCCTCCATACTTTTTCAATAATTTAGTGTTGCTTTAAATTAGTTTCGCATTGACCGTTGAAAATGGAGGTAGTGAGACTAGAAAAACTACCATTAGCAATGACATATTCGTATGCAAATCAAACTGAACGTTCATGTAATTATGTAACGAGGTGGTTGCTAACGAGAAGTTTGATATTGAGAATTGTAATTAAGATATCGATGACATGAACGATAATGCAGCAGAAGAGCATATTTCTTTGGAAAGAGAATCAAATGCAGATTATTTGACATCTAACGACGTTCTGTTGAACTACATTTTGTGAACGTTATAAGTTGACCATTTAGAGTGTAAACATGCGTTAGATGCCATACGAACCGCAACATAAAGGAAAAGCTTGTTACGTGCCGAAAATTTCGGCACTAGACATTTTTAAATAAGTGTTAATATGAGAGGATTTCGCGCCATAAATTTAAAAGACTTGTTGCGCGTATTTCCGTCACTTTAAAAGTGCGTTGCGCGAATTTCGCGCCGACGAAGGAGTAGTGGGAAATTTCCGAAAGACGCGTTGGGACTTGCCTTTGAAATGTGAACAAGAGTGGTTGGTCTGGTATCTTATCGTATCTTTTTATTATCCCTTTTGCTTTTTATGATTATCGTTCCCCAAACCCGTTCCTTATCGTACCTCTACATAGGAAGAAGACGACCGAATTTGGAGGCAACCTGGCTTAGGAGATCCACGACCCGAGAACCATCATGAAGTAATCCGGATGCAAGCCGCCGCCATCATGAAATAATCCTGAAGGAAGCCACGAGCGGCCATCAGGAAGTAATTCTGAAGGAAGCTTTACATGTTCGCGTAAGTACCCCGTAGGTGTCTTGTAAAATTTGCATTTATTAAAAATGTGTTGCAATAATTTGCATATTCTGTGATGTCATTGACAATTGGCGCGTTAATTTCCACATTAGGTAATATCGTTACCAACTGTCATTTGTGTCGCTTGTGCCGCGTTTACGGGACTGTAATAAGCTACTCACGAAACTATCGCGAGCAATTAGCAACGCATTGCACAATACACGTATTCTAGATAGTTAGCAATTATTTTTTCATGACAGTGTAATATACAAATATTAAAATGTTGTAAGTTTTCCAAATCATACTAGAGAACGGGATGTAAAAAACGTATTACTGAACCAAAGGCCTTTCGTGGTGTATTGTAGTTAGCCGGTGTAAATTACTGAATGGATCTATAGAGAATAGATGAAACTGGGGTTGCAATGTTTAGGTTAGTGATTAGGGCCAACAGTTTGTACTTCTTAATTGAAATGTCACAATTTGATATTTCTGATATTGAAGCAGTCGAAAGAAAAGAAACAAATTTACCTACAGTACCGTTATTATGTGTTAAATGAGACACTTTTCAATTTGAAAGCTTTGCTGTTGCTTTATTATGGTTATTTTTTTTTCAATTGCTTTTACACCATAAAAATTGCTACCATTCGTTCCTCAAATTTCAAAGATGGATTCTTATATATTTATGTAACTTACAATATTTTTTATCCTTTTCTTATTGCCTTATGTTACCCTCGTAGTTTGGACAAGTTGAAACACTTGTTTATTAACGCATTTGGTTCATGTTAGACAATATATATGGAGACATAGAACACAAAGTATGTTTTCAGAGAAATGTAAGAACACATAAGACACAAAATATGTTTTTAAAAATGTAATATTTAATAGGGATGGGTAATACAAACACAACCAAGGATTCTTAAACAGAATTAGTTTAATAAAAGCACCCGCGGAAGTTATACGTTACTTTGAGTATTTTGGTCATTTGCGCATTACTCACTTCTTGCACATTGTCATTTACCAGATAAACGTAAATGCCATTTGCCTTCTCTGACTTTATAAAAAACTACTAGCAATTTTCAAATTCTTTTCTTGTGCTCTACCGTAAAAATCATTTCTTTTTGTTTCCTGGTGTGATAACTGCACATGAATTTCACAGTGCCTTTTCAATTGGTAGAATATCTATGTTGTAGACGACACCGTTCTCATCTCCGTCAGTAAGGGGGCACATTGTCGAAGCTATTACTCATTGCTTTCGATTCGTTGAAAATGACCTGTTACTCTAGTGGTCCACTCTCAACGTTGCTACAGTCATTCAAATTGGTGTTCTCTTTATCTGATTAATCATACAAAGAAATGGATGCGGTTGGAAAGTCTTCGGACTCGGGGTCTAACTCGCTTACTGTCTGAGAAGAGGTGGCTACTTGCATGTTGTCTACTTTGACCAAGTTGGGAGACAACATACTGGAGATAATACTTTTGCCTGGTGGAATGCAGTCTTTTTTAATTCTAGTTCATTCCTTTTTTCCTCAAATTTTCAAGATAATTTTCAACATGTAAGGTCTATTGTTTCCCTGAATCTTCACAATAACCCTTTAGGAGAATGCTTAGGTAATTGCTTTATCGCTTCATTTCTGTCGAGTGAAATGTATCCACATTTCTATATAATTTGTGTGATTAATCTGCATCGTATAGAAACAATTCAAACAAAAATGTAGTAAATACTAACAATCGTGCATTTTAAAGCAATTTGTGTGATTATTCTGCAACACAAAAAAAATTGGAGAATATCTATAGCAACACATACAAATTGTATTCTACTTTACTTTTGTTTATAAGTTTTATTTATTTATTCACACTATCCACATTATTGATTTTAATAATTTTACTTATTTTGTTTATTCCATTATCTATGTATCCATTGGCTCAATTTACTTCTTTTATCAATTTCAACCTTTATTCATTTCTTATTTATTTTATTATTAATCCATTTTATTCATTTATGTGTTTGTAATTTAACCCGATTTGTTAAAAATAGAAGAGTTTTAATAATCCGCGGCTTTAAAGAATGCTAAAAGGTATTAAATTAAGTTATTTTTTTGCGAAAAAGTAAGTATCAATATTAGACTGTGTTGTTACAGTTCGATAACCTACAAACGCAACAGTAATACGATTCTTCCAATATTATTCGATTTCCATCTGATTTCTTAACAAAGATAGTTAAACTAAATTGAACTACGCTTACTATCCTTCTATTTACACGAATTTACAAAAGGACGCTTAGCGTCTTACATTCTAATTTACTTATAATGTTCTACATTTCAACTGCGTGTATATTTGTATTGCTATATTATTCTGCATTACTCTTACTTAATATGTATTGTTCTCTGTTACACCATGTATTCTCGTAAATAGACCTTGCATTTATTATATATATATAATATATATATATATATAAGTTATCATATATATATATATATTTAAAGTAGGTTAATGTCATCATTATAGAACGCTGACAATTATTATCAAATTTATAAGTAGCTTTGTAATTTATAGCGTTGCAATTGGAATGTTCATGACAATATTTCCGTGTAATTGGATTAAATTTCTTAGTTTATTATACACAACTCCAATGTAATATACAAATTCTTATCGATAAAAAATTGAAATTGTAATTAGCAAAGACGAAGACATGTAGTAAATAAATTCTAGAATATTCTAGATAAAAATATGCTACGTGCCTGGACGTAACCGGAAGAAAAGTAAACACCAGGCTAACTATCAACCGCGGAGAGTGAGAGGATTCGCCTACATACCAAACAGAAAAACAAACACATCGCCCACGACTATCTATTAAAACGAAAATAAATTAAAATTTCTTGATTCACAGGTACAAATAAAAGTATTAAATTTAAGTTATATTTTAAAGAACAAATTTTATAAAGGATCCACGAGGAATAAAAAAAAATAATTATAAAACAAAAACAAAATTTTTTAAACTTAAAAAAAGGGAAAATTTTTCTTAAATAAAAATTTAATTAAACAATTTCAACATAGGATTTCTAGCTCAACAGACCATAAACTATCCTGGGTAAAGCAATCACGACCAATTTGACTTCTCTATGTTTTCGTAGCCGCTAAATAAATGAAAGAATTAAATTAAGTTCGTAAAATGTATATATTACAAACCGTTAATAGACAGTTATTGAAATCTATTAAGTACTAACCATGCTGAACCACTCAAAAATAATTTAATCGAAAGTCCAAGCCTCTAGTCTGGAAAACATCTTGACTAACTAACAAAACTAGAAACGAATGATAGCGACGATTCAAAGACTCGCGGTTAGAGGTGGGAGGTACAAAGCAACAAGATTGCTAGAGATGCTCGACGAAATAACTTTATGTCACACAGATATTTTACTACAAGAATATTATTAAAACGAAGCGTTCCATTATGTACTATATGGAACATTAATAAAGAATAAGGCACGCTTGGCGCATTATACTTGTAATTCAATGCGAATAAATACAGAGCAAATTAAACATGTTACAATTGGAATAAATTACTTAGTTTATTATACACAACTCCAATGTAATATACAAGTTCTTATCGATAAAAAATTAAAATTGTAATTAGCAAAGACGAAGACATGTGGTGAACAAATTCTAGAATATTCTAAATAAAAATATGCTACGTACCCGGACGTAGACGGAAGAAAAGTAAACACCAGACTAACTATCAACCGCGGAGTGTGAGGGGATTCACCTACATACCAAACAGAAAAATAAACAAATCGTCCACGACTATCTATTACAATAAAAATTAATTAAAATTTCTTGATTCACAGGTACAAAGAAAAGTATTAAATTTAAGTTATATTTTAAAGAACAAATTTTATAAAGGCATTTCGTAGCTAACAGGTAATAAAAATCATTAAAAGAAGTATTGCTTAGATTTTCTTAATAGCAAGTGTGTTCAATTAAAGTATTTAATGTAGATTTCCTCAATAGCACGTGTGTTAAATTAAAGTATTAAAGGTAGGTTTTCTCCATAGCAAGTGGGTCAAATTAAAGTATTAAATGTAGACCAAGGTATAGTAAGAATTAAAGAAAGATAACCAGAAGCACTAGCGAAGCTAGCTTCTAAACAAGGATGGTGAACTGGTTTCACAATATCAACCGCTGATAAATAAGGATCCTCAATGTACGTAAAAGATAACGAGTCACATACCTCTATGTGTCGGAATGCGCATCTTGCAAGCTGCCGGGGGTGAGTTAACATAGCAACGTCATGGTCGTCAGGGTTTATTAACCCTGCCATCGTAATTATAGCAGCGATCCAAAGACAAAAGGCAGCTGGTCCACGGCAACGAACAGGTGGGTCTACACAAAGAAAGAACCCATTCGGCCTTCAGCTAAAAAATGCTAAAAAGAGAATCTGATTAGAATGGGTATGCGCAGGGAAACTCGCCGAATACACGCAAGACACCTCCTAGTCGTCGAACAGAAAAACGAGCATCGCTTTTGAAATACGGTGACGAATAAATGTAGAAAATATTTCGACGTACAAGCTGTAAAATCACATTCAACAATGGTTCAAACAACACGGAGTCGAACTGCAAATCCTAGCTTATCGAAGCGCGGTAAAACTGAAAAACCCAGCTTATATCGGATAGTGCGCGACCTTATTTCAATAAGTCGTTACATCGGAACGATAAAGAAAACCATTATACGGCGGTCGTAAGGTATACCAAGATAACGAGTACCTAAAAACAGGATATAACTATTTAATTTTAGCATAAACTTGTCATTTCGAAATAAATTGGCTTCAAAATGAAAATTTGTAGAAAGCGTATTTATTATTATAAACAGGATGTTATTGAAGAATTTAAGAGATTACCGGATACCTATCACAAGGAATAGACTATTTAATTTATCGAATAAATTTTCGTTTCAAAGCAACTAGATTTAAGTTGAGGAATTTATTCGAGAGCGTGTTTATTATTAATTATGTTAAGTGGGCTTATACTGAACAGGTACACTATATATGGGGTTGCTGAAGAATTTAAGGATTGAAACGCAGCTTATTCGAACGAGTAATGAATGAACAAGGGAGAAAAATAGGGTAATTAATTTATGCGGAAAATAAACGTCACAAATCCTCCCAGCAAAATTACCAGATCGAGGTATGAAAACAAAAGTAATGGGAAGTGGGCAGGACCAAAAACAACAGAGAAAAAAACCCAAAGAGAAAAAGAAAAAACCCAAACAAAAAACATTCATTTAAGAACTAAAAGAAAATTCGTTAAGAAAACGAAACAAAAAGAAAATAGAAAAAGGAAAAAGAAACACCCCAAAATAAAAAGAAGAACTCTCGTTCGGCTCGAAGGACCAATAATAGAAGAGAAAAAAAAGGAAGGAATGAAGGAAAGCAAGCAAAGAGGACTAAGATGGCACGGCATTGACACTGAAAAAGTCGTCGGTGGACGGATATTTCTTGTGAAGAAACAAGAAAGTCTTCGACCTCAAAAGAAGAAAAGAACGAGGAAGAAAACCAGCAGTGCCAACCAAAACGGGGCCCAAAGGTCAAGCCTCAAGTAAACAAAGGAACAACAAGGGAGAACGAAAGGAAGAGAGGAGGAACGCTGGTAAAAAAACAGTGTACTGCAAACTGTGATAACCAAAAATCTCAACAAACGAAGGACCAAAGAAAAGAAATGCTAACTAGTCCTAAAATTGACTAAGTCGTGGTTTCCAAAGAACGAAAAACGGACTAGAAAGCACCTACCACAGGAGCAGATGGACGAAACACAATCGGACTAGGGACCAAGACCAGCAACAGGAAAAAAGGAGAGGAATGTGGAACAAAAGGAACGAGAACAAAAAAGGAAAGAAAAAACCAAAAAGAATAACACCAAGCATCAAGTACAAAACCAAAAAAAAACTGCAATAGTACAAAAGAAAATAAAACAGAATCCCAGTGTAGTTATGTATGAGTAGGTGTGAGCGTGTGCGTGCGTGTGTGTATGTGTGTGTGGGGGGGGATGGTATAAGAAGGGTGTGTGTATGTGTTATACGTGTATAAAGTGTGCGTGTGTGTATATGTTTGACCGCTGTAGTCGCCTCTTACGACAGGCAGGTCGTATCATGGGACTATTCTATTCCCGGACCCACACGGGTTCAAGGAGAGAACGGAAGAAAGAAGAACCAAGAAGAGAACGGAAGAAAGGAGAACCAAGTAGACCGCTGTAGTCGCCTCTTACAACAGGTAGGTCGTACCATAGGCTTATTCTATTCCCGAAATCCACACGGGTGAAAGAAAAAGAACGAAAACCCGGCAAAACAGGGAAGTAAATAAAGAAATTTTAACGTTTAGAAATCAAGTCCTAAGGAGAGCAAAGTCGGCATAAGAAACGGGCGCGAGGACTTGATATTGAGGTTAAGACGTTTGCGCCGCCAGAAGGAAAACGAAACAAGATCAAGGACATTAGGATTTCGTGGACTAACATCTTCAGGTTCTGCATCAGTATAAACAAATTTCTGCCCCTTATGGGCAGTTTTCCGCAAAACAGGGACTGCAGAGAGTATAGTAGTGGTAGCACGCGATATAGTAGGTGGCAAGGGTAGTTTAGAAAACTCAAAACGAGTTAAGGGAGAAAGTTCTTTGTTATTAGGCTTGGAGGTAAGAAAGTCAACGCTAGAAAAGGAAACATCATGGGTTGTCAGAATATCCACGGTAAAAAGAGAAAAAGTATTGGCTGTATGAGAATCAACCTTACGAAGAGAACCACAAGCGGAGCATACTTCAGTTACGTTAACTAGTGACAGAAGTAGATAAAATTTCAACGACGTTAGATAAAGGATTAGAAGTATCACAGTTAGGACAGAAAACAGTATTGGGTGTAGGAATATCAACTTTAGGAAAAGAAGCAAAATCCGTTAACACTTAAAGGAATAGAATCATCAGGTAGAACTTTATCAACGTTACAAGAACAAATTGCATCAGGAAGAACTTCAACAACAGTAGATAAAGTAACATCAGTTAGAAGTTCATTAACCTTAGCTAAAAGAACAGAAACAAGTAGAAGTTTGGCAGCATGAGATAAAGAAACACAATCAGAAAGAATTTTGTCAACATCAGAAAAATGAGTAAGAGCAGGTAACGTTTCAACAACATCCGAAAAAGGAGTAGAATCAAATAAGACTGCATCACTGTTAGACAACGGAGTAGGTACAAACAAAACTTCACCCACAATAGGAACTGATTCCTTTACAATAGTAGATAAAGAAACAGAATCAGGTAAAGCTTTGACGACGACAGCAACAGGCATCAGCAGCTACGGGTTCACTAACTTCAACAGGGCCTTCTCTACCTGTATTAGAAATTATTTACACTTCAGCTGCGGCTGTTATTGCCGGTACGGCAGAAATTTCTTGAGTCGAAGCATTTAAGAAAGCAGGAACAGGTAAAATTTTGACAAAAACGGCAAGAGGCATTAAAGATACAGGTTCATGAACTTGAACAGGACTTTTGCAGACTGAATTAAAAGTAATCGTCACTTCAGCGATATTCGTGTTTGCAGACACGAAAAAATTCTTGGGTAGAATCGTTTAAGAAAGCGGAAACAAACATGAGAAGCTAGCTGCAAGTCACTAATTCGAGGTATGGGTCGTAATGGTGGTGGAGGTAAGTAGGAGCGTGATAGCCGTAAAAATCAATATTACAGTTCAAAGGCTTGTATGGCTGAAAAGGGTACGAGGTGATGGCAGTAGGGCGAGTGGACAGTTGTGCCGAGTAACTCCCTTATGCCCGCAACCATAGCAATGAGTACCTTAAGACGACAACGTGTCGCAACATGACCAGGTTTGTCGCAATTAAAGCATACGACTGACGCGTAGAAGTAGAACTAGGAGGAAGAACAGTAGAACGTACGGAAGGAGTATCGGATCTACCCGTGGGCGTAGGAGAAACCTTAATAACTCGGCCATGTGAAGTAAAAGTATTTTTCTCAATAGTAGTAGACTTATAACAAGACCTGGTTCGGCAGTAACAGTATGTGGGTCTGGACTAGGTGATACGACATTATCGGCCAGAATCTTTGCCGGTTCTAATTTCAGACACTCGTCCTTTAACTCTTGTAACGAGTGGACGGTAGGCAAATGGAACTCGATAGAATAGAGCGAGGTTACGAAGCACAATAGATAATCTAGCATCCTCATTAAAAGAACCGTGCCACTAAAATAGGTCTGTCATACATGCGAAATAGTTAGTAAGTAAAAAACTTTCTGATGACTACTGCTGTTTATTACAAATACCATCATACAGTCTTGTCTCCATATCAGTCATTTTGAATACGAATAAAAAAGAAATTGGAAGAAAGTAATTAAATAAAGACTAACCGTAACTCAGTAGAAGTTCAAAAGAAAAAAAAATTATTGCGAATACAGGACAATATAAAACATATCCGACCGATAAACTTCAGGGAGACCGATAGAAGCGAAACAATAAAATAAAAATTAGAATAGGGCACCAGAGTTTTCAACGGGTATAGGATTATTGTCGAAAACACAAGTCCGATAATCTGAAATTAACTAACCAATGATAATAAACGATTAAAAAGAAAAACAAAACTAAAATTTAAGAAGGACGAACCCACACAAGAAATAAAAAAATGAAAGAAATACTAGTTCGGACGTACGGGAAGAAAACATAAATAGCATCAGGCCGATAGATGCGGGTAATGTCGGAAATCAGGCAGTAACAACAAACAAAAATTGGGCTAGAATTAAGCGAAATCAAATCGGAGCACAAATTAACAAAAACCAAAATCGAAGCAAACATTACTCAAGACAAAATCGGGGCTCCACGCTAAGGCGTCAAAATTTATGCTACGTGCATCGACGTGGCCGAAAGAAAAAAACCGGTGAGTAGGCGGGGGCTTACACATGCATAAAGAGAGGCCTGAAATAGAAATAAACTCACTCATGCACAATTAAACATATACAAACGAAAAACCTCTAATTAAAAAAATTATGTACAAAAGCACGATGAACAATCTATAAGTACACGTTATACATATTTACAAATTCAAAACAAAATCATTTTAACGTGACGAGCTGCCATTTTTAGGAACCACCCCTTACATTATTTAGCAACAAAGCAACAAAAAAAAAACCAACCGCAACACTAACAACCACAGCTCTTAATGGTTGTAAATATAAAAATTGCTTATGCCGCATTGGCAAAAAAAAACAAACTAAACTAACAGTTATAAATCATCATCGCGAGCATGCAATTGCCAACATACAAATAAGTGAAGAAAATGAACCCAATAAGTGCAATATTACTACAGTAGATGGGGGCCCCCGTATAGTCCATGGAATCCTGCGTTCTGATTGGTCGATGTCTCTGTCCACTAAGCTCCGCCCCCTGGGTTCTGATTGGTCTGTAGCCCCGCCCCAACAACCTGATTGGTTGATGACTGTACCCCCGCCCCAACAACCTGATTGGTCGATGACTCCGCCCAAGCCCCACCCCCTGCGTTCTAATTGGTCGATGGATCCGTCCCCAAACCACACCCTCTGTTTCCTTTTTGGTCTGTAGACCCGCCCCAACAACCTGATTGGTTGATGACTCCGTCCATCTACCTTATCACTTTTCAGACGTCAAACCCCTACCTTCACTCTGACGTCACATCGTATAACTCCGCCTCCTGATGTAGCAATTGTCATTTTTTGACACATTCGCCATTTTCAAGTACGTCACCCACAACTTTGACACATTGTATAATTAAATGCAATTTTACAACAGCCCTCTATATAATTATAGTGAATGATGCTGTACTTTATTTTCTGTCAAAAGTTTATTGCTTTACTGTATAAAATAAAAATCTATATTGCAAATGCTGAAACTATGCGACTTATTATTACAAAGTAGACAAAACATTTATTATTAAACAACAAATATGTAAGGTGCAAATCTAGAACGGACGTTTTTTATTGAACCCAATAGTAAGTAATTAATTTGTTACGCTCCCTTTCGGCAGCGTACTTAAAATACATCGCTTTGCATAGCTGGTTGCATAAAGCTCGATTTACATTAATAAATAAATTGAATTATTGTCTTATAACTTTCGTCTTTATGCTATCTATTGAAGTGGAGATAAGAGGCGCTCAGATGTTATGCTAACAACTATTTTATATCTACAGATGAGCAGTTGTAGTTTGTCTTTTGTTCTATTTACTAATTACATTGAACATACGGTGGCTTGTTTTGCTTTGTGAATAGTGAGTTTTAATGCGGTATTTATGGCTTACGCGGGCCTACTAATTTTTAGTATTTGTTCTTTGTTCCTTAAATTGCCGAGTTGTATATTAACTGCAGAGTGTAGTTCTGATTGCATTGAATGAAGGATGCTTTTATAGGCGAACGTGTTTACTCAACTACACGTGCTGTTACCGATTGTGTTTCTTTGTTCCTTAAATTGTTGAGTTTTCTTTTGAAATAACGTGCGTTACGGAACATCTGACGGACTTACTTAGTGATACACGTGCTTCACTCATTCTGGCTTCGCCATCGTATTACAACGTATTGTACTTAAAATGCAAGAACGGTAACTGCGATTACAAGCAAGTAAATACTATGTACAGCTCGTCTTTTTTTTTCTTAGTGCAAGATACTTATTTAGTTGTCAACGTGTTAATTAGCAAATTAATTCTGTAACATGCTTTCCCATTTTGGGTTTTTTTGAAATGAGGTTACAGACATATCTTCGTGCACTATCTCTCTTAACAATAATGTTGGCCAGTTAAGGTAAAAACGTGTTTGGCAACTAACATGTTACAATGATTCCAGCTTACAAATGACGTGATTCAAAATTCTAAATTTTTATTACAATTTTTGCGATTTGTGTTACAAAATATTTCGAAATTATTTTCTCAGGAAATAGAATTAACAAGAAATTTATCAATGCCACATGGTTCTATTAGTATGATAATGTCTGTTGCTAATACCAGTAAAGTGCGTCGGTGTGGTTAGTGTAAGTGTACTAAATTCTATCAACCCCATCACAATCAAGGGTGAAGTACTTCGTTACTGCAGGACTTTCTGTAAGTGAACTATTTACTACTTGTTTTCTTTCTTTAAATATCTATCCGTTTGTTTTGCAATATTCTTTGTTGTGTTGATACCTTTTACAATAGAAGTACAGACTATTAAATACTAACTATTGTTATTACTTTAAATATCTATCCGTGGTTTTGCAATATTCTTTGTCGTGTTGATACTTTTTACAATAGAAGTGCAGACTATTGGAAAAAAAAGAGAAAACAAAAAAAAGTTAATACTACTAGATTACTCATGTCAATTGTGTCTTATCTTCTTATCTTGTATTAACAGTTTGTCTTGATTTATGTTAATTGGGGTGTGAGGAAACGTTTCTGCTGCTCCCCAATATTACCTCATTTTCTATTAAAAGTTTTTGTACTGCTTTTACCGTTGCTACATTATATAGATTATCCAACCGTTTTTTTACATTCTTTTACATTCTTTTTTTTCAGGTTTACTTAACTATTTTTTTTTCTTTCAGGTTTGCTTAACTATTTTTATTGCAGGTATTGTCCCTAACTCCTTACCGCCGTATACATTATATGTCAGTTTGCTTCCTACAACCCCTCCTAATCTCCGATTGAGCCCGGTCATTCCGTGATTTCTTTGTGTTACGCACGGCTACAAGAACAACGTAGCATAAAATTGACGCCCAATGTGGCTGCCCAAGAATTACGTAACAGCTTGATGGAATTGAACGCGAAATTATAACAGAAAGATATTCATGATTTAAATTTATTAACAACCGTAAATCGTATAGTATTACGTTTATGTAATAACCTACTAGTAATTAACGGAACAGAAAACGGAAACACTTTCGTTTGCTTCTGAAAGTTTTATTGTCAACATTTTGCTACGACCATTGACCCTATATGTACGACTGCTTATAATCTGCATATCTGTACCAAAATAAATTATCTACTGCTTCAAATCGATAACTTGTATAACATTTTTGGATAACAGGTTGAATAAAATTAAATCAGGGGGGTTGCTGCCACCTTGTGTTTGTTTACATTTTCCTTATATATAGACATTGCGCATAAATATTTCCGGACCATTTAATAAGACTAGCAATAAGTAATTCTATACAAAGAAATTCTAATACTAAATCAGTTATAACAAGATAAAAATATTGCTTCTATGCATGTTGATTTTGAAGTTTTCGTTTCTAGAACTTGTTTGTATTTTAAATATAATTATTATTGAATCAACGTCGACCGGTAAAATCTGTATTATTATTAAAGAATGTAATACTAACAACACATTGCACACTAAGCGGACCACAAAATTCAGTTGAATTTAAATTTAATATTATTCCTAATATAGTTCTGTTATTACCCTGTAAAGAGTAAAGACGGTAGTTGCATAAAAAATGCATATGAAACGTATTCGTCAGCAATAAACTACTACTATGGTTTCTGATGACCTCAAGTAACTTTCTGTGCTATAAATGATAATAGAAGAGTGTGTGTATGTGTGTGTGGCCTTGACAGGTCAAATCGTATTTATGCGGATATTTGCGGCGTATGTAATCAACAAACAAATCAACAAACAACCTTGCTAGGTGTGCAAGTTCAGACTTGTATGGAGTCGTAAAAACAGTATTTAAGCGGAGGAACATCTGTATCACTTCCAGTTTAATACGTGCTCTATTTCTGTTTAAATCGAAGTGTGTATTTTTAATTAAGCATGGCTTTTGTAGTAGTAAACGATTTTATCAAAACCAACAAACGTTATAAGTTATTACAACACTGTGTAGAATTTAAATTAAACGCATGCCATGAACGTGTTGAAAATCCTGAAAAGTGGTTGAAGAATGGATTCAAACAAATTTTTAAGCATATCGTTCAGAGTATTATTGATTGCAATGCCAAGGTGGAGATTACTTTCACAGCGGACGAACTGGATTCAGATTTTCATATTCCATTTAAACCAGTCTCCGATCTGAAATTTGAAACGATATGGGAATTATTATTTAATTTACATCAAAGCAACAAGGTAACCGTAGAAGGAGATACGTTCAAAATTTTATCTACAAGTTTTGTGCCCCTGAAAGGTGCCGGAGGCACTCGCGAACAATTTGCTGCTTTCAAAGAAGAGTGTCACAAAAGGCGTGGTATAGTGGCAATTAATAATAAAGATAACCTCTGTCTTCCTAGAGCCATAGTTGTAGCACGAGCTTATGCTTTAAATGCACCAAATTTAAATCATGTTAGGCGGAATATTGGCAAACGCCAAGACCAAGAGGCTAAAAACTTGATACAACAATCAAACGTTAAAGTTCCTTCAAGTGGCGCTGGTATAAAAGAACTTCAACAATTTCAAAGATATTTAGTGGACTATAAAATTACAGTTTACGGTTATGGTTCCAAGGGTCGGGATATTTTATTTGAAGGTCCAGAGGCTCGTTATAAAATCAACTTGCTTCATCACAGAAATCATTATAATGTTATCACCACCCTCACAGGCGCATTTGCTTGTAAGTATTTCTGTGTTCGGTGCCATATCCCATATGACCATAAGGCCAAACACCGTTATGCTGGTCAATGCCCTGGATGTAGACGTGAACCACCATGTCAAAAAGTAGCAGCTGAAATAGCGTGTACCGACTGTAATAGAAAATTTAGAGGACAGAGTTGCTATGATAATCATAAAACATCGACAACGAATACTAAAAACATATGTGAAAGTATTAAAAGTTGCGAACAATGTCTTAAGACTATAAAGTCAAATCGGCAGCATGTGTGTGGGATAATATTCTGTAATGTATGCAGATCGCACCAACACTCGGGACACTTTTGTCATATCCAGCTAGATACTAGTAAACCACAAATAAATGACACGCTTTTTGTCTTTTACGATTTGGAAACTTGTCAAGATTACAAAACTTTGAAGGGGAAAAATGTACATACGCCTGTACTTTGTGTGCTTGAATACAGATGCGATGAGTGCTTTCAAGCAAATAATAAAACTATAGAATGTTACAAATGTGGGTTAAGAAGGCAGGTAATAAAAGATGACAACGTTATTCACTCTTTTGTACAGCACATCCTTACTCTAGGTAAAAAAAATTCAAGAGCGTTGTAGTAATAACGCACAACGGTCAGGCATACGATCGCCAGTTTATTTTAAAATACATCCTAGAGAACACAGATTTTAAACTTATCGTTATCATGAGAGGAAACAAAATTCTGATGATGAGTATGGGTAAAATTAAATTTATAGATTCTATTAATTATTTTCCCATGAAATTGGCTGCTCTTCCCAAAGCGTTTGGACTTTCAGAATTAAGGAAAGGTTATTTTCCTCATTTGTTCAATACAGAGATAAACGCAAATTATGTGGGGGCTATACCGGCAGCCAAATTTTATGATCCTGATAGCATGAAAATTACAGATCGTCAAATTTTTCTAGAATAAGAAAATAAAAATAAACTCTTTGATTTACAAAGAGAAATGGTAGAATATTGTATTTCCGATACCAATATCCTTACACAAGCTTGTGTAAAATTTCATCAAATGCTTATGGAAGAGCGGAATGTTTCTCCATTTACTGAAGCAATTACCTTACCAGATGCCTGCAGTAAGTTATTTAGAAGAAATTTTTTAAAGCCCAGGACCATAGGCATAATTCCCAAGAAAGGCTATAGAAATACCAATAACCAGTCTAAGATAGCAAGTCAGTGGTTAATTTACGAAGAGCAGCGACGAAAAATCAACATAAAACACAATCTAAAGCAAAAAGAAATTACTGTGGCAGGTGTAGGGGTAGATAGTTATTGTTCTGAAACAAATCAAATCTTCCAGTTTCACGGCTGTTATTTTCACGGCTGTCCCCAATGTTTTACTACAGACAGGGAAACGCATATGCATGAAGATCCCACAGACTGTTTGAACGCACGATATTTGCGAACCGTTAATCAGACAAACAGATTAAAGTTAAAGGGTTTTCAGATTATCGAAATGTGGGAACATGAATTTTGTTTGCAACTGAAAAACGATAGCGACTTAAAAATAAATTTGAATAACCATCCCCTTATGGTGCAACTTCCGTTAAATCCTCGTGACTCGTTTTTTGGGGGGAGAACTAAATGCACTAGAAGTTATTATAGAATAAAACCCAATGAAAAAATTAAGTACGTAGATGTATGTTCCTTATATCCGTATATTTGTAAATACGGTACTTTTCTACTCGAACATCCTAAAATTTACGTAGGTACAGAATGTGAGTAGCTTGATTTAAATAATGTACATGGGTTAATTAAATGTAAAGTTCTTCCCCCTCAAAATTTATATCAAAAATGAATGACAAGCTAATGTTTGTTCTATGTAGAACATGTGGTATAAACATGAATCAAGATGAATGCATTCATAGTGAGGAAGACAGAGCACTCTTGGGTACATGAGTAATTGAAGAAATCAAAAAGGCCTTACAGAAAGGATACCGGATTATGCAAGTGTATGAAATATGGCGATATGAAGTCACAATGAATGATAAGAAAAGTAACATCGGTGGTCTGTTTGCGCAGATGATGAATAAGTTTATTAAAATCAAACAAGAAGCATCTGGCTGGCCAGCCAACTGTGAATCTCAAGAAGAACGAAACGTTTACATTGAAACTTTTTTGAACTGCGAGGGTGTACAAATGGAATTTGGCAAGATAATCAAGAATCCAGGATTAAAGTCTCTAGCAAAACTGATTCTAAATAGTTTTTGGTATCTACATGCTGTTCTCTTCAATTTTTAAACTTTGTCTTGTTTTAGGGAAAAATTCGGTCAACGGGAAAATCAACCTAGATGCTCCATAATACGACAACCCTCAGAGTTGTACCGTCTGGATTCAAACCCGTCTATTAACATAAACCATATTACCATAATTAATGAGGTTGTGCTGTTGGTTTCGTGGGAGTACAAAGAAGAAGCTACCGACACCCTCAACACAGTAAACGTTGCTGTTGCTGCATTTGTCACAGCCCAGGCCCGTTTAAAATTATACACATACCTCGAAAAGCTGGGTGACCGAGTTCTATATTACGACACATATTCTATATGCTACATTTCTCGTGAAACAGAATGGGATATACCCACAGGGTCCAGTCTAGGAGAAATGACTGACGAACTCCAAGAGTAGGGCCCAGGTAGCTAATTTGCGAATTTTCATCTGCAGGACCAAAAAATTACAGTTATAAAGTATTTTCCCCGACGTCAGGCGAATATCATCAAGTATGTAAAGTCAAGGGGTTTAGTATGAATTACCAAATATCACAACACATCAACTTTGAAACAATGAAAACTCTAATTCAGACTCAGCATTCAAGAGAAATATTAATTCAACACGACCAAATCCGAAGAACAAAGACACATCAAATAGTTATCTCAAAAGAAACCAAAACATACAGAGTCTGTCTTCAAAAGAGAAAATTTGACGAAGATCACAATTCAACACCCTATGGATTTAAAAGAATAAAAACTTAAATTTCATGTATATATATTACTCAAATTTAGACCAGGGTAGAAAATTAATTAACGACATCAAATAATTTTAATCACCGTGTATAAGGAAGCTTTGGGAAAAAGTACGCGTAATTAAAGGCCTAGTATGAAGATTTAAATCATTCAATTAGAATGTAGGGTTTGTATAGAATTTTATTAGATAATACGCGTTATTAAAACGTGGAGCATACAAATTTATTCGTTTCATTAAAAATAAGGGATTTAAATTAATCACTAGACGCTTTCTATAAAAAGAAGCTGTATTAAAATGCTCAACTTGAATGTAATTTAATTATTCCAAGTAAAGAAACAATTAGAAATTACGTGCAAAATTTATATTAATTAATTCAATTTTTAAGTAACGAGTATTAAACAAAATGTACAAATAATAATTAATATTTAATTAGGATTCGCTAAAAATTAAAGGGTAGAAGTCAGTGCCATTCATTATTATTTTAATTGGAGATAATTGAACCATTAGTAATATATAATATGCATAAAAGCTTTTAAAAACCCAATAATATTCAAATCGTAGAAGTGTTATTTAAAGTATTACGATTGAACACCTGCGTATTTTTAAATGTCAAATTCTAATAAATTCGAGCTGATAAACATGCAGATTCTGCGTATATTGCAAACGGTCGGATAAACCGTAACTTATGTTAACATATAAATCCACGTGGACTGAAATAACCGATAGTAAAGAGTATCGATTTGCACCACTAGGACCAAGTTAGAAAAAGACAGATAAAATGCGTAAGGCAGAGACATAGATAATAAAAGCGTGATTTGAGCAACGTAACGAGGAAAGGATTGGTTGAAATAAGTTGCAGATATGAGAGGTGAAAACACAACAATTTCTATACAAAATTAATTAGTTGTTCTCGGACGTGTTTGCGAGCCGTGTGAAAATTTCTTAGATTTAACTGGCACGAGTGCAAAAATTTAGTAGAATCGCTGTGCCGGACTGTCGAGAAGGGAACAGAGAATGCGAAATTCTGAAAATTGTCCGTTGAGGGACAAATCAGACGTGCAAGCAAGACTGTTATATAAACCCGGACTTTAAACAGTTTCGCTCTCTTAGATTTTCGATTTTGATTCAATACTTTAAACAGTTTGCTCTTATATTTTGTGATTATTGAATACTTTAAAACAGTTTGCTCTTTACGTGCTACGAAACAAGTTATTATGCATTAGTGCACTTAGAAAAGATAGATAAGTAGCGATAAATAAATACATTTAAGTATGCAGCTTTGTATAGCGTGAACGAAGTATGAATTGCTTTGCCAATTTTCGGGGATATACATAGATGAGTTCCTGAGAAGTCCTGAACCGATTTAGACGAATGGTGGTGTACAAAAATTTTAAAAGCGGTCAGAAGCTGAAGCCGTAAACATAAACCAGCTGGAATGGTGGAATTAGCAAGTCCGATGTGCATTGAAGCCACGAGTGCAGTAACCTTCAGGTAAATTATACTATTTTGTTCGAACTTTGATGTTTTGGTGTGTGTTGGATATTTTATGATTTGTTTGATAAAATAGACAGTAGTGAATTTGTAGAAACAACAAATTTTTAATTTTAAGGTGAAATTTTCTTGTATAAGTAGAAAAAAGTATTTAGCAGGTTTATGTTTTTGATTATGATGAAAATTTGGGTCTGTCTTTGAGCTCAATTAGACTAACCTGTTGAATTAACGTAAAGGGGTGGGAGATGCTCCCTTTTATTCAGACTCAGGTCTGCAAATATTGTGAAATTAATTAGTATGCATCCTACCAAGACTTTAATTCTGGATGCAAATTAAAATGATGATAAATTTAAACTTGAAATTTTATGATACTGATATTTATGCTGAAATTTAATTTTGAAATTTTAATGTATTATGAATATTGATGTAAATAGAGTTAACGTTGATTTTTGTGGTAGGAATGTGTTTGTTTTTTTTTATGAATGAGGATGAAAGTTTTAACTAGGTGAGCAGCCGAGGCGGAAAGAGTAAAGAGGCGATTATCAGAAGAGATTCAACACGGCGAGAATCGCAGCAATCTTGGTGCCCAATTCGAGAGGCTCGAATATTTTTTTTTTTACTCTGGTGAGGCTTTTTGTAGGTTTCACAGCAATATATATATATATATATATATATATATAATCATATTAATAGTTATTAAGATGAAATGAAAACCCAACTTTGTATTTTAAAGTTGAATTACCATTTAAAATACAAAGTTGGGTTTTCATTTCATCTTAATAACTATTAATATATATTAAGCATTCATTTGCATTCCAAATGTGGATTATTCTTCTCTATTATATACACACACACACATATATATATATATATATATATATATACCCTTCTTAAAAATTTTATTAGAAACGCCAGAACGTAATCATAGAGCTTGATCCATAACACCCACTACATACCTGTTATTTGCTATTACTTTTGTAGATAGTGTAATAATAACTAAGTTCGTGATTAAATTTTCAAAAACCTGCATAAATTATTATTTATGTAAATTCACTAAGCAAAAGCTAAACATGCACGTACGTACTAATAACTCAATAAGACACTGCAACACAACAAACACACACACACGCATACACACACACGCACAAAAATGTAAGAATGTGTATTATTAATCTTTCTTTTTTTTTCTAACCAAGCTGATACAGAGAAACAGTTAATTTTACGTTTATATATCTTATAATACATCATATCCATCAAATGTAGGTCTAATTGTTGTTTGTTTTTCTACAAGTATCTGAGTCTGCTGTAATTATCGTACTTGAATAGCGGTTTTTTATAAAAGGGCACAGCAATTTTAGACTACCGTTAAAGCTTATATAAACGACGGCAAAATTAAATCGTGTTTTAGTTGATGTTCAATCTTGGAACCATACGGATGAATTCGTTTGAATAATATATTAGTATACGTTATTTGTAAAACTGGAAATTATAATTACAAACGAGATTGTCAAGAAAAGTAATCGTTTTAATGTTGTACAACATACTGTTCATTTTTAAATTGGAGCCTCTCGGAAGAGAACTAAACAATTTTGAACAGTAGTTAAAAAACGGTCTACAGTAAATTTATAATATAGTCACACTAGATATCAAACCAGATGCTAAAGTAGGCTTTACATTCACTGCAGACGGAGTTGAGAGAGACTATCATACACCATTCAAACAGTCGTCATTCTTGAACTTTGAACGTTCTCCGATATTACATCATCGATTCCTTTTACTTATGTCAAACTTACGCTAGTACCTTAAAACATAGACTCAGAGATAACGACAACGTAATCGCATTTTGGGAACAGGGTCACACAAACCTTAGCCATATCTTTCTTGATCATATAAGAGGTGACGTCATATTCAAAATTTAAAGAAATGTGCTTGCAATGTTGGGAGTGTGGTGACTCGAAACATAGTTTTATTAATATTGTAAAAGATTTTGATTTGGATAAGGGACGATATAGTAAAAATTTCGAGGAGTATATAAATATAGAAGAAGACGTTCAATGGTTAGTCCCAATCCAAAGTTTCATGATAACGAACTTTAAAGATTTTATTGTAAATAAATGTAAGCTTCATTTTTATGCAGGATTCCGTACAAAAGTTGAGGTATACAAAAAGGGAGGCACTACATCTCTACAAAAATTCAAAGAGGTGCGCAAACAATTGATCGACCCTTTGCAAATCACCGCTTCCCCAGTCGCAAGGAATAGCGGACGAATGTCAAAACCTATAAAGGAGATTAAAGTTGAAAACAGAGGCAAGCTTTTAAAAAAAAAAAAAGATTAAGTTACCAGTTGACGATGAGCCTGTACATCGTTATTATACGGATGTGTTAGCTAGAGACGAATACGAAAATATATACAAGTCGGTTTATGGAGTAAAGTATTACCCCCCTTAATCTGATACGCCTAGTTTAGGAAAAAGTGTGTAGGAAATTGATTAAGAAAACATTCACACAGCCTAAAATAATACCGTTTATCCGGATGCTAGAGGTCTAACAGGAGTTATAATTATTTTTAAGTCCTTAGCATTTTCTTAAGCAATGTAATTGAGTAGTTCATAGGATACACCCCCTACCTTGATGTTTCGAGCGTGCACACAAATCGGGTACAACCGGTACATATCCGAATAGGAGTAGCTTATATAAAAGGACTGTTTGCGTAGAAGTTATTATTTGTTAATTGTACAGTTTAAAGAGACGATATAACAAATATGTCAAAGACTTTTGGGAAGTTTATTCGAAGATTTCGTAATGCTTTACGAGTAAAAAAAGCAGAATGTGGACAACGCTTCTCGATAGGAGAAAAATATCTTATGTGTCAGTCATACGAGAAAGCAATACAGCACTGTACTGCTGTGTTAGTAATGCCTGAGGATTTGGATAATTTTATGGAAATAATCAAGGAGATAGGGTTTATAAAACTGTTAGCAGATATTCAAATGGAATATATACTAAATTGTAAGTTTTAAAGTAAAAATTTAACCACCTCGACTATTATCATAAGAAATGAATGATGTGAATTTAGAAATTATTTTGTATATATTAGCTTGTTTATGTTATAAAATATAAAGTATACATAGGTATTGTTTAATTTTTCAAAACGTCCACATACTGAAATGGATATCTAAGTTCTTTTTGATAAGAATTATAACAAAGATGTGTATTTTTAAAAGGGTGTTATAAACGTTTTACAAAATTATTATTCAGAATCGTTTTATTTAAAACTATAACATAATTTTATTTACAACCATTAATATCTGTAGTTGAAATACAACAATTTAGAAACGTATAAGAAAACAAAAGTGTAATTAATAGTGTTACAGAATTTTCTCTAAAATCTATGGCTTAGAATTTAAACATCGCTCAAAATGTATGGAATGAAACCTGTTGTACTCTTACATATATTCAACTTGTCTACAAATACTGTTTTCAAACAATCTTGGGTAGGTTCTTATAAATTCGTATAATATGACCCCAATATCACTATTACTGTATTTGCTTTTAATTACATCATGTGCGAGATTCTGTAAGACATCATTTCTATTATATCTTTCCACGGCTACATCTAACAGAAACAGATCTATATTAAGAGTACCGTTTTTCGTTAGTTCTTTTAAAGTATTAGCATGGTTGAGAACGATCTGAGATACCCCTAAAAATGTGTTCTAAAGTTCTTTTTGGTAAATGACATAATTCTCATCAAATATCATCATCTTCGCTAAACAATTCTTATTTAAATAAAAACGCAAGTTGTCGAATTTGCATATTTGATTTCGCATGCCAACTTCCATAGTGCGTATAATGTATGGAAGATTTGATATAAACTTCCTAAATACGTTGAGGGATACATCAAGTACGGTCTGCGAAATGGTGTCAACAAATCTGAAAATTATTTTATAATCATCGAACGGGTTCAGGTCTACAATTATGATTTTGGAAGAAGATTTTGTTATGGCATATGGTTTTTCAAATAGCAACTTGGTTCGCTCTAACGGAATTGCGGCGATTTATACATTCTTTATGCGTTGCGGTCGATTGGTTTTCCAAAGTTATAAAGTAGGTCAGATGCAAGATATCGCATCTAAATCAATTGTATTTAATTAAAGTGGATTCTGATTTATGTTTTATATTTTTGTTTAGAGGCTGCAAATACACATAGGCCGGTTTGACTTCAAAAACGTGTCCACACGTATGCTACATTAAAAAATGTAGATGCGTGCAGAAAAAATGTGGAGCTGTTTTGAATTCGGTTTTCTAGCGAGACGTTATAAAGTAGGTCAGATTCATAATATCACATCTAAGTCAATTGTATAAAAAATGCTGTATTTAATTAAAGTGGATTCTGATTTATGTATTTACTTTTGTTTAGAGGTTGCAAATACACATAGGCCGGTTTGAGTACAAAATGTGTCCACACGTATGTTACATTGAAAAAAATGGTCAAAGAAAGACAGACTGATTGCATCATTTTCGCTTTTAAAAATAACAAGTAGTTATTAAATCGCGAATACAGCTATCTCCCAGAAATATATATATATATATATATATATATATATATATATATTGATTTGTCAAAAGACAGACAGACAGACTGATTGCAACAATTTTTCATTCCCGCTTAGCTAGAAGTTATAAAGTAGGTCGGATTCAAAATATCACACACACACGTATGCTACATTGAAAAAATGTAGATGCGTGCAGAAAAAGTGAAGGTGTTTTGAATTCGGTTCTAGACAGACAGACTGATTACATCAATTTTCATTCTCGCTTTTAAATATAACAAGTCGTAGTTATTAAATCGCGAACACAGTTATCTGCAAGACATACATATACTAATTTGTCAAAGACAGACAGACTGATTGCATCAATTATTCATTCCCGCTTAGCGAGAAGTTGGTCAGATTCTAAGTATTTCACACACACACACACACACACACACACACACACACACACACACACACACACACACACACACACACACGTATGCTACATTGAAAAAATGTAGGTGCGTGTAGAAAAAAATGTGAAGCTGTTTTGAATTCGGTTCTCTAACGAGAAATTATAAAGTAGGTCAAATTCATAATATCACATCTAAGTCAATTGTATAAAGAATGCTGTATTTAATTAAAGTGGATTCTGATTTGTTTTTACTTTTGTTTAGAGGTTGCAAATACATATAGGCCGGTTTGACTTCAAAACGTGTCCACACACACACATACACACACACACACACACACACACACACACACACATACACGTATGCTACATTGAAAAAATGTAGATGCGTGCAGAAAAAATATGGAACTGTATTGAATTCTAGCGAGAAGTTATAAAGTAGGTCAGATGCAAAATATGCTAAGACCAGTTTGAATTCAAAGTGCGACCACTCTGCAAATACACATCGACCGGTTTCAATTCTAAATATGTTCACTCTTACGATAGGTTGAAAAGTGGGTTGGTAAAGTACGCAGATGGTGGTAATCTGCTATATAAGGAGATTGCTCCTAATATTAATTTAATTACTCGAAGTTTACTACATATATTTACATACCTACATATACAAACATGTATATAATTGATATTCAGGGGTTTAAATACAAGAAAAACGAGTTTGTGGGCAAAGAAATTGCGGTTTTGGACTTGTTGGAAGGTGTTGTGTGGCATCAAATTTTTAAACTGCCAATGCAGTCTAGTTGTTTGAGCCAAGATCATTAAAACATAAAGACTGGGTGACAAGGAATATTCATGGTATTTCTTGGGATGAATCTTCAACGGTTGGAATGGTATCATCATATATAACGCTTTATTTGAAGCAAATTATCCGACCCGGTGGTTTTTCATAGATTTTAAACACATTATTATACCATATTTGAAATAATTACTTTTTTCAGTAAAACTGAAAGGAATTGACTTATTTACATTTTAATTAAATATATTAAAAGATATCGATATCGTTATCATAGACGTTTTCTATTCGCAGTACTTTATTACAAAAAATTACATGCGACAGCGTTTTCTTTTGTTTTTTTTGTCAACGAAAGTCTAGTCTATTGCTTCTTTAGCATTCGCATTTCCATACTTACGTACTGAAGGCAACTCTGTAATTTTTAGATCACATGCATTTCATGCACTCAGATTAAAAGTCAAATATTGTTTTTACATCCGTTTTGTAAACTGAGATTAAATCAATCTAATCCAAGATTGAATTAAACTGTCAATTTTGTTTAATAATTTACACACTCATGCTATGTGCGAATGAAACGTTAACAAAAGCGATCTTGTACCTATCATAAATCATAATATGATTTAATGTCTTGCCTTAAAACAAAAATAGAATGCCGTTTTCTGGTTGTGATTAAGTACACAGATTTTTTTAAAAAACCTGTATTAAAAAAAACATTCTGCAGTTTTATCCTAGAATTAACGTCGTGTAATTTAATTTATTGTTGAAGCACCTTGACAATGAAAGAATTTCATGACGTAGCATTGCTCGTGTAATGTACTTTTGTTATCGATGTAAACGCAATTACATACCTATATATATATATATATATATATATATATATATATATATATATATACATATATATATATATATATATATATAAAAGTCAATTTTTTAGTTTTACTGAAAAGTAAATTATGTCGCCAATAATCTAAAACTTATTCAATATTACTGTATTAGTTAAGGGGCATTTGCATCGCATTATTTTAAACGACATTTAACTAATTTAGGTTTTTTTATTTTACTCTATGCCTTCGTTGAATTTTTAAAAAAAAATATTTTAAACATCCGTCATGAGTTAGTTTTTACTACGTGCTATAATTAATCCTACACCTGATAAAGAAATGAGTAGTTTTAAACAAAGTTTTATGGAAAATGCCATGCGTTTTAGGAGTGCCTGTGTCTACTTGTATATAACAGTTATGATCATATAAATGATGTTCTTCACACACTGCAAAATATTTCGTCACATGAATGTTTTTGATCTGCTTTTATAGTTTTAAGACAGTCTGCACATCTCTTTATACGTTCACACATTATCTGTCCATTTTTGGTGAAAGACTTGTGGTTGTTGTAACACATCCGTCCTCTGAATCTTCGATTACAATCAAGGCAAACAATTTCATCTTTTACATGCTGACAGGGAGGTTCATTTTGACAACCTAGACATTGTTTATTACAACGATGTCTGTTTTTATGATCATACGGGATATGACAAATATCGTAAAAGTATGAGCAACCAAACGCACCAGTTAATGAAGTAATAACGTAAAGTGGGTGTTGTGATGGATGAGATTGATCTTGTTTGGAGCATCTGGTCCTTCAAATAAGACGACTCCCCCTTGGTGTTATAGGAATAAACTGCCATAATTTAATTAGTTTTATAACTGTTAAAATAAAGTAACCAGCTGGGAATAAGTTCTGGTTAAGACTAATGTGCGCCATAAATGTTAGCCTTTATATAACTTTCAGTACCAATTCTTATTAACGTTATATGCGCAAGCGCAACATTCTAAATTCTTTTGAATATTATGGTCATCGAAGTCGATAAATTGTGAATAAATAGTAAATGGAAACAAACACAAGGTGGCAGGAACCCCCTCTGATTTAATTTTATTCAACCTGTTATCCAAAAATGTTATTACAAGTTATCGATTTGAAGCAGTAGATGATTTATTTTGGTACAGTTATGCAGATTATAAGCAGCCGTACATATAGGGTCAATGGTCGTAGTAAAATGTTGTCAATAAAACTTTCAAAAACAAACGATAGTGTTTCCGTTTTCTGTTCCGTTAACTACTAGCAGGTTATTACATAAACGTAATACTATACGATTTACTGTTGTTAATAAATTTAAATCATGAATATCTTTCTGTTATAATTTCGCGTTCAATTCCATCAAGCAATTACTTACTATTGGGTTCAATGAAAAAACGTCCGTTCTAGATTTGCACTTTACATATTTGTTGTTTAATCATAAATATTTTGTCTACTTTGTAATAATAAGTCGCATAGTTTCAGCATTTGCAATATAGATTTTTATTTTATACAGTGAAGCAATAAACTTGTTTATACCTGAGTACGTATCTTTGTAACACGCATTCTTGTCAAGGTCAGTTGTACAACAATATTTCAATTAAATTATTTATTGTTAGCCTTATTATAGAACATGCATCATTCACTCATTGACTATCCTAGATAGCTCACTGGTTAGCGTATCCGTATAACATGCTGGGAAACACCGGTTCACTCCGCGGTGGCGGCGTTGTCTTTTTCTGATCTCTACACGGTATGTCGACGGATGATGACACACCTTAAACGATAAATATGGTCGACAAGATGGTGCAATGACGTATGACAGAAAATAAAGTACAGCATCATTCACTATAATTATATAGAGGGTTGTTGTAAAATTGCATTTAATTATGCAATTTGTCAAAGTTATGGGTGACGTACTTGAAAATGGCGGATGTTTCAAAAAATGACAATTGCTAACGTCAGGAGGCGGAGTTATACGATGTGACGGTCAGAGTGAAGGTAGGGGTTTGACGTCTGAAAAGTGATAGGGTAGATGGACGGAGTCATCAACCAATCAGGTTGTTGGGGCGGGGCTACAGACCAATGAGAAAACAGGGGATGTCGTTTGGGGACGGACCCATCGACCAATCAGAACGCAGGGGGTGGGGCTTGGGCGGAGCCATCGACCAATCATGTTGTTGGGGCAGGGCTACAGTTATCAACCAATCAGGATGTTGGGGCGGGGCTACAGACCAATCAGAAAGCAGGGGCGGGGCTTGGGCGGAGCCATCGACCAATCAGAACGCAGGGGTGGGCTTGGGCGGAGCCATTAATCAATCAGAACGCAGGGGGTGGGACTATCTCATATCACAGTAATCAGTTTAAGACCACCAAGTGTGGCTACCAAATGTGTCAATTAATACATACACACTCACCCTCGAGTTGCTGCTATCATACCAGCTCCTACCGTTTCTACTGACGGGGCGAGGCAGAGGGGCACGTGATCCCGCCTTGGGGCTGTCCTCCCATCACAAATAGGGGCGGCAATCTATCGTGGCTTTAGGGCCACCGGAAGAAGCACGCTGTATTGCGTGCGCAAACTTTCCACAATGAAAACAGAACCAACAAAAATATGGCAAATGCTTTCGTCTTGTTTATCGAAAAGAAAGTGAATATTAATTTTGTTTCACTAAATAACCAGAGCTCCAAATAATATTAGTGTTATCAACCGTGATTAGCAAACTTGAAACACGGTTTTATCGGCTAGCTCAATACCTTATTTTAGCGAGTTCCTGATTGAAAGAATAGAGAGAATACTTACATACTATCGCAAGGTATAAGGAGTTCACGGATACCTAAAACAGGGTATTGACTATTTAATTTATAGCATCAACTTTACGTTTTAAGGCAACTAGATTTGAAATTGAAAATACTAGAAAGCGGGCTTATTCTAGGAAGGTCTAATATACCGGGTGTTGTTGCAGGATCTGGGCAGGATCTACATAAATGAATAATGAAGTAAAAAGATGTAGGTTTTTAATTCATCGACAGTAAATGAACGTATGTATTCTCTTAATTAAACCTTGCATTTATTATATATATTTTTAAAGTAAGTAAATGTTATCATTATAGAACGCTGAAAATTATTAACAATTTTATGTGGCTTTGTAATTTATATAGCGTTGCAATTGGAATGTTCATGACAATATTTCCGTGTAATTGGATTAAATTGCTTAGTTTACTATACACAACTCCAATGTTATACATAATTTCAACAATATTTAAACATATCTGTAGTTTAAGTAGTAGACAGTCAAACGCGGCCTTCAGACAAAAAATTGAAATTGTAATTACTAGAGATGAAGACATGTAGTAAACAAATTCTAGAATGTTCAAGATAAAAATAGTTCGTCAATATCCTTGTTCAATATTTGCTGATATAAGTTTCCTATTGTATTTTATTATTAACTTGAACAGGAATTAATTTAATTACATTGTCAATATAGAAATAATTTTGTTTATTTTATTTTTTCAACTTGCCTTATTCACTTGTCTATACATGTATTCACTTCGTTGTCTCATTAATTTTAGTCATATATTTATTTGTCGATTTTATTTGTTGTGTTGATTTTTATTATTTTTATTCATTTCTTATATATTGGTTTATTTTATTTTACGAGTACTTGTTTCTCTTCATATTTACATCTACATTATGCGTAAGCAGTGATATTATTTTGTTTATGTGATAAATATTCAAAGAATGACCTTCTGTATCAATATATTTGTGCCAAATCTCTACCTGTGCGTTTGAAAAGGATGGAACATCTTTTCTGGTTACGACAATAATACAAATAACCTACAGCTCTTGCAATTTATAAACCGACCATCGTCATTAATACTCCAGACGTCATAGTGTGACGCGATTGCCACCATCATAATACTTATTTTCATAACTACAATAACGGTATCGGTAGATTATAGACTTTCAAAAAATTTTGTAATAGGTGAGAAATGTAGTTTGTAACTGAGCAAAACCTAATTTTAATAATGATTTTATTTCGACAAAATTACAACTTTTTGACTAAATAAAAGGTGCTATTTACGTAGGTTTTAATTACCTAGCACATTTTAAATTTTATTTAGGATTTTTGACGTGTTGAATATCAGTAATCATATTACACCAGGCCCGTGATAATAGCCAGCAAGAGGCTGTGTTCCTTAAGGCGAATTTTTATCTTCTTAGATAAGTTTTGATATGGAACTTACTAGCCCTAAGGTTGCTTAACATCCCTCGCTTATAATTAAAAATCGGTGAAATATGATACATTTTTACAAAACAATAAAAGGGGAAAAGTGCAAGGTAAAAAAAGCATGAGGCCGTTCTGTAGGTACTTACCAAGAAAAGCAGCTACAACGCTCGAAGACAACAAACATAGTAACAAGGAAAGATTGCTGAAAGGATATATAGAAGAAGCGCCTTTGAAATGTTGTGTTATAGATTTATGATGAAGATATCATATACAGACACAATTAAGAACATAGAGGTACTAGAAATTGTAGTGAAAGAAGGAATATGTAGAAAACAGTAAAAGTTCGTAACACTGCTCTTTCTTTAAAACCGTTACGTGGCGTAACTGTAAAAACATGTTGAAGCCAATTCGATGACTAATGACGGTATCGGCAGCTATCTCCTCTGGAGCATCCACCACGTCGTTGGAAATAAGTCAACACTCTTTTCTTGGTCTTGGTAGGCAACCGGTTGATAGCAACAAACAAGGACCTGGATGTTGGTTTCCTGGAAAATTACTTTTAGCATATTTTGAAGTATTCGTCAATCTAAGCGATTCAGTCCGCAGCCTAACTTGGGTATTGCTAGTCTCGTTACCACATTTTCCATCATGTGAGCCTTAAGATTCAGCAAAGCCTCCTATAGAAGTCCATAACTAGGTTTCTGCCATGAAGAATTTTTAATGACCACATAGTAAACATAACGATTTCCATCCTGAAGAACCAAAGCTTTTCCTACAGTTGGCTGCTGTTGTATTAATTTATCCACACATCCAAACCTTTTCTTGAAAACAACAGCTATTCCTCTTGACATTTCCAGATCTTGAGCTACGCAATGTGCAAGGGAATACTCTTCTGGTGCCCTAAACAAATCTTGCTATTTTTCAACAACAACGCCAAATCTCGCCTTAGCAAAACCACCATACGCCGTCATGAAATTTTCAAAATCGACACTTGGCTCACGATTAATAACTCTTCGAACACCATTTTCATTACTCGAGTCTTCCTGGTTGTTGCTGGCATAGGATGTTAAACGGTGAAAGTGTACCACTTTCGGTTTACTACGGGGAGATCTCCTGATCCAGTACACTACATCATTAATTCCTTTCAACACTTTATACGGGTCTTCCCATTGTCTTTATGATTTTGGCAACAATTCACGTTTTCTTTGTGGATTGTACAACCACACTAAATCTCCAGGTTGGCACCACCTTCTTGCTCTCTCGTGTCATATTGTGATTTCATTCGATCGCTTGTCGCCTGGATATTCTTTCGGATGTTTTCGAGAAAGCTATTTGATCTTGTGTTGCATAACATTCGTCCATTCTTTCTCACTATCATCCAGTGCAAAATTTCAATATCGTCCGACCAGTTCTTTTAGCTTACGCAATTGATGCCGTTTAATCCTTAACACGAAGGTATTAACACATCCAGCAATTTCTTTGAGCAACCGTTGGCTGATTTATCTTTTGTGTCGTCCACAGAACGTTTAATATGGCATACTGGAATGTTACTTCCCACAATCATGTTTTTCTTCCGGGTCACCGCATACGGATTAATGTTTCGCACCCTTACTGGTATCATAGTTCGAAACTTTACCAGCGTTCTTACAATCAGTAATCCCTACTGAGCCATTCCCGATTCAGTTGCTTCCATCATGCATATTTGTCCTTCTCGGAGCGTACCATCCGGGCGTCCCATCACGATCATTTCCAGCTTCTCGAGTATTTTCATATAACAAATCATTCGAACTTGCATCGTCTGGTTACACGTCCCTCGAAATGGAATCTCATCATCATCTATCCGAAGCACATTTTCTTTCATGTTCACATGAAACCCATATTCTCTCATGAAATCCATTCCCAAGATCACTTCTTCTGTAATTTCAGCTACCAACAACCAATGATTAATTAGTTTGTCTTCAATTCCCAACGTTACGGCAGTCTCTGTAGTTTTTTTGTACAATTCTAGGTATACCATGGACAAATTTTATAGTGAGATTAGTGTCTCCATTTTCGACTCTTCTCTAAATGACTTTCTACACTTAGCATTTATTCTCTTTGATAAAATGTTTCACATTTTTTCAAAAATACATGTTTAAAATCGGAATAGGATTTTAAGAGCATTCTGTTTTTAAGAACATTATAAACCCGATGAGTGCTCTCCATTGCAACACATAGTGGACGAGGTTTACTTACATTATCTTTCTGAACACCAAGTCTTCTTATCTTTTGAGACGACGTCAAATTTATATTATTTCTAGTTGCTTGAAAAATGTTGTTGACTACAGCAACGTCTGGTCTTTCAGCATGATTTTCCGGTAAGCTATAAATAATTAAGTTGTTTCACGTTTAATTCGTTCTTGTGCTTCTCGGACAACCGCTTTAAATGATTCAGGAGACAACTGTGAATGTTGAACAGATCACGTTTCCAACATTTTTCTAATCTAGTTAGTACAGAATTAAGCATCCTATTCAATTCTATAAATTGATCAACGGAGTTGTTACAAACATTACAAAAGATCTTAACGCCTTTAGTTCGTTGACGTGTATTACTTTTGGCATAATAACAAATAAGTTAGGAATTGATAAATGCCAAAAATATAAATTATTCAACGCATGCGCAGTGCAATGCAATTCTTCCGCGTTTTAACACTCGTATATTCACATACGCAAGAAAATCAACTGAAAATTTTTAGTGCGAAATTTGCAAATTCCCCTAAAAGAAAATATTGGGGACTACCTTAAACGTAAACACGCTCAGGGTTGTGTACACCTCAGGGTTGCTATGAATCATAAATTGAAGCAAAGAACATTTGTATTAATAACAGATCTTTAGTTAATAACGCTTAACAATTGTCTAATAATAAGGCACGTGATGAATACCCACACAAAAGGTTCATTCGCATGCATTTTATGTGATTATACCACATCAGACAAAAGTAATTTAAAAAGACATTTTCGGTCGCATACTAACGAACGTCCGTTCGCATGCAATTTGTGTAATTACACCACATCACAAAAAAGTTATTTACGAAAACATTTTCGATCGCATACTAACGAACGTGCATTTGCATGCAACTTGTGTGATTATACTGCATTGCAAAAAAGTCATATACAAGAACATTTTCGGTCGCATACTAACGAACGTCCATTCGCATGTAATTTGTGTAATTATACTGCATTGAAAAAAAGTTATTTACAAGAACATTTTCGGTCGCATACTAACGAACGTCCGTTCGCATGCAATTTGTGCAATTATACTGCATCGAAAAAAAGTCATTTACAAGAACATTTTTGGTCGCATACTAACGAACGTCCATTCGCATGCAATTTGTGTGATTATATTACATCACACAAATATAATCTAAAAAGACATTTTTGGTCGCATACTAACGAACGTCCATTCGTATGCAATTTGTGTAATTATACCGCATCAAATAAAGGAAATTTAAAAACACATTGTCGGTCGCATACTAACGAACGTCCATTCGCATGTAATTTGTGTAATTATACCGCATCACAAAAAAGTAATTTAAAAACACATTTTCGGTCGCATACTAACGAACGTCCATTCGCATGCAATTTGTGCGATTATACGGCATCACAAAAAAGTTATATAAAAGTACATTTTCTGTCGCATACTAACGAACGTCCATTCGCATGTAATTTGTGTGATTTTATCACACCATATAAAAGTAGTTTACAAGCACATTGTCGGTCGCATACTAAGGAACGTCCATTTGCATGTAATTTGTGTAATTATACCGCATCACAAAAAAGTAATTTAAAAACTCATTTTTGGTCGCATACTAACGAACGTCCATTTGCATGCAACTTGTGCGATTATACCGCATCACAAAAAAGTTATTTAAAAAGACATTTTCGGTCGCATGCTAATGAACATCCATTCGCATACAATTTGCATAATTATAGCGCAACGCAAAAATGTACTTTAAAAACACATTGTCGGTCGCATACTAACGAACTTCCATTTGCATGTAATTTGTGTAATTATACCGCATCACAAAAAAGTTGTTTAAAAAGACATTTTCGATCGCATACTAATGAACTTCCATTCGCATGTAATTTGTGTAATTATACGGCATTACAAAAAAGTAATTTAGAAATACATTTTCGGTCACATACTAATGAACGTTCATTCGCATGCAATTTGTGCGACTATACAGCATCACAAAAAAGTTATTTAAAAAGACATTTTCGGTCGCATACTGACGAACGTCCATTCGCATGTAATTTGTGTAACTATACCGCATCAAACAAAAGTAATTTAAAAACACATTTTTGGTCGCATACTAACGAACGTCCATTCGCTTGCAATTTGTGCGATTATACCACATCACGAAAAGGTTATTTAAAAAGACATTTTCGGTCGCATACTACCGAACGTCCATTCGCATGCAATTTGTGTAGTTATACGGCATCACGAAAAAGTGATGTAGAAATACATTTTCGGTCACATACTAATGAACGTCCATTCGCATGCAATTTGTGCGATTATACCGTATCACGAAAAAGTTATTTAAAAACACATTTTCGGTCGCATACTAACGAACGTCTATTCGCATGCAATTTATGCGATTATACCACATCACGAAAAAGTTATTTAAAAAGACATTTTCGGTCGCATGCTAATGAACATCCATTCGCATACAATTTGTGAAATTATAGTTCGTCACGAAGAAGTGATTTGCACGAATGTATGTAGTCGCATACTAATTAGCGTCCACTGATATGTAATTTGTGTGAATATAGCGCATCACTAAAAAGTACTGTACAAGTATATTTTCGGTCGCATAATAACGAACGTTCTGGTACGTACAATTTGTATGATTATAGTACGCCACAAAATAGTTATATACAAAGACATCTACGATCGCATATAAATAAACATCTATTCGCATGCAATTTGTGGCTGTTTCACATAAAAAAGAACTATTGTGAAAATCCATTTGCCCTCACATTCTGAGAAACATTCATTTCTGTGATTATTCTGTATTGCAAAAATACTTTTGCAGTCCCGTATTACTGAACACCCGTTTATTTGCAATATGTGGATTATTTCACATTGGAGACGAATAATCTAAAAGTAAATGTGCAATCCCATAGCAACTGAACGTGCTACGTACATTGACGTAGCTGGCAGCTCAAAGAAAGAAATGCTCGGGCTCAGTTGGGGAGTAGGCGGGGTTTTATCACTACAAACTAACGGAAAGACCTGAAAATAAAATAAACATGCGCATTTATACCTCACACAAAAAAAAAACATAAAAAACCTCTATATAGAAACTATATTACATATAAGCAGTGTGTAAATTTTTGTGGTAATTTCGAATAACTGTGGTAAAGAAAAGTGTTAATTAACAGACAACATAATTAATGATTTTAACCAGACCAAACAATTTCTTCAAACACTTACCGTCAGCGGGGGTGAGATTGATAACAAAATGTTGTTTTGTTAACCATTTTGATGTTTTTACGAGAATTCCAAATGTAACTGACATTATATAAAGTTAATTTGGTTTACTTTAAAGAGAACCTACTGAATTGGATTTAAAAACTAAGAATTCATGAGGAATCAATTATAAGTTGTTATCAATCTTATACTGAATTTGGGGCTACTTTGATAAGCCTTCGGAAATAGCTTAAAATTACTTAACACTGTTATACATATTAGCATTTTAGCCCCTGAAACTTTTGGTCAGACAGAAAAAAGTTAACAAACCGACCCTCTTGGGGTGAAATTGATAAATAATACAAAAATACTATAAACTAAATGAGATAATCAAACTAACCCCATAAGAAATAAAATCATTTATTTTATGCTGGAGTTCCAGCTTTTTTTATAAGATTGAAATTATTGTTAAAGAAATCTCAAAATCAGTTTATTATATAGTTACAATACATTTCATACAAAACTATTTAAACAGATAATAATCATATGAAATTAATTTTTAGAAAACACTAAACAAATTTAAGAAAGTTTTTTTTCATACACATCAACAGTTTTTGAAAAAATATACTTTAGTCTTTCACCACTTCGCTGAATTTCTGGATTAGGTAAAATAGCTATAACATCACATTTTTTCACTTCAAATATGTCGTTCTCATCTACTTTAAAAACCTTTTTTGCTGTGTCCATGCTTTTTAATCCCATCATTCTAAACTCTTCATTAGGTAGCTTTTCTTGAACAATAGCCACATACCTACACATTATAGTATTTCTTTTGCCTCCGGTGAACTTTACAAGAACAAAAGAGCCACAGTCCAATATTTTTAGATTGACCTCCTCATATTCAACTTCTTCCTCTTTAACTACCTCTGAGATTACCTCACTTTCCTCGTCACTGTCAATTTCTTCATTTAATGTCTCATTTTCATCACTGTTTTTTTTGGCAACACTTTTGCCCGGAAAAACATTTAAACGTGTTTTTTTTTAGGGTCAGAACTATTTGGTGAAGCATTATATCTTTGTTCTTTCAAGAACGTTATTAGTGACTCATTGAAATATTTTCTAATGGTTTCCTTAATGTCACCTGCAGGTAGTTTTTTTAAAACTTGTTGTGAATTGAGAGGATGAATTCCGCAAGTTTAAAAACCACTGATTAAATCCCTCATAATTGAATGTACTTCCCCGTTTTTTTCAAAATTGTCCATTTTTTGCAGTGCTTCATTCAGAAGCTTTGGAAAAATCTTCTTTCCTAAGGTTTGAAGCATGTGTGCCTTTCATTTTATACTGGAACAGAATGTTTTGCCATGCCACCTTTAAAGGTCTAAAAAATGACACATCAAGTGGCTGAATCAAGTGTATCGAGTTTATAGATAGAAAGATAAAAGCAATATTGTTTTGTTGACAAAGATCAATCATTTCATCTGTAAGCTATGCCGCTAAGTTATCTCCTATTATAACTTTTCTACCGGGAAGTCTAACTGCATGAGGCAAGAATCTCGAAGAAAACCAATCGGTAAAGTTTGCTGCATCTATCCAACCACTTTTCGATCTATTATACCGGCTACCAGAAGAGCAACAACAATCTGTGCAGCATGGGGTTCCTTTAGGGCCATATTCTGTCCAACGATCCCATATGTTGTCTGCTTTGTATATCACATAAGGCGGAAGCAATGTTCCTGAAGCGGAACCACAAAACATCACTGTAGTTGCACTTTTACTAAAATTGATTATGTTAACAGGATATTTCATTCCTCTTCTACAAAGAATTTGCCTTTTACCAGGATCATCAGCCATATTAGCCTCATCGTAGTTAAACAAATTTTCTTTTTGTATATCTCTAATAGACTCCTCCAGGTTTGTAAAATATTCTTGTATTATACCAATAGAAATATCGGCTCGAGCTTTTTTAATATTAGCAGCAACTTTTCTGGTTAAATTGTCACGGTGCCGTTTTAACAATGAATGAACCCAATCTATACCAGGAATGTTGTTCTTAAACTTGCTAACTCGAATTCCACGTCGATCCAGAAAACTTTTTGTAATCATTTGAAGATCCAATGCAGTTAGTGGCATCCCCCAATCACTACATGTAGCAGCTGCATTTATAATCACCTTTTCTTCGTCAAAAGTCAAAACAGGTTGTCCTCCGCATTTTTTGTGATGCGATCCGTGATATTTGTTATATAGTGTTCCATATGAGATGGCATATTCTTTAGTTGCTCGATGTAATGACCAGTTATGAACAACAACTTTTTCGAGTGCTTTTTCTAAAGTATTTTCTGAAAATTTTCGGTACATTCTTGTACCCAGCTTTTTCATATATATTCTTACCATATATACAATTTACACTACCCTGCAACAAAAAGTGTATTGTCAAGATAACGCCGCCAAAAAATTATTTAGTAACACTAAAATGATCTATCAATCTCACCCCAAAACCCGATCGAAGTCACCCTCCATTACAAATATGGCTGCCACTATCTGATATGAAATGTAATATTTCTGTACACTACAGTATTAGTAGACAAGATATTATGGAATACCTTAATTAGAAATTTATCTTTCACGAAGATAAAATTCACTTTTGTAACAACTAATTTTCCAGCTCACAAAAAATGAGCAAAACAAGACACTTTTTCTGAATGCAATTAAAAATATTTATGCCTCTACAAACACAAAGCACATATGAAGGATGTGGCTAAGCATGCTTCTAGTTTACTACTGCCATGCAGCGGATGTTGCTAGATTTAAATTAAATAAAAAACATGTTTTCTCAATTTTTCAGAACTTTTTTCCATGTAACCTATAAAACATTATATGTCAATAGAAAGCTCCACAAAAACGCTATTCAATGGCAAAATTCAATATGGCGGGTGCCATTTAAAAAAATTGATTTTTTGTTCATTTTGCGTTTTGCTTCACCTTGTACAATAAAAGGAAAAAACAAGCACATCGCGCTATCGATAATAATACAACAGGATATGAAAAATTATGTCGTGAAAGAATCAACTCTCCAAGTTCAATAAGAAAATTTTCTGCAATTTTTCAAAGTTGACATGATTTTGACATAAAATGACTCATAAAAGATAAACCGCCCATTATAGACCTATAGTACCTCTATATAATTTTGATAAGCATCAAAAGAGCTTTTAGAATGTGGTATCAAATCTATGGTGTTTCATTTAAAAAAACATAACTTTGGGTTGGAAACCATATTGGCACACCCTGTATATAGGTGAAAATATTTTTAGATTGTGCGGCCTAGCCGTGGCTATCTTTTAAAAAAACCGGAAGTTGATATCTTAAATAACATAAAAGTTATAGAACTTTCACGGAGGACGTGGACACCCTGTGTGTATATATATATATATATATATATATATATATATATATATATTTAAGTGTTAGTAATAGCTAAAAGGGTATAAAGATTATTTTGTTTGAAGGTTGTGTATATGCCAAATAAAGCCAAATATCAGATCACGTAACTGAAAATTTTGTGTTTGCCGTACTTTACAAATGTTAAAGTATTTGAAGTATATTAGTCAAAGTAGAAGTGCCAAGACGTAAAACAATGACTTGATGACGTGAGAAAGCACAGTATTCAAGGATATATACTAAGTTGTACGTTAATAAGCCAAAGAATGTACATTTGCTGATCGAAAAACCGGATGCGTCTGTAGAAGTTCCACTATTCACCACACAGAGCCAGGTTTATATGTGAAACATTTCGGCACTTATTTAGTAGAATCAACCTTTGGACAAACTTGTAGTATCAAAATTATAAGTGAAAATATTGTCAAAGCTGATTGAAGGGTGACGCGGTCTTATGAACCAATGATTGAACATTTAAGTAGAAAATTGTAAAGTGTAAAAAATGAATTATAGGTATTAGTGACACAAACTAATTGGGACGATTTAATTGGATGGGGGATTTGTAAAATGTATAAAGAGTAGGCATAATTTAAAAGGTGGTATCACCTAGGTAAACATAAATAAGGGATTTCGATTAAAATATTTTTGTAACAAGACGTGTTTTGTATACTGCGCTAATTTGAATATTAAAAAGAGTAAATAAATTATTTTGAAAAGTTCAAATCTTTAATTGAAACAAAGAAGAGTATAGATAAGTGAGAGGAATAATAATAATAATAGTAAAGACGGGTGGAAAGTTGTAAGAGTGGATTGGAGCGACATTGAAACAGGCGGAATTAATAGTGGATGTTTGAAACGAGTTGGATTAAGGCAGAAAGGAATTAGATTGGATTTATTAGACTGAAAGAGAAACTACTTGGAATGATTTGGATAGTGCATTGCGGATAGATTGGTATTGAGTGGAAACTAGAAAGGAGCATAGAATTGGAACGAGCAGATTAAAGAAAGGATAGCATTGGATTAGCAGGAGTATTATACGGAAAGAAGGCATAACTATAGAAAAATTAGCGCGGGGGAAGTAAAATTGCAAGGTATTCAAAATTCTAAATTTGGTCATTATTTATAGATTTGGGAGATATCAAAATTAAGTATAACACAACCTGGTGTCTGGAAAGCAGAGGAGCCATAGGGATAGTGCAACGCAGTGTGAAGACCCATCCGGTGATTGAGATTTTGAGCCAGATTTCAGAGAGGCCTACAGCGACGCGTAAATCGGGTGAGTACTGTGTCTTTGATACGTCAAAGTCAATTTGGTAAAAGTAATTGATTTGGCACAAGGCTACGTGGATCTGCTTATTAAAAATTTGGCATATACAAGTATAAGGTTACATGTGCAAAAATAAAGGTAGTGCAGTTTGGTTGGTGTAGTGAACATCTACCTATCACTGAACCCACGGTAGGTAGGTGTGGATACCCTGAGAAGGCGAGTTTCAATAGTCGAGGCATATTCATATAGTTTTGTTTTGTAGACCGACCAAACTTAGATAAAGCACGAAATATAAGAGTCAAAATTTTCACACTGTCAAATATATAAAAAAAATGGTAAATAAATAAACCACAGTTAAAGTAAATATCATATAAAAAAGGGGGGGTGAGCAAGAAGAAGGTGGAAAACCCAACGTGAGGCTAGACAGAAGCAGTAGTAGAATAAGGGACACCGAGGTTAGGTGAGGCCCGTAGTTAAAATTTTACAGGAAAGAAGAGTTCGAAAAAGGCAGCAGAGATGACGGACGCGTACACCAGACGGATAACGAGGTCAGGAAGGATGTACGGAATCGACGCGGAATTTATAGCACAAGACGAGGAGCTAGATGCAGGGGGAGATGTCCAGGAAACGGAGGCGAGGCAGGTAGATCCGGAGGTAATAAATATAGAAACGGACAAGGCGACGGTACAGGAGGTCAAGGTAGCAGAAACGGCTGGAAATCAAGAGATTATGCGATTCCTGATGAGCTTAAAAGACGATTTTAAGACGTCACTTGCCGAGTCGCAGACGATTTTTAAGACATCACACACGGAACTAAAAACGGATTTAACAAACAAAATTGCCAGTCGCAGACGGAACTGAAAATTGATTTAACGAATAAAATTGAGGAGTCACAAGCCAAAATGACAGCAAAAATAGACAACGCTCATGCGTACTTACTGGCTTCGATACAAGAGGTAAGGGACGAACTTAAGACTGAGTTACAAGAAAAGGTAGACCGCGTAGACGACAAAATTGAAAATACACGGGTACAATTTCAGGGAGAGTTGAACGCAACAAGGACGGACATACGAGCAGAAGTTAAGACACGTGTGGAAGCAGTTGAGGAGAACATGATCAGCGGATTTACAAATTTGAACGGTGAGATACAAACATGTGACAAGAAGCATACGACCAACTACAGGAATTTAGGACAGACGCTGGAAACACTACAACACGAAAATGTTAACGTTAGGACACAACTGGACGCAAAACTTAAAGACAACGTGACAATATTAGAGAACAGGGTCGGCGACGAAGTTAGACAGATACAAGACAAGTTAGACAACCTAGAAAGGAGACGCGGAGGACTAGACTACGGACAGCAAATTAAACTAAACCGAGACGCGCTACCGAAATTTGAAGGACGACGGACAGAACAACCGAACAATTTTGGAGTAACACACCCCAGACGAACGTAAGGACGAACTTAATCACGGGACATTATAGTAAAATAAACGGGTCACGTGAAGAATACGCTATAGACAAGTATAACCAGGCACAACATCTGACACCGAAATTGGGAGAGGATGACATTAGTATTACTACTTGCGGGACATATGGAACCGGAGGTGACAAAGGTGGTTGTGGTACAAAATATAAAAACCCTACGAGAATTATTAGGGGTAATGAGGAATTTTGACTTGGCGACGGCACTAGAGACAAAGACGCGTGGAGTTTACTGGGAACTGAATCGGGGGTATAAGGACGAACACCGACGACATGTATACCACAACGAGCACAGACCAAGCTACAGACAGGAAGGTTTCAAGAACGGACATCGTAATCATTGAGGACACGACGGAAATAGACGACAGCATTTCAACAGAGAATACCGGGGAAACGAGTACAAGGAACAAAATAGGTACCAGCACGGCGACAACGCGGATGACGGCCGTACTACTGGAGGCGGAACGCGAGACGGATACAGCCGGACTGACAGGGACATAAACGTCCAACATATAACGACCAGCGCTGCGATAAAGGACACTGACAAGATCGAGGTGGTACAAGTGCACGAAGCACCACCGAGTCAAAAAAAAACGCCAATTTTCTGAAGACAGAGTTGTTAGGTTTAGATATAGATTTAGGTTATAGTTTAAGTGATTTGTTGTTGAATAATTATACCGTTAATAAAAAGAATTTGTTGTTTATTAATATTAGATTAAGAGATTGTTTATATGTTGCTTTAGTTGATAGTGGTTCACAGTTGTCGCTGGTTAATGAAAACATTGTAATAAAACATGCAGAAATTTTAAAAGGACGAATGGAAACTATTGATGGGGTTAATTTATGGTCGGCAATGAATAAGAAGTTAACGACGATTTATAAGGTAGTCCGTGTACCGATATTTGTAGGGGATAAAAGGCAGGGGATGCTGAGTTCTTGATAACAAAGGGGTTACAGTTAGATTTTATATTAGGAATGGATTTTATAGAGGATTTTGGATTGAAAATAGATGGAAATGATAGATCGATTCGTATATTAGATAAAGATAAGTTATGGGTGGTGCCTACGGTTAGTTCGGAATATAGGGATGGTAATGATATGGATAAGGTAGGATTAGGAGTGAAAAGGGCAAGTAATTATAGACAGGTTGAAGTGAGATTATGTAATATGTTTGCGAGAATAATTGATGATAGACAGATAGGAAAAGTGAGTGTTGATATTAAAGAGAAGCTGGGGGATTATTTAATAGATTTATAGGGTTATTTAATGAAGAGCCGAGATTTGCGAAGCGATATACGCACAAGTTAGAGGTCACGGAAGACAGCGGATTTTGTACCAAGGTGTATCCAATTCCGTTTGCAATTAGAAATAGGGTTAAAGCCGAGATTAGTAAAATGTTAAAAGAGGGAATCATCGAACCAGCGAAGACTCCATATGTAAACCCGGTAGTTATTGTACCTAAACCTAACAAAATAGATATAAGAATTTGTTTGGACTCGAGGAAGTTAAATTGAATTACGAAAGCGCAGTACGAACAACCACAAGGGTTAGATAATTTGTTATATAAAGTGTATGAGATGAAGATTTTAGCAAGTTAGATTTAAAAAATTCATTTTGGTTGATTTCGTTGCATGAAGATAGTAAGAAATTTACGGGGTTTAGTATTGAAGGGGAGATTTATATGTTTTCTGTAGTTCCATTTGGGTTAAGTAGTTCTTCAGCAGCACTTGTTAGGGCCATGCAGGAGCTGTTAAACGAGTATGAATGTTTCTGTACGCACTATGTGGATGATCTATTGATCTTTTCTAGGAACGAGCAAGAACATATGGAGCATTTAGAAAAAGTGATCCAAAGGTTGGACGAAGGAGGGTTGAAGTTGAACGTGGAGAAGTGCGAATTATTTAAGAGCCAGGTCACGTATTTAGGATTTGAAATTAGTGAGCATGGGATGAAAATTTGTAATAAGAGGCTAGACGAGTTGAAAAATATTGCTCAACCAAAGAATGTAAGAAAATTACGAGGATTTTTAGGGGTTTTAAATTATTATAAACGGTTTACACCGAAATATTCTGAGTTGTGTGTGCCGTTGGTGAGTTTGTTAAGGAAAAACGAAAGATGGAAATGGACTGCAAAACGGGAGAAGGCGTTTCAAGATTTAAAACGTGCATTTTATGAAGAGTTGTCGTTAAAGTATCCAAATTTCAAAGACGAATTTATTTTGAGGACGGATGCGTCGAAATATGCTATTGGGGCTGAGTTGGTGCAAATCCAGGACGGAGCTGAGGTACCAATTGTATTTATTTCAAGGGTGTTAAAAGACTGCGAAACCAGATATGCGACGGCAGAGAAGGAGATGTTGGCGATAGTGTATGCAGTAAACAAGTTACGATTTTATCTGCTAGGAAAGAAATTTTTGATAGAATCCGACAACACGGTTGTAACATTCATGAAGAAAAAGGAGTTTTTGAACAGTAGGTTGTATAGGTGGGCACTAGTATTGCAAGAGTACGATTTTGAAATTAAACATAAACCAGGAAAGGAAAATGTAACGGCGGATTTTCTAAGCAGACAGCAGGTAGAGGCGAATAAAGAAAACGTAAAGGATTGTTTAGTTGCTTTACAGGAGTTCAGGGATGTTGGTCGGTGGACAAACGCCAAGCTTATGGAGACGCAGAAGCACAGTGAGGTGAGCTCAATACGCGAGAAATTAATGATGGAAAATGTGGAGGAGTACCGTGGATTTACAATTGTAGGCCAGTTTGTGGTAAAGAGGATAGGGGATGCAGAACTTTTAGTGTTATCCAGAGACACGGCTGTGGAAATTATAGACAAAATTCATCTAAAATTTGGACATATCGGCATTAGAAAAACAGTTTTGGTATTTAGAGAGGCATTTTATACAAGAAACGATATCACAGTGGTTAAAGAACGGATTAATCGTTGTAAGATTTGTATTTTAGGGAAAGACAAAAACATGGTGTTGCAGAACATACCGATGAATGTGAGCGTGAGTGGACCGTTAGAATTGGTAGCTATTGATTACTTGAGCAACCTAATTACTAGTGAACAGGGGTATCGACACATATTGGTAATGGTGGACGTTTTTCGAAATTTGTTAAGTTATTTCCGGCAAGACGAAGTAACACAGTGCATGCTTTACAGTCAATTAGAGAATTTGGAAGTCAGATTGGGAAAATGGATAGGATTTTGGTAGACAACGCGACATATTTCAATAACCAAAGATTCAGAAACGGGTTAAATAGAGAACATATTAAGGTATCATTTAGCAGCATACGGCATCCGAAAGCAAATCCATGCGAACGTTTTATACGAGTAGTCATAAAATATCTACGGTTGGCAACGCAAGAGCACCACGATAGATGGGTTAGATATCTACCACAGATCGAAAACTTTATGAATTGCGTACCGAGTTCTGTTACAAAAACATGTCCAATAACATTGATTAGAAAGATTATACCAGCTAGGCCATGGAGGGAAGAAGTCGAGGTGCAAGACATCACAGAATTGTTGGGTAGCGTTAGGCGTAGAATTGAAAGGATGCAGTGTAGGGACATCGAGCGAAGGCGTAGTAGGATTAAAAGAAAGGGACGATTTTTGAAATAGGAAATATGGTGGTAGTAAAAAGATTAAGGGTTTCAAACCGCGAAAGAAACATTTGCGCGAAGTTGCTGTTTCCTTACGAAGGGCCGTACAAAATCACGCGTATTTTTGCTGAAGGAAATACGTTCGAATTAGATACTATAACAGGGGAACGTCGTGGGCGTTTTCACTTAGAAAACTTATATCCATATAAAATTGTACAAGAGGAGGGTTTAGCATGATAAGAGTTCATGCGACGGAAGGTTTAAATTTGTTTTATTCTATAGTGGAAGTTAGTATATAGCGTAGTTAGACAGACGTGAAAGAAAAATGAAATTAGGGGTTGAATAATAATTGATAGGTAGAAATGCGTGGAGTGGTTTTAAATAAAACTAGAAATTATGCACATCAAGAAAAGAGTTATGAAGACAGACGAAATTTTCACTTTTATCTAAAACCAGTGGGGCCAATGAAGTGTTAGTAATAGCTAAAAGTGTATAAAGATTATTTTGTTTGAAGGTTGTGTATATGCCAAATAAAGCCAAATATCAGATCACGAAACTGAAAATTTTGTGTTTGCCGTACTTTACAAATGTTAAAGTATTTGAAGTATATTAGTCAAAGTAGAAGTGCCAAGACGTAAAACAATGACTTGATGACGTGAGAAGCACAGTATTCAAGGATTTATACTAAGTTGTATGTTAATAAGCCAAAGAATGTACATTTGCTGATCGAAAAACCGAATGCGTCTGTAGAAGTTCCACTATTCACCACACAGAGCCAGGTTTATATGTGAAACATTTCGGCACTTATTTAGTAGAATCAACCTTTGGACAAACTTGTAGTATCAAAATTATAAGTGAAAATATTGTCAAAGCTGATTGAAGGGTGACGCGGTTTTATGAACCAATGATTGAACATTTAAGTAGAAAATTGTAAAGTGTAAAAGATAAATTATAGGTATTAGTGACACAAACTAATTGAGACGATTTAATTGGATGGAGGATTTGTAAAATGTATAAAGAGTAGGCATAATTTAAAAGGTGGTATCACCTAGGTAAACATAAATAAGGGATTTCGATTAAAATATTTTTGTAACAAGACGTGTTTTTGTATACTGCGCTATTTTGAATATTAAAAAGAGTAAATAAATTATTTTGAAAAGTTCAAGTCTTTATTGAAACAAAGAAGAGTATAGATAAGTGAGAATAATAATAATAATAGTAAAGACGGGTGGAAAGTTGTAAGAGTGGATTGGAGCGACATTGAAACAGGCGGAATTAATAGTGGATGTTTGAAACGAGTTGGATTAAGGCAGAAAGAAATTGGATTGGATTTATTAGACTGAAGGAGAAACTACTTGGAATGATTTGGATAGTGCATTGCGGATAGATTGGTATTGAGTGGAAACTAGAAAGGAGCATAGAATTGGAACGAGCAGATTAAAGAAAGGAAAGCATTGGATTAGCAGGAGTATTATACGGAAAGAAGGCATAACTATAGGAAAATTAGCGCGGGGGAAGTAAAATTGCAAGGTATTCAAAATTCTAAATTTGGTCATTATTTATAGATTTGGGGGATATCAAAATTAAGTATAACAAAACCTGGTGTCTGGAAAGCAGAGGAGCCATAGGGATAGTGCAACGCAGTGTTAAGACCCATCCGGTGATTGAGATTTTGAGCCAGATTTCAGAGAGGCCCACAGCGACGCGTAAATCGGGTGAGTACTGTGTTTTTGATACGTCAAAGTCAATTTGGTAAGAGTAATTGATTTGGCACAAGGCTACGTGGATCTGCTTATTAAAAATTTGGCATATACAAGTATAAAGTTACATGTGCAAAAATAAAGGTAGTGCAGTTTGGTTGGTGTAGTGAACATCTACCTATCACTGAACCCACGGTAGGTAGGTGTGGATACCCTGAGAAGGCGAGTTTCAATAGTCGAGCCATATTCATATAGTTTTGTTTTGTAGACCGACCAAACTTAGATAAAGCACGAAATGTAAGAGTCAAAATTTTCACACTGTCAAATATATAAAAAAAAAGGTAAATAAATAAACCACAGTTAAAGTAAATATCATATAAAAAGGGGGGGGGGGGTGAGCATAAGAATATATATACTTCTACCTTTTAACTCAAATAACACTACCTTTGAATTCACTTGTCCAAAATAAAACAGTTGTTCGATTAAATTATATGATAGTTCTTTAATTAAATTTAACTTTTTTTGTGATAAAATTTTATATACAAAATATACATCAATAATGTGGTCTAATCTTTTAGACGCAGATATTTAAATAGGAAAATTACGATTGTCTCTACTATAAATCAAAATATTAATAATGTATCAAACATGACCATGAGGCTTTTAAATTAATTACCCAAAATACACAGATCTGTTACCTTGGTTTACAATTATGTGTTATGTATTCAAAGTTAAATAAAATGAGTTCTAATAATTACGTGATGTGTAACTGAATTTAAATGAAATACTTTTCAGGATTAAATATAGAGATTAGTCATCTTAATTATTTGTAGTAATATCAAATGTACTACCTTCAAGGACATTTATTAAAATGGCTGCTACGTTGATAATGATTTAGATTTAGATGTTATTATAAGTATACGTTAAGAACACCGTAAGGTAAATTAATATTGTAGTGTAACCGACCTGAAGGCTGACCAAACGCCCTCTATGAACGGCACACCGGGCTCCATGATCTAACATCTAGTGGCAGTGGCTCAAGGACACCTACGTTGTGTTGTTATAATGTAACTCAAATTCACACAGCAGATGGCGCTAAGGCGGGAAAGTTTGAAATAAAACTACAGTATTTTCCTAACTGAATTTTAATCAAAATAATAATCCCTAAATAGGTCATTGGCATGAGAGTTGAGAAAATTGAAATTCAAAGCAAACAGTGCTGTACTCAACCTGGGCGATTAAGGAAAGAGCACGGCAGAGAAAACCTCAAACTGCCCTTACACTTCCAACTGCATTTTACACATCTCAACAGGGACGGGTAACGTACAAATACCCAGATCACAAACATTGAATTTAACGGGATGTCAACTGTTACCCAGGCATATCTAACGTGACAACTGAAGAAACGTTAGTGTAAACCAACTAGTCTTTTCTGGTAGGTACTGAGGTCGGCGAGGCCAATACTACCCAGTTATAGTTGAAGAGGGGAGACACCAGGAAGATGACCTGCACCTTGACTACCAATGTTCCTCCCCGCACGGACATAAAATGTTAGTAATATTTAACAAGGCTCGATTACACGCGCCCTCATATATACATAAACAGTTTCCAGCCCGTGTTACAAAATATTTCACAAAGGCTAGCCGACTTCCTATTATTTGCAAGAGTACAACTACAAGTACAATGACAAAGACGACATAAAATCACTGAAATAAACTTATGGTATGATTGCGCATAGTTAAAAGGGGCGCTGGTTATTTAATAGACTATCTCCAACATAGTCATAAATGCAAACGCGTAAGGCACGTAAAGGTCGGTCATACCAGAGGTTCAATTTAATTATATCACAACAATTATCACGAACGTTAAATACTAGTTAATTATATAGGAATATCGGCTAGATAAGAGGATATACAAAAACAACAAAATATATAATTAAGTTTAAACAGAGATATGAGCAATGCAGTGGAATATGTGGTTAATATGCTAAAATAAAACAATTACACAAAATAAAAATGTCAAATGCATCACAAATATCAAACATTATAGAACATGTAGGAAGTAAAACATATCAAGATTTTACAGCACAAATACAAAGCCCAGATTCAGGCGTTAAATGTTTATATAAAAGCATGTTAGTTAAAATATACAGGAAATCTAGTGAGCAAACGTTAGGAATTATTCATTATGATTGCATCGGTTAAAATATACCTTTGGAAAAATTAAACAACATCGTAACATTGTAAAAATTACAAACAAAAAATATATACACAACATCGTTATGGTTAAATTCAATTACTATTGTAAAAGCAAAACAGATATAACATAAAAATATAATACTGTTCATATTCAAAACTGCTTAATAATTTGATTTAATATATTGAAGGATGGTGTTGGTACAAATTGCTCGTACAATCACAGTAAGGGTACCTTGACTATTATTTCGGTAACAAGTGAAATGCTATTGGAGATACAACTCCGCAGTAAACACTAAATAAACATTATTTCAAATAAATAAATATTAGTTTTCACCGTTTGAACAAATAACACTCGTTTATACATAAATAATTTCAAGAAAATCGTAAATCGACAGGAAAAGTATTGATTACACCTGATAAGTAAAGCAAATGACAAATTCAGAAACAAAAGCAACAGGTAATCATAAAAATATTCCCTTCAATGGTTAACTAACTAACGGTTTTACAATAAACATCAACAACCATTCAGAACAAGGCGCTGATTACAAACATGTAATCGGATTACCTTGAATATCCACTACATTATTAGTTTATAAAACATTACCTTTAATAAAACCAGCCAAGGGGAAACTCTTTCGACCTACCATTTCGGAAACTGAAGACCAAGTGCTTTTCAAACCTGTCGATTCTAGTTTGATCCCCGATACGCATGCGTCCCTTCTACTCTAAATTCTGACATCCTGTAATGCGTTCAGAAACCTGCAAGTGGTTACTGAGCTACTAACAAGTACCTTCGAATATCGAAATGTACACTATAATATTTGTAATAATTATCAACCAATAAGAAAACGACTTAGAAATACCATGGATCACTTCAATATCTACATAATTACAGGAAAAGTATTTAAAATTAATTCAAATGAATCCTTTGTATTTAACTCTTTTAACAAGCTCCTGTGAACGACACGATCGATAGCCAATATTGAAGTAAAAAGTGTTTATAATCGTTGTAATTTAAGTTCCGATTTACGTCACTAATATTCGTAATGTCATAACATGGAGCGGTTGCCACTATCAAAATCCGAATTTTACGTAACCACAATGAGGCCATCGGTAGAAAATTAATGTTGCAAATGTTTTCTAATAGATGAAGGAATGTAGTTTGTAACTTTTTAAAATGCAATTTTTAGAATCATTTTATATGGACATAATTGTAGATCAAACTCTTTAACTAAATAATATAGGCTATTTAAGTGAAAGTTTTACTGCTGAGCATATTTCAAACATAGTTCAGTGTTTTTAATCTGATTAATTTTACAGCAATCTGCACACTACACCAGACACGGAATATTAGCCACCGCTATTCAACAAAACAGGTTATGTTTATCAAAACTAAATTAAATGTGTGTTAATTCATGTTTTAAATATGCCAGCACAAAATAACCGAAATACCTATAAAATTCAATTTTCTTTCAGTCTTTGTGTAGTAGTAATAAATATGGTTGATCTGTAATGCTGGATGCTAAACAAACGCATACAATAGCATGCAAACTTGTTGATATACGGAACCTGTTGAAATTGGAAGATGTAGAAGCTTGATAGTACACGGTTTCTTAGTTTTGCCAGTATGAGGTGTATGCAGTTAGTAAAGTAAAAGTGATACAAGTATTCAGTAAATTTGAAAATACAATACACTTTATTAATGACAAGATGTAAGTAACAACTTTAACAAAAGAAGATTGTCAAACACGATACAGGTAATTCAAAAATGATTAATGGTATCACAAAAAAAATTGTAATTTTGCAGTCGATGTAGACAGACGTAACCGAATAAATTAAATGAATCTCTACTAAATGCCTGTAATTTATTAATAAAATAATATATTTAGTTTTATTTATTTATCATACAGAAAGTTACAGATACTGATTACCTCACAATAACCTAAATGCCAACAGTTAATTTACAAATATTGATATTTCTTCATGTACAAAATGTATTTCGTTAATTTCCCTATGATTCCATGGCCTTCTATCGATTAGTTAGTACTGCTGTCTGAATCCCAGCTACTGTCGTTGCCATCGTCGTTTATGTTAATGATCAACGGTGCAACATCCTTTTCATCAGACTTAATTTTGTGATTCTCCATTCTTTAATAATTGCTTCTGCGTTTTGTACAGAATTTGTCCAAACTTGAGGAGCTAGGGTCACTAATACTTCATGCCACATTGTCATCAGCAAAATATGAATTTGCTAACCTTTGTTCATTAAGTTCTCCAGCGATGTTTAAATATAATCGATGTGGTCATCTGAATCGGTGCTATCGCTTTCGGTATCAGCATTAAAAGTAATTACAAGAGGTGCAACATCAACTGTATCTAAACGTACTTCTCTATTGTACCAGTCTCCAATTAACCTTTCACAATGAACTGTGGCATTTGCCCAGACTTCTGGGGTAATGGTTGCCAATGCTTCGCGCCACATTTTCAAACAATTCTCTGCCGATTTGCCATTCCTACCAATGTGACGATTGTAATAAGTTTTGGATATACCCCAAACAAGTTCAATCGGGTTGAAAAAGCAATGGTAGGGAGGCAATCGTACAACTTAATGGCAATACTGTTCCGCCAAGTAATCTGCTTTGTAGACCTTCTGTGGCTTATGTCTGAAAATTAATAGCCATGTTAATTACACAAATTATAAATTGGGTTGTTATACATACATGGTAGCAAGATTAAGAAGATCTTTTTTAAAAGAAGTACAATCATGTGCAATGCCTTGATTTGTCAGCCAGTTTGATATGTCTCTTTTAGTCCAACTGTAATTCGGTTCTTTAACTAACACTGTACTGTGGTATGAAGCATTATCTAAAACAATTGCAAACAGTTGTTCCAAATTCTTCAGCAATTGATTTTCAAACCAATTAAGAAAATTTACTTCGTTCATCTCTCCATTATAATCTCCATACTTTGTCGCAGATGAAAATATCAACTCGCAACCTTCAATGAACCCATTTTCATTGCCTGCATGCAACACTATGAATCTTTTCCCATCGACTTGTGTGCTTTTTACATTTCGTACATCATTATTATGCCAGAAACGACAAACGGTACCGTTTTGGAAAATCCAAGTTTCGTCGAGATGAACGAATTGATAAATGCCTTCCGTTTTAATTCTCATATACTTTACGAGAAATTCAAACCGTTTAAGATTGTCTTTACGATATGGAAATCCCATTCTGCGTAGCAGTGTATTTAAAGATTTATCACATCCTTTGAACAATTCTACACTCTGAAGTTGTAAACACAAGTTATGTACTGTGATATGTTCATCTGAAACAGATGATTATATCAAAACTAAGCTACCAACACTTTAATAACTTACGATTGTCATACATTCGATAAATTTCATTGCGAATTGCACACTCTGTAAATTCATCAACAACAGTTACAGGTTTCTTGGGAATTCTTTTTTTCGAATCTAATGATTCACCATTTTGAATAGCTTTGGTCACCATAGTCACAGTTGACGGATTGATTTTGAGAGCAGCTGCAACTCTATAAAATCAAATTAAATAATTTTATAACGAATTACATTTCGTAGATTACCTCTCGGACGGCTGTTACAGGAATAAAAGGTCCTCCATTTGCTTTCTCTTGTTCAAAAAACTCGTACAAGTTAGCAACAAGCTGTTTCCCCCTAGCACCCAAGTGCATTCCAGGCATTTTCAAAAACAAGCTCGCGAACGTAAAAATTACGTGAATTTGTTCTGATAAGAACAGTTTTTAATATGAAAAAAAGGCGCAGTTTATAACACGATTGGTCTTGAGAAGCAAAAAATTTGACAGTAACACATTCCCATAACCTCTAGAACATGAGTTTAGGTTATGTACTGTCATTTTTGATAGTTTTAAATGTAAAATTTTTGTAGAGAAACGCTGGCATCGTTGCAATTTTCACCAACATTAATAAGATCTGAGTGTTTAAGATAAGAAAGGAAATATGCTCTATACTATGTTGGTATGCATGCGAACATTATTAATGACGTAAATCGGAACTTAAATTACAACGACTATAGTAGAATTTATCGTTTAGTACGAGATGATGTCTCGCATTTAAGAGGAAATGCTTTTATAAACATTGAACCAACTCCCCCTATTTGAATACATTATTTGTATAGACAAGAATTTGTGGGTTTATTGTACATATACAATAATTGATCTATTAACGAGTATGTGTACGTTCTCACCCTTAAACACTGTCCATTTAAATATTATTTGCCCAACAGAAAAGTAACATCAATATATAGCTCGGTCACATGCTAAGGAACGTTCGTTATCATATAATTTATGTAATTATTGTTCCCTCTATAAAAGTTTCATTAAAGTTCGTATATGCTCACATACTAACGAAAGCCTATTCTCATGCTTTTTATGTGCTCATTCTGCATGTTGTAAGAGCAAGTTAAGAATTCATATGTGTTTTCGTTTAGACGAACATATATTTGTACTAACGAACGTGAATATTTATGCAATTTGTATGATTATACGGAATCTCCGAAAAGCACTTTAACACATACAGTTGCATACTAACTAATGTGCATGCATTTGTATGCAATTTATATGTAGCTACGCCGCATCACTAAAAAGTTATTTACAAAGACACATGATGCCCCGTACTAACAAACGTTAATTTAGATGTAATTTGTGTGATTATATTGCATTACTGAAAAGTACTTTAAAAGGACAAATATAGTTGCATACTAACAAACCGCCATTCGCTTGCAATTTATGTAATTATGCCGCATCGCATAAACATAATTTAAAACAACATATTAAGTACACACTAACGAAAGTCCGTTCGTCTGCAATTTGTGTAATTTTGCTACACTATATAAAAGTAGTTTAAAAGTACATAAGATGTCCACATTAATAAACTTCCATTCGTATGCAATATTATGTAATTATGCCGAACCAATGAAAAGTACTTTACTAAGGGATATGAAATTGTACACTAACCAACCTCCATTCGCATGCAATAATTGTGATTATTGTTCAACATGTAAAAGTCATTTACAGAAACATGTGCTGTTCCATATTGATGAACGGCAATTTTTCGAAATATGTGACCATATGAGAAAAAAACATTATTTAGAAAACATATGTGTTATTCGTCACTAAGGATGACGATGTGCATATTTAGTATGTGCACAAACGAACAACCGCTAAGTTTTTTAATTAACTTCTACTGTTACTGTTACATCACTGGAAAGTTAGAAATTTTTTAAGTAAAACTTGGTAGATAATTATGGGTTGTTGTATCCTGCATTCTAGTTTAATTTTATAATCATTTGCCATGTGAACATGAGGAAAAACATGATTTAGAAAACATATGTGTTATTCGTCACTAACGATGACGATGTGAAAATTTAGTATGTGCACAAATGAACATACCGCTAAGTTTTTAGAATTAACTTCTACTGTTACTTAACATCACTGAATAGTTATAAATTTTTTAAGTAAAACTTGGTAGATAATTATGGGTTGTTGTATCCTGCATTCTAGTTTAATTTTATAATCATTTGTCTTGTTCAACATTAATCCTTTATTTAAATTATATAAATATAACAAGCAAAAGTAAAACATATTTCAAAAGCACATTAACTGAAATAGGACAGAACTCTACCTTTTCTACTTGATCCATTAATCAACTAAACTATTTCTCAACAACTATATATCACTCCTCCCAACCTACTTTGAGGAATTCTATTTTGACAATCAAAAGTCGCTTGGCGAAAACCGCACACAGGGTCGGCATTCATTCTGAGACTTACGCAAAATTGGAGTCACTATTAGCGGCGCTTCGTTCACGGTTGGTAACAACATTTCGCCTTCCTTTTGATGATAATCGTCATAAAAACGAACTCGATTGATCCAATGTCAAATCGGAGACGTCCTTAGAACACTTTTCATCTGATCGACATGATATTTGCGTCGTCGTCCTTGGACTTCTACTTCGTAATGCAAATCTCCTAGCCGTGAAATTATTTGTCCACAAATCCATTTATTGGGTCGACCATGTGATAGAACCAGTACAGATGCATTGAAAAGCAATTCAGCTTGCTGTTTATCCATGATTTTCTTTTTCATGTCCAGTTTAACACCATCTACTCTAGATTGTATCGTACATCCTAAAATAATAGTGAGATGGTTCGCCTGTAGTTTGATGTGGAGCTTTTTTATATTGCAGTAAAAATGCGTTTAAAAAATGAGATATATTACTTGAATTTAATTTCAAAGAATTAACTGATTATGCATCTTCTACTGTTTGTACGCAGCGTTCAGCCTGTCCGTTGGTTGACGGCACATAAGGAGCTGTACGTTTATGAAATTTAACTCCTGCATTTTTAAGGAAATTTTTTAACTCATCTGAAAGGAATTGTGAACCGTTATCACTTACAATTGTTGTAGGGATGCCGTACGCCGAAAACAATTCTTTCAACAGATTTATGGTCACATTGCTAGCCATTGAATTTGTTATCTTGACCTCTAACCATTTACTGAATGCAACCATACAATTAAGACATTTGTTTGAATAGGTCCGGCGTAATCTATATGTATTCTCTCCCAAGGCGCATTAGGATACTCCCAATGATGTCTATTGTATTGTACAGGCATTTTAGCATTTTTGGAACATTCAAAACATTCTCTTGCCAGTGATTCGATGTCTTGATCCATTCTAGGCCAGTAAATTAATGATCTCGCAAAACCCTTCATTTTTGTGTCCCCGATATGAGCAGTATGTAGTTCATTCAGCAACAGTTGTCGAAGTTTTACGGGTAAAATCACTCGATGACCTAACATTAAACAGCATGGCGTTTGGGAATATTCTAATTCTCTTCCAGAATAACAAAGTTTTTTTAACGCGCGCCCTTCTCGTATAGCTGCGAGTAATTGAGACATTCTTTGATCTCTTTTTGTTTCGAAAACGACATCTTCCGCAGTAATAGGAAGCGGTCGAAATCATCGAATTCATTTACATTTAGGGATACTTCACTAAAACTGTGTTGCTCTTCTAAAATTTCCACTGAACAAATTCTCGAAAAATAATCTGCGTTGACATGATCTTTGGTTTTCCTGTATGTAATATTGTAATTAACTCCACGAAGAAATGTTGCGTAATGGGATAACCGACAATGATGGTAAGCTTTTTCGGATCAAAAATATGTGTCAATGGCTTATGATCTGTAATTAAAGGTCTTTCAAAACCTATGTGCCGTTACGCAGAACACCAATTTAAGTTATTTATGTTAAAGTGCATCCTAAAAACATTGACAACTAAGCTGTTGTTTTTAATTCATCTGTCATTTATTTGCGTATTAAGATTTGTGGTTTAATATTATTGTTTATGATTATTATTTATGAGATTTCAGCCTTGATTCAACTTTAACCAGTTTTCAAAACTACTGCAACTCAGATTAGTTTTTTATTTGTAGGAATAATGAAGGTTTCAATTCAATTAGAAGAATGATGTTTGGTTTTATAAATTATTTTATTATTTCTGAGCTTTTAATTTTACAATGAGTAACCGCGAGAAAACGGTTCACAGTCAAAAAAGAGAAGATATTTATAGTGTGTATAAGTTTATGAAAGAAGAAAAGAATGAAATGTCTGCCATTCCTATGAATAATCTACAAGAACGAGTAGCAACAGCAACTGGAGTTGGCGTAAACTTAGTCGATCAAATTATTTCAGAAGCGAAGAGCAAACCGGAGGGTGACAAATTTGTGTTATCAAGGAAGAAAATTAATAAAGAGTCCATGAAATTAATGTGCTAATTGAAGATTGTAAGTAGAATTTATGACTTTGTAGATTAAATTCTCATGAAATTGCATTCTAAAAATAATACGATGGCAATTTTGGCCTAGATTTTAAAATTTAGCGGTCTATTTTTGATCCAACACGAGTGAAACATCGAAACTGAAAAAACAATAAACATAGCCTAGAACTTTTACAGATTCCGACATAAAACATTGTAATTTTATAATTATATTATGTTGATAAATTACTGGTATGCATCATACATACCGTAAATTCAATTCAGAATACGCATCTGGAAATTGAATGTTTTAGATTTTATTCATATTGTATTGTTCTTTCCTTTATACGATACCTCGCGCTTCCTTCATTGCGCGTTTTACAGCCCATGAGATTTTGAAAGACCTATAATAAAGAATTAATTTGGTAAATGGTCATCTGGTGTTTATTTAGTGGCATGACCAACAGAGATCTAGACTATGTCTAAAGAGAAATATTCAAGTGTGGCCCGTGTCTCATAGAGGCTTACGCTACCCTACGTCCTCTCCCATAAACACCGTCCATTTAAATGTTGTTTGCATCATATAATTTATGTAATTATTGTTCCCTCTATAAAGGTTTCATTACGGTTCGTACATGGTCACATACTAACGATCGTCCATTTTATGTGCATATTGTGCATGTTGTAAGAGCAAGTTAAGAATTCATGTGTTTTCGTTTTGACGAACATACATTTGTATACAATTTTAGTGATAATCAACATCACAAAAGTTATGCAATTTGTATGATGTCTACTCCTTGTTACACCTATCTGTAAGGGAGTAAAATTATACCAGTTACCTCGGGACTGCTGCACTGGCTGCAAACTCCGTCTCCCCAAGTATGGCAGATTCTAAACAAAACACTAAATTTTGCTTACTAAAAACGCATAGCCTAAGCTATAATAACTTAAGAGCATGAGACATCTATGGCTTCCTCAGGGGTGGGCTGACCTGTATAGCTTAACACAGTAGTGTACCATTTAATGCACTAAGTCACATCACACCAGTTCAATAAATAAAATAATTGAAGGGCAAAAAAATATTTCTAATGTTGCAGTAATATATGTACAATAAAACGGTATGTAAAAAAACAATGATTTGCCTTGATTCATTAAGTAAAACTTCAGACTGCAAAACTATATACAACCTGACATAAACTTTCATATGTCAATAATTATTATGTACAATTAATGGAAAATTAATTCATATTAAATCTTTACAATCAAATTTAAAGCGCCGATAATGGTCTGAGCTCACACCTCATCAGTGTTACACTGTATGTTAATGTATAATATGTGTACCAAGCCTTTATGCAAATTTGCTATATGTTCAAAGTGAAATGAAAATTAGGTAACGTCATTCTAGTTCAAATTTAATGTTAGTAATTGCGGACTGATACCGTAATTAAATTATCGAGCAGGTATTAATAACTTACTAACAATTTTAAAATAGCAATGAATTTAAACCGCCGAAATGTTTACACTTGAGTAATTAAATTTTGTTTCAAACCTCGATCCGATTAGAAGCAATAATTACCTAGTTACAGGATTTGTGTACAACAACAACCATCTGTCTGCCAACAGCCCAAACCTAGCCTCCAGCTGCGACCTTGACTTGGCTTGACCTTTGTGATGAACATGAAATTGTACAATATCAGCCACCTTTGCGCTCCAACTTGCACGTGTGGACTCGTCACCTGTTATTTGCATTAAATTCTCATGGTACAGCCTCCTAGTAAATTCCGTTTTAATCAAGTCCAATTTTTAAGCAACGTCATTAGATTACTGGAAACCACCTTCGTTCAAGAAGTTGCCGTAGTAATCTAATTTAAATTAACTATAATAGTTTGATTCCGGTAACTGACAGCTAAAATTTGTAATACTTCATTAACAAATTTTATTTAAAAGAAATTTTACATACCACTATCCTGCTGTAAGTTTCGTTAAACAAAACTGTTTAAATCGGACTCGCTTCTTTGCGAGAATTCTCAATATCAAATAATTTTCTCCAAACATCTTCTTGCTTGCAAGATCAACTCAACAAGAAGGAGGAAACCCAAGCGACCCCGAGTCAAGCCATTAGATCTCGAATCCCTACTCTGTTCTATCTGGTTTTATTTGCAATAGAAATTTATACTACCATAGATGTATACACACGTAATTAGGGTTGCCTACCTATAGTGATACTAGCAGGATTTTATACTGCTACACTGATTATACGCAATCTCCGAAAAGTACTAGTATACAAAGCTGAATATTAACTAATGTGCATGCATTTGTATGCAATTTATGTAACTTTGCCGCATCACTAAGAGGTTATTTACAAAGACACATCTTTCCCCGTATTAACAAACGTCCATATACATGCAATTTGTGCGATTATACCGCATCACAAAAAAGTAATTTATAGTCATGTACAGTTGCATACTAACGAACGTTAATTCACAAGCAATTTATATATTTATGCTGCACTTGTTATAACTCCCGCGTCCGTGTTCAGCGCCACTACTACAGTTGGCAACACTGATACGATCCACGTTCACAATATTGCGCAATAATGATATTATGACATAATTACGTGTCAAATTGTATCACATACCAAATACGTTTACAATGATACAATTGGCACTCAAAAAGATAAATAAAGCGGAGTACTCACTTAAAACGTTAGTTGCAGTACAATCTCAGAGAATCTCCTCGTTGTTGTGTTAAGGTGTAGGTTGCGTCATGCCATCGTTAAAACTAAATTGATTTGTCTCTCCTCTTTGACGTTGGTAGGTAGGGCGAAGGAAAAAGGTAAAAGTACTTGAAGATACAGATAAAAGGAAACCTACATCCTAAAAAAGAAAAGACAAGAAACGACACGGGCAAGCGCCACAGTTCGACGTCTCGTGGCTAATAAACCTGTCGTATCTCTAACCGCGCACTTACCCCATCACTCCGCGCCTGCGCATTCTCTTGCGCAAACGCAACTGTCCGAAGTGACGGAAATGAACAAGTTTATTTTAAAAATAAAAGCGGGAATTCACTCACAAATTTAAAAGTGTACATGTCCAAATTTGGAATGTAACACTCTACATAAAGGTAGTTTAAAAGTACATGTGATGTCACACATTAACAAACGTCTATTTGCATGCAATTTATGTAATTATGCTACATCAAAGAAAAGTAATTTACTAAGACATATGAAACCGCACACAAACGATCGTCCATTCGCTTGCAACTTAAGTATTTACACTACATCGAGAAAATACATATGACGTAGCACACTGGCGAACGTCCACTTGTCTGCTATTTATGTAATTATACCGCATCACAGAAAGGTAATTTAAAAGCACATAGATGTCTCACGTAACAAACGTCCATTTGCATGCAATTTATGTAACTATGGCGCACCAAGCAAATGTAATTTACGAAGGCATATGAAGTCGCACACTAACGAACGTCTATTCTGATGCACTTTGTGTAATTATGCCGCATCAAGAAAATATACTGTAGAAATACATATTAAGTCGAACACTAACAAACGCACATTCGCATGCAATTTATGTAATTTACCGTATCACGGTAAAGTAATTTACAAAGGCTTATGAAGTCGCACACAAACGAACGTCCATTCGCATGCAATATTTGTGATTATTCTACAAGACGCAAGTCTTTTACAGAAACATGTGCAGTCCCATATCGATGCGTTGCCTCCGGTAAACGGTGCGGAGCTGCTGTTTCCACATCTACCCTAATGTGGGATTTGCGAGTCACAGGGATTGCATTGAACTATACTCGTAGATCTGGAGTGCGTAGCTCATTATTTTATCTACAAACACACAATCACCATGCAATGAAGCACATCGATCTCAAAACATTTATAAATCTATTGAACAAACATTTGGAAATACAATTAAAGCCTTAAATCTAAAGAACATAATTTGGTACTTACATTTTGGTACTACACCGGTTCTACTCGACTAGACTGATAATACCACAATAGTAATTCTCAACTAATTAATTAAGTCTAACTAGCTAACTGACGACTACCTCCACTTCCTTGAGCAAGTGTGCTCCTTGTTTTATATAGGTTCCCTTATCATAACTGGAAATTACTTACTAATACCTAATAACAAGTATGGCGATTGGCATTCTAATCATTCCAGGCTTGTGGTTAGGTATTTATCATGAAGGGGAATTTCTTATAATTTACTGTGATCTAATAATGAATAACTCTTGGGATGATTAATGACTATGACTATAGAATTTGAATTATTGTTTAAGGACTTTTTTGAGTTCCAATTCTTAATGTAACATCTTCCCACGGCGTGGTGAAACTTGGTCCGCAAGTTTAAAAGAGAAGAAGGGGAATAGAATACCAATCGACAACTTGAAAAAATTTGTAAGTTACTCGTCTTAAGTGTAAGTTACAAAGGTGGTTTGCTGTGTAAGCAAAAAAAAACATATAAAATTAACTTAAATGTATTACAAGTGTCCTGGCTGCGTTGCAAGTGTCTATGGAAAGCACTGAAATTGTTTATGGATAACACTGACTGTTGCACGACACTAAGTGATGTCCGTGGCACTAAACGTTTTTTACACTAGAGCGTTTGGGTGGATGCATTTGAATGTAGTCGGAGTGACATGCCATTGGTAGATATTGTACTTCCTTTTCGGGAATTGTCGATAATTTTTGTTGTTGAAGTTTGTGTCGATGTTGGATTTGATCCGTATGATTAACTCCTAATTGAATAACTACTAACCAGATTAAACTTTATTATAATATCCGACACCCTTTTTGCTTTTTTGATTAACAATGACATATCCTTACTTTTAGGTTAGATACAAAAACATACTAATATTTGGCGTTGTCATTCCTGCCATTTCTGCAGACACACTGGAGTTTTCTACTGAACATACAACACCCCTTCCCCTTAATGTCGAATTTATGCACATAGTCTCCGAGATGACCCGGGGGTTGCCTGGAGCGTACAGGGTGTCTCGTTGGGATTCCAAGTCCCCCTGAATTGGAGACTTCTGTTTCAGAATTGTTCGTTTTTGCAGGAGTTCCTGATGGTGCCACTTCAGGTGATAGAACAGGTTCTCCTACGGCGCCACTTGTTTCTGGTAATTGGGTTCTTACCCTTAACTGGTCAGTGTGGCGCTTTAAAATCTTTCCGTCGGGAGTAACTACTTCATAACTTATTGGCTCGGTTGGTTTTACTATCGTGGAGGGGAACCATTTCTGTCCAGGTACATAAAATATAGCGAATACACTCTCTTTGAAATTCCGAACCATGCGTTCCACCTGTCCATTGCTACTCGGGTGGTATGATGCTACTAGAGCCATTTTTACTCAAAAATTCTTGGAAGTCACTTGCCGTGAATGCGCTTCCATTATCTAAAATACAAACATCCGGCACATCGTGTGTAGCAAATAATTCTCTCAGAACTTTTATTGCCGCAATTGCAGAGGTTATAAGAACTTGCTTGACCTTTAACCATTTTGAGTAAAAGTCTATCACGATGAAAAAATAGTTTTCTTCCATTGGCCCCGCAAAGTCAAGATGCAACCGAGTCCATAGAGCTTGAGCCAATTCCCAAGGGTGAATAGGAGCTTTGCTCGGCATGTTTCGTGACTCCTGGCACTCTGTACAGTTGTTCACAACTTCTTCAATATGTTTGTCAAGCATTGGTCACCAGATGTATGAACAGATCAGTCCCTTTATTTTTACAATACGCAGATGTGAGGAATGCAAAATATCTAGTATCCTTTTCTTCTCTCCTGGTGGAATTATTACCCGTGTGCCCCATAAGAGACAATCTTGGTAGCACGTGATTTCATGTCTATGTTGTAAATAAGGTAAGAATTCAGCTGAAAACTTTCAATTTTTTTAGGCCAGCATCTCCAGACCCAGTATAGTACTTTGGACAAAATTGGGTCACTTTATATTTCGGATAAAATTTAATATCCCGCAAAATTTTTTCAGGAGAGTTTTCTAACATCAGGAAATTGTCTGAAATTGGTACTTCTATATTGATGCCTTCGAGAGTAATCTGCTCAAAGCGTCTGCATTACCGATCATTCTTTCCGGAGTGTATTGTAGGTTGTAGTCATAATCATTTAATAAAATAGTCCAACGTAACATACGGGGCGAAAGAACTTCTGAAATCGCTTTATTTGATCCAAAAATTCCCAAAAGTGGTTTGTGGTCTGTTCTTATGGTTTTACACCTTCCATATGTATAGTCCCTATATCTGATTTTTTTCCAATGCTCCACCCGAAGGTACTACATTGGCTAGGAAGCGAGTTTTTTTTACATGGAAAATTTTGAATTTTACCGTACCCTGGCTGTCCCAAGCAAGGTAGGGGTCTATAACGTGCATGACAACACTCACACACGGGACTTCCATTTTACCTCTCATCCGAACGAGGGCGTATTTTTATGAAAAATGCCCGCCTAAAATTTTTCAAGCGGACCGTGTCGAAATTTGAACCCGGGACCTTGGGCATAGTAGTCACACGCTTACCAACTACGCCACTAAGCCGCCCCATATGCATAGTCGTGAAATTTCTTCACTCCTGTAACTATGGCCAAAGCTTCACGATCTATTTGAGCCAAATTTTTTTCGGAGGAAAATAGTGTTCGTGAGTGAAATGCTGTTGCAGCTTAACTGCCCTCAGCATTTGGTTGGCTAAATACGCATCCCACTCCATAAGGGCTTGCATCGCATGTAAGTATTATTTGCTTTTTTCTTAGTAATGTCCAAGTATAGGTTCACTTGAAATAATATCTTTAAGTTTATTAAAAGCACTATCTTGTTCCGAACCCCATTTGAAACCCACTTCTTTATGTAAAAGCTTGTGTAAAGGTTCTGCCAATGAGGCTCTGTCCTTTAGAAATACATGGTAAAAATTAATTAAACCCAAGAACGCTTGTAGTTCCGTTTTGTTCGTTGGAACAGGTACCTCCAAGATAGCCTTAACTTTACTGTCCGTCGGGCTTATGCCCTGGGCACTAATCTAGAACCCCAAAAAGGTTATTTTTTCAGCTTAAAAGATGTACTTATCTTTTCCCAGTAACCTATCCTTACGAAATCATGTGAGTACTGAACGTATCTGAACATCCAAATCGTGTACAGAACTTCTAACTACCAGAATGTCATCGTAATAGGATAATACCCCTCAAATTCCCGTTAATCTTAGATCCATAAACCGTTTAAAAATCTGTGGTTCAATCAAAACACCGAATTGTAAACGTTTGTACCTGAACGCCCCTCTACGGGTCATGATTGTTAGAGCATCTGCTGTAGCTTCATCTACACTTAGTTGTAAGTATGCCTGAGCCATATCTAATTTCGTAAAACATTTTCCACCAGCCAATGCAGCTAATATATGTTGCGTGACCGGTACCGGATAAGTATTAATACGTAAAGCTCAATTTATAGTGCTTCGATAATCCCCACAAATGCGCACTTCGTTGTTTTTAAAAACTACAACAATTGGAGTGCCCCATTTGGGATACGCCACTGGCTCAAGCACTTCCTGTTCGACAAGTCTGTCCAGTTCTGTCTACTTTGTCGTTTAACGCGAAAGGTACTTTCCTAGCTTTTGATGCCACCGGTTTTACCAAAGGATCCAAATCAAAAGTCACTGGAGGTCCTTTGCATGACCCCAGCCAGGTTTTAAATACTTCCGGGTATTCGCAAATATATTTTGGCGGATTTGTAATTTGACTTAGCCCTGCAATTGACAGCCCCAATGCATTAAACCAATTTCGACCTAAGAGGTTTGCTTTATTGGCTCCGACAACAACGAGTGGTAAAACTAAAAATTTGTATGGAGGATTTGTGTTGGGGGGGTAGTCGAGAAATTCCGCGTTCGGGTGACCAAAAAGGATTTAAAGATCGAGTTAAAATTAAATAAACAAATAAAATTAAATAAACAAAAAATTTAAAGGTACGAGACTTTAACGGGGTGTAACTTTGTAAGGGGTAGTCCTATTTAAAATCTATTTACAGATTCGGATTCTGCGTAAAATTCTAGACTAATTTGATGTGTCGCATGGTTAAAAAAAGTTATAAGGACGGGCAGAAATCCCTGCTGGTAAGAAATCTTAAAATGAGGATAGCTCCTTGGGGAATGATGCTATCTGGAAAATTCCTAGAAATTTAAGCAGCTGAAAAAAATCTTATATTAATTGCTACCAAACATGATACATTTATCTGGAAAGATGAGCTACGAAGGCAAGAGAAAATGAGTGAGAAAATTTCTAAACTTAGTCTATGCGTTTTATTAGGTTTCTTAAAATTATCCCGCAGAAAACTTTGTAAGGTTGGTTTGATTTAAACAACTGCAGCAGATTCGAATTCCCCAAGAAAATTCTAGATCAAACTTATGTATCATACTTAAAGGAAAAAACGCCCCGAATGGTGGATCCCATAAGGTGGATTTGATGTAAGGAAAAATGATTACATCCATAATTTTTAATAAGAAAACCCATTAAAAAGCGATTAGTGGAGCGGTGGCGTTGGCACTGTCCTCGGATCCCCATATCCTACTACTTCCATCACACGGAAATAGCATTCTATATAAATTTAGAAAGTAATTAATTCTACGATCTCCTTTATCATCAGTTTCAAATTAGAAATCTCAGTAATATGAGTGATAAATTAGTGCGTCTAACCTCAAACATTACAATATATATTTGTACAAAGTACCACAGAAAGTAAATTCTATGCTTTTGATTTCGTTCAATAACTATGTTTCACTTGTGGCAACAAAATCATATTCACAATTAGATGTATTAGCTGCAAATTCATCAATAGTAGCTTGCATACTTCGACCATTTTGATAATAACACATAGAGACCTTACTATAGGATTTATTTATTTTTTTGTACAATACTAGGTATAACATGGACAAATTTTATAGTGAGATTAGTTCTTCCATTTTCGACTCTTTCTTTGAATAATTTTTTACACTTAGCATTTAATTCTCTTTGATAAAGTGTTTCACATTTTTTAAAAATACATGTTTAAAATCGAAATAGGATTTTAAAAGGATTCTGCTTTTAAGAACATTATAAACCTGATAAGTACTATCCATTGTAACATATAGTGGACGAGGTATGCTTACATTATCTTTCTGAACACCAAGTCTTCTTATCTTTTGAAACGACGTCAAATTGATTTTATTTCTAGTTGCTTGAAAAATGTTGTTGACTATTACAACGTCTGGTCTTTCATCCTGATTTTCCGGTAAGCCATAAATAATTAAGTTGTATCACGCTTAATTCGTTCATGTGCTTCTCGGACAACCGCTTCAAATGATTCAGGAGACAACTGTGAATGTGGAAAAGATTGCGTTTCCAAAATTTTCAATCTAGTTAGAACATAATTTAGCATCTTTTTCATTTCTGATAAATGATCAACGGTGTTGTTACAAACATTACAAAAGATCTTAACGCCTTTAGTTCGTTGACGTGTAATACGTTTGGTCATCATAACAAATAGGTTAGGAATTGCTAAATCCAAGAAATATAAATTATTCACCGCTTGCTTATTGCAATGCAATTCTTCCTCGTTTTAACACTCGTATATTCACATACGCAAGAAAATCAACTGAAAATTTTTAGTGCGAAATTCGTAAATTCCCCTAAAAGAAAATATTGGGGACCACCTTAAACGTAAACGCGCTCAGGGTTGTGTACACCTCAGGGTTGCTATGAATCATAAATTGAAGCAAAGAACGTTTGTATTAATAACTGATCTTTAGTTAATAACGCTTAACAATTGTCTAATAAAAAAGCACGTGATGAATACTCACACAAAAGGTTCATTCGCATGCATTTTATGTGATTATACCACATCAGACAAAAGTAATTTAAAAAGACATTTTCGTACGCATACTAACGAACGTCCGTTCGCATGCAATTTGTGTAATTACACCACATCACAAAAAAGTTATTTACGAAAACATTTTCGGTCGCATACTAACGAACGTCCATTTGCATGCAATTTGTGTGATTTTATTACATCACACAAATATAGTCTAAAAAGCCATTTTTGGTCGCATACTAACGAACGTCCATTCGCATGCAATTTGTGCGATTATACCGCATCACAAAAAAGTTATATAAAAGTACATTTTCTGTCGCATACTAAGGAACGTCCATTCGCATGTAATTTGTGTGATTTTGTCACACCATATAAACGTAGTTTACAAACACATTGTCGGTCGCATACTAACGAACGTCCATTCGCATGTAATTTGTGTAATTATACCGCATCACAAAAATGTAATTTAAAAACACATTTTTGGTCGCATACTAACGAACGTCCATTCGCATGCAACTTGTGCGATTATACCTCATCACAAAAAAGTTATTTAAAAAGACATTTTCGGTCGCATACTAATGAACATCTATTCGCATGTAATTTGTGTAATTATACCGCATCACAAAAAAGTAGATTAAAAACACATTTTTGGTCGCATACTAACGAACGTCCATTCGCATGCAATTTGTGCGATTATACGGCATCACAAAAAAGTTCTATAAAAGTACATTTTCTGTCGCATACTAACGAACGTCCATTCGCATGTAATTTGTGTGATTTTATCACACCATATAAAAGTAGTTTACAAACACATTGTCGGTCGCATACTAACGAACGTCTATTCGCATGTAATTTGTGTAATTATACCGCATCACAAAAATGTAATTTAAAAACACATTTGTGGTCGCATACTAACGAACGTCCATTCGCTTGCAACTTGTGCGATTATACCTCATCACAAAAAAGTTATTTAAAAAGACATTTTCGGTCGCATGCTAATGAACATCTATTCGCATGTAATTTGTGTAATTATACCGCATCAAAAAAAAGTTGTTTAAAAAGACATCTTCGGTCGTATACTAATGAACGTCCATTCGCATGTAATTTGTGTAATTATACGGCATTACAAAAAAGTAATTTAGAAATACATTTTCGGTCACATACTAGTGAACGTCCATTCGCATGCAATTTGTGCGATTATACCGCATCACAAAAAAGTTATTTAAAAAGACATTTTCGGTCGCATACTGACGAACGTCCATTCGCATGTAATTTGTGTAACTATACCGCATCAAACAAAAGTAATTTAAAAAGACATTTTGGGTCGCATACTAACGAACGTCCATTCGCTTGCAATTTGTGCGATTATACCACATCACGAAAAGGTGATTTAAAAAGACATTTTCGGTCGCATACTACCGAACGTCCATTCGCATGTAATTTGTGTAGTTATACGGCATCACGAAAAAGTGATTTAGAAATACATTTTCGGTCACATACTAATGAACGTCCATTCGCATGCAATTTGTGCGATTATACCGTATCACGAAAAAGTTATTTAAAAACACATTTTCGGTCGCATACTAACGAACGTCCATTCGCATGCAATTTGTGTAATTATACAGCATCACAAAAGAATAATTTAGTAGTACATTTTCGGTCACATACTAATGAACATCCATTCGCATGAAATTTGTAAAATTATAGTTCGTCACGAAGAAGTGATTTGCACGAAAGTATGTAGTCGCATACTAATTAGCGTCCACTGATATGTAATTTGTGTGAATATAGCGCATCACTAAAAATTACTGTACAAGTATATTTTCGGTCGCATAATAACGAACGTTCTGGTACGTACAATTTGTATGATTATAGTACGCCACAAAATAGTTATATACAAAGACATCTACGATCGCATATAAATAAACATCTATTCGCATGCAATTTGTGGCTGTTTCACATAAAAAAGAACTATTGTGAAAATCCATTTGTCCTCGCATTCTAAACATTCATTTGTGTAATTATTCTGTATTGCAAAAATACTTTTGCAGTTCCGTATTACTCAACACCCGTTTGTTTGCAATATGTGGATTATGTCACATTGGAGACCTATAATCTAAAAGTAAATGTGGAATCCAATAGTAACTAAACGTGCTACGTACATTGACGTAGCTGGCAGCTCACAGAAAGGAATGCTCGGGCTCAGTTGGGGAGTAGGCGGGGTTTTATCACTACAAAATAACGGAAAGACCTGAAAATAAAATAAACACACGCATTTACACCTCACACAAAAAAAACCATAAAAAACCTTTAGTTAGAAACTATGTTACATATAAGCAGTGTGTAAATTTTTGTGGTAATTTCGAATAACTCTGTGGTGAAGAAAAGTGGACATGTATCGGCAGAAAAGTGATAATTAACAGACAACATAATTAATGATTTTAACCAGACAAACAATTACTTCAAACACTTACCGTCCTTTACGGGAAACTAAAAAATCTACTCTTCTCTTGGTGGGTGTAGCGAAGCACATTTATTTCGATAGCGGTTGCTCTGAAGGAAAGCGGTTTTTATAATTGGCAGTTCTACGTAGAATATGTAACAGTGATGCGGCCTTCAAGAACGACAAATCGATACAGACTTGCTTCGTGTGTTTTCCCAGTTAATACAATGTTCTTGCACATGCGGATAGCAAAGTTTATCACTCACGGCACTTGTAGGCACGTGCTTGAAGTACAACATGGAATTTTACACTAAAAAATTTAAATATACCGAAGCTGACGTAAATAATCAACAAACTCAACGGAAAATAAATTTAGCTGTAAATTATATACAATATAAACGGAACACAGTGGTACCAAAAAAAATAATTAATAGCCTCCCAAGTACCCTGTAATGTAATTTAACACAAAAGTAGGATGGGCTACTTTCAGTCCCGCTATATTTATAAGGATTAAATTTTTATTGACAAAAGAGTTAAACTTTTAATAAATTAAAAAACGAAGGGTTACTTACATATTGATTCACATTACAGATAATCTGTTGCTGTCTTGAGTGCATTCGTACAGCTGTGGTAGGTCACAACATTGTACCTAAACCGTATACGCTCTCTAAAACAAAACATAAGTAAATAGCAGGTAACTAGGTAGCAGGGTGAAACTTAATCGCTATAATCCATACTGTATCCTGACGATCGGGAGAGTAAAACAAAACAATTCTCACTTGGCTTAATGTAAAACTAACTCAAATTAATTTTACATTAGCCAGTTATTTCGATCCCCTTCTAATGAAAGGAAATCGACAGTCTTCCGACTAAGCTAGGGGGTCTATTCCTCGGGTAGAACTTATGAGGAGTGGTCGTGGGTTTCACAACAAAAACATTGTCTTTTTGACTGACTCTCAAATACAAAATAGGGGTGCAAAAGGGGGCGCCACCAAGTCCTAGAATTTTTAAAGCACGGGATTGCCCTAAGGGGAACTTGGAAATCCTCACGGAGAAAATTAGTTTTTATGCAAAAGCAGGAGCTTGCATAAAAAAATACTGTTAATATAATAACAAAGGACGCAAGAGATGCACTCTTGCTACCCTATACCAAAAAGAAAAGAAGTAGCTACTTATACCAATAATTTAAACATTATTATAAAGGAAAATTAGATATTAAACTTCTTGAAAGCGTTGTTTAGTGCTTCTTTATCAAGTCACAGCTAAAAATTTTATTTTTATAAAAGGATATATATATATATATATATATATATTATACTGTCAAGAAGGGGGTGGGCTTATAAAATGTTTAAATAGGGCTTCGAAACGACTTTGCTAGAATGGGGGTATATTTGGTTTTGTTTGAGTATTTTCTTTCAGGTATTTTTGGTTTATAAATTAACAACAACTATTCCACGTTTATAAATTTATAAAGCTTTTGAAACTGCATTGCATTCAACAACATATACCGGCCATAGACCAGGCTAAGCTAGTTATAAGTTTGCATTGTATACGTATTTTAATTGTTATGGTTGCACGTATATGAAATTTAATTTGGAGTTAGAGTTTTCAGAACCATTTGAATGTAAAAACAAATATCAAAATTGCTTGGTATACTGCACGCTTTTAAAATTTTAAGGAGTTAAGTGATACTCCCGTAAAATTTGTAAATCAATTTCAGTTTGAATATGTTTTAACAATTAAAGATTGGTTATGTAATGACAGGACGTTTACCGAATAAGACATAAATGGCTGTCACGTATAATTTAAAAGCTGAACCATCAAGTTTGTTAGCTATTTTCAATATTGTAAAAAGTTCAATATACATAAATCACTGGATTATCAAACCATCTAGAAAATGAATGTATCTAGAGAAAAGAACTGTATTATTAATCAATTATTAATAATTATAAATTACATAGTGTGCGTAGAGATAGTTGTTATGGCAACGGAAACAAAAGAAGACGGATTTTATTTATAAGGGACTTCAAATTTATATTACTGAAAAATAGACGTGTTTTTGTACTGTTATGAGTTTTATTACATTTAAAAAGTTACGAGAAAGTTTTGAAAGTCAAGTTGTACCTGGAGATAGCAAATAGTAGCAGTTTTACGGCGAATAAAAGTTAATTAAAAGAGGGAGTGCTGGTCTGTACCGTTATTGTTTGAAGACGAAAGCATAGTGGAATTGGAGTTATCTGAGTATTTGTATAACATAAAATTTGTAGAAATATTAGTAGTTTTATAGTCTGGAGATTACCAGTTGCTCGAGTTACTTATTATTTACAGGAGGTGCCTGCAGTTGGTCACTTGGCTTCAGGACGGCTGGAAGGCGGCGCTTGTATCTGGATTCCAGGTATTAGTATTTAATATCTACGCAGTGCTTTAATCAAATTTATAAAAGTGGAACTAGTGTTTGGGAATACTTTTGGCTTTTAAAATTATTTGAAAAATCCTTGAATATTTGTTTGGGTGTCTAGTTGAGAGGTGTTTGCTTAGGACGGACCCACCCTAGGTAGATTCCGCCACGTGTTTGACGGCCCTGTAAAATATTTAAGTGCAGCAGCCGTGTAAAATATTTAAAGATAAATTGTGTGGCATAACTCAACAAGGCTCTAAAATAAGACAAGGAGTGACAGATAGATATATTACGCCTATCACTAATAAGGTAGGATCACAGTATATATAACATATATATATATATATATATATATATATATATATATATATATATATATATATATTTATTATCGTGTTGGTTATATGTAAAAAAGAATAGATAAGTCAAGAAAGTTATTTTGTAAGGACCTTGTATATAGCATATATTCGTATCAATAAGTTGTAATTTTAAAGTTGCATAGTGTGGAAGTTTTGCAGTACAATTAGCTTGGATATTCTAAGGTTGTAAATCGAGCACATCAAATAATAGGGAGAAAACTTTTGTTTACAGATTATAAAATTAATAATTTAAGCGTGTTTTAATTTCATATAAGTAACGTGTAGTACGAAAAGCTTTGCAGTATATAAAATCGATAATGTAAACGCGTATATTCATTTAACTAACAAAGCGTCCGTTAAAAACAAATTTTTAGAAAGTCTACAGACTAAACAACTTGGGAAAATACAATTTCAAACTGGCAAACAGTTCATAAAAAAGGACCTTCAGATAAATAAACAATTCGAGAAAGCATAATGTACGTTGAAACATAATTCTTTATAAATTTGAGCTAACAACCGAAGCAAAGGTTAAGAAACATCAGGTGGTTTTAAAACAAAGCGGAGACAGAATATAAATAGCACAGGGTAAAAGAGAATGAAAGATAACAGACGGTGTACAAAACAGCCATTTAAAGCACGCGATAATTTGTAGAGGCTAACGACAATATTGATCTTAAGTTGCCATAATGGGATTTTAACAAAGACAGCAAGTATGAGATAGACGAGGATAATAGGATTGGACGATCGACCTGTAACGGGGAAAATATTTTTGATTGGTTGATTGCGATTGGGGTGAGAAGCTTTTCTGACAGTATTGCGACCGTTGAGAACGCTAATCAGTATTTCGGACTAAAGCTACGGTGGAGTGAGAAAATTCTTAGTTTTCAAAAATCGTGTTTTGAGTTTTAAGAATCGGTTAATGTGGAGGTGTTTTTCGATGAAAGTAGGGTACAGGGGATAGGCTTAGACGCTTATAAATACACTAGGAGATGTAGTGAGGCTCTTACTTATTCTGTTCGCTTAAGACCTACATGGTGTAACATCAAAGCTGAAAATTTGTAGGTAGTGCAGTCCATTTAGTTAAATTACAAGTGTTTAAAAGCACGAGTATGTGCTATTTCATAAACGGGGCTGTAAGTTTAAATACGCATAAAGAACAAGAGTTGTTACAAAGGTAGCGAGCCAAGTTATTTTTCGGAACGAGGGTGCTGGTTGTATGGTATATTCAGAAGTCGACGAACATATTTGAACGATTATATGGGTAGCTGTACTGAAGGCGTCTACTTAGAACTGGATGATCGAGTGGAAATGAGTTTGCTGTACATGTACCAGAGGGAAGTTTGATGTAAGTCAACGACGAGAATTTGGTGGACGACGTCTACAGAGGGAATGGTTCAAGAGCATACTCCAGGTAAAGAAATTTGTTTTTTGGTTATTATTTCAACATTTTGGTGCTGGTATTTTGTGTTAGAGTGATTTGACGTATTTGGTGAATAGTTTATGAACATAAAATTTATTTTGAGGGTTTTATGAAAAGGACAATTTGATTTTATTATTTGAAGGTCTAAATACATGACGTATAATTTTGATGTAAAAAGTAAACGGGTCTTTAGAGTGGTTTAAAACAAAATGCAATTTATTTATGCATTCAGAGTAAGAAGGTTTATACTGAGCTCGCCATAGACCAGGGTAAAGTTCAATTTGGGGTTTCCAGATAGGCCATCTACGTGAACTGAATATGAAGACGTGTTTGAAATAAATTAAATTTAGGAAATTTAAAAGAATTTAATTGTTGATATCGTGAAAATTTATGGAGATGCTTTATATCCATTTTGGTAAGTATTGAGCTGGTGTGACGTAATTTTTGACTTATATGAATAAAAAGGTTGTATGTTTTGTTGAATTATTTGGTTGGTAATTTTTTGTATTGGTAGTTTAACTGATAGGGAGTATGTATAGAATGGATAAAAGTATCTTTGAAGAATCCGGAAACAGAGCTAGCCGTGGTATGCTGATTTGGGAGAGTTTTAAAGAGACTTTGGAATTTTATTTTTTTTTAAATTTCGTAGGTGTTAACTTTATTTTATAAAAACCTTACTGCATTTTCATGGTTCCCAAGCGTGGGGCTTTTTCCTGCTTGTTATCACGTAACCACAGAAATTTTATGACAGTCCAACGGTAGGGCTCGATTTTAGGGTTTCTTTCTAGAGTAACTACTGCAATATATTACTCAAATTTAGACCAGGGTAGAAAATTAATTAATTACATCAAATAATTTTAATCACCGTGTATAAGGAATTTTATTAGATAATACGCTTTATTAAAAAACCGCGGAGCATAAAAATGCATTCGTTTCATTAAAAATAAGGGATTTAAATTATTTACTAGACGCTTTCTATAAAAAGAAGCAGAATTAAAATGCTCAATTTTAATGTAATTTAATTGTTCCAAGTAAAGAATCAAATAAAAATTACGTGCAAAATTTATATTAATTAACTCAATTTTAAGTAACCGGTATTAAACAAAATGTACAAATAATAATTAATATTTAATTAGGATTTACTAAAAATTAAAGGGTAAAAGTCAACGCCATTCATTATTATTTTAATTGGAGTTAATTGAACCATTAGTAACATATAATATGCATAAAAGCTTGTAAAAACCCAATAATATTCAAATCGTAGAAGTGTTAGTTAGAAGTATTACGATTGAACACCTGCGTATTTGTAAAAGTCACGTTCTGCTTAAATTTTGTAGATAACAAATGGTTACAAAGAATGTTGGAGAAACCGTCGCTTAATATTCACGGAAATGCTTAATAAAGTGGGTTATTTAACAGTCCACGTGGACTGAAATAACCGATAGTAAAGAGTATCGATTTGTACCACTCAGAACAGGGTAGATAGAGACGGATAATATGCGCAAGACAGAGACACAGATAGTAAAAGGCGTGATTTGAGCAACGTCACGAGAGCTACGATTGGTTGTAATCAGATGCAGATATGAGAGGTGTAAACGTAACGATTTCGATACAAAATTAATTAGTTATTCTCGGACGTGGTTGCGTGCCGTGTGGAAAATTTCTGAGATTTAACTGCCGCGAGTGCAAATTTAATAAGAATCGCTGTGCCCGACTGTCGAAAGGGAACATAGTATGCGAAATTCTGGAAATTGTCCGTTTGCGGGACAAAACCGACGTACGGGCGGGCTCTTATATAAACGGGTGATAATATGAGTTGGGCTCTCTTAGATTTTTGATTATTCGATGCTTTAAACAGTTCTCTTAGATTTTCGATTTTGATTCAATACTTTAAACAGTTTGCTCGTATATTTTGGTGATTATTGAATACTTTAAAATAGTTTGCTCTTTACGTGCTACGATGAAAGTTATTTAGTGCATTTAGAAAAGAAGATACAAGGTAATAAAGGCTAGTTATATTTTGAGTATTACTGTACCAACTATCGAAATTTGTAACGATAAATGAATAAACAAAAGTAGGCAGTTTTGGGTATAGCGTGAAAGAAGTATGAATTTCTTTGCTATTTTTCCGGGGTGTTAATAACCAAATGTTATTCGTAATCGTGAGTGGATCCACAAAACAAGTTCAGATATACATAGATGAGTTCCTGAAAAGCCCTGAAACAATTTTAGATGAATGGTGGTGTAGAGAAAATTTTTAAAAGCGACCAGTAATCCGAGGACCTAAACATAACCCAGTTGGAATGGTGTGATTAACAAAGGACGATGTACATTGGAGCCACGAGTGCATTAACCTTCAGGTAACTTATGCTTTGTTGTTCGATTTTTGATGTTTTGGTGTGTGTTGAATAACTTTATAATTTGTTTACTTAAAATCGACAGTAGTGAATTTGTACAAACAACAAATTTTTAATTTTAAGGTGAAATTTTCTTGTTTAGGTAGAAAGGAGTATTTAGCAGTTTATGTTCTTGATTATAATGAAAATTGGGGTCTGTCTTTGAGCTCAATTAGACGAACCTGTTTAATTAACGTAAAGGGGTGGAAGATGCTCCCTTTTATTCAGACTCAGGTCTGCAAATATTGTTAAATTAATTACTAGGCATCCTACAAGGACTTTAATTCTGGATGCAAATTAAAATGATGACAAATTTAATCTTGAAATTTTATGATACTGAAATTTATGCTACAATTTAATTTTGAAATTTTAATGTATTATGAATATTGATGTAAATAGAGTTAACGTTGATGTTTGTGTTAGGAATGTGTCTGTTTTTTTTATGAATGAGGATGAGAGTTAACTAGGTGAGCAGCCGAGGCGGAAAGAGTAAAGAGGCGATTATCAGAAGAGAATCACAGTAAATCGTAGCGCCCAAAAGTGTGGCTCGAGTTCAAAATAAAATTTTTGTGATTTTACTGGCGAGGCGTTTTGTACATTTCACAGAATTTATGACGGCCCAACGCAGGGGCTCGAATGTTTTTTTACTCCGACAAGGATTTTACCCAGGTTTCACAGCAATATATATATATATATATATATTGCTGTGATAAAGGGTTGTTTAGGGGTGTATTAAGCAGCAAGGGTCGTGTAGTAACTATAAATAGCAATGGAAATCAAAAAATTGCATTTATTTAGCAGAAAAATAAGTAATTCGTACATTATGTAAATAGCAAGCATTTAACACCCTGTATATAGACCGTAATTAATTTTAAGTAATGCCAGTAAGCATATCTTTCAATAATAAAACGCGTATTCAGCAGAGAAATAATCGTACATGTAATTAAACTACGTTGGGAAGTGTTTAACAAGTTATAAAACAAATACGCAGAAGACAAGATAAAACCTAACAAAGCTCCATGCAATTAGACTGGAACGATAAACGCTTTTATAAGAAAACGCACTTTCAGAGATAAATAAATACATGAACGAAAACAGCATTAGAGTTACATCATTTATTTTGTACAATTATCCAAAAGGCGATATCTACACAAAACAACAGACGTAAGTTAAAAGTTCGGACACAATAAGAAGTACATAACAACATGATATTAAAATCTGAAAGAGTTTCATCAGAAAGCAGCTTAAAAATACTGGGAATATTAAAAACAAACCTGGTTGAATGCGATAATCTGCAAGATTGCCTGGAAAACCAATCCAAATGTAGTGGGAAAACTATATAACACCCACCGGTGATAAGACAGCTCAGTCTAAACTTGAAGCAGGTCAAATTTGAAACACTTCTAATCAGAAATTTACGAGTCAGTTAAATAAAATTTATATAATAGTGCTACGTTAAGAAAACATTAAGAGTTTTTGCCGTTTTTTTAGAACACGTGAGTAGAATTTGGGTAATTAATTTAAATTAAATATTTATAATGATATAGGACTTCTGGACTATTTCTGGTTCAATTCTAATCTGCGTTTAAGACAATTCTAATCCAAGTTAAAATATAATTGCTAATTCGCGTCGAAAACAATTTTAATTATGGGACACTTCTGATTATGGAACAATTCTGGGACAATTCAATTATAATGCGCTGGAATTTTAAGTGGTATTTAAGGAAGAGATTCAAAACAGATACAGAGAAATATAAAAAAAGCATGAGGTGATTTTTGGAAACAAGGGGTAACCGTATTGAATTATTGGTTCAACATAAAGTGTACAAAGCAGAGTTTTGGTATTTGAAACAAATCAGGTCAGATCTACATAGTTATAAGGAATATTTTCTAATCTAAATTTTAACATTGAATATATTATTTTTCTCACTAATTTGTAAATAGTCACCAAGGACATTGAGTAGGTTAAAACTTACGTAATAATTATAAAAAGGTCTCGAACGTTCCAGATTTTTTTGTAAAGATGTTCTTGGTGACTTTATTTTGAAATAAAAGGATATAAATTTTGGGATAAATAATCCATATAATATTAATTGATTAAAGGGTATATTTAGAGAATTTCAAAAATTGTGAAGTGTAAATATTATTTCCTTTCATTATATGAATGTTGATTGACTTCGCTTTATCAATTCAAATAGGTAATCATAAAGGGGTGAAAGAAAATTGATGCACTCTGTGTAAATTAAAAAGAGCTAACCGTGGCATAATAAAGGTAAAGTGGGTACTGCAGAAAATTTATAAGGCGCAACAACTTAAAGCGGAAAATACATAGCAATATATATATAGATTGCTGTGAGACCTCCACTATCCGGGTACTCCGCTTTTCGCCTCGGCTGCTCACCTAATTTTATAAACCTCCTCATTCATAAAAAAAAACAAACACATTCCTACCACAAACATCAACGTTAACTCTATTTACATCAATATTCAGAATACATTAAATTTTTAAATTAAATTTCAGCATAAAATTCAGTTTTAAAAAATTTCAAGATTAATTTTATTATCACTTTAACGTGCATCCAGAATTAAAGTCCTTGTTGGATGCCTACTAATTAATATAACAATATAAGCAGACCGGAGTCTGAGTATAAAGGGAGCATCTACCACCCCTTTACGTTAATTAACCAGGTTCGTCTAATTGAGCTCAAAGACATACCCATATTTTCATCATAATTCAGAACATCAATACTAAATACCCTTTCTACTTAAACAAGCAAATTTCATCTTAAAATTAAAATTTTATGGTTAGTACAATTTCACTAATGTCCATTTAAAGTAAATCAATTATAAAGTTATTCAACACACACAAAAATGTCAAACAAAATAGTATAATTTACCTGAAGGTTACTGTCCTCGTAGCCTCAACGTACATCGTCCCTTTAGTTAATCACACCATTCCAACCGGATTATATTTACGGCTTCTAATTCTCAACGCTTTTAAAATTTTCTCCATCACCATTTATTTAAAGTTGTTTCTGGGCTTTTCCGGAACTCATCTGTGTATATCTGACCCTTGTTTCGTGGATCCAGACACGTATTTGAACCATTTAATTATTAACACCCCGAAAATAGCAAAGAAATTCATGCGTCTTTCACCAATATACGCCAAAACTGCCTACTTTTGTGTATACATTTGTCGTTGTAAATTTTGCTAATTGGTATAGTGATACTAAATTTTATTACCTTGTATCTAAGTGCACTGAAGTACATTCATGTTAGCACGTAAATAACAAACTATTTTGAATCACTAAAATATACGAGCAAAATTTTAAATTATTTTATCAAACTAAAATGCACTGTTTAACATCTTCAATCAAGTCGCGGATGTAAGAGAGCTTTTAACGCATCGAATAGTCAAAAGTCTAAGAGACCGAAATTCATATTACCACCGGTATATATAGCAAAAGCCTGTCTGTCGGTCTGTTCCCAAAACAGACAATTCTTACGAATTTCTTATTCTATGTTCCCAGTCCGTCGCTCGCGCGTCGGTTTTTACGAATTTTTCACTCGCCTCATTTAAAACTCAGAAATTCTCACACGGCACGCAAACATGTCCGAGAAAAACTAATTAATTTTGTACAGAAATTGTTGTTTCTACCTCTGATATTTGCATCCTATTTTCAACCAATTGTGACCCTCGTGACGTTGCTTAAATCACGCCTTTACTATATGTGTCTTTGCTTGACGCATTTTCTCTTCCTTTTCTAACCTGTTCGTATTGGTGCAAATTGATATTCTTTATTATCGATTATGTTTTAGTCCATGTGGACTATCTGGGTTAAATAACCCCGTATCGCACATTCTCGTGAATATTAAGCCCCGGTTTCTCCAAGATTCTTTGAAACCATTTGTTATCTGCAAACTTTTCGCCGTACGTGATATTTAAACTACGCAGGTGTTCAAAATAATATTAATTCTCAGAGCTTTTTAAATAAACCCTGTTTTGTATTTCGTGCTAAAGCATCTGACCGTTTCCAATATCCTTAGAATCGACATGTTTATCTAAACAAATTAAACTGAAATTGCCTTTTAAAATACGCAGGTGTGTTCAATCATCCTACTTCTAACTAACACTTCTAGGATTTGCTTTTTATTGGGTTTTTACAAGTTTCTCTAGATATTATCTGTACGTTTTGTTCAATACCGGTTACTTGAAATAGAGTTAATTAAGATAAATTTTGCACGTAATTTCCATTTGTTTAGGAATAATTACATTACACGCAGAGCTTTTTAATACTGCTTCTTTTGATATAAAGCGTCTTGTACATGATTTAAATCTCTTATGTTTAATGAAACTAATAAATTTTTATGCTTCACGGTTTTAATAACGCGTATTATCTAATAAAATTCCTTATACACGGTGATTAAAATTATTTGATGTAATTATTTAATTTTCTACCCTGGTCTAAATATGAGTATATATATATATATATATATATATATATATATATATATATATATATATATATAAAGCAAAACTTTCTGCAATCTGCAGTTACAATTAAACCAATTACATGAGATGTATCTGTAAATACACATTGTATTTACCAATACAAATCGAACTGGTATTTGCATAGCCATTACAAAACAATTACTTGATCATTTTGTAGGGAAAAACATCCATTGACCAGGTTTCGACCTCTTGGGTCTCGTCAGAATGGACTAGTCTTAACCCTAACAATATATCAAGAAACCTCAAAGTATAGGCACGAAGAAACCTCTGTACGTTTGCGAAAGGAAGATAGAGCGCCATCAGTTGGCTAGAACTAGCACTAAGGCTGAAACTGTACAGAAGTTGATTCGAAACTATATTGTGTTCTATAGATGGCTATTACAAATACATTCTGCCTTTGGGATTTTAACAATGTACATGCATATTTAATGCAATAGTAACATTATTTCCCGTGGCGGCGTCCAATTCTTGCCTTTAAGGCACACAAAATATATAAAAAAGCAAAACTTTCTCTGCAATCTGCAGTTACAATTAAACCAATTACATGAGATGTATCTGTAAATACACATTGTATTTACCTATACAAATCGCCTTGCCTTAAAGGCAAGAATTGGACGCCGCCACGGGAAATAATGTTACTATTGCATTAAATATGCATGTACATTGTTAAAATCCCAAAGGCAGAATGTATTTGTAATAGCCATCTATAGAACACAGTATAGTTTCGAATCAACTTCTGTACAGTTTCAGCCTTAGTGCTAGTTCTAGCCAACTGATGGCGCTCTATCTTCCTTTCGCCAACGTACAGAGGTTTCTTCGTGCCTATACTTTGAGGTTTCTTGATATATTGTTAGGGTTAAGATTAGTCCATTCTGACGAGACCCAAGAGGTCGAAACCTGGTCAATGGATGTTTTTTCCCCTACAAAATGATTAAGTAATTGTTTTGTAATGGCTATGCAAATACCAGTTCGATTTGTATAGGTAAATACAATGTGTATTTACAGATACATCTCATGTAATTGGTATATATATATATATATATATATATATATTGTTATTTTAATATGGTAGATTAGGCGTAGGTTAAGTCATGTGGGTCGTAGAATAAATAAAAGCAACTTCCAGTTTAAGAAAAACACATAATTCCAGAAGTTATAAGAGTAAATCGGTCACTCTACATATTGTTAGTTGAGAGCACACTGTATATAAAATACACGGAATTAAATGCATGAGAACATAGAAATATCTAAGAGTAGTTTACAAGTAAAGATAAGATTTGAAAACGCAACAAATTGCATCAAAATTAAATCACCGAGAAACCTATATGAATTGGCATTACAAATATTTAACAATTGCGTTAAAAATATCATAGTACACGCAATCTAAATTATTCATTATTAGAAAATCGTACGTGACAGGAAGAAATCACATTTGTTCCAATATTATGTAGAAATAAACAAGCACCAGGCGATGCAGTAAAAATAATAATAATTAACAAACATTCGAATACGTGAGCTAATAAAAGGCAAAAGTTGGAAATTACCACGAAATGCGGGGGGCGTACGTGACTGTTAAGGCATGCATTCAAAGATTTGAACTAAATAATTGGTGAAAATTTCAAGGTATACGAGATAAAGTCGAAGTGTCGTCCCAGAACGTAAATAGACCAATGAAAAGCAGGTGAAGGTACGGCTTTATATAAGATAATGACAAAGCGACAGAGTTAGGATACATTCAAACTGGGCTACGACTATGTTCAAAAGTACTAAGAATTTACGTAACCAGTGAAACAAAATTAAAGTGAAATTAGATTTGAAAAGTGTGCGAATTTATGCAACAAAAATAAGCCGATCTATTAATAGACATAAGTAAAACGACTTAATTAAAAATCCATTTTTAGTATTAATAAAACAGGGCTTCTAATACCTACATAGAAATTGTTTTAGTGCCTACATTTAAAATGGATTCTAATACCTACATTGAAATTGTTCGAGTACCTACATGTAGTTTGGATTTTAATGTCAATCTGGATTTTAATACCTACATTTAAATTGGATTTTAATTTCGACATATAATTTGGAGTGTAATTTCAATCTGGATTTTAATATCGATTTTACTTTAATTTTGGTTTTGATATCGACTTTTAATTTACGACATTCAATTGGAAATAGTTAAAAATGAAAGTATTCTAATTTGGACATATTATGACTTGGTACGAAACAATTTATGGGGCAGGCACAGTAATAAGCAAAGCGAAAACAGAAAGGAGATACAGATCACAGACTAGGAAGGAACCACTGAACCCATTCCTGGTTAGCAATCTTAATACACTTTATTAGTGAAAACTGTTTTAATTCAATATTTATCATCTTTTGTATTTGTAAAAGTCAGCAAAATATAAAAGGGTCACTTAATAATTTATGACAAAGGGAATATGTATCTTGGAACGTTCGAAAGTCTCTTAATAAGTAAAAAGATAGTTTTGCTGGCTTTCAAAAACCCATAAATCTGGTATATGTAGATATTCTGTAAAAAGGGGAAAATTTTGAGAGTTGTAAATATTTAATCATTATATTGTGTATTGTAGAATCGCTTTATTTAATTAAATAAGCTAGTAGGGGCAAAAACCCTAATTTAACATTCCACATCATAAGGGCTTGATTGTTCAGGGGGAATATCACAGCAATTTTATGACATGCCCAATCGTGGGGCCTAATTTCACAACACTTTTATGATGCCCAAATCGTGGGCCCAAATGTAAAGGGGGATTTCACAGCAAATATATATACTTCTACTTTTTAGCTCAAATAACACTACCTTTGAACTCACTTGTCTAAAATAAAACAGTTGTTCGATTAAATTATATGATGGTTCTTTAATTAAATTTAACCTTCTTTATGATAAAATTTTATATACAAAATATACATCAATAATGTGGTCTAATCATTTAGACTCAGATATTTAAATATGAAAATTATGATTGTCTCTACCATGAATCAAAATATTAATAATGTATCAAACATGACCGTGAAGCTTTTAAATTAATTACCCAAAATACACAGATCTGTTACCTTGGTTTACAATGATGTGTTATGTATTCAAAGTTAAATAAAATTAATTCTCATAATTGCTTTATGTGTAACTGAATTTAAATGAAATACTTTTCAGGATTAAATAGAGATTAGTAATCTTAATTATTAGTAGTCATATCAAATGAACTACCTTCAAGGACATTTATTAAAATGGCTGCTACGTTGATAATGATTTAAATATTGTTAAGTTATAAGTATACGTTAAGAACACTGTAAGGTAAATTATTATCTACATCATTACAGAAAAAAGTATTTAAAATGAAGTTAAATGATTCCTTTGTATTCAACTCTTTTAACAATCTCCTGCGAACGATACGATCGATAGTCAATATTGAAGTAAAAAGTCTCTAGTCGAATTTATCGTTTAGTACGAGATGATGTCTCGCATTAAGAGGAAATGCCTTTATAAACATTGAACCAACTTCCCCTATTTGAATACACTATTTGTATAGACAGGAATTTGTGGGTTTATTGTACATATACAATAATTGATCTATTAACGAGTGTGTGTACGTTCTCACCCTTAAACACTGTCCATTTAAATATTATTTGTCCAACAGAAAAGCATCTTATTAATATATAGCTCGGTTACATGCTAAGGAACATTCGTTATCATATAATTTATGTAATTATTGTTCCCTCTATAAAGGTTTCATTAAAGTTCGTATATGCTCACATACTAACGAAGGGCAAATCGCATACTTTTTATGTGCTCATTCTACATGTTGTAAGAGCAAGTTAAGAATTTATATGTTTTCGTTTTCACGAACATACATTTGTACTAACGAACGTGAATATTTATGCAATTTGTATGATTATACGGAATCTCCGAAAAGCACTTTAACACATACAGTTGCATACTAACTAACGTGCATGCATTTGTATGCAATTTATATGTAGCTACGCCGCATCACTAGAAAGTTATTTACAAAGACACATGATGCTCCATACTAACAAACGTTTATTTAGATGCAATTTGTGTGATTATATCGCATTACGGAAAAGTACTTTAAAGGTTATATATAGTTGCATCCTAACAAACGGCCATTAGTTTGCAATTTAAGTGATTATGCCACATCACATAAAAATAGACTGAAAATATATATGAAATCGCATACTAACGAACGTCCATTGGCGTGCAATTTATGTAATTTTGCTACACTATATAAAAGTAGTTTAAAAGTACATATGATGTCGCACATTAATAAACTTCCATTCGCATGCAATTTATGTAATTATGCCGTACCAATGAAAAGTACTTTACTAAAAGTCGCATACTAACGAACGTCCACTCGCCTACACTTTATGTACTTATGCCACATCGACGAAAAGTAATTAACTAAGACATATGAGGTCGCACACTAATGAACGTCCATTGGCGTGCAATTTATGTAATTATGCTGCATTAATGAAAAGTACTTTACTAAAACATGAAGTCGCATACTAACGAACGCCCATTCGCGTGCAATTTGTGTATTTATGCTGCACTACATAAAGGTAGTTTAAAAGTGCATTCAATGTCGCACATTAACGAACGTCCATTCGCTTTTAATGTTATTATACCGCATCGAGGAAAGATACTTTAAAAATACATATTATGTCGCACACTGGCGAACGTCCATTCGCCTGCAATTTTTGTAATTATGTTGCATTAAGGAAAAATAGTTTACTAACACATATGAAATCGCACACTAACCAACGTCGATTCGCAGGCAATAATTGTGATTATTATTCAACATGTAAAAGTCATTTATAGAAACATGTGCTGTCCCATGTCGATGAACGACAATTTGTTCGAAATATGTGATTTTGCCGTATGAGAAAAAAAATTATTTAGAAAACATGTGTTATCCGTCACTAACGATGACGATGTGCATGCTTTTTACGTAATTAGCTTGTATCAAAAGAAAGCCAGGAATACACATACAACTGCATATTAAGAAATGTCCATTTACATACAGTGTACTTCCATACAAAGAAACGCCTGTTTGCAAAGTGCATTCCTATAATCACGTCAATTTGTGTTGAGCTTCAAGAACTTATTAGAAAAGAAACCTAATACGGGCTTTCGTTTAACTGTTAGTTGTTTATTCATTAAATTTGGAAGAAGATTCAAATTTAGTATGTGCACAAACGAACAACCGCTAAGTATTCAAATTAACCTCTACTGTTACTTTACATCACTGGAAACTTATAAATTTTTTAAGTAAAACTTGGTAGATAATTATGGGTTGTTGTATCCTGCATTCTGTTATATATTATGCTACAATAATTATTATGATCAATGTTTGTTTACTTTTAAGAAAACTTATTCTTTAATAATTATTATTATCACGTTTTCGGCATTGCTGCCACCGCCAAAGTCTTGACGTGTAACGACGGGTGTCATGAGCTCGCTAAGCGGTTGCTTGATTTACTGTTCTGTTGTATTATAATTATATAATAAATCTCAAACAAAGTGAATTTAGATTATTACTTATTTAATCAGTCGTAAATTAAACCAGTATTACAACACAGAACATCCCATGGTAACAGCGGTAAAAGCGTACGACTTTGTTGAGGTTAAGAACAGAAAAACTTTTACACGCGGTCCCTGGTAAAGGAATTGTAATTAAAACAGAAATAATTGATTAAAATAGGCCATCCTATACGTTCAAGAGCTCCAGATAATCTGTCTTTTGCAGGTGACATAACAAATAATTGTAAACTTTGGAAACAAAAGTTTGAAGTTTACCTGTTAGCGAGTGGAAAAAGCGAAAAACCTGAAAATGTAAAGGTTGCTATATTATTAAACTTGCTTGGTGATGAAGGCCTACAAATTAATAACACATTCGAATTTGCTAAAGCTGACGATAAACATGTTTTAGCTACAGTGCTGGAAAATTTCGATAAATATGTAACCCCATCAAAAATTTAGTGTTCGAACACTAAGTCTTTAAACGCGATCAGGAACCTAATGAATCAATAGATCAATTTGTAACAGCATTGCGAAAACTTGTTACGACGTGTGATTTCCAACAAAAGGATGTTTTAATACGAGATCGTATTGTACTAGGCATTAAAGATTCCAGAATACAGGAAAAAACTATGAAATTACCGAACGCGCTACAAATCTGCAGGTGGATAGAAAGCAGTGTACAAAAGCAGAAGGAAATTACAAACACTTTTGCAACTGTTGGTAGTTCTGTTGATGCCATAAATAAAATACGATTTCCAGCTGGTAAAGCTGACAATGGAATTACAATTAAACACAAGCAAAGTACTCATGGTTCAAGTTTCGATGAAGGTCCATCTCGAAATAATGATCATGGTAATCGCAGACTTTGCTTAAAATGTGGATATAATCATCTTCAAGGAAAATATCCTGCTTGGAACCGTTATTGCAGCAAATGTAAATTGAAAAGTGATTTCAAGAAATTTTGTCAGTCTCAACGGGTTCATGAAGTTATTGAACAATGTTCGGAAACTACTGAAACTGAAGATCATATCGTATGGTCTGTATCGCAGAAATCTGTTGATTCTTTAAAGTGGATAGAAAATGTAGACAGAGAAGGGCCTAAAATTGATTTAAAAATTGATACTGGTAGTCATGTAAATATTTTACGCTTCGATGATCTTAAAAATGTAGGTATTAGCACTAGCAAATTAATAGAAACTCATACTTCTTTGTCTTCATATTCTGGCAATAAAATCAACATTATTGGTGAGATAAAGCTAAATTGTTGTTTTAAAGATGTAAATGACAATTTTTCTTTTATATTCTTAAACCTTATGCTACAGCTACTTCTATATTGGGTTTAAATGCAATTAATGACTTGAATATTATAAAAAATAGCATACGTGAAGTCAACAGCACAAATGTACAGTTAATACTTCATCATCATTTGGTCTTCAGTCCTGGGACTGGTTGGACGCATACCATCATTATTTCCTATTCTGAACTAACCTACACATTTCCTGAAATTTCCACATTGTGCATCTATCACTATCTGATCTAGGTCTACATCTACCTTCTTTTTACTATCTCTGCTTGTAATAAATCCCATACTATTCCCTAGAAATGCCTTAGAACGTATCTTGTCCTTCTATTTCCACTATTTTTGCGTTTTCCACAGATATCTTTGTTCCCCTACTATTTCTATAACCTATTTGTTATTACCTTTATCTGTTTATCCTCATAAATCTGAAGCACAGCATTTCAAAAAGCTCCTACCGTTTTTCTGTCTGCTTTTCAGACTGCCCTTATTTCAGTGCTATTCTTGGTCTATGTTTGTTGTCATTCATCATAGGCGCTGTTCTTTCTCGTTCGGTCCCCTTCTATTGTTTTACAATTATATACTCTTTTTCTCCGACATTCTGGTTGTAAGAGGGGTAAGCAGCCTGTAGCTGCCAAGTTCCCCCAGCACTTAAACATTTACCGATTTAATATTTTTTCCAATATATCTTTTCGCACAGTCAACATTAGTTGCAGATATTTCACAACCAACACTTGTAGTTGTTTATAATAACCATCAGATTTATCTGCGCTTACTTTTTTGTCATTAGGTTATCTATCTCAAGATTCTGAGTTTAGCTTACATCTCCGAAATTTTCACACAGCATGTTTACAGCTCGATTCCTCTTCTATTGTTTACTAATTTTATGCTCTATTTCATCAAGATTCAGTGAAGAGGGTAGAAGCCTGCGGTTGCCCAGATCCCCCAACACTAAGACATTTGCCGAATGAAAAGTTTTCCAGTAAATCCTTTCACACAATTAACATTATTCGAGAATATTGCCCAACCAATACTTGTAGCTGCTTATAATAATCATCATGTTCAAGTACAGTTACTTTCTTCGTCATTAATTTATCCATCTTGGGACTGGTTGGATGCACACCTCCATTGATTTCTATGCTGAGCTAGCCTCCACATTTCCCTGAAATTCTTACAGCCTACATCTTTCACTATCTGTGAGCAGTAGTCTAACCTAGGTCTACTTCTTCTTCTTTTTTTTCCTATTTCTGCTTCTAATATATTCCGCACTATTTCTTCATGCCGTAGTATGTGACCTATCATCCATTGTCTCCTAATTCTTACGTTTTACACATATTTCTTTCTTTCTCTACCATTATTAGTACCTTTTCGTTTAACTTTGTCTGTCCATGATATCTTCATCATACGTCTGTAACACTACATTTCAAAGGTTTCTACCTTTTTCTTGTCCGCTTCTCCTACTGTCCAGTCTTCACAGCCATACAGTGCTGTACTACACGCATATGTTTTAAGCAATCTTTCCTTGTTTCTATGTTTGTGGTCTTTGAGCACGGTAGTTGCTTTTTCTTGTTAAATGTAGCACGACCTTGTGCTAATCTTTGTTTTATATCTTTTGTGCTTTTCCCATCTTGCGTTATTTGGCTTCCTAAGTAGCAAAAATTCTTAACCTCTTGTAAGTTTCTGTTACATATTTGTATTCTTGTTTTTGATTTATTTTCCCCTCCTTTGCATATTAGTACTTTAGTTTTGGTTTTGTTAATTTTCATACCGTATCTCTCTGTCAGAACTGTTTCCATTTCATCAAGAGCAGCTTCTAACTCTTCCTTGCTCGACGCTAATACCGCTATATCATCTGCAAATCTAAGCATATCAATTTTTTGTCCCTGCTGTTACGTGCCAAATTGACACTAAACATTTTTTAGTTTAGTCTTGATATGCGGGAATTTCGCGCCACAAATTCAAAAGACTTGGCGTGTATTTCCGTCACGTCAGAGTGCGTTTGCGCCAGATCGCGCGACGCGAGTGGCGGAGAAAAAATGGGAAAAGTTTCCGGGGAACTCTGTAACGTGGCTGTTTTGCCTGGGACTTCGAGTGCAGTGGACGTTTTCGGTAACGTATCGTTATCTTTATTTATGTAGATTTCCTTGCCTTTGCTTATCTTGTTTGTCGTCCTTATATCTGTTTCCTTATTTGAAGCAGCCTGCTCGAACCGTCGTCCACGACCCTAGATGAACGGATCCTGGTAGCAACTGCGTCTGCCATAGCTAGTCGGAGCGCTTTGGAAGGACGATGGACGTACCCTCCGGGAAATATCTTAAAGGGGGCCATTAGCAGCCCTTATAGACGTGCTGACGTTATCTTTATTTAACCTGAAGGAAGCTGTACCTATTTAGGTAAGTACCTTAATTGTTATACTGCATTTCGAACATTTATTTATTGCGTAATTGCGCATTTAATTTTGCATGTTGGGTGACGTCATTGACAGATGGGCGCGCCAAAATCTGTATAAAGATTAGCGCTACCAACTGCCGCTGTGTCTAGTAAACCGCGCTTGCGGAATTGTAATTATGAACTTTTAAATTGTAAGACTGCATTTGACAGTATTCATTGCCTCTTCAATGTACAAGTTAAAAATTAGCGGGGATAGGGAACATCCTTGTCTCACCCCTTTCCTAATGTTTGCTTCTCTACGTTCCTGCTCTAATTTTATTACTGCTGTTTGCTCTTTGTATAAGCAATGTACTATCCGTCTATCCCTAAAACTCATTCCAATCTTTTCGAGTATTTCGAACATTTTTTTCCATTTCATATTGTCGAATGCTTTTTCCTGATCTACAAACCCTATTTACACGCTTTATCCTTTTTCTATTGTTTTCTCAATTATCACTCTCAGAGCTTAAATAACCTCCCGTGTTCATTGTTTCGCCTAAACCTAAATTGATCTTCTCCTAGTAATTCTTCAGCCCGATTTTCCATTCGTCTTTGTACAATTCTGGTTAATATTTTTGACACGTGTGCTGTCAAACCTATTGTTCGAAAATTTTCACATCTATCCGCGCCTTTCTTTTTTGGTATAGTTACTATGATGTTACGTTTGAAATCTTCGGGTATCTCGCCTGTCTCATACATATTGCTTACAAGTTGGAAGAGACGTTCTGTTACTGCTTGTCCAGCGGCTTTTAGAGTTTCTGCTTGCACCTTATCTGTACCCGGCGTCTTACCATTTTTCAGACTCTTTAATGCTAATTCAAACTCATCTCTAAGTATAGGATATCCCAAGCCATCATTTTCAATGTCTGATTCCTGTTCTAATGCAGTTAGTTCCTCTCCTGCATATAAATTCCCTATATATTCTTGCCATCTACCCACTTTCTCTGCGTTTTCTATGATGACGTTTCCTTGTGCGTCCCTTATATTTTTGCTATACGGTTTTATATCCCTAAAATTGATTCTAATTAATTTGTATGCTTCGTCTGTCTTTCCTATTTCCGTCTTAGTTTGTTCCTCTTTGCAAATGTAATTTACGAAAGCATATGAGGTCACAACTAGCAAACGTCCATTCGCATGCAATTTGTATAGTTATACCTCATTAATGAAAGGAAATTTACAAATACATATGAAGTCGCACACTAACGAACGTCTATTCTGATGCACTTTGTGTAATTATGCCGCATCAAAAAAATATACTGTAGAAATACATATTAAGTCGAACACTAACGAACGCACATTCGCATGCAATATTTGTGATTATTCTACAAGACGCAAGTCTTTTACAGAAACATGCACAGTCCCATATTGATGCGTTGCCGCCGGTAAACGGTGCGGAGCTGCTGTTTCCACATCTACGCTAACGTGGGATTTGCGAGTCACAGGGATTGCATTGAACTATACTCGTTGAGCTGGGGTGCGTAGCTCATTATTTTCTCTACAAACACACAATCACCATGCCATGAAGCACATCGATCTCAAAACATTTATAAATCTATTGAACAAGCATTTGGAGATAGAATTGAAGCCTTAAATCTAAAGAACATAATTTGGTACTTACATTTTGGTACTACACTGGTTCTACTCGACTAGACTGATAATACCACAATAGTAATTCTCAACTAATTAATTAAGTCTAACTAGCTAACTGACGACTACCTCCACTTCCTTGAGGAAGTATGCTCCTTGTTTTATATAGGTTCCCTTATCATAACTGGAAATTACTTACTAATACCTAATAACAAGTATGGCGATTGGCATTCTAATCATTCCAGGCTTGTGGTTAGGTATTTATCATGAAGGGGATTTCTTATAATTTACTGTGATCTAATAATGAATAACTTTTGGGATGATTAATGACTATGACTATAGAATTTCAATTATTGTTCAAGGACTTTTTGAGTTCCAACTCTTAACGTAACATCTTCCCCCGGCGTAATGAAACTTGGTCCGCAAGTTTAAAAGAGAAGAAGGGGAATAATGCAAAGCATGAAAGCTTACTAGAATACCAATTGACAACTTGAAAAAATTTGTAAGTTATTCGTCTTAAGTGTAAGCTACAAAAGTGGTTTGCTGTGTAAGCAAAAAAACCATACAAAATTAACTTAAATGTAATACAAATGTCCTCGCTGCGTTGTTTACAGATAACACTGACTGTTGCACGGCACTAAGTGATGTCCGTGGCACTAAACGTTTTTTTTACACTAGAGTCGTTTGGGTGGATGCATTTGAATGTAGTCGGAGTGACATGCCATTGGTAGATATTGTACTTCTTTTTCTGGAATTGTCGGTAACTTTTGTTGTTGAAGTTTGTGTCGATGTTGGATCTGATCCGCATGATTAACCCCTAATTGAATAACTACTAACCAGAGTAAACTTTATTTTAATATCGGACACAGCTTTTGCTTTTTTGATTAACAATGACATATTCTTACTTTTAGGTTAGATACAAAAACATACTAAAATTTGGTGTTGTCATTCCTGCCATCTCTGCAGACACACTGAAGTTTTTTACTGAACATACAACACCCCTTCCCCTTAATATAGACATTATGCACATAGTCTCCGAGATCACCCGGGGTTTGCCTGGAGCGTACATAGCGTTTCGTTGGGATTCCAAGTCCCCCTGAATTGGAGGTTTCTGTTTCAGAATTGTTCGTTTTTGCAGGAGTTCCTGATGGTGTCACTTCAAGTGATAGAACAGGTTCTCCTACGGCGCCACTTGTTTCTGGAAATTGGGTTCTTACCCTTAACTGGTCAGTGTGGCGCTTTAAAATTTTTCCGTCAGGAGTAACTACTTCATAACTTATTGGCCCGGTTGGTTATACTATCGTGGAGGGGACCCATTTCTGTCCAGGTACATAAAATATAGCGAATACACTCTTCTCCGTTTCAAATGTTCGGGTCGCCTCTGGCTTTGTTTGTTTGCTGAGACACCATGGTCCCTGAAAAATTCGATACTACCTTATCGAGCATTGTGCTAAGTCTTCGACGAATCAGTATTTCTGCTGGTAACTTCTCAGTAGTGCTATGAGGTATCACATGTTGCGTTGTTAGTTAGAGTGCTACTTTTATAGGAATGTCATTCCCAACAATCTTTTTCATAAAACTTTTGAAATTCCGAACCATGCGTTCCACCTGTCCATTGCTACTCGGGTGGTATGATGCTACTACAGCTTGTCGAATGCCATTTTTACTCAAAAATTCTTGGAAGTCACTTGCCGTGAATGCGCTTCCATGATCTAAAATACAAACATCCGGCACACCGTGTGTAGCAAATAATTCTCTCAGAACTTTTATTGCCGCAACTGCAGAGGTTATAAGAACTTGCTTGACCTTTAACCATTTTGAGTAAAAGTCTATCACGATGAAAAAATAGTTTCCTTCCATTGGCCCCGCAAAGTCAAGATGCAACCGAATCCAGGGAGCTCGAGCCAATTCCCAAGGGCGAATAGGAGCTTTGTTCGGCATGTTTCGTGACTCCTGGCACTCTGTACAGTTGTTCACAACTTCTTCAATATGTTTGTCAAGCATTGGTCACCAGATGTATGAACAGGTCAGTCCCTTTATTTTTACAATACACAGATGTGAGGAATGCAAAATATCTAGTAGCCTTTTCTTCTCTCCTGGTGGAACTATTACCCGTGTGCCCCATAAGAGACAATCTTGGTAGCACGTGATTTTATGTCTATGTTGTAAATAAGGTAAGAATTAGCTGAGAACTTTCCATTTTTTTAGCCAGCATCTCCAGACCCAGTATAGTACTTTGGACAAAATTGGGTCACTTTATATTTCGGATGAAATTTAACAGTCCGCAAAATTATTTCAGGAGAGTTTTCTAACATCAGGAAATTGTCTGACATTGGTACTTCTATATTGATGCCTTCGAGGGTAATCTGCTCAAAGCGTCTGCATTACCGGTCATTCTCCCCGGAGTGTATTGTAGGTTGTAGTCATAAGCATTTAATAAAATAGTCCAGCTTAACATACGGGGCGAAAGAACTTTTGAAATCGCTTTATTTGATCCAAAAATTCCCAAAAGTGGTTTGTGGTCTGTTCTTATAGTTTTATGCCTTCCATATGCATAGTCCATATATCTGATTTTTTTTTCCAATGCTCCACCGGAAGGTACTACATTGGCTAGGAAGCGAGTTTTTTTTACATGGAAAATTTTGAATTTTGCCGTACCCTAGCTGTTCCAAGCAAGGTAGGGATCTTTAACGTGCATGACAATACTCACACACGGGACCTCCATTTTACCTCTCATCCGAACGAGGGCGTATTTTTATGAAAAATGCCCGCCTAACACTTTTCAAGCGGACCGTGTCGGGATTTGAACCCGGGACCTTGGGCATAGTAGTCACACGCTTACCAACTACGCCACTGAGCCGCCCCATATGCATAGTCGTAAAATTTCTTCACTCCTGTAACTGAGGCCAAATTTTTTTCGGAGGAAGATAGTGTTCGTGAGTGAAATGCTGTTGCAGCTTAACTGTCGGGGAAGTAGTTAACCAGAAGGCGTTCTGGACAGCCTTAAAAGAATTCGCGGGAAGAGTCGCGAGATTAGACAATGATAACCGCGTGTAAAATTCGGTGGGGTCGGTGGGAGGTTTGGAAAATTTTAGATTGACTTGGCGTGAATAAGGATACGAGCATAGATATAACCAAAACCTGATATTAAAATAAAAAAAATAATAATAATAATAATAATAATAATAAAATATCATGATAATTATACCCAAATGTCCAATATGCACGAGAAACCCTCACACCATTAATACAATCACTGCCTATCTTCATAATTGTGCGGAAAATCGGGAATAAATAATAACAAATAAACAATAACAAATAAATCAGAAACCCTCATTAAATTAAATCAATAAAATAAACAAAGATTATAAAATAGAGTGAAACCGCGCATCCCCCCAGGACTTGAAAGTGAAGTGATAGTGATAGTGATTGTGATCCCCCCAAGAACATTTAGTGCATACCCACCAGGACTTTAGCAGTGCACCCCATCCTACCCTTAGAAGTAAGTTACAGTTAGATGTAAGCAGACGACCAGATCTTCGGATGCTGAAGAATTTTATCATGGAGGTAAAACTTAAATTGTGGCGGCTGTACTCGCACAAGCTTTGATTTACATTAATTAGTAGTTTTTGAAATAATTTAACAAGCACGTTTTGTGTGTAATGGCGCTAGCCGACATAATGCTTGTGAGTGCACCTGATAAATAGGGTGATGCTTTTGCTTTTTGTGCACTGCTATATGCTTAACGCTTATTAGACATTTATTTATATATTCATTTATATTTTATATTTACACTTTATATTTATTTATTTATTTATTAGCATGATTGTAGCATTTTGTGGCATATTTATTTTGTTTGACGTTCTCTTGCCATATTGGTTGCAGTATATATTTGGGAAAGAAGAGTAGAATAGTGAAGATTGTAATCATAATATAAATCAGTTAGGGAATGATAGGGAAAGCTAGGGATGAATTTAAATTAGTTAGCTAGATTTGGATAGTTTTAAGACGACCCTTCAGGTCGCACTGGTAAGCAGAGCCGGCGTCTGCTATCCGGTATTACGGATCCCTCCCCCTCTTATTTTTGCTTGTGTCTTGTTGATCGGGTACACTCCAAGGTCAGCGCTTGGGATACCATTATTTACAACCCTGTTTTTAGTTTTGTTTCAGTTGGTCAGATTTTTATGTTTGTTAGATTGTTAGGCTTGTTAGGTTTGTTAGATTTTAGGTTTGTTAGATTTTTATTTAGTTTTTATTTAGGTGGATTAACTATGAAGTCAGAATTAATCAGAAGCACGATTATTTTCGCGTTTAAACCCAATGTAGTACCTCCGCGTGGAGCATTGGGGACGTGGCCGCAAGTATAGCGGCCCTAATTCAAATTATAATGTTGCAGCTTAACTGCCTTCAGCATTCGGTTGGCTAAATACGCATCCCACTCCATAAGGGCTTGCATCGCATGTAAGTATTATTTGCTTTTTTTCGTAGTAATGTCCAAGTATAGGTTCACTTGAAATAATATCTTTAAGTTTATTAAAAGCACTATCTTGTTCCGAACCCCATTTGAAACCCATCTCTTTATGTAAAAGCTTGTGTAAAGGTTCTGCCAATGAGGCTCTGTCCTTTAGAAATACATGGTAAAAAATTAATTAAACCCAAGAACGCTTGTATTTCCGTTTTGTTCGTTGGAACAGGTACCTCCAAGATAGCCTTAACTTTACAGTCCGTCGGGCTTATGCCCTGTGCACTAATCTAGAACCCCAAAAAAGTTATTTTTCCAGCTTAAAAAATGTACTTATCTTTTCTCAGTAACCCATCCTTACGAAATCGTGTGAGTACTAAACGCATCTGAACATCCGAATCGTGTACAGAACTTTCAACTACTAGAATGTCATCGTTATAGGGTAATACCCTTGAAATTTCCATTAATCTTAGATCCATAAACCGTTTAAAAATCTGTGGTGCAATCGAAACACCGAATTGTAAACGTTTGCACCTAAACGCCTCTCTACGGGTCATGATTGTTTGAGTATCTGCTGTAGCTTCATCTACACTTAGTTGTAGGTATGCCTGAGCCATATCTAATTTCGTAAAACATTTCCCACGTGCCAATGCAGCTAATATATGTTGCGTGACCGGTACCGGATGAGTATTAATACGTAAAGCTCAATTTATAGTGCTTCGATAATCCCCACAAATGCGCACTTCGTTGTTTTTAAAAATACAACAATTGGAGTGTCCCATTTGGGATACGCCACTGGCTCCAGCACTTCCTGTTTGACAAGTCTGTCCAGTTCTCTGTCTACTTTGTCGTTTAACGTGAAAGGTACTTTCCTAGCTTTTGATGCCACCGGTTTTACCAAAGGATTCAAATCAAAAGTCACTGAAGGTCCTTTTCATGACCCCAGCCAGGTTTTAAATACTTCCTGGTATTCGCAAATATATTTTGGCGGATTTGTAATTTAACTTAGCCCTACAATTGACAGCCCTAAGGCATTAAACCAATTTTGACCTAAGAGGTTTGCTTTATTGGCTCCGACAACAACGAGTGGTAAAACTAAAAATTTGTATGGAGGATTTGTGTTAAGGTGGGGGTAGTTGGGAAATTCCGCGTTCGGGTGACCAAAAAGGATTTAAAGATCGAGTTAAAATTAAATAAACAAAAACGAGTTAAAATTAAATAAACAAAAAATTTAAAGGCACGAAGCTTTAACAGGGTGTAACTTTGTAAGGGGTGGTCCTATTTAAAATCTATTTACAGATTCGGATTCGCGTAAAATTCTAGACTAATTTAATGTGTCGCATGGCTAAAAAAGTTATAAGGACGGGCAGAAATCCCTGCTGGTAAAAAATCTTAAAATGAGGATAGCTCCCTGGGGAATGATGCTATCTGGAAAATTCCTAAAAATTTAAGTAGCTGTAAATAATCTTATATTAATTGCGATCAAACATGATACATTTATCTGGAAAGATGAGCTAGGAAGGCAAGAGGAAATGAGTGAGGAAATTTTTAAACTTACTCTATGCGTTTTATTAGGTTTCTTAAAATTATCCCGCAGAAAACTTTGTAAGGGTGGTTTGATTTAAACAACTGCATTAGATTCGAACTCCCTAAGAAAATTACAGATCAAACTTATGTATCATACTTTAAGAAAAACGCCCCGAGTGGTGGATCCCATAAGGTGGATCTGATGTAAGGAAAAATGATTACATCGATAATGAGTTTTCCTATTAAAAAGCGATTAGTGCAAATGGGTTTTTAATGAGAAAACCCATTAAAAAGCGATTAGTGACGCGGTGACGGTGGCGCTGTTCTCGGATCCTTATATCCTACTACTTCTATCACACGGAAATAGCATTCTATGCAAATTTAGAAAGTAATTAATTCTACGATCTCTTTTATCATCAGTTTCAAATTAGAAATCTCATTAATATGAGTAATAAATTAGTGCGTCTAACCTCAAACATTACAATATATATTTGTACAAAGTACCACAGAAAGTAAATTCCCTGCTTTTAATTTCGTTCAATAACTATGTTTCACTTGTGGCAACAAAATCATATTCACAATCAGATGTATTAGCTGTAAATTCATCAATCGTAGCTTGCATACTTCGAACATTTTGATAATAACACATAAAGACCTTACTGTAGGATTTGTTTAGTTTTTTTGCACAATACTAGGTATAACATGGACAAATTTTATAGTTTGATTAGTTCTTCTATTTTCGACTCTTTCTTTGAATGATTTTCTACACTTAGCATTTAATTCTCTTTGATAAAGTGTTTCAGATTTTTTCAAAAATACATGTTTAAAATCGGAAGAGGATTTTAAGAACATTCTGCTTTTAAGAACATTATAAACTTGATTAGTACTATCCATTGTAACATATAGTGGACGAGGTATACTTGCATCATTTTTCTGAACACCAAGTCTTCTTTTCTTTTGAAACGACGTCAAATTGGTTTTATTTCTAGTTGCTTGAAAAATGTTGTTGACTACTACAACGTCTGGTCTTTCATCCTGATTTTCCGGTAAGCCATAAATAATTAAGTTGTGTTATATTTAGTATTGTTTATTGTCATTTCTTATTAATTTAGTACATGTGATTAACTTACGTCTACACTTCATGATTAACTACTAAGAACTGCCAGCCGCCTGTATTGGACTCGCGCTCCCTACTTTTCTATATACGAGTGCCTCTAATGGCAGCGGACACTACTACTCACTATTACTACAGCATCTTCCCTTTTTTAACGGAAGGCAATATTTTACAATTTTTATAAATCTTAATCCTACTCTTATTTTAGTGTTGCCATCTTGAAGGAGTAACTATTACTCGACCGTAACGCGAAGTAATCGTGGTGCGATCTCGCTTTGCGTTAGTCTCTGTTGCACTACACTTTTCACCTGCCGCCACTTCACTTGCGTCATTATGTGCTAATTTAGAGCATGATGGTGTGTCACTCATTACATTACTCTGCTGATTATTTACAATGACATTTTGTTCTAACTTATCACTATAATTAATTAACTTAGGAAAATCTATACTATTATAATAAGCTTTTGCATCTGCTCTACCTTCTTTCTCTTTACAGTTTGATCTTTTGACCATGACACCGTTTTCGGAATATTGAGGTGTTGGTCGTCTTTATTGCAGATGGTCTTAAAATTTCCTATTTCTTATATAAATTCCATTATTTACAGAAACCTTATATCTACGTTTACCAAGCTTCTTTAAAATTTTACCTAATTGCCAGATTGATTGAGGTTTTATTGTACCCACACGTTTGTATTTGGTTTTAATATCGACAATTCTTTCGCCCCCCTTTTTTCATTATAATTTTCTATTTGCTTGTTTTGATTAATTTTAATGTGACTGTTATACTGAGCCGCGTTAACTAAGTGTGATTTTAATTTTTGGTTGCTGTGGAAGCAAAGAGTTACGAGTAGCTCTCGACATTAATATTTCATTTGGTGAGTTATTTTCAAAAATAGGCGTATTTCGGTATTGTAGAAATGCAAGATTTAAATCTCTACCATCTTCAATAACCTTTTCATCATTTTTTAATTGTTTGTATGTGCCTTTCACTCATTCCATTAGACTGACTATGGGTCGGTGAACTTACACTATGTTGAAATTGCCATTCATCTGCAAAATCTTGAAATTCTTTGAGGTAAACTGAGTTCCTCCGTCACTAATCAAGTATTTGGGAACTCCAAATCTTGCAAAATGGTTTTGAATGTGTTAATTATAATCTTACTAGTTATATTATTTAATTTTTCAATTTCGACAAATTTAGAATAATAATCTACCACTATTACATAATATTTTCCTCTAAGTTCGTATATATCGCAACCAATTTTATACCACGGGATCGAGTGTATTTCGTGGGGTTGTAACGGTTCTGCTGGTTGTGAATTTGCATATTTTTGAAAAGTGCACAATTTTCAATCATTGATTTAATTTCGTTGCGAATCGTTGGCCAAAATACTGATTCTAATGCTAGCTTTACACATTTAGTATACCCTAAGTGACTGTAATGAATTTTCTCTAGTATTGTTTTCCTCAGACTTAGTGGAATTACACAACTGTTATTTTTATAAATGATCTCATTTTCAATTATTAATTCGCTTTTATATTTAAGATATGGCCTAACACAATTTTTTAATAATTTATTATTTTTTGGCCAGCCCTTAGCGATCACCATTCGTAATTGCTGTAATTCTGGATCAGCATTAGTTGCCGATTTAATTTTATTTAAATATTCTTCACTAATATTAGCCTCAACAACTACACAAATTTGATCTTTTAAATCTAAATCATTACTCGCGGTGTCTTTAGAACAAGCTCGCGGTAATGCATCCGCTATAACGAGATCTTTGCCTCTTTTGTATTTAAGATTAAAGTTATACCTCTGTAAAAATAATATTATGCGCTGTAAACGAGCTGGTACTTTATTTAACGGTTTATTAATTAATGTTATCAAAGGCTTGTGATCCGTTTCAACGATCACTGACCTTGCAAATACGTAATCATGATATTTAGTTAACCCATAATAAATCGCTAATAGCTCTTTTGTGATTTGGGGTTGTTATACCTGGGATTCCGTTAGAGCTTTTGATGTGTATGAAACAGGTATATTTTCCTGTAACATGCATGCCCCTAAACCATTCTGACTCGCATCTACAGATATAGTTATTTCTTTGGAAGGGTCGAAATACCTGAGTACCGGACTATTTGTTAAAATTTGTTTAAGTCTCTCAAATGCAGCTTTATGTTGATATGTCCATACAAAATAAACATCCTTCCTCAAGAGTTCACGTAAAGCTTTCGTTTCTTCTGAGAAATTTTCAACATACTTACTCATATAGTTTATAATACCTAACAGCTTCTGAACGTCTTTCTTGTCCTTGGATTCCTGGAATTCTTGTATGGCTTTTAACCTGTCAGAATCTAATCCTATACCTTCACTGCTTAAATAATGCTCCGTAAATTTAACTTTCGAAACACCTATGATACATTTTTTTGAATTGAATTTAATATTACGTTCTTTTGCCCTTTTTAATACTTCTATTAGTGCTTTATCGTGTTCTTCTTTTGTCTTTCCCCATATAATTACATCATCTATATACACTGCTACATTACTCATCTCAAATATTTCCCTGAACCTTTCATTGAACACTTCCGGGCCGCTTTTAATTCCATACGGTAATCGAAGAAAACGATAGCGACCATAGGGTGTACCTACTGTACAAAGTTTACTACTTTCGTCATCTAACGGTATCTGATAGAATGCTTGACTTGCATCTAACTTAGAAAATATGCATGCCCCATGTAATTTCGCCGTTATTTCCTCTAACGTTAATAGTTTGCAATGTTCTCGTTTGAGTACTTTATTTAATTGCAAGGGGTCTAAACAAATTCTTAATGTACCATTTTCTTTTCTTATTAATACTAGTGGATGTATCCACTCGCTAGCGCCGTTTACTTTTTCGATAATATTTAATTTTTCTAATTCTACCAAATTGTCTTTTAATTTGTCCATCAGTGCAAATGGGACTTTTCTTATTGGCGTGATACAAGGAACTGCGCTAGGATCAATTTTCATTTTATAAGGTGGGTTGATACAACCTATACCTGAAAATACCTCACCAAACATTTGTATAATTTGTTCATAATTTAAATTGAAAGTATTATTAATGTGATCAATACTCTTTAATAGAATAAGCTTCTGGTTCTATACGATTAATTAATTTCAGACTTATTGAGCTTGCTAACCCTAATATCGGTTCAGTGTCATCATTAACTACAAAAAATGCAGTTTCAAGCTCTCTACTATTATACTTGCAATCAATTCTACATTCCCCTATAAGTGGAAAAATGTCGCCTGTGTACGATTTCAAGAGGGTCTTTGACTCTACTAATTGTTCAAAAGGCATATTTAAACGAATAAAGTATTTTACAGGTAAAATGTTTACCATTGCACCTGTGTCAATTTTAAACGACATCTTAACTGCACCTATTGTTAAGTCTACCCACCAAGCCTTATCGTTTACAAGAACCCTTTTACAATTTGTATTACCTGTCGCTTCATTCAGGGTGCCTATAAAAACTACATTTTCTTGATTATAATTTTCCTGAGTTAAACTACTAATTTGTTTCTCGCTTCTACATACTGTTGCAAAGTGATTGTATTTTTTACACTTACCGCAAACCTTTTATATGCCGGACATCTATTAATTGCGTGATTGAGCCCACACCGCTTACAATTTTTAATTTGCGACCTCCTACCTTGCGATTGTGATCTGGCTCGTCCACGGAAAGGTGATGTCGCGCTTCCTTTGTTGTCCTCGCCAAATCGCCGTTGTTGGCTTGACTGCTGTCTGCCTGGACCAGACTGCCAGCCCCCCATGGAGCTTTGTTTGAGTGAAATCCTATCAATTTGAGAATTTACCTGATTATTTGCGACGAATTTTTCCATTCTTGCCGCCTGCGATTTAGACTGCTCAATTATAGAACACAATTGGATTGCTTTTTCCAAATCCGCTTCATCTTCTCGCAGTAATCGGTTGTAACAATTTTATTTTCGATAATAAATCCCTCCATATAATTGTAAGAATAATATAACAATTTTATTAACAACAATAATAATTTGCATTCAACTTCAAAAGTAATTTGTAGATAGTCGGCCACACGTAGTAGAAGCATCAACATGTACCCTAGATTGCAGGCCGGCAATTTGCGAATCCACTTCAATGAGTGAACACATCTTCGAATAACGCGCGACTCTTAGTAGGCGACACTTAAAATGCGACACTTAGAATGCAAACTTTTAAGACACACAAGGACAAGTAGGATGCAACTTTTAAGATACACAAGGACACAGTAAAGATACACATGTAAGATGCTACCTTAGGAAGGCGGCGTAATTCAACTTCGAGATTACAACTGCTGCAGAATGTATTGCAACAGGATTTGATTCGACACGTGGGACGAAGTCATAGTAGAAGTTGGTTTGGATGAATTTGTTTCAAATTACAAACACTGTTATCGTTGCTTGAAATAACGAGGATCCCGTCTTTCTTTGCTACAATGCGACAAATGCAGTTTTGGTTCGTAGATAGTTATAAGTTCTTTTTGTGTGTTTCAAAACTAGGAACACGTTAACTTGCTTTGATGCGTAATATAAGTACGTAATAAAAGTTTCAACTAATTACTAAGCTGGATTTACCAGTAGTAAACTTAAAGTTCACTGATTTAATGTTTTAAAAACAACACGCGTGGCTCAATATGAATCGTCGGTAACGTCAACAGGTGTTACTGACGTCATATATTTTTCTGCTTTGTACTGCTGACAGATGTTATTTTTAAAAGCAAATGCTTTGAACAGCTTTAGTACAAGATATGTAAACATGTCTATTTTTGTGATCAGCTTTATATAAATTAAAATTTGCATATGTAATTTAAAAAACTCAAATGCTAACATTTTTAGAACTTATTAATTTGTCATCTGCCTGAACAGATCTGCACAGGTCAGAACCCTATTTGTACAACAAGTTTATGTCTTACTGTAGAGTATTTGATTGAAAATAATTAAGACGAACATGAAAGTTGAAAGTTATAGATTGATACAGTTAATGATTAAATTTTTGTTACAAGTCACATTATTTTAAAAAAGATTTTTCTTAGTAAACAATTGGTTCCAGATTAAAGTTTTTTATTTTGATCAAGTATGATCAAATCTAATAACATAAAGCTAACATCCTTATGAGTAGGACTTTGATGCCAATTTTATATTGGTAATACCTTTTTAACTACTTCTTTATGTATTTTTGCGGGACACAAATAGTGTTCCACTTTTTTATTTATTTAACTATTACAATTTCTTACAGGAGCTGCGTCTTATTTTATTAAGACAGGTTTTTGTCAGCGAAGGCGATCCTTTTTTCTTTGGGTCTCCACGTCCGCCCTTAGAAATATGCTATGCAATTATCATAATTACGTCAGGACTTGGTGGCGCCTATTTGGTTTAGATTAAGTTTGATCTGCAAACAAATTTCTACTTACCCCCCCATTTCTCAAAGCTCTGCCCAAGGAATAGACCCCTAGTTGTGTCGGAAAATTTTTGGAACAATAAGTGTCACTGGCTCACAAAGTGAGACCAGTCTTATAAAACAATTTTTTTATTGTTTCACTGAATAAGAAAAAATTCGCTACATTGGCGCACAATTTAGAAGAAGAAAAAAATACGTTCCACGGTGCCTTATTTCTTGACTATTTGTTCCACAAATTAGCATAAGTTTTATAAGATCATCATTTAATTTGTCAAATTTACAACTTACCGCTTGTCGTCTAAGATCAATGATGAATTGTTCCATTGTCATTTCACTTGATTGCTTGGATGTAAAAAACTTGTATCGCAAAAATGTTAGATTCTTTCTAGGCGAGGAGTAGTTATCGAATTTTTCAATTACTGGCTCTAATTTGTCCTTTTCATCCTCTTCGAATTTAAACGTCGCGTAAATTTTCTGGATTGCTGGACCTGCAAAATGTAGCAACTGAGCGATTTGAATTTTTTCTTCTTTTTTATTGGCTTCCGTCGCTATTAAATATATGTTAAAGCTATTTTTCCATTGTGCCCATTGTTCTGCAGCTTGACCATTGTTCAATTCTAATCTGGGTAGTACGTTACTCGCCATTTTTCTTAGTAAATTGTTGTACGCGTGTTAATTACTGTAATTATGCTTGCTGTTGTCGGTTTTGTCGCAGCGCCATGTTATATTTAGTATTGTTTATTGTCATTTCTTATTAATTTAGTACATGTGATTAGCTTACGTCTACACTTCATGATTAACTACTAAGAACTGCCATCCGCCTGTATTGGACTCGCGCTCCCTACTCTTCTATATACGAGTGCCTCTAATGGCAGCGGACCTTACTACTCACTATTACTAAACAAGTTGTATCACGTTTAATTCGTTCTTGTGCTTCTCGGACAACCGCTTCAAATGATTCAGGAGACAACTGTGAATGTTGAAAAGATTGCGTTACCAAATTTTTCAATCTAGTTAGTACATAATTCAGCATCTTTTTCATTTCGGATAATTGATCAACGGTGTTGTTACAAACATTACAAAATATCTTAACGCCTTTACTTCGTTGACGTGTAATACGTTTGGGCATCATAACAAATAGGTTAGAAATCGATAAATGTCAGAAATATAAATTATTCACCGCATGCAATGCAATTCTTCCTCGTTTTAACACTCGTATATTCACATACGCAAGAAAATCAACTGAAAATTTTTAGTGCGAAATTCGTAAATTCCCCTAAAAGAAAATATTGGGGACCACCTTAAACGTAAACACGCTCAGGGTTGTGTACACCTCAGGGTTGCTATGAATCATAAATTGAAGCAAAGAACATTTGTATTAATAACTGATCTTTAGTTAATAACGCTTAACAATTGTCTAATAAAAAGGCACGTGATGAATACCCACACAAAAGGTTCATTCGCATGCATTTTATGTGATTATACCACATCAGACAAAAGTAATTTAAAAAAACACTTTCGGTCGCATACTGACGAACGTTCATTCACATGCAATTTGTGTAATTATACCGCATCAAGGAGAGATAGTTTACAAATATATATGAAGTCGCATACTAACGAACGCCCATTCGCATGTAATTTGTGCAATTATACCGCATCGCAAAAAAGTCATTTACAAGAACATTTTCGGTCGCATACTAACGAACGTCCATTCTCATGCAATTTATGCGATTATACCGCATCACAAAAAAGTTATTTAAAAAGACATTTTCGGTCGCATACTAACGAACGTCCATTCGCATGTAATTTGTGTAATTATACCGCATCAAAAAAAAGTAATTTAAAAACACATTTTTGGTCGCATACTAACGAACGTCCATTCGCATGCAATTTGTGCGATTATACCAAATCACGAAAAAGTTATTTAAAAAGACATTTTCGATCGCATACTAATGAACGTCCGTTCGCATGTAATTTGTGTGATTTTATCACATCATATAAAAGTAGTTTACAAACTCATTGTCGGTCGCATACTAACGAACGTCCATACGTATGTAATTTGTGTAATTATACCGCATCGCAAAAAAATCATTTACAAGAACATTTTCGGTCGCATACTAATGTACGTCCATTCGCATGTAGTTTGTGTAATTATACCGCATTACAAAAAGTAATTTAAAACACATTTTCGGTCGCATACTAACGAGCGTCCATTCGCATGTAATTTGTGTAATTATACCGCATTGCAAAAACATCATTTACAAGATCATTTTTGGTCGTATACTAACGAACGCCCATTTGCATGCAATTTGTGCGATTATACAACATCACGAGAAAGTTATTTAAAAAGACATTTTCGGTCGCATACTAATGAACGTCCATTCGTATGTAATTTGTGTGATTTTATCACTTCATATAAAAGTAATTTACAAACTCATTGTCGGTCGCATACTAACAAACGTCCATACGTATGTAATTTGTGTAATTATACGGCATCGCAAAAAAATCATTTACAAGAACATTTTCGGTCGCATACTAATGAACGTCCATTCGCATGTAGTTTGTGTGATTTTACCACATCATATAAAAGTAGTTTACAAACACATTGTCGGTCGCATACTAACGAACGTCCATACGTATGTAATTTGTGTAATTATACCGCATCACAAAAAAGTAATTTAAAAACACATTTTCGGTCGCATACTAACGAGCGTCCATTCGCATGCAATTTGTGAAATTATTGCTCGTCACGAAGAAGTGATTTGCGCAAACATATGTAGTCGCATATTAATTAGCGTCCACTGGTATGTAGTTTGTGTGAATATAGCGACTCACTGAAAAGTACTTTACAAATATATTTTCGGTGGCATAATAACGAACGTTCTGGTACGTACAATGTGTATGATTATAATACGCCACAAAATAGTTATATACTAAGACATCTACGATCGCATATAAATAAACGTCTATTCGCATGCAATTTGTGGCTGTTTCACATAAGAAAGAACTATTGTGAAAATCCATTTGTCCTCGCATTCTGAGAAACATTCATTTGTGTGATTATTCTGTATTGCAAAAATACTTTTGCAGTCCCGTATTACTCAACATCCGTTTGTTTGCAATATGTTGATTATTTCACATTGGATACGAATAATCTAAAAGTAAATGTGCAATCCCATAGTAACTAAACGTGCTACGTACATTCGTAGCTGGCAGCTCAAAGAAAGGAATGCTCGGGCTCAGTTGGGGAGTAGGCGGGGGTTGTATCACTACAAAATAACGGTAAGACCTGAAAATAAAATAAGCACGCATTTATACCTCACACAAAACAAACCATAAAAACCTCTAGTTAGAAACTATGTTACATATAAGCAGTGTGTAAATTTTTGTGGTAATTTCGAATAACTCTGTGGTGAAGAAAAGTGGACATGTATCGACAGAAAAGTGATAATTAACAGACAACATAATTAATGATTTTAACCAGACCAAACAATTACTTCAAACACTTACCTGTTGTTTACGAGCGTAGCGACGCACATTTGTTTATGCAGTCGTGCCAACGGAAAAACGATGTAAACAAAACTGTAGAATCTGTCCGTCCTTTACGGGAAACTAAAAAATCTACTCTTCTCTTGGTGGGTGTAGCGAAGCACATTTATTTCGATAGCGGTTGCTCTGAAGGAAAGCGGTTTTTATAATTGGCAGTTCTACGTAGAACATGTAACGGTGATGCAGCCTTCAAGAACGACAAATCGATACAGACTTGCTTCGTGTGTTTTCCCAGTTAATACAATGTTCTTGCACATGCGGATAGCAAAGTTTATCACTCACGGCACTTGTAGGCACGTGCTTGAAGTAAAACATGAAATTTTACACTAACAAATTTAAATATACCGAAACGAACATAAATAATCAACAAACTAAACGGAAAATAAATTTAGCTGTAAATTATTTACAATATATACGGAACACAGTGGAACTAAAGAATTGAAAATTAAAAATAATTAATAACAGCAGTACAAAAAACATGGAAATAAAAATAATTAATAGCTTCCCAAGTACCCTGTAAAGTAATTTAACACAAAACTAGAATAGGCTACTTTCAGTCCCGCTATATTTATAAGGATTAAATTTTTATTGAAAAAAGAGTTAAACTTTTAATAAATTTAAAAAAAAACGAAGGGTTACTTATATATTGATTGACATTACAGATAATTTGTTGCTGTCTGAGTGCATTCGTCCAGCTGTGGTAGGTCACAACATTGTACCTAAAGCGTATACGCTCTCTAAAACAAAACGTAAGTAAATAGCAAGTAACTAGGTAGCAGGGTGAAACTTAATCGCTATAATCCATACTGTATCCTGACGATCGGGAGAGTAAAACAAAACAATTTTCATTTGGCTTAATGTAAAACTAACTCAAATTAATTTTACATTAGCTAGTTATTTCGATCCCCTTCTAATGAAAGGACGTCGACAGTCTTCCGACTAAGCTAGGGGGTCTATTCCTCGGGTAGAGCTTATGAGGAGTGGTCGTGGGTCTCACAACAAAAACATTGTCTTTTTGACGGACTCTCAAATACAAAATAGAGCTGCGAAAGGGGGCGCCACCAAGTCCTAGAATTTTTAAAGCACGAGATTTCCTTAAGGGGGAACTTGGAAATCCTCAGGGAGAAAATTAGTTTTTATGCAAAAGCAGGAGCTGCAAAAAAATACCGTTAATATAATAACAAAGGACGCAAAAGATGCACTTTTGCTACCCTATACCAAAAGGAACAGAAGTAGCTACTTATACCAATAATTTAAACATTATTATAAAGGATAATTAGATATTAAACTTTTTGAAAGCGCTGTTTAGTGCTTCTTTATCAAGTCACAGCTAAAAATTTTATTTTTATAAAAGGATATATATATATATATATATATATTTTATCGTGTAGGTTATATGTAAAAAAGAATAGATAAGTTAAGAAAGTTATTTTGTAAGGACCTTGTATATAGAAAACAAGAATACATTATTTACGCTTCAAATTAATTAGTTTTGACCTTTTTAAAGTTGCATAGTGTGGAAGCTCTGCAGTACAATTAGCTTGGATACTCTAAGGTTGGTAAATCGAGCACATCAAATAATAGGGGGAGAGCTTTTGTTTACAGATTATAAAATTAATAATTTAAGCGTGTTTTAATTTCATATAAGTAACGTGTAGTACGAAAAGCTTTGCAGTATATAAAATTGATAATGTAAACGCGTATATTCATTTAACTAACCAAGCGTCTGTTAAAAACAAATTTCTAGAAAGTCTACAGACTAAACAACTTGGGAAAATACAATTTCAAACTGGTAAACAGTTCATAAAAAGGACCTTCAGATAAATAAACATTTCGAGAAAGCATAATGTACGTTGAAACAATTCTTTAGAAATTTGAGCTAACGACCGAAGCATAGGTTGAGAAACATCAGGTGGTTTTAAAACAAAGCGGAGACAGAATATAAATAGCACAGGGTAAAAGAGGATGAAAGATAACAGACGGTGTACAAAACAGCCATTTAAAGCACGCGATAATTTGTAGAGGCTAACGACAATATTGATTTTAAGTTGCCATAATGGGATTTTAACAAAGACAGCAAATATGAGATAGACGAGGATAATAGGATTGGACGATCGACCTGTAACGGGCGAAAATATTTTTGATTGGTTGATTGCGATTGGGGTGAGAATCTTTTCTGAGAGTATTGCGACCGTTGAGAACGCTAATCAGTATTTCTGGCTAAAGCTACGGTGGAGTGAGAAAATTCTTAGTTTTCAAAAATCCTTGTGTTTTGAGTTTTAAGAATCGGTTAAGGTGGAGATGTATTTCGATGAAAATAGGGTACAGGGTATAGGCTTAGAAGCTTATAAATACAGTAGGAGACGTAGTGAGGCTCTTACTTATTCTGTTCGCTTAAGACCTACATGGTGTAACATCAAAGCTGAAAATTTGTTGATAGTGCAGTCCGTTTAGTTAAATTACAAGTGTTTAAAAGCACGAGTAAGTGCTATTTCATAAACGGGGTTGTAAGTTTAAATACGCATAAAGAACAAGAGTTGTTACAAAGTTAGCGAGTCAAGTTATTTTTCGGAACGAGGGTGCTGGTTGTGTGGTATATTCAGAAGTCGACGAACATATTTGAACGATTATATGGGTAGCTGTACTGAAGGCGTCTACTTAGAACTGGATGACCGAGTGGAAATGAGTTTGCTGTTCATGTACCAGAGGGAAGTTTGATGTAAGTCAACGACGAGAATTTGGTAGATGACGTCTACAGAAGGAATGGTTCAAGAGCATACTCCAGGTAAAGAAATTTGTTTTTTGGTTATTATTTGAATATTTTGGTGTTGGTATTTTGTGTTAGAATGATTTGACATATTTGGTGAATAGTTTACGAACATCAAATCTATTTTGAGGGTTTTATGAAAAGGACAATTTGATTTTATTATTTGAAGGTATAAATACATCATCATCATCATTGGGTCTTCAGTCCTGAAACTGGTTAGACGCGTACCATCATTGTTTCCTATTCTGAACTAACCTACAGATTTCCCCGAAATTTGCAGTCTGCATCTATCACTAACTGATCAAGGTCTACATCCACCTCTTTTTTCCTATCTCTGCTTGTCATATATCCCATACTATTCCAAAAAATGCCTTAGAACGTATTCTGTCCTTCTATTTCTCATATTTTTTTCCGAAAGATATCCTTGTTCCCTTACTGTTTCTATAACCTATTTGTTATTACCTTTGTCTGTCCATCCTCAAACATCTGAAGCACGGCATTTCAAAGGCCGCTACTGTTCTTCTGTCTGCTTTTCAGACTGCTCGTATTTCGTAGGCATACTGTCTGTGCTGTGCTCCACACATACGCTTTCAACAACTTTTTGTTCTATGTTTGTTGTCTTTCATCATAGGCGCCGTTCTTTCTTGTTAGATGCAGTTGAACATTTACTGATTTAATATTTTTTCCAATATATCTTTTCGCACAGTCAACATTAGTTGCAGATATTTCACAACAAACAACTAGTTGTTTATAATAATCATCAGATTTATCTGCGCTTATTTCTTCGTCATTGGGTTTCCCGTCTCAAAACTGGTTGGACATGTACCTGCACTTATTTCTTTTCCAAACTAACCTACATAGTTCCCTGAAATTCTCACACAGCAATACAGCTCGGTTCCCCTTATATTGTTTTCTAATATTATGCCCTATTTCACTGAGATTTATTGAAGGGGGTTAAGCAACCTGTGGCTGCCAAGATCCCCCAACACTTAGACATTTGCCGAAATAATAGTTTTCCAGCAAATGCTTTCACGCAATTACCATTATTCGAAAATATTGCCCCTCCAATGCTTGTAGTTGCTGATGATAAATATCATGTTTAAGTGCAGTTACTTTCTTCGTCATTAATTTATCCATCTTGGGACTGGTTGGATGCGTATTTCCATTGATTTCAATTTTGAGCTAGCCTACACATTTCCCTGAAACTCCTACAGCCTACATCTTTCACTATCTGTGTGCAGTAGTCTAACCTAGGTCTACCTCTTCTTCTCTTTTTTCCCATCTCTGCTTCTAGTATATTCTGCACTATTCCCTCATGCCGTAGTATGTGGCCTATCATCCTATCTCTCCTATTTTTTACCGTTTTCCACATACTTCTTTCTTCCCCTACCATTTTTAGTAACTCTTCGTTCTTAACTTTGTCTGTCCATGATATCTTCATCATACGTCTGTAGCACCACATTTCAAAGGTTTCTACTTTTTTCTTGTCCGCTACTCCCACTGTCCAGGCTTCACAGCCATACAGAGCTGTGCTCCACACATATGTTTTGAGCAATCTTTTCCTTGTTTCTATGTTTGTGGTCTTTGAGCACAGTAGTTGCTTTTTCTTGTTAAATGTAGCACGACCTTATGCTAATCTTTGTTTTATATCTTTTGTGCTTTTCCCATCTTGCGTTATTTGGCTTCCTAGGTAGCAGAAATCCTTAACCTCTTGTAAGTTCGTGTTAAATACTTGTATTCTTGTTTTTGATTTATTTTCCCTACCTTTGCATACTATAACTTTAGTTTTAGTTTTGTTAATTTTCATACCGTATCTCTCTGTTAGAACCGTTTCCATTTCATTGAGAGCAGCTTCTAACTCTTCCTTGCTAGATGCTAATACCGCTATATCATCTGCAAATCTAAGCATATCATTTTTTGTCCCTGCATAGTAATTCCAAATGTCTTCCTGCATTTGACAGTATTCATTGCCTCTCCAATGTACAAGTTAAAAATTAGTGGGGGATAGGGAACATTCCTGTCTCACCCCTTTCCTGATGTTTACTTCTCTACGTTCCTGCACTAATTCTATTACTGCTGTTTGCTCTTTGTATAAGCTATGTACTATCCGTCTATCCCTATAACTCATTCCAATCTTTTTGAGTGTTTCGAACATTTTTTTCCATTTTACATTCTCAAATGCTTTTTCCAGATCTACAAACCCTATATACACGCTTTCCTCTTTTTCTAATGTTTTCTCCATTATCACCCTCAGAGCTAAGATAGCCTCCCGTGTTCCCCTGTGTCGCCTAAACCCAAATTGGTCTTCTCCTAATATTTCTTCAGCCCGTTTTTCCATTCGTCTTTGTACAATCCTAGTTAATATTTTTGATGCGTGTGCTGTCAAGCTTATTGTTCGAAAATTTTAACATCTATCTACGCCTTTCTTTTTTGGTATAGTTACTATGATGTTATGTTTGAAATCTTTGGGTATCACGCCTGTCTCATACATATAGCTTACAAGTTGGAAGAGACGTTCTGTTACTGCTTGACCAGCGGCTTTTAGAGTCTCCGCTTGCACCTTATCTGTACCCGGCGCCTTACCATTTTTGAGACCCTTTAATGCTATTTCAAATTCATCTCTAAGTATAAGATATCCCAAGTCATCATTTTCAATGTCTGATTCCTTTTCTAATGCAGTTAGTTCTTCTCCTGCATATAAATTCCCTATATATTCTTGCCATCTACCCACTTTCTCTAAATTTTCTATAATGACATTTCCTCCCGCGTCCCTTATATTTTTGCTATACGTTTCTATATCCCTAAAATTGATTCTAATTAGTTTGTATGCTTCATCTGTCTTTCCTACTTCCATCTTAGTTTGTACCTCTTTGCACTTTTCATCAATCCATTGTTCTTTAGCTTTCCTGCATTTTGCGAATAATTTCCCATTTTATGGCTTTGTATCTCTGTTTTCCTGTTTCGTCTGATTTATTTTTGTATTTTCGTCTTTCTTCTATTAAATTCAGGATATCCTTTGTTATCCATGGTTTCTTATTTACTTTTTGTGTATATCCCAGAATATCTCTGGCCGCCATGTCGAGGCTGGATTTAATGTTATTCCATTCTGTTTCTACTTCCTTAGTATCAGATATTTTCCCGATATCTTTGAGCAATTCATTTGACCTTTTTTCGAATCTTTCTTGAATATCTTTCTTTTTTAGTTTCTGTAGGTCCAAGTGCCTTTTTCCGTTTCTTTTTTTCAAATTTTTTAATTTAAGTGCGGCCTTCATAATTACGATGTTGTGGTCAGTGTCTATATCTGCTTCTGGGTAGCTTCTACAGTCTTTTACTTGATTCCTAAACCGTTGTCTAACAAGAATGTAATCTATTTGATATCTTCCTATATCTCCTGGCATCTTCCACGTATATCGTCTTGTAGCATGACGTTGAAATGTGTTTGCAATGATTAAATTGTTCTTGTCGCAAAATTCTACCAGCCTACTTCCTCTGTCGTTTCTAGTGCCTAAACCAATTAAACCTACTATCGATCCTTCCCTACCCTCTCCTACCACTGCATTAAAATCCCCCGTAATTATTAAATTTTCATGTCCTTTTACGTGTCTTAATATGTCTTCGATATCTTTGTAGATCGCTTCTACCTCTTCGTCACTGTAGCTAGAGGTGGGCATGTATACTTGTATTATTACTGTGTTTACCGGTTTAGATTCTAATCTAACCATGAGTACTCTTTCATTCTTTTGTAAGTAATTTTCTACACAGTATCCTATCTTTTTCCGCATAACTATCCCCACACCCAAATTTCCTTCCTCGGCTCATGTATGAATTACCCTGAAGTCTCCACTCCAAAAAGCCCCCGCCTCTGGCCACCGAACTTCGCTCATCCCTAGTATGTCTAATGATAACCTATTCATTTCGATTTTTAGGTTCTCTAGCTTACCCGCTTGCTTCATAGTTCTAACATTCCACGCTCCGACTCGCAAAATGTTCCCGACTCTTATTCTTAACTTTCCGATCGCATCCTCCGAAGTAGTCCCCTCCCGGAGATCCGAATGGGGGACTATTTTAACTCCGGAATCTTTTACCCCAGAGAATGCCATCATTTTATTATAATTTAGGTACGCTGTGTACTTGGGAGGTAATGTGGTGGTTTCCCGTTGCCTTCCACATCACGGTAGTGTGTCTTAGACATGACGTATAATTTTGATGTAAAAAGTAAACGGGTCTTTAGGGTAGTTTAACACAAAATGCAATTTATTTATGCATTCAGAGTAAGAAGGTTTATACTGAGCTCGCCATAGACCAGGCTAAAGTTCAATTTAGGGTTTCCAGATAGGTCCATCTACTTGAACTGAATATGAAGAAGTGTTGAAATAAATTAAGTTTAGGAAATTTAAAGGAATTTAATTGTTGATATCGTGAAAATTTATGGAGATGTTATATATCCATTTTGGTAAGTATTGAGCTGGTGTGACGTAATTTTTGACTTACATGAATAAAAATTTGTATGTTTTGTTGAATTATTTGGTTGGTAATTTTTTGTATTGGTAGTTTAACTGATAGAGAGTATGAATAGAATGGGTAAGTATTTCTAAAGAAACCGGAAACAGAGCTAGCCGTGGTATTCTGCGTTGGGAGAGTTTTTTAAGAGACTTTGCAATTTTATTTTTTTTTAAATTTCGCAGGTGTTTATTTTATTTTATTTTATTTTATAAAACCTCACTGCATTTTTATGGTTCCCAAGCGTGGGGCTTTTTCCTGCTTGTTATCAAGTAACCACAGAAATTTTATCACAGCCCAACGGTAGGGCTCGATTTTAGGGTTTCTTTCCAGAGTAACCACTGCAATATATATATATATATATATATATATATATGTATATATATATATATATATATATATATTGCTGTGACAAGGGGTTGTTTAGGGTGTATTGAGTAACAAGGGTCGTGTAGTAACTGTAAATAGCAATGGGAATCAAAAAACTGCATTTATTTAGCAGAAAAATAAGTAATTCGTACATTATGCAAATCGCAAGCAATTAACACCCTGTATATAGACCGTAATTAATTTTAAGTAATGCCAGTAAGCATATCTTCCAATAATAGAACGCGTAATCAGAAGAAATCGTACATGTAATTAAACTACGTTGGGAAGTGTTTAACGAGTTATAAAACTAATACTCAGAAGAGAAGATAAAATCTAACAAAGCTTCATGCAATTACGCTGGAACGATAAACGCTTTGATAAGAAAACGCACTTTCAGAGATAAATAAATACATGAACGAAAACAGCATTAGAGTTATATCATTTATTTTGTATAATTATCCAAAAGACGATATCTACAAAAACAACATACGTAAGTTAAAACTTCCGATACGATAAGAAGTACATAACAACATGATATTAAAATCCGAAAGAGTTTCATCAGAAAGAAGCTTAAAAATACTGGGAATATTATTAAAGACAAACCTGGTTGGTCGCGACAATCTGCAAGACTGCCTGGAAAACCAATCCAAATGTTGTGGGAATAGCTATATAACACTCACCGGTGATTAGACAGCTCAGTCTAAACTTGAAGCAGGTCAAGTTTTTAACACTTCTAATCAGAAATTTACGAGTCAGTTAAATAAAATTTATATAATAGTGAAAATAGTGCTGCGTTAAGAAAACATTAAGAGATTTTGCCGTTTCTTTTAAAAAACGTGAGTAGAGTTTGGGTAATTAATTTAAATTAAATATTTATAATGATATAGGGCTTCTGGATTATTTCTGGTTCAATTCTAGTCTGCGTCTAAGACAATTCTAGTCCACGTCAAAATCTAATTGCTAATTCGCGTAGAAAACAATTTTAATTATGGGATACTTCTGATTATGGAACAATTCTAGTTCAATTCTAGGACAATTCAATTATAATACGCTTCTAATTTATGATCCGAAGTCTGGAATTTCAAGTGGTATTTAAGGGAAGAGATGCAAAACAGATACAGAAAAATATAGAAAAAGCAGGAGGTTATTTTTGGAAACAATGGGTAACCGTATTGAATTATTGGCTCAACATAAGGTGTACAAAGCAGAGCATTGGTATTCGAAACAAATCAGGTCAGATCTACCTAGTTATAAGGAACATTTTCTAATCTAAATTTTACCATTGAAAATATTATTTTTCTCGCTAATTTGTAAAGAGTCAACAAGGACATTGAGTAGGTTAAAACTTACGTAATAATCATAAAAAGTTTTCGAACGTTTCAGATTTTTTTGTAAAGATGTTGGTTTTGGTGACTTTATTTTGAAATAAAAGGATATAAATTTTGGGATAAATAATCCATATAATATTAATTGATTAAAGGGTGTATTTAGAGAATGTCAAAAATTGTGAAGTGTAAATATTATTTCCTTTCAAATAGGTAATCATAAAGGGGTGAAAGAAAATTGATCATCGTAACCTTGTGCACTCTGTGTAAATTAAAAAAGGCTAGTCGTAGCATAATAAAAGTAAAAGGGGTACTACAGAAAATTTATAAGGCGCAACAACTTAAAAGGGAAAATACATAGCAATGTATTGAGAGCACACTGTATATAAAATACACGGAATTAAATGCATGAGAACATAGAAATAACTAAGAGTAGTTTACAAGTAAAGATAAGATTTAAAAACGCAACAAATTGCATCAAAATTAAATCACCGAGAAACCTATATGAATTGGGATTACAAATATTTAACAATTGCGTTAAAAATATCATAGTACACGCAATCTAAATTATTCATTATTAGAAAATCGTACGTGACAGAAAGAAATCACATTTGTTCAAAAATCTAATATTATGTAGAAATAAACAAGCACCAGACGATGCAGTAAAAATAATAATAATTAAGAGACATTCGAATACGTGAGCTAATAAAAGGCAAAAGTTGAAGATTACCACGATATGCGGGAGGCGTACGTGACTGTTAAAACATGCATTCGAAGATTTGAACTAAATAATTGGTGTGCTAGATAAAGCTGAAGTGTCGTCCCAGAACGTAAATAGACCAATGAAAAGCAGGTGAAGGTACGGCTTTATATAAGATAATGACAAAGTGACAGAGTTAAAATACATTCAAACTGGGCTACGACTATGTTCAAAAGTACCAAGAATTTACGTAACTAGTGAAGCAAAAAGTAAAATTAGATTTGAAAAGTGTGCGAATTTATGCAACGAAAATAAGCCGATCTATTAATAGACATAAGTAAAACGTCTTAATTAAAAATCCGTTTTTGGTATTAATAAAACAGGGCTTCTAATACCTACATAGAAATTGATGTAATACCTACATTTAGATTGGATTCTAATACCTACATTGAAATTGTTCGAATACCTACATGTGGTTTGGATTTTAATGTCAATCTGGATTTTAATACCTACATTTAAATTGGATTTTAATTTCGACATGTAATTTGGAGTGTAATTTCAATCTGGATTTTAATATCAATTTTAATTTCAATCTGGACACTAATTTTGGTTTTGATATCGACTTTTAATTTACGACATTCAATTGAAATAGTTTAAAATAAAAATATTCTAATTTGGACATATTCTGACTTGGTACGAAACAATTTATGGGTCAGGCACTGTAATAAGCAAAGCGGAAACAGAAAGGAGATATAAATCACAGACTAAGAAGGAACCACTGAACCCATTCCAGGTTAGCAATCTTAATACACTTTATTATTGAAAACTGTTTTAATTCAATATTTATCATCTTTTGTATTTGTAAAAGTCAACAAAATATAAAAGGGTCACTTAATAATTTATGACAAAGGGAATATGTATCTTGGAACGTTCGAAGATCCCTAAATAAGTGCAAAGATAGTTTTGCTGGCTTTCAAAAAACCATAAATCTGGTATATGTAGATATTCTGTAAAAAGGGGAAAATTTTGAGAGTTGTAAATATATAATCATTATATTGTGTATTGTAAAATTGCTTTATTTAATTAAATAAGCTAGTCGGGGCAAAAACCCTAATTTAACATTCCATATCATAGGGGCTTGATTGTTCAGGGGGAATATCACAGCAATTTTATGACATGCCCAATCGTGGGGCCTAATTTCACAACACTTTTGTGATGCCCAAATCGTGGGCCCAAATGTAAAGGGGGATTTCACAGCAATATATATAATTCTACTTTTTAACTCAAATAACACTATCTTTAAACTCATTTGTCCAAAATAAAACAGTTGTTCGATTAAATTATATGATGGTTCTTTAATGCCCGTTTGCACCACACTCATAATTCCTGATTTAAGAGTTCCTTAGCGTTAAGAGGAGAATATCATGTACTTTTTGTTTGCACCACCCAAATAAGTGTTCTTAAGAATAACTTAAACTAAGTAGCCAAATTTCGTCTCTTAAATATGTTAAGGAGCGATTTCTAACCTCAAACTTAATGTAAACAAATATCAATTTTTCCTTTCATAATTTATTAGTAACGATTTCTTCCCTAGTTTTAGTGTTTTTGTATCATTATGGAGTTTTAAATGATGATTTAGACATTTTTGGATATTGTGGACAACGGGTTTCCTAGACGGACTAATAAAAGATCCAATTATTTTGATGAAATGGATGAGTTGACATGTTTTCAAAGATTTAGATTAACCAAAAGAACTATTTTACAAGTATTGACTCAAATAGAGCATGTGTTAGAATTTGATGAGGATAAATAAGTTGCAGTGTTATATATGTGCTAACTTTAAAATTTGCAGAATTTAAAAATACATTATATCCAATACCTAGTATAAACTATTTTTGTAGGAATAACGGCGTGATTTCGATAAATCAGGTGCTAACAACTCTGCGCTTTTAAGCCACTGGTGCTCATTTATCCACTGTCACGGATTTTATTGGTGTGTATACATCCACTGCTTCTCGAATAGTTAAGAGGGGTCTGAGGTGTTAGCAGGTTTAAGATCCAATTATATTAAAATGCCTGAGATTTATGAGAGTTTAACTGTTCAGAATAACTTTTATCAAATTGCTTCCTTCCCAAGAGTCATTGGATGTATTGGTGGAACGCACATTCGAATACAATCACCTGATAAATAAATTTATGTTAAAGCAAAAATACATTCAATCATTCTTTTATTGTAATTATAATAATACATAAGAAGAGTGTATTTTATATTATACAGCGTGATTAAAATAATAGTTAACAAAGGGGAATCTTATACATTTTAGAGAAAAAAATTGTTGGGCAAAAAGGTCCTGCTTTATCTTAAATTAATAACAGCATGTATATTTTCAATGTACCTTAGCTCGTTACTGAAATTTTTCTGTCCGTCTGTTCAGTGGTTCGCACATTTTTTGAATCTTAGTATTTTGATTTTAGAATCTTAAAGAAACCCGGTAAAAAACATTTAATAAGCACACATAAATCCAAACATCCTTTTGGGGTAAAGAAGTGATTTTAAAGTTTCAAATTGTAATCATCTTACATTTGCTGTTGAAGTATTTAAAACTTTTCTTAAATAAATCGAATTTTCTAATTGCAAACATAAATTTACTAATATATAAAAAATTCTGCTTCCACAGATCCCCCAGCTGCCTGGATGCACTTTTCAGTTCTCTTACGCATTTCCTGGATAGAATTTTTTATCATTTGTGGTGGGATATTTTGACATTTATAAAGTATTCGTTCTATCAACTCGTTTCTTGAACGTAGTCGGCTGGCATACACTTTTTATTTTAAATAACTCCACAAGAAGTAGTCTAGTGGGGTTAAGTCTGGTGATCTGGCTACCCATTTAACTATTGCTAAATCATTATCTGAACAACGGTCAATCCATTTGTTTGGGACATGATTGTTAAGCCGTTCTCTAATTGGAAATGAAAAATGTACAGGTGCTCCATCAAGCTGTAGAACCATTTTGTACCTTTTTGTTAGGGGCAGATCATCCAGCACTTCTTCAAATTTATTTTCCAAAAAGTGTAAAAACGTCGCACCATTAACATTTCCTTCAAAAAAGAAAGGTCCATTTAGGCGTTTCCCCAATATAGACCACAACAAACATAGACTTTTTCTGAATATTGATTGCGACACTCAATTATCCAATGAGGGTTCTCTCTGCTACAATGCCTTGAATTTTGAGAACAAACTATCCTGTTCATCTGAATACATAATTTGATTCCAAAAATTTCTATTTTCTTGCAGTTTTTCAATAAACCGTCCACTAAACTCCAAACGTAAATCCCGATCTCTTTCTAGTATAGTGTGTTTAAATTTCGGTTTGTATGGTTAATACTTGTACTTTTTCAAAAAATTTTGAACAGTGCCATAACACAAACCTAAATTTTGGCCAATTTGTCTTATTGAAATTTTTGGATTTTCTCCAACAGCTAATAAATCTTGTAATTCGGTTTTGTTATGATTAAGATGATTCAGTATACGTTCCTTTGTAAAAAAATTGGATGAGCATTGTTTAAACTTACGTAGTACCTCTGCTACGGTTTTTGTTAAGATGATTAAAATTAAATTCATTCGCTGCTTCTCTACATGTTCTGTAATTATTTCCAACGATTAAAACAATTTCAACTTTTTCTTGGTTGGTTAACAGCATTTCAGTAATGTAACTTTTATTACAATGACACTAGACAACTAAATTACAAAACAAAAACTAAACTGACAAAACGGGTAACGTGATCTATGAATTTTATTAAGTTTTACCAGATAAAAATGGATACGCTAGCATTGCCAGAAGAAACTTTAAACCTTCATAACTTTTTTATCTTAACAGGCACAAAGTTTTCATAATAAAATTATTTGTGTATTTTTTCATGTTGAATTCAAATCTAAAACCAGAGTTTTAAAATTCCGCTGCAATCCATACATTATCGTTAAGATTCAGAAGTCAAAATATTAGAATTCGAAAAAATATGTGAACGACTGAACAAACGAACATAAAAATTTCAGTAACGAGTTAAAATTTGTTGAAAATTTACATGCTGTTATTAATTTGAGATAAGGCAGGACTTTGTTGCCCAACAACTTTTTTCTCTAAAATGCATAAAAAAAAGTTTCGCCTTTGTTACCTATTATTTTGATCACGTTGCATAACCTACTTTTTTAGGTGGAGTGGATGCAGAAATTTTAGGAATAGCAAAGGTTGCTTTTCAGTAAATGTTCAGGTAGTAGGCGACAGCAATTTAAAGATTCGTGATATTGTGGCCAGGATCGCAACATGATAACACAATATTCAATCACAGTAATATACATGCCAGATTTGAACAAGGAGAGTTTCAAAACCGTGTTTTGCTGGGTAAGATAAAATACCTATGTCCTTATTTCAAAAATAAAATAGCTAGTGTTTATTCGTAAATACATATTATACTATATTTCAGGTGATAGTGCATTATACAATTTTTTGTCGATGCCTTTGGCAAACCCAGTAATGCGAGGCGAAATCCTTTACAATGAAGCTCACATTCGTACTAGGAATTGTATAGAGAGGGTGTTTGGAGTCATAAAACGGAGATTTCCAGTGTTGGCATATGGAGTAAGATTAAATGTTGAAACTGCTTTATCAGTTATAGTAGCCACCGCAGTTTTACACAATATAGCGGTTGCCATGAACGAAGAAGAACATCCTCTTGAGGTAAACATCAATGAGCTCAATTACCTGATTGAAATGGGTAATATTCCGGACTAGCCTAATCATCCTGACCAAGTGGGAAATTATAGGGATGGAATAATAAACTACTTTCACAATTTACCTTAATAAATAATAAATTATGATAATATATTTTGTATTAACAATTGTGCATTTTTATTTATCTACAGATCTATCTATATCATTAAATCAGGACCCTCTAACAAATCTATGTCTATATCCGAATAACCAGCATTTGATAATTATTTTTTCTTTAGTGCAACATCAAAACGCAATAGGTTCATTCTGACATTATGCTCTTTTTCCAAACATTCTGCTAAATGCATTTTTTTGTCAACTAGTGCTTCATACTTTTCACCTAGTCTAGAAGATGTCAATGTCTTTATGGTGGTCGGACGCCTTCTAGAGGTGTTGTACACTTTGTTTATTTTTTGTTTTGGTTTTGGAATGTTTGTCTGCAATAAAAAAAAACATTCACAAACAAAGACAGCACACATGGTAAAAATAGATATCTCGATCTTATATGAATAAAGTTTATAAGCTTACATTATTCACATTTGCCTGTAAGATTGGGTCCAGAGTTTTTTTTAAATCCAGTAGTTTTATTCTGCTCCAATTGTGTGGTAGTTCGGAGGTTGTATCCTAAAAACACATACGAGCATGATTTTAATTTGGAAGTTTAGTCACATATAGTGGACAGTTAATATTATTACTACCGTTGTGATTTAATAAGTAATGTTATGATTTTATTTACAAATTGGTCATATTTTGTGATTGTAAAATAGGTTAGTACCTCAACTATGACATTTTCTATCTCCGCTTGATATACGACTTCTATATTGGATTTTGGGATTTCTTCGTGGATTGTGTTCTGGAATTAAAAAACTTTTATGTACCATTATGTGATTAAGAAACCTAGAAGGTTTAAATTACAAAAATAAAATAAACAAACGTTACTCCTCTATATTAAAGACATCGTATCTTATGATTTGTTATTACCCTTAATAGAGTCACAGTCAAATGGATTATCCAAGCCAAATATTGTTTTATTATTTACAATGTTCAACAGAACGTCATCATAATCTTTTGGCTGATTAGGTCCAGCAGGTCCACCGCCAGTTGTATACAAATTTTTTCGTTGCTCTCCAGCTCGTTTTCTATCTTCTTTTAAACTATCGAAGAATTTTTTCAAAGAATTAGTTGCCCGAAAACAATTGTTTGAGGACAAACTATTAAATTCCGTCCTTATTTTAAACCATGTTTTTTTTAATCTTGAACTGAAACAGCATCAGTTTTTTATTTTCAATGATATCTTTATTCTTGGAGATTAGGAATAGCAAAAGTTCCTTTACTTGGGAAGAAAAATTTGAATCTCTCAATCTCTTTTGTTTTCCATTGAACAAATCAATCGCGCCAAAATTATAAAGAAAGAAATAACCATCAACATAAATCAAGGAAAATTATAAGTGAAGTGACATTTGACAATTTATGATTGATCTGTAATGCCAAACTTTACTAAAAAGTTCCTAAATGACCACTTAAATTACAGCGTTGCCAACAGTGTCACCTACTTAGTAAAGAGTTGGACATTCAAGTACTGGTGCAATGAAATTTGAATTAAGGACTACTTAAATTTTAAGTATTCCTTTACTATTCCTTACTTAAGACATGTGTGGTGCAAACGGGCATAATTAAATTTAACTTTCTTTGTGATAAAATTTTATATACAAAATATACATCAATAATGAGGTCTAATCTTTTAGACGCAGATATTTAAATATGAAAATTATGATTGTCTCTACCATGAATCAAAATATTAATAATGTATCAAACATGACCGTTAGGCTTTTAAATTAATTACCCAAAATACACAAATCTGTTACCTTGATTTACAATTATGTGTTATGTATTCAACGTTAAATAAAATTAGTTCTCATAATTACTTTATGTGTAACTGAATTTAAATGAAATACTTTTCAGGATTAAATAAAGAGATTAGTAATCTTAATTAGTAGTAGTAATATCAAATGAACTACCTTCAAGGACATTTATTAAAATGGCTGCTACGTTGATAATGATTTAAATATTGTTAAGTTATAAGTATACGTTAAGAATTTATCGTTTAGTACGAGATGATGTCTCGCATTAAGAGGAAATGCCTTTATAAACATTGAACCAACTTCCCCTATTCGAATACACTATTTGTATAGACAAGAATTTGTGGGTTTATTTTACATATACAATAATTGATCTATTAACCAGTGTGTGTACGTTCTCACCCTTAAACACTTGCCATTTAAATATTATTTGCCCAACAGAAAAGTAACATCAATATATAGCTCGGTCACATGCTAAGGAACGTTCGTTATCATATAATTTATGTAATTATTGTTCCCTCTATAAAAGTTTCATTAAAGTTCGTATATGCTCACATACTAACGAAAGGCTATTCGCATACTTTTTATGTGCTCATTCTGCATGTTGTAAGAGCAAGTTAAGAAATCAATATGTGTTTCCGTTTCCACGAACATACATTTGTACTAACGAACGTGAATATTTATGCAATTTGTATGATTATACGGAATCTTCGAAAAGCACTGTAACACATACAGTTGCATACTAACTAATGTGCATGCATTTGAATGCAATTTATATGTAGCTACGCAGCATCACTAAAAAGTTATTTACAAAGACACATGATGCCCCATACTAACAAACGTTCATTTAGGTGCAATTTGTGTGATTATATCGCATTACGGAAAAGTACTTTAAAGGTCATTTACAGTTGCATACCAACAAACTGCCATTCACTTGCAATTTATGTAATTATGCCGCGTCACATAAACATAATTTAAAACAACATATTAAGTAGCACACTAACGAAAGTCCGTTCGTCTGCAATTTGTGTAATTTTGCTACACTATATAAAAGTAGTTTAAAAGTACATATGATGTCCCACATTAATAAACTTCCATTCGCATGCAATTTATGTAATTATGCCGCACCAATGAAAAGTACTTTACTAAGGGATATGAAATCGTACACTAACCAACGTCAATTCGCATGCAATAATTGTGATTATTGTTCAACATGTAAAAGTCTTTTACAGATACATGTGCTGTCCCGTATTGATGAACGGCAATTTTTCGAAATATGTGACCATATGAGGAAAAACATGATTTAGAAAACATATGTGTTATTCGTCACTAACGATGACGATGTGTAAATTTAGTATGTGCACAAATGAACAACCGCTAAGTTTTTAAATTAACTTCTACTGTTACTTAACATCACTGAATAGTTATAAATTTTTTAAGTAAAACTTGGTAGATAATTATGGGTTGTTGTATCCTGCATTCTAGTTTAATTTTATAATCATTTGTCTTGTTCAACATTAATCCTTTATTTAAATTATATAAATGTAACAAGCAAAAGTAAAACACTTTTCAAAAGCACATTAACTGAAATCTGACAGAACTCTACCTCTTCTACTTGATCCATTAATTAACTAAACTATTTCTCAACAACTATATATCACTCCTCCCAACCTACTTTGGGGAATTCTATGTTGACAATCAAAAGTCGCTTGGCGAAAACCGCACACAGGGTCGGCGTTCACGCTGAGACCTACGCAATATTGGAGTCACTATTAGCGGCGCTTCGTCCACGGTTGGTAACAACATTTCGCCTTCCTTTTGATGATCATCGTCATAAAAACGAACTCGTGATTGATCCAATGTCAAATCGGAGACGTTCTTAGGACACTTTTTCATTTGATCAACATGATATTTGCATCGTTGTCCTTGGACTTCTACTTCGTCATGCAAATCTACTAGCCGTGAAATTATTTGTCCACAAATCCATTTATTGGGTCGACCATGTGATAGAACCAGTACAGGTCCATTAGCCGGAAATTCTCCAAAATTGGGAAGGAATTCAGCTTGCTGTTTCTCCGTGATTTTCTTTTTCATGGACGGTTTATCACAATTCAGTCTATATTTAATCGTACGTCTCAAAAATTATAGTAAGGGTGGTTCGCCTGTAGTTTGATGTGGAGCTTTTTTTGATTGCAGTAAAATGCGTTCAAAAAATGAAATATATTACTTGAATGTAATTTCGAAGAATTAACTACTAATTCATCTTTTACTGTTTGTACGCAGCGTCCAACCTGTCCGTTGGTTGACGGCTTATAAGGAGCTGTACGTTTCTGAAATTTAACTCTTGCATTTTAAGGAAATTTTTTTAACTCATCTGAAGTGAATTGTGAACCGTTGTCACTTACAATTGTTGTAGGGATGCCGTACGCCGAGAACAATTCTTCCAATTGATTTATGGTCACATTGCTAGCCATTGAATTTGTCATCTTGACCTCTAACCATTTACTAAATGCATCCACTACAATTAAGACATATTTGTTTTGAATAAGTCCGGCGTAATCCATATCTATATGTATTCTTTCCCAAGAAGCATTAGGGTACTCCCAATGATGTCTATTATATTGTACAGGCATTTTTGCATTTTTGGAACATTCAAAACATTTTTTTGTCAGTGATTCGATGTCTTGATCAATTCTAGGCCGTAAATTAATGATCTCGCTAAACCCTTCATTTTTGTAACCCCGATATGAGCAGAGCATGTAGTTCATACAACAACAGTTGTCAAAGTTTTTCGGGTACAACCACTCGAAGACCTAACATTAAACAGCCTGACGTTTGGGATTAATCTAATTCTCTTCCAGAATAACCACGTTTTTTTAACGCGCGCCCTTCTCGTATAGCTGCGAGTAATTGAGACATTCTTTGATCTTTTTTTGTTTCGAAAACGATATCTTCCGCAGTAATAGGAAGTTGTTTAATTTGATGTAGAGCTCAGCGGTCGAATTCATTTACATTTAGGGATACTTCACTAAAACTGTGTTGCTCTTCTAAAATTTCCACTGAACAAATTCTCGAAAAATAATCTGCGTTGGCATGATCTTTGGTTTTCCTGTATGTAATATTGTAATTAAGTCCACGCAGAAATGTTGCGTAATGAGATAACCGACTAAGAACCAATGATGGTAAGCTTTTTTCGGATCAAAAATATGTGTCAATGGCTTATGATCTGTAATTAAAGGTTTTTCAAAACCTCATGTGCCGTTACGCAGAACACCAATTTAAGTTATTTACGTTAAAGTGCATTCTAAAAACATTGACTCAGCTGTTGATTTTTAATTCATCTGTCATTTATTTGCGTATTAAGATTTGTGGTTTTTTATTATTATTGTTTATGATTATTATTTATGAGATTTCAGCCTTGATTCAACTTTAACCAGTTTTTCAAAACTACTGCAACTCAGATTAGTTTTTTATTTGTAGGTATAATGAAGATTTCAATTCAATTAGAAGAATAATGTTTGGTTTTATAAATTATTTTATTATTTCTGAGCTTTTAATTTTACAATGAGTAATCGCGAAAAAACGGTTCACAGTCAAGGAAGAGAAATTATTTAGTGTGTATAAGTTTATGAAAGAAGAAAAGAATGAAATGTCTGCCATTCCTATGAATAATCTACAAGAACGAGTAGCAACAGCAACTGGAGTTTGACTAAACTCAATCTATCAAATTATTTCAGAAGCGAAGAGCAAACCGGAGGGTGTCAAATTTGTATTATCAAGGAAGAAAATTATTAAGAGAAGTCCTAAATCTAATGTGGACCAATTTGAAGATTGTAGTAGTAATTTTATGATTTTGTAGATTAAATTTCTATGAAATAAGCATTCTTAAAAAATAATACGAGGACAGTATTTTGGCTGCAAAGAGTTTTAAAAATTTAGCCGGTCTATTTTTATCCACACATGCACGGAAACATGAAACACGAATAAAAGAATAAACAATACGCCTAAAACTTACAGATTCCGCATACAAGCATTGTAATTTTATAATTTATACTATGTTGATAAATTACTGGTTCTGCAATCCACATAGCATAGCGGTAGAATTAATTCAGAATACGCATCTGGAAATCGAATGTTTTTAGATTTTACTTATATTGTATTGTTCTTTCCTTTTATACCATACCTCTCGCTTCCTTCATTGCGCATCTTACAACCCATGAGATTTTGAAAGACCTATAATAAAGAATTATTTTGGTAAATGGTCATCTGGTGTTTATTTAGTGGCATGACAAACAGAGGTCTACACTATGTCTAAAGAGAAATATTCAAGTGTCTTATGGTGGCCCGTGTCTCATAGAGGCTTACGCTACCCTACGTCCTCACCCATAAACACCGTCCATTTAAATGTTGTTTGCATCATATAATTTATGTAATTATTGTTCCCTCTATAAAGGTTTCATTAAAGTTCGTACATGGTCACATACTAACGATCGGCCATTCGCATACTTTTATGTGCATATTGTGCATGTTGTAAGAGACAGTTAAGATTTCATGTGTTTTCGTTTTGACGAACCAACATTTGTATACAATTTTAGTGATAATCAACATCACAAAAGCTATGCAATTTGTATAATTATACGGAATCTCCAAAAAGTACTAGTATACATAGCTGAATATTAACTAATGTGCATGCATTTGTATGCAATTTATGTAACTTTGCCGCATCACTAAGAAGTTATTTACAAAGACACTCTTTCCCCGTATTAAGAAACGTCCATATACATGCAATTTGTGCGATTATACCGCATCACGGAAAAGTACTTTATAAAGTCATGTACAGTTGCATACTAACGAACGTCAATTCACAAGCAATTTATGTATTTATGCTGCACTTGTTATAACTCCCGCGTCCGTGTTCAGCGCCACTACTACAGTTGGCAACACTGATTACGATCCACGTTCACAATATTGCGCAATAATGATATTATGACATAATTACGTGTCAAATTGTATCACATACCAAATACGTTTACAATGATACAATTGGCACTCAAAAAGATAAATAAAGCGGTGTACTCACTTAAAACGCTCGTTGTAGTACAATCTCAGGGTATTTCTTCGTTGTTGTTTTAGGGTGTTAGTTGCGTCATGCCATCGTTGAAACCAAATTGATTTGTCTCTCCTCTTTGACGTTGGTAGGACGAAATATAGGCAACGGTACTTGAAGATACAGATAAAAGGAAACCTACATCCTAAAAAAGAAAAGACAAAAACGACACAGGCAAACGCCACAGTTCGATGACTCGTGGCTAGTAATCCTGTCGTATCGCAAACCGCGCACTTACCCCATCACTACGCGCCTGCGCATTCTCTTACGCAAACGCAACTGTCCGAAGTGACGGAAATGAACAAGTCTATTTTAAAAATAAAGGCGGGAATTCATTCGCAAATTTAAAAGTGTACATGTCCAAATTTGGAATGTAACACTACATAAAGGTAGTTTAAAAGTATATGTGATGTCGCACATTAACAAACGTCTATTTGCATGCAATTTATATAATTATGCTACATCAAACAAAAGTAATTTACTAAGACATATGAAGCCGCGCACAAACGATCGTCCATTCGCTTGCAACTTATGTATTTATACTACATTGCACACTGGCGAACGTCCATTTGTCTGCAATTTATGTAACTATGCCGTATATGTAATTATACCGCATCACAGAAAGGCAATTTAAAAGCACATATGATGTCTCACGTTAATAAACGTCCATTTGCATGCAATTTATGTAACTCTGCCGCATCAAGCAAATGTAATTTACGAAGGCATATGAGGTCACACACTAGCGAATGTCCATTGGCATGCAATTTGTTTAGTTATACCTCATTAATGAAAGGAAATTTACAAACGCATATGAAGTCGCACACTAACGAACGTCCATTCGCATGCAATATTTGTGATTATTCTACAAGACGCAAGTCTTTTACAGAAACGTGTGCAGTCCCATATTGATGCGTTGCCTTCGGTAAACGGTGCGGAGCTGCTGTTTCCACATTTACGCTAACGTGGAATTTGCGAGTCACAGGGATTGCATTGAACTATACTCGTAGAGCTGGGGTGCGTAACTCATTATTTTATCTACAAACACACAATCACCATGCAATGAAGCACATCGATCTCAAAACATTTATAAATCTATTGAACAAGCATTTAGAAATACAATTAAAGCCTTAAATCAAAAGAACATAGTTTGCTACTTACATTTTAGTACTACACTGGTTCTACTCGACTAGACTGATAATACCACAATAGTAATTCTCAACTAATTAATTAAGTCTAACTAGCTGACTACTGACGACTACCTCCACTTCCTTGAGCAAGTGTGCTCCTTGTTTTATATAGGTTCTCTTATCATAACTGGAAATTACTTACTAATACCTAATAACAATTATGGCAATTGGCATTCTAATCATTCCAGGCTTGTGGTTAGGTATTTATCATGAAGGGGATTTCTTATAATTTACTGTGATCTAATAATGAATAACTTTTGGGATGATTAATGACTATGACTATAGAATTTCAATTATTGTTCAAGGACTTTTTGAGTTCCAACTCTTAACGTAACATCTTCCCCCGGCGTAATGAAACTTGGTCCGCAAGTTTAAAAGAGAAGAAGGGGAATAATGCAAAGCATGAAAGCTTACTAGAATACCAATAGACAACTTGAAAAAATTTGTAAGTTACTCGTCTTAAGTGTAAGTTACAATGGTGGTTTGCTGTGTAAGCAAAAAACATACAAAATTAACTTAAATGTAATACAAGTGTCCTCGCTGCGTTGCAAGTGTCTATGGAAAGCACTGAAATTGTTTATGGATAACACTGACTGTTGCACGGCACTAAGTGATGTCCGTGGCACTAAACGTTTTTTACACTAGAGTCGTTTGGGTGGATGCTTTTGAATGTAGTCGGAGTGACATGCCATTGGTAGATATTGTACTTTTTTTTCTGGAATTGTCGGTAATTTTGTTGTTGAAGTTTGTGTCGATGTTGGATCTGATCCGTATGATTAACCCCTAATCGAATAACTACTAACAAGAGTAAACTTTATTTTAATATCGGACACACCTTTTGCTTATTTGATTAACAATGACATATTCTTACTTTAAGGTTAGATACAAAAACATACTAAAATTTGGCGATGTCATTCCTGACATCTCTACAGACACACTGGAGTTTTCTACTGAACATACAACACCCCTTCCCCTTAATATCGACATTATGCACATAGTCTTCGAGATAACCCGGGGGTTGCCTGAAGCGTACAGGGTGTCTCGTTGGGATTCCAAGTCCCCCTGAATTGGAGGCTTCTGTTTCAGAATTGTTCGTTTTTGCAGGAGTTCTTGATGGTGTCACTTCAGGTGATAGAACAGGTTCTCCTACGGCGCCACTTGTTTCTGGTAATTGGGTTCTTACCCTTAAGTGGTCAGTGTGGCGCTTTAAAATCTTTCCATCAGGAGTAACTACTTCATAACTTATTGGCCCGGTTGGTTTTACTATCGTAGAGGGACCCATTTCTGTCCAGGTGCATAAAATCTAGCAAATACACTCTTCTCCGTTTCAAATGTTCGGGGCGCCTCTGGTTTTGTTTGTGACTCTTGCTGAGCCACCATGTCCCCTGAAAAATTCGGTACTACCTTATCGAGCATTGTGCTAAGTCTTCGACGAATCAGTATTTCTGCTGGTAACTTCTCAGTAGTGTTATGAGGTGTCACATGTTGCGTTATTAGTTAGCGTGCTATTTTTATAGAAATTTATACATTGGCTAGGAAGCGAGTTTTTTTTACATGGAAAATTTTAAATTTTGCCGTACCCTGGCTGTTCCCAGCAAGGTAGGGGTCTTTAATGTGCATGACAACACTCACACACGGGACTTCCATTTTACCTCTCATCCGAACGAGGGCGTATTTTTATGAAAAATGCCCGCCTAAAATTTTTCAAGCGGACCGTGTCGGGATTTGAACCCGCTACCTTGGGCATAGTAGTCACACACTTACCAACTACGCCACTGAGCCGTCCCATATGCATAGTCGTGAAATTTCTTCACTCCTGTAACTATGGCCAAAGCTTCACGATCTATTTGAGCCAAATTTTTTTCGGAGAAAAATAGTGTTTGTGAGTGAAATGCTGTTGGAGATTAACTGCCCTCAGCATTCGGTTGGTTAAATACGCATCCCACTCCATAAGGGCTTGCATCGCATGTAAGTATTATTTGCCTTTCTTCGTAGTAATGTCCAAGTATAGGTTAACTTGAAATAATATCTTTAAGTTTATTAAAAGCACTATCTTGTTTCGAACCCCATTTGAAACACATCTCTTTATGTAAAAGCTTGTGTAAAGGTTTTGCCAATGAGGCTCTGTCCTTTAGAAATACATGGTAAAAATTAATTAAACCCAAGAACGCTTGTAGTTCCGTTTTGTTCGTTGGAACAGGTACATCCAAGATAGCCTTAACTTTACTGTCCGTCGGGCTTATCCCTGGGCACTAATCTAGAACCCCAAAAAGGTTATTCTTTCAGCTTAAAAGATGTACTTATCTTTTCTCAGTAACCTATCCTTACGAAATCGTGTGAGTACTAAACGTATCTGAATCAGAAATTTACGAGTCAGTTAAATAAAATTTATATAATAGTGAAAATAGTGCTGCGTTAAGAAAACATTAAGAGATTTTGCCGTTTCTTTTAAAAACGTGAGTAGAGTTTGGGTAATTAATTTAAATTAAATATTTATAATAATATAGGGCTTCTGGATTATTTCTGGTTCAATTCTAGTCTGCGTCTAAGACAATTCTAGTCCACGTCAAAATCTAATTGCTAATTCATGTAGAAAACAATTTTAATTATGGGATACTTGATTATGGAACAATTCTAATTCAATTCTAGGACAATTGATTATAATACGCTTCTAATTTATGATCCGAAGTCTGGAATTTCAAGTGGTATTAAAGGGAAGAGGTGCACAACAGATACAGAGAAATATAGAAAAAGCATGAGATTATTTTTGGAAACAATGGGTAACCGTATTGAATTATTGGCTCAACATAAGGTGTACAAAGCAGAGCATTGGTATTCGAAACAAATCAGGTCAGATCTACCTAGTTATAAGGAACATTTTCTAATCTAAATTTTAACATTGAAAATATTATTTTTCTCACTAATTTGTAAAGAGTCAACAAGGACATTGAGTAGGTTAAAATTTACGTAATAATCATAAAAAGTTTTCGAACGTTTCAGATTTTTTTGTAAAGATGTTGGTTTTGGTGACTTTAGTTTGAAATAAAAGGATATAAATTTTGGGATAAATAATCCATATAATATTAATTGATTAAAGGATGTATTTAGAGATTTTCAAAAATTGTGAAGTGTAAATATTATTTCCTTTCAAATAGGTAATTATAAAGGGGTGAAAGAAAATTGATCATCGTAACCTTGTGCACTCTGTGTAAATTAAAAAAGGCTAGCCGTAGCATAATAAAAGTAAAAGGGGTACTACAGAAAATTTATAAGGCGCAACAACTTAAAAGGAAAATACATAGCAATGTATTGAGAGCACACTGTATATAAAATACACGGAACATGAGAACATAGAAATAACTAAGAGTAATTTACAAGTAAAGATAAGATTTAAAAACGCAACAAATTGCATCAAAATTAAATCACCGAGAAACCTATATGAATTGGCATTACAAATATTTAACAATTGCGTTAAAAATATTATAGTACACGCAATCTAAATTATTCATTATTAGAAAATCGTACGTGACAGAAAGAAATCACATTTGTTCAAAAATCTAATATTATGTAGAAATAAACAAGCACCAGACGATGCAGTAAAAATAATAATAATTAAGAGACATTCGAATACGTGAGCTAATAAAAGGCAAAAGTTGAAGTTTACCACGATATGCGGGAGGCGTACGTGACTGTTAAAGCATGCATTCGAAGATTTGAACTAAATAATTGGTGTGCTAGATAAAGCTGAAGTGTCGTCCCAGAACGTAAATAGACCAATGAAAAGCAGGTGAAGGTACGGCTGTATATAAGATAATGACAAAGTGACAGAGTTAAAATACATTCAAACTGGGCTACGACTATGTTCAAAAGTACCAAGAATTTACGTAACTAGTGAAGCAAAATTAAAGTAAAATTAGATTTGAAAAGTGTGCGAATTTATGCAACGAAAATAAGCCGATCTATTAATAGACATAAGTAAAACGTCTTAATTAAAAATCCATTTTTGGTATTAATAAAACAGGGCTTCTAATACCTACATAGAAATTGATTTAATACCTACATTGAGATTGGATTCTAATACCTACATTGAAATTGTTCGAATACCTACATGTGGTTTGGATTTTAATGTCAATCTGGATTTTAATACCTACATTTAAATTGGATTTTAATTTCGACATGTAATTTGGAGTGTAATTTCAATCTGGATTTTAATATCAATTTTAATTTCAATCTGGACACTAATTTTGGTTTTGATATCGACTTTTAATTTACGACATTCAATTGGAAATAGTTTAAAAATAAAAATATTCTAATTTGGACATATTCTGACTTGGTACGAAACAATTTATGGGTCAGGCACTGTAATAAGCAAAGCGGAAACAGAAAGGAGATATAAATCACAGACTAAGAAGGAACCACTGAACCCATTCCAGGTTAGCAATCTTAATACACTTTATTATTGAAAACTGTTTTAATTCAATATTTATCATCTTTTGTATTTGTAAAAGTCAACAAAATATAAAAGGGTCACTTAATAATTTATGACAAAGGGAATATGTATCTTGGAACGTTCGAAGATCCCTAAATAAGTGCAAAGATAGTTTTGCTGGCTTTCAAAAAACCATAAATCTGGTATATGTAGATATTCTGTAAAAAGGGGAAAATTTTGAGAGTTGTAAATATATAATCATTATATTGTGTATTGTAAAATTGTTTATTTAATTAAATAAGCTAGTCGGGGCAAAAACCCTAATTTAACATTCCATATCATAGGGGCTTGATTGTTCAGGGGGAATATCACAGCAATTTTATGACATGTCCAATCGTGGGGCCTAATTTCACAACACTTTTGTGATGCCTAAATCGTGGGCCCAAATGTAAAGGGAGATTTCACAGCAATATATATAATTCTACTTTTTAACTCAAATAACACTATCTTTAAACTCATTTGTCCAAAATAAAACAGTTGTTCGATTAAATTATATGATGGTTCTTTAATGCCCGTTTGCACCACACTCATAATTCCTGATTTAAGAGTTCCTTAGCGTTAAGAGGAGAATATCATGTACTTTTTGTTTGCACCACCCAAATAAGTGTTCTTAAGAATAACTTAAACTAAGTAGCCAAATTTCGTCTCTTAAATATGTTAAGGAGCGATTTCTAACCTCAAACTTAATGTAAACAAATATCAATTTTTCCTTTCATAATTTATTAGTAACGATTTCTTCCCTAGTTTTAGTGTTTTTGTATCATTATGGAGTTTTAAATGATGATTTAGACATTTTTGGATATTGTGGACAACGGGTTTCCTAGACGGACTAATAAAAGATCCAATTATTTTGATGAAATGGATGAGTTGACATGTTTTCAAAGATTTAGATTAACCAAAAGAACTATTTTACAAGTATTGACTCAAATAGAGCATGTGTTAGAATTTGATGAGGATAAATAAGTTGCAGTGTTATATATGTGCTAACTTTAAAATTTGCAGAATTTAAAATACATTATATCCAATACCTAGTATAAACTATTTTGTAGGAATAACGGCGTGATTTCGATAAATCAGGTGCTAACAACTCTGCGCTTTTAAGCCACTGGTGCTCATTTATCCACTGTCACGGATTTTATTGGTGTGTATACATCCACTGCTTCTCGAATAGTTAAGAGGGGTCTGAGGTGTTAGCAGGAGACAACTGTGAATGTTGAAAAGATTGCGTTTCCAAATTTTTCAATCTAGTTAGTACATATTCAGCATCTTTTTCATTTTTGATAATTGATCAACGGTGTTGTTACAAACATTAAAAAAGATCTTAACGCCTTTAGTTCGTTGACGTGTAATACCTTTGTCATAATAACAAATAGGTTAGGAATTGATAAATGCCAGATATATAAATTATTCAACGCATGCTTATTGCAATGCAATTCTTTTACGTTTTAACACTCGTATATTCACATACGCAAGAAAATCAACTGAAAATTTTTAGTGCGAAATTCGTAAATTCCCCTAAAAGAAAACATTGGGGACCACCTTAAACGTAAACACCCTCAGGGTTGTGTACACATCAGGGTTGCTATGAATCATAAATTGAAGCAAAGAACATTTGTATTAATAACTGATCTTTAGTTAATAACGCTTAACAATTGTCTAATTAAAAGGCACGTGATGAATACCCACACAAAAGGTTCATTCGCATGCATTTTATGTGATTATACCACATCAGACAAAAGTAATTTAAAAAGACATTTTCGGTCGCATGCTAACGAACGTCCATTCACATGCAATTTGTGTAATTATACAGCAACGCGAAAAAGTCGTTTACAAGAACATTTTCGGTCGCATACTAACGAACGTCCATTCGCATGCAATTTGTGCGATTATACCACATCACGAAAAAGTGATTTAAAAAGACATTTTCGATTGCATGTTAATGAATATCTATTCGCATACAATTTGTGAAATTATAGCTCGTCACGAAGAAGTGATTTGCACAAACGTATGTAGTCGCATACTAATTAGCGTCCACTGATATGTAATTTGTGTGAATATAGCGCATCACTAAAAAGTACTTTACAAGTATATTTTCAGTCGCATAATAACAAACGTTCTGGTACGTAGAATTTGTATGATTATAATACGCCACAAAATAGTTATATACAAAGACATCTACGATCGCATATAAACAAACGTCTATTCGCATGCAATTTGTGGCTGTTTCATATAAAAAAGAACTATTGTGAAAATCCATTTGTCCTCGCATTCTGAGAAACATTCATTTGTGTGATTATTCTGTATTGCAAAAATACTTTTGCAGTCCCGTATTACTCAACACCCGTTTGTTTGCAATATGTGGATTATTTCACATTGGAGACGAATAATCTAAAAGTAAATGTGCAATCCCATAGTAACTAAACGTGCTACGTACATTGACGTAGCTGGCAGCACAAAGAAAGGAATGCTCGGGCTCAGTTGGGGAGTAGGCGGGGTTTTATCACTACAAAATAACGGAAAGACCTGAAAATAAAATAAACACACGCATTTATACCTCACACAAGAGAAAAACCATAAAAAACCTCTTGTTAGAAACTATGTTACATATAAGCAGTGTGTAAATTTTTGTGGTAATTTCGAATAACTCTGTGGTAAAGAAAAGTGGACATGTATCGACAGAAAAGTGATAATTAACAGACAACATAATTAATGATTTTAACCAGACCAAACAATTACATCAAACACTTACCTGTTGTTTGCGAGCGTAGCAACGCACATTTGTTTATGCAGTCGTGCCAACGGAAAAACGATGTAAACAAAACTGTAGAATATGTCCGTCCTTTACGGGAAACTAAAAATCTACTCTTCTCTTGGTGGGTGTAGCGAAGCACATTTATTTCGATAGTGGTTGCTCTGAAGGAAAGCGGTTCTTCTAATTGGCAGTTCTACGTAGAACATGTAACAGTGATGCGGTCTTCAAGAACGACAAATCGATACAGACTTGCTTCGTGTGTTTTCCCAGTTAATACAATGTCCTTGCACATGCGGATAGCAAAGTTTATCAATCACTCACGAAAATAATTAATAGCCTCCCATGTACCCTGTAAAGTAATTTAACACAAAACTAGGATGGGCTACTTTCAGTCCCGTTATATTTATAAGGATTAAATTTTTATTGACTAAAGAGTTAAACTTTTAATAAATTAAAAAAAAACGAAGAGCTACTTACATATTGATTGACATTACAGATAATTTGTTGCTGTCTGAGTGCATTCGTTCAGCTGTGGTAGGTCACAAGATTGTACCTAAACCGTATACCCTCTCTAAAACAAAACATAAGTAAATAGCAGGGTGAAACTTAATCGCTATAATCCATACTGTATCCTGACGATCGGGAGAGTAAAACAAAACAATTCTCACTTGGCTTAATGTAAAACTAACTCAAATTAATTTTACATTAGCCAGTTATTACGATCCCCTTCTAATAAAAGGAAATCGACAGTCTTTCGATTAAGCTAGGGGTCTATTCTTCGGGTAGAGCTTATAAGGAGTGATCGTGGGTTTCACAACAAAAACATCGTCTTTTTGACTGATTCTCAAATACAAAATAGGTGTTTTCAAAGGGTGCGCCACCAAGTTCTAGAATTTTTAAAGCACGGGATTGCCCTAAGGGGGAACTTGGAAATCCTCAGGAGAAAATTAGTTTTTATGTAAAAGCAAGAACTGCAAAAAAATAGTGTTTATATAATAACAAAGGACGCAAGAGATGCACTTTTGCTACCTTATACCAAAAAGAAAAGAAGTAGCTACTTATACCAATAATTTAAACATTATTATAAAGGAAAATTAGATATTGGACTTCTTGAAAGCGCTGTTTAATGATTCTCTATCAAGTCACAGCTAAAATTTTATTTTATAAAGGATATATATATATATATATATATATATATATATATATATATATATATATATATATAATATATAAATATTATAGTAGTTTTTTACACAAGGTAAGTTGATAAATACTAACGTATTGCAATTAATAAGATGAAATAATAACTTAGACTTTTAAGTAAAGCCCAAATGATCATTTCAAATCTAGCTAGTAATTGAAAGAAGGAAAATATAAGGTCTTGGACAGGATTTGAACCTGCATCTCCGTTTTGCCGGAACTTTGCGTTTACCAATTACACCACCGAGACCGATATGTGGATGACATAATCTGCTCTGCCCCTCCTGAAAAGATTCAAGGACTTGTAGACTGTTTAAATACGTTCAACAAACATCTAAAGTTCACACACCAACTCGAAATTGAAAGAAAAATTCCGTTTCTAGACTCTTTAGTAATTCGGGACTATTCAAATAAATTATTATTTGACTGGTATAGAAAGCCTACCAACTCAGGCAGATATATCAATTACTTTTCCAATCATTCTTTCGGACATAAGGTGAACACAGTATTAGCTTTGAAACACAGAATAAAATCAATAGCTGAACCTCAGTTTCTCAAAAACAACCTAAAATACTTAGAAACTACATTTTGCAACAACGGATATCCTAAGCAACTAGTAAAGAAATTAATTTACACCAATACTATTCAACAAAAAATTGATTCAAGACCTAACATCATTACATATAAGAAATTACCGTTTGTACAAAAACTAACTCCCTTACTAGCTAAAATACTGAAACAACCGAACACTATCATAGGATATAGCTATGAAAAATCAGTAAGAAACTTTACAAAACTGAAAGACGATACTAGTAAACTACTTAGAAGTAATATTATATATAAGATAACCTGATCCTGTAAAAAAACGTACGTGGGAAACTCCAGTCAGTGGTTAAAAAATCGTCTAACACAACATAAATCAGATGCTAAATTGGGAAAGAAAAGTTGTGCCCTTGCACAACACGTACACAGTACCCAGCACATCCCCAAATACGAAGAGGTGGAAATATTAGATTACGAAATGAACTATAAGATTCGGATCTTTTTAGAAGCGTATTACATATATAGAGAAGATAATTCAATTAACCTTAGACAAGATACTCAAAATTTACATCCTATTTATTCTAATCTTTACAGGATAACATAATTATTTCCAATTGTATAAAGTCAAGGCTCATTGCAAACATATATTATTGTTTAATCTAACTGTCCATATGGAACCTAATCTATGCAGACTGGTTTTCGAATATTGTTCAGTCTTGGCTGTCTGTTTATATCAAGTAGATGTGATATTTTAATATTAAGTTTAAACAAAAAAAAAACTCCTTTGGTGTGCTCTGTTCATATGTCATTTATGTCATTTACATGTCTGCTGTTTTTAAAGTTTTAACAACATCCCCATGTTTGGGGTTCTTTTGATTATTTGGCATTAGATTTTAAGTAAGTACTGTGATATTTTAAAATGATTTTTTACCTTATTGACATTTAAAAATTGTTTTGTAGTATCTTTGATAAAGGCAACAACCTTTGCCCAAACGTTAGAATATTAATAAATTGATGCAAAAATAATATCGTATCATTTTTTGGACGACAATATCCCAATTTGAAAACTACAGAAATTGATTTTAAATATCAGGTTATCATAAAGTAAAGGATATATTTTAAATTATGATAACTTTTTAACAAATTAAGTTAATAACAAGAAATAAATGAAATCTAATTGCTTATGAAATGGGATTTAGTATGCCCAAAACAGGTTACGGCAATTGCTCAATATGACCTCCATTTTGTTGTTGTAAGATGACCATCCTTACCTCCAAATTATACACAGCATTTCGTAACATTTCTGGTTGAATTGTACCAATTTGCTCCGTAATACTGTCTTTTAATTCTTGTAGCGTAGTTGGTCGTCTTCAAACACTAAACTTTTAAATAACCCCACAGCCAGTAATCCGCTGGGTTTAGATCAGGTGATCTTGGTGGCCATGAATTTACGAAATGTCTGCTTAACACGCGATCTTGAAAACGTTGGTTAACAATTCTTTGACTGGTCGAAAAATGTGCGGGGTGCTCCATCCTGCATAAAATGATGTTTTCAATTCCGTAGTGCTCGTTTTGCAGCTGTGGAATAACATAATTTTGTAACATTTGCAAGTATCGTTCACCATTTACAGTTACAGATACGGCTTGTACATTCTGCATTTCCTCGTAGAAATACGGACCAATAATAAAATCAGCTGTAAAACAGCACCAAACGGTGACTTTCTTGTCATGAAGACCTATTTGAACGATTTGTTGCGGATTTTCTGCAGACCAGATTCTACAGTTTTGAGTATTGACTCCACCATTCAGAGTAAAATGTGCCTCATCTGTCCATAAAATACGGGATAACCATTCGGGTTCAATTTCCATCTGAGCCATTACTCGCAAAGAAAAATCGTACCTAGTAGCCAAATCTGCGTCCTTTAATTCAAACAGCATTTTCAGTTTATATGGATACATGTTTAGAATTTTGCGCAAAATATTCCAAACCGTGGTATACGGCATTTGCAATCGCTTGGATATCGCATTTGCACTGCTGATTGCGATTGAATTGCTTCTGACTATGTCTTGATTTTCATGAAGAACCTCTGCAACTTGGACATCACTAATTATTGGTCTTCCTGATCTTGGTAAGTCAGTTACAGACCCTGTTCTTTCAAATTTTTGTATCAAATTGCGGTACGCTTTCATTTGACAGGGTCCCGCTCTCAAACCCATTCTCGTGCGAAATCTTCGTAATCCAGCGGTGTAATTTCTGCCGGATTCATAATAGCACTGAACTAAACCAATTCTTGTTTGTAAATCCATGTTATTACAGTTGAGTCGTTTGAACTCAACGTTTACTTGAGTTTTAATTTCAAAATAAAACTTCAAATTGAATAATTTCGTTTTGACACTAGTGTCAACAATTGTTATGACAACGCTTTTGTTTCTCATAGATGCGGTAAAATCCCATTCATTAAGCAACTAGATTTCGTTTATTTTATGTTAGTAACTTAATTTATTAAAAGTTGTAATGATTTAAAATATATCCCTTACTTTATGATAACTTAGTATATATATATATATATATATATATATATATATATATATATATAATACATATTATCGTGTAGGTTATATGTAAAAAAGAATAGATAAGTCAAGAAAGTTATTTTGTAAGGATCTTGTATATAGAAAACAAGAATATATTATTTACGCTTTAAATTAATTAGTTTTGACCTTAAAACAAACGTATAGTAGCATACATTCGTATCAATAAGTTGTAATTTTAAAGTTGCATAGTGTGGAAGCTTTGCAGAACAATTAGCTTGGATATTCTAAGGTTGTAAATCGAGCACATTAAATAATAGGAGGGAAAGCTTTTGTTTACAGATTATAAAATCAATAATTTAAGCGTGTTTTAATTTCATATAAGTAACGTGTAGTACGAAAAGCTTTGCAGTATATAAAATCGATAATGTAAACGCGTATATTCATTTAACTAACAAAGCGTACGTTAAAAACAAATTTCTAGAAAGTCTACAGACTAAGCAACTTGGGAAAATACAATTTCAAACTAGCAAATAGATCATAAAAAGTACCTTCAATAAATAAACGATTCGAGAAAGCATAATGTACGTTAAAACATAATTCTTTAGAAATTTGAGCTAACGACCGAAGCAAAGGTTGAGAAACATAAGATGGTTTTAAAACAAAGCGGAGACAGAATATAAATAGCACAGGGTAAAAGAGGATGAAAGATAACAGACGGTGTACAAAACAGCCATTTAAAGCACACGATAATTTGTCGAGGCTAACGACAATATTAATTTTAAGTTGCCATAGTGGGATTTTAACAAAGACAGCAAATATGAGATAGACGAGGATAATAGGATTGGACGATGGATCTGTAACGGGGGAAAATATTTTAGATTGGTTGATTGCGATTGGGGTGAGAAGCCTTTCTGAGAGTATTGCGACCGTTGAGAACGCTAATCAATATTTCGGACTAAAGCTACGGTGGAGTGAGAAAATTTCTTAGTTTTCAATAATCGTTGTGCTTTGAGTTTTAAGAATCGGTTAAGATGGAGGTGTATTTCGATGAAAATAGGGTACAGGGGATAGGCTTAGACGCTTATAAATACACTAGGAGACGTAGTGAGGCTCTTGCTTATTTTGTTCGCTTAGGACCTACATGGTGTAACATCAAAGCTGAAAATTTGTAGATAGTGCAGTTCGTTTAGTTAAATTACAAGTGTTTAAAAGCACGAGTAGGTGCTATTTCATAAACGGGGCTGTAAGTTTAAATACACATAAAGAACAAGAGTTGTTACAAAGGTAGCGAGCCAAGTTATTTTTCGGAACGAGGGTGCTGGTTGTATGGTCTATCCAGAAGTCGACGAACATATTTGAACGATTACATGGGTAGCTGTACTGAAGGCGTCTACTTAGAACTGGATGACAGAGCGGAAATGAGTTTGCTGTACATGTACCAGAGGGAAGTTTGATGTAAGTCAACGACGAGAATTTGGTGGACAACGTCTACAGAGGGAATGGTTCAAGAGCATACTCCAGGTAAAGAAATTTGTTTTTTGGTTATTATTTCAACATTTTGGTTCTGGTATTTTGTGTTAGAGTGATTTGACGTATTTGGTGAATAATTTATGAACATAAAATTTATTTTGAGGGTTTTATGAAAAGGACAATTTGATTTTATTATTTGAAGGTATAAATACACGACGTATAATTTTGATGTAAACAGTAAACGGGTCTTTAGAGTAGTTTAACACAAAATGCAATTTATTTATGCATTCAGAGTAAGAAGGGTTATACTGAGCTCGCCATAGACCAGGGTAAAGTTCAATTTAGGGTTTCCAGATTGGTTCATCTACTTGAACTGAATATGAAGAAGTGTTGAAATAAATTTAATTTAGAAAATTTAAAAGAATTTAATTGTTGATATTGTGAAAATTTATGGAGATAATATATATCCATTTTGGTAAGTATTGAGCTGGTGTGACGTAAATTTTGACTTATATAAATAAAAAGGTTGTATGTTTTGTTGAACTATTTGGTTGGTAATTTTTTGTATTGGTAGTTTAACTGATAGAGAGTATGTATAGAATGAGTAAGTATCTCCGAAGAAGCCCGAAACAGAGCTAGCCGTGGTATGCTGATTTGGGAGAGCCTTTTAAGAGACTTTGGAATTTTATTTTTTTTTAAATTTCGTAGGTGTTAACTTTATTTTACAAAAACCTTACTGCATTTTTATGGTTCCCAAGCGTGGGACGTTTTCCTTCTTGTTATCAAGTAACCACAAAAATTTTATGACAGCTCAACGGTAGGGCTCGATTATAGGGTTTCTTTCCAGAGTAACCACTGTAATATATATATATATATATATATATATATAAATATTATGGGTAGTTTTTTACACAAGGTAAGTTGATAAATACTAACGTATTGCAATTCATAAGATGAAATAATAACCTAGACTTTTTAAGTAAATATATATATATAAGTATATATATTGCTGTGATAAGGGTGACAGGGTTTCTTTCCAGAGTAACCACTGTAATATATATATATATATATATATATATATATATATATATATATCTGTATTGCTATGATACTCTCTAAATTATCGTGCCCCTTCGTTGTGCGCCTTATTAATTTTACTATGAACTGCCGGAATTCTTGAACCCCTATGTTGGGCTGTTATATTATTTGCTATGTACTCTAAATTATTCGCGCTCCATCATTTGGACGACCATTTTAATATTTACTATGAATAAACAAGATTGTAATTATCTCCGACGTTGGGCTGTCTTATTAATATTGCTATCAATTCTCTCCAGAACTTAACTGGATTTTATCTTGGTCTAGAGCTCGTCGCTTATTTGTGACCAATCAAATAATTACATTCAAAGTAGTTTTTGATGTAATTCTCCACGATTCCCAATAATTGTAAGCTGGTCGCAGCTGTCTTCGTTATCAACATGCTGTGTTTTGATAGATCTAATTGCTTCTCCATAAACAACTGATGCAATTCGACTTTTAATTTTCATATCTACATGTTGTTCACGCAATTTTTAATCTCTTTCTTATCAAGAATGATTAGCTATTTGCACGCATTTACCTATGCTTCCTGAAGCTCTATTTCTATCTCCGTATTAATCTAATCGTTTGGTACTCTTTTGAATGCGTGTCTAATTACACTTTATCGTATTTACCTATAAATATACGCGTGCTTCCACTGAAAAATATTATTACTTGCTATACCTTAATTAACTAAAACTTTATCTACAGGGTATTTAATATTTACTATTTACCTAATGAATGTCTTCCTTGTTTCTACGCTAACTATGCGTCTTCCTATGTTTATCTGTGTCACTTAAAACTATTTATACTCTATATACAGGGTGCTGACTGCTGACTATTTACAACTTATCACCATTTCTTAATTCTAAATCTAAATCTAAATAAGTGCAGTTTTCTGCTGCCTATGGTAATTTCTCCTTTCTAAACGACCTTTACTATAAAGTACACCCTCAAACAACCCCTTATCACAGCAATATATATATATATATATATATGTATATATATAAGTATATATATATTGCTGTGATAAGGGGTTATTTAGGGGTGTATTGAGTAGCAAGGGTCGTGTAGTAACTGTAAATAGCAATGGGAATCAAAAAACTGCATTTATTTAGCAGAAAAATAAGTAATTCGTACATTATGTAAATAGCAAGCATTTAAAACCCTGTATATAGACCGTAATTAATTTTAAGTAATGCCAGTAAGCATATATTCCAATAAGAGAACACGTATTCAGCAGAGAGATAATCGTACATGTAATTAAACTACGTTGGGAAGTGTTTAACAAATTATAAAACAAGTACGTAAAAGAGATTATAAAACCTAACAAAACTTCATGCAATTACGCTGGAACGATAAACGCTTTTATAAGAAAACACACTTTCAGAGATAAATAAATACATAAACGAAAACAGCATTAGAGTTACATCATTTATTTTGTACAATTATCCAAAAGACGATATCTACACAAAACAACAGACGTAAGTTAAAAGTTCGGACACGATAAGAACTACATAACAACATGATATTAAAATCCGAAAGAGTTTCATCAGAAAGCAGCTTAAAAGTACTGGGAATATTAAAGACAAACCTGGTTGGTCGTGACAATCTGCAAGCCTGCCTGGAATACCAAACCAAATGTAGTGGGAAAAGCTATATAACACCCACCGGTGATAAGACAGCTCAGTTTAAACTTGAAGCAGGTCAAATTTGAAACACTTCTAATCAGAAATTTACGAGTCAGTTAAATAAAATTTATATAATAGTGAAAATAGTGCTGCGTTAAGAAAACCTGAAAAGTTTTTGCGTTTTTTTTAGAAAATGTGAGTAGAATTTGGGTAATTAATTTAAAATACATATTTATAATGATATAGGGTTTCTGGACTATTTCTGGTTCAATTCTAATCTGCGTCTAAGACAATTCTAATCCACGTCAGAATATAATTCCTAATTCGCGTCGAAAACAAGTTTAATTATGGGACACTTCTAATTATGGAACAATTCTGGTTCAATTCTGGGACAATTCAATTATAATACGCTTCTAATTTATGATCCGAAGTCTGGAATTTTAAGTGGTATTTAAGGGAAGAGATTTAAAACAGATACAGAGAAATATAGAAAAAACATGAGGTTATTTTTGGAAACAAGGGGTAACCGTATTGAATTATTGACTCTACATAAGGTGTACAACGCAGAGCTTTGGTATTCGAAACAAATCAGGTCAGATCTACCTAGTTATAAGGAACATTTTCTAATCTAAATTTTAACATTGAATATATTATTTTTCTCATTAATTTGTAAAGAGTCAACAAGGACATTGAGTAGGTTAAAACTTACGTTATAATCATAAAAGTTCTCGATTTTTTTGTAAAGATGTTGGTTTTGGTGACTTTATTTTGAAATAAAAGGATATAAATTTTGGGATAAATAATCCATATAATATTAATTGATTAAAGGGTGTATTTAGAGAATTTCAAAAAAAGTGTAAATATTATTTCCTTAATAAAAGTATATATATAATAATAATAAATATAATAATAAAAGTATATATATATAATATATAATATATAAGCAAATTTAGTGAGTCTCAAAACAATATCAAAGAATGGAATTAATTGGCAAATGACTCAATATTAGCCACAAGGGCATCCTGTCGACGCGTTTCGCTCTAATTGGGGCTCATCAGGACAGGAGTAGCAGAGATGTAATATTTAACACGAACACATTATGAGAAGTACAGCATCACCTAGCCCACAATTTGTGCCTTCGTGCTGTTTCACCTGACTTTGCAGGTTTTATCAACAGTCGGCACGGAGGAGATCCGGTTCAACTGCCTGATGAGCCCCAATTAGGGCAAAACGCGTCGACAGGATGCCCTTGTGGCTAATATTGAGTCATTTGCCAATGAATTCCATTCTTTGATATTGTTTTGAGACTCACTAAATTTGCTTATATATTATATATTATATATATATACTTTTATTATTATATTTATTATAACTCAATTTTAAGTAACCGGTATTAAACAAAATGTACAAATAATAATTAATATTTAATTAGGATTCACTAAAAATTAAAGGGTAAAAGTCAACGCCATTCATTATTATTTTAATTGGAGTTAATTGAACCATTAGTAACATATAATATGCATAAAAGCTTGTAAAAACCCAATAATATTCAAATCGTAGAAGTGTTAGTTAGAAGTATTACGATATTGTCGGAGGCTTTCACGGCCGGAGTCATTATAATTATTTATGGTTCCGGGTTGGGACCGTGTCATTTATAAATTAAAGTCGACGTTTCGCCCACTTTGTAGGCTTCATCAGGACAATAAATATATTAAAGTTAATATTAAATAGACAAGTCACAGTGTAAAGAAGAGTTACTCCTGATCTAGCAGACTCACTAGCCATTCATAGCCAAGGTGTCTTGTGGCGAAGTAACTGTTACTTCGCCACAAGACACCTTTGGCTGAGTTCTAGATCAGGAGTAACTCTTTACACTGTGACTTGTCTATTTAATATTAACTTTAATATATTTATTGTCCTGATGAAGCCCTCAAAGTGGGCGAAACGTCGACTTTAATTTATAAAATGACACGGTCCCAACCCGGAATCATAAATAATTAGAAGTATTACGATTGAACACCTGCGTATTTTTAAAAGTCACGTTCTGCTTAAATTTTGTAGACAACAAATGGTTACAGAGAATGTTGGAGAAACCGTCGCTTAATATTCACGGGAAATGCTAATAAAGTGGGCTATTTAACAGTCCACGTGGATTGTACACAGCCGATAATAAAGAATATCGATTTGTACCACTCAGAACAGGGTAGATAGAGACGGATAATATGCGCAAGACAGCGGCACGGATAATTAAAGGCGTGATTTGAGCAACGTCACTGGGTTGCGATTGGTTGAAAATAAGAGGCAAACATGAGAGGTGTATAAATAACATTTCTGTATAAAATAAATTAGTTATTCTCGGACGCGTTGCGAGCCGTGTGAAAATTTCTGAGATTTTCAACTGGCGCGTGTGCAAATTTTATAGAATCGCTGTGCCCGACTGTCGAAAGGGAACAGAGTATGCGAAATTCTAAAAATCGTCCGTTTGCGGGCTATTATATAAACCCGGACTTTAAACAGTTTAGCTCTCTGAGATTTTTTATTATTCGATGCTTTAAACAGTGCTTTGAGAGTTTCGATTTTGATTCAATAATTTAAACAGTTTGCTCGTATATTTTGGTGATTATTGAATACTTTAAAACAGTTTGCTCTTTACGTGCTACGATGAAAGTTATTTAGTGCATTTAGAAAAGAAGATACAAGGTAATAAAGTCTAGTTATATTTACGAGTATTACTGTACCAACTATCGAAATTGTAACGATAAATGAATAAACAAAAGTAGGCAGTTTTGGGGTATAGCGTGAAAGAAGTATGAATTTCTTTGCTATTTTTCGGGGGTGTTAATAATCAAATGTTATTCGTAATCGTGATTAGATCCACAAAAAAAGATTTGGATATACTTAAATGAGTTCCTGAGAAGCTCTGAAATAACTTTAGATGAATGGTGGTGTAGAAAATTTTAAAAGCGTTTAGAATCAGAAACCGTAAACATAACCCAGTTGGAATGGTGCGATTTACAAAGGACGATGTACATTGGAGCCACGAGTGCATTAACCTTCAGGTAACTTATGCTTTGTTGTTCGATTTTTGATGTTTTGATGTGTTGAATAACTTTATAATTTGTTTGCTAAAAAAAATGGACAGTAGTGAATTTGTAATAACAACATAATTTTAATTTTAAGGTGAAATTTTCTTGTTTAAGTAAAAAGGAGTATTTAGCAGTTTAAGGTCTTGATTATGATGAAAATTTGGGTCTGTCTTTGAGCTCAATTAGACTAACCTGTTTGATTAACGTAAAGGGGTGGGAGATGCTCCCTTTGTACTCAGACTCAGGTCTGCAAATATTGTTAAATTAATTAGTAGGCATCCTACAAGGACTTTAATTCTGGATGCAAATTAAAAGGATAACAAATTTAATCTTGAAATTTTATGATACTGAAATTTATGCTGAAATTTAATTTTGAAATTTTAATGTATTATGAATATTGATGTAAATAGAGTTAACGTTGATGTTTGTGGCAGGAATGTATTTTGTTTTTTTTATGAATGAGGATGAAAGTTTTAACTAGGTGAGCAGCCGAGGCGGAAAGAGTAAAGAGGCGAATATCCGAAGAGAATCACAGCATATATATATATATATATATATATATATATATATATATATATATATATATATATATTATATTGCTATGATAATATGGTAGATTAGGGGTAGGTTAAGTCATGGGGGTCGTAGAATAAATAAAAGGAACTTCCAGTTTAAGAAAAACATAATTCCAGGAGCTATAAGAGTAAATCGGTCACTCTACATATTGTTAATTGAAAGCACACTGTATATAAAATACACGGGACTAAATGCATGAAAACAGAAATATCTAAGAGTAGTTTACAAGTAAAGATAAGATTTGAAAACGCAACAAATTGCATCAAAATTAAATCACCAAGAAACCTATATGAATTGGCATTACAAATATTTAACAATGGCGTTAAAAATATCATAGTACACGCAATCTAAATTACTCATTATTAGAAAATCGCACGTGACAGGAAGAAATCACATTTGTTCAAAAATCCAATATTATGTAGAAATAAACAAGCACCAGGCGATGCAGTAAAAATAATAATAATTAACAGACATTCGAATACGTGAGCTAATAAAAGGCAAAAGGTGGAAATTACCACGGTATGCGGGAAGCGTACGTGACTGTTAAGGCATGCATTCGAAGATTTGAACTAAATAATTGGTGTGCGAGATAAAGCCTAAGTATCGTCCCAGAACGTAAATAGATCAATGAAAAGCAGGTGAAGGTACGGCTTTATATAAGATAATGACAAAGTGACAGAGTTAAGATACATCCAAACTGGGCTACGACTATGTTCAAAAGTACCAAGAATTTACGTAACCAGCGAAGCAAAATTAAAGTGAAATTAGATTTGAAAAGTGTGCGAATTTATGCAACGAAAATAAGCCGATCTATTAATAGACATAAGTAAAACGTCTTAATTAAAAATCCATTTTTGGTATTAATAAAACAGGGCTTCTAATACCTACATAGAAATTGTTTTAGTACCTACATATAGATTGGATTCTAATACCTACATTGAAATTGTTCGAATACCTACATGTGGATTTTAATGTCAATCTGGATTTTAATACCTACATTTAAATTGGATTTTAATTTCGACATGTAATTTGGAGTGTAATTTCAATCTGGATTTTAATATCAATTTTAATTTCAATCTGGACTTTAATTTTGGTTTTGATATCGACTTTTAATTTACGACATTCAATTGGAAATAGTTTAAAAATGAAAGTATTTTAATTTGGACATATTCTGACTTGGTACGAAACAATTTATGGGTCAGGCACAGTAATAAGCAAAGCGGAAACAGAAAGGAGATATAGATCACAGACTAAGAAGGAACCACTGAACCCATTCCATGTTAGCAATCTTTATACACTTTATTATTGAAAACTGTTTTAATTCAATATTTATCATCTTTTGTATTTGTAAAAGTCAACAAAATATAAAAGGGTCACTTAATAATTTATGACAAAGGGAATATGTATCTTGGAACGTTCGAAGGTCCCTAAATAAGTAAAAAGATAGTTTTGCTGGCTTTCAAAAAACCATAAATCTGGTATATGTAGATATTCTGTAAAAAGAAGAAAATTTTGAGAGTTGTAAATATTTAATCATTATATTGTGTATTGTAGAATTGCTTTATTTAATTAAATAAGCTAGTCGGGGCAAAAACCCTAATTAAACATTTCACATCATAGGGGCTTGATTGTTCAGGGGGAATATCACAGCAATTTTATGACATGCCCAATCGTGGGGTCTAATTTCACAACACTTTTATGATGCCCAAATCGTGGGCTCAAATGTAAAGGGGGATTTCACAGCAATATATATAATTCTACTTTTTAACTCAAATAACACTATCTTTGAATTCGCTTGTCCAAAATAAAACAGTTGTTCGATTAAATTATATGATGGTTCTTTAATTAAATTTAACTTTCTTTGTGATAAAATTTTATATACAAAATATACATCAATAATGTGGTCTAATCTTTTAGACGCAGATATTTAAATATGAAAATTATGATTGTCTCTACCATGAATCAAAATATTAATAATGTATCAAACTTAACCGCGAGGCTTTTAAATTAATTACCCAAAATACACAAATCTGTTACCTTGGTTTACAATTATATGTTATGTATTCAAAGTTAAATCAAATTAGTTCTCATAATTACTTTATGTGCAACTGAATTTAAATGAAATACTTTTCTGGATTAAATAAAGAGATTAGTAATCTTAATTATTAGTAGTAATATCAAATGAACTACCTTCAAGGACATTTATTAAAATGGCTACTACGTTGATAATGATTTAAATATTGTTAAGTTATAAGTATACGTTAAGAACACCATAAGGTAAATTAATATCTACATCATTACAGAAAAAAGTAGTTAAAATGAAGTTAAATGATTCCTCTGTATTCAACTCTTTTAACAATCTCCTGCGAACGATAAGAACGATAGTCAATATTGAAGTAAAAAGTGTCTAGTAGAATTTATCGTTTAGTACGAGATGATGTCTCGCATTAAGAGGAAATGCCTTTAAAAACATTGAACCAACTTCCCCTATTTGAATACACAGGAATAGACAGGAATTTATGGGTTTATTTTACATATACAATAATTGATCTATTAGCGAATGTGTGTACGTTCTCACCCTTAAACACTTTCCATTTAAAGATTATTTGCCCAACAGAAAAGTAACATCAATATATAGCTCGGTCACATGCTAAGGAACGTTCGTTATCATATAATTTATGTAATTATTGTTCCCTCTATAAAAGTTTCATTAAAGTTCGTATATGCTCACATACTAACGAAAGGCTATTCGCATACTTTTTATGTGCTCATTCTGCATGTTGTAAGAGCAAGTTAAGAAATCAATATGTGTTTCCGTTTCCATGAACATACATTTGTACTAACGAACGTGAATATTTATGCAATTTGTATGATTATACGGAATCTCCGAAAAGCTAACACATACAGTTGCATACTAACTAATGTGCATGCATTTGTATGCAATTTATATGTAGCTACACCGCATCACTAAAAAGTTATTTACAAAGACACATGATGCCCCCTACTAACAAACGTTCATTTAGGTGCAATTTGTGTGTTTATATCGCATTACGGAAAAGTACTTTAAAAGGTCATTTACAGTTGCATACTAACAAACTGCCATTCACTTGCAATTTATGTAATTATGCCGCGTCACATAAACATAATTTAAAACAACATATTAATTCGCACACTAACGAAAGTCTGTTCGTCTGCAATTTGTGTAATTTTATTACACTATATAAAAGTAGTTTAAAAGTACATATGATGTCGCACATTAATAAACTTCCATTCGCATGCAATTTATGTAATTATGCCGCACCAATGAAAAGTACTTTACTAAGGGATATGAAATCGTACACTAACCAACATCAATTCGCATGCAATAATTGTGATTATTGTTCAACATGTAAAAGTCATTTACAGAAACATGTGCTGTCCCGTATTGATGAACGGCAATTTTTCGAAATATGTGACCATATGAGGAAAAACATTATTTAGAAAACATATGTGTTATTCGTCACTAACGATGACGATGTGCAAATTTAGTATGTGCACAAATGAACAACTGCTAAGTTTTTAAATTAGATTCTACTGTTACTTTACATCACTGGATAGCTATAAATTTTTTAAGTAAAACTTGGTAGATAATTATGGGTTGTTGCATCCTGCATTCGAGTTTAATTTTATAATCATTTGTCTTGTTCAACATTAATCCTTTATTTAAATTATATAAATGTAACAAGCAAAAGTAAAACACTTTTCAAAAGCACATTAACTGAAATCTGACAGAACTCTACCTCTTCTACTTGATCCATTAATTAACTAAACTATTTCTCAACAACTATATATCACTCCTCCCAACCTACTTTGGGGAATTCTATGTTGACAATCAAAAGTCGCTTGGCGAAAACCGCACACAGGGTCGGCGTTCACGCTGAGACCTACGCAATATTGGAGTCACTATTAGCGGCGCTTCGTCCACGGTTGGTAACAACATTTCGCCTTCCTTTTGATGATCATCGTCATAAAATGTCAAATGTCAATGTCAAATCGGAGACTTTCTTAGGACACTTTTTCATTTGATCAACATGATATTTGCATCGTTGTCTTTGGACTTCTACTTCGTAATGCAAATCTCCTAGCCGTGAAATTATTTGTCCACAAATCCATTTATTGGGTCGACCATGTGATAGAAACAGTACAGGTGCATTAGCCGGAAATTCCCGAAAATTGAAAAGCAATTCAGCTTGCTGTTTATCCATGATTTTCTTTTTCATGTCCGGTTTAACACCATCTACTCTAGATTGTATCGTACGTCCCAAAATAATAGTGAGATGGTTCGCCTGTAGTTTGATGTGGAGCTTTTTTATATTGCAGTAAAAATGCGTTTAAAAATGAGATATATTACTTGAATTTAATTTCGAAGAATTAACTGAAGATGCATCTTTTACTGTTTGTACGCAGCGTTCAGCCTGTCCGTTGGTTGACGTCACATAAGGAGTTGTACGTTTATGAAATTTAACTCCTGCATTTTTAAGGAAATTTTTTAACTCATCTGAAAGGAATTGTGAACCGTTATCACTTACAATTGTTGTAGGGATTTATGGTCACATTGCTAGTCATTGAATTTGTTATCTTGACCTCTAACCATTTACTGAATGCAACCATACAATTAAGACATATTTGTTTTGAATAGGTCCGGCGTAATCTATATGTATTCTCTCCCAAGGCGCATTAGGATACTCCCAATGATGTCTATTGTATTGTACAGGCATTTTACCATTTTTGGAACATTCAAAACATTCTCTTGCCAGTGATTCGATGTCTTGATCAATTCTAGGCCAGTAAATTAATGATCTCGCTAAACCCTTCATTTTTGTGACCCCGATATGAGCAGTATGTAGTTCATTCAGCAACAGTTGTCGAAGTTTTACGGGTAAAACCACTCGATGACCTAACATTAAACAGCATGGCGTTTGGGAATATTCTAATTCTCTTCCAGAGTAACAAAGTTTTTTAACGCGCGCCCTTCTCGTATAGCTGCGAGTAATTAAGACATTCTTTGATATCTTTTTGTTTCGAAAACGATATCTTCCGCAGTAATAGGAAGTTGTTTAATTTGATGTAGAGCCCAGCGGTCGAATTCATCGAATTCATTTACATTTAGGGATACTTCACTAAAACTGTGTTGCTCTTCTAAAATTTCCACTGAACAAATTCTCGAAAAATAATCTGCGTTGGCATGATCTTTGGTTTTCCTGTATGTAATATTGTAATTAACTCCACGCAGAAATGTTGCGTAATGGGATAACCGATAATGATGGTAAGCTTTTTCGGATCAAAAATATGTGTCAATGGCTTATGATCTGTAATTAAATCTCTTTCAAAACCTCATGTGCCGTTACGCAGAACACCAATTTAAGTTATTTATGTTAAAGTGCATCCTAAAGACATTGACAACTAAGCTGTTGATTTTTAATTCATCTGTCATTTATTTGCGTATTAAGATTTGTGGTTTATTATTATTGTTTATGATTATTATTTATGAGATTTCAGCCTTGATTCAACTTTAACCAGTTTTCCAAAACTACTGCAACTCAGATTAGTTTTTTATTTGTAGGAATAATGAAGGTTTCCATTCAATTAGAAGAATAATGTTTGGTTTTATAAATTAGTTTATTATTTCTGAGCTTTTAATTTTACAATGAGAAACCGCGAGAAAACGGTTCACAGTCAATGAAGAGAAATTATTTATAGTGTGTATAAGTTTATGAAAGAAGAAAAGAATGAAATGTCTGCCATTCCTATGAATAATCTACAAGAACGAGTAGCAACAGTAACTAGAGTTGGCCTAAACTTAGTCGATCAAATTATTTCAGAAGCGAAGAGCAAACCGGAGGGTGACAAATTTGTGTTATCAAGGAAGAAAATTAATAAGAGAAGTCCTAAATCTAATGTGGACCAATTTGAAGATTGTAGTAGTAATTTTATGACTTTGTAGATTAAATGTCTATGAAATATGCATTCTTAAAAATAATACGAGGACAGTATTTTGGCTGCAAAGAGTTTTAAAAATTTAGCCGGTCTATTTTTATCCACACATGCACGGAAACATGAAAAACAAATAAAAGAATAAACAATACGCCTAAAACTTACAGATTCCGCATACAAGCATTGTAAAATATAATTTATACTATGTTGATAAATTACTGGTTCTGCAATCCACATAGCATAGCGGTAGAATTAATTCAGAATACGCATCTGGAAATTGAATGTTTTTAGATTTTATTCATATTGTATTGTTCTTTCCTTTTATACGATACCTCGCGCTTCCTTCATTGCGCATCTTACAGCCCATGAGATTTTGAAAGACCTATAATAAAGAATTAATTTGGTAAATGGTCATCTGGTGTTTATTTAGTGGCATGGCCAACAGAGATCTACACTATGTCTAAAGAGAAATATTCAAGTGTCTTATGGTGGCCCGTGTCTCATAGAGGTTTACGCTACCCTACGTCCTCACCCATAAACACCGTCCATTTAAATGTTGTTTGCATCATATAATTTATGTAATTATTGTTCCCTCTATAAAGGTTTCATTAACGTTCGGGCATGGTCACATACTAACGATCGTCCATTCGCATACATTTTATGTGCATATTGTGCATGTTGTAAGAGCAAGTTAAGAATTCATGTGTTTTCGTTTTGACGAACATACATTTGTATACAATTTTAGTGATAATCAACATCACAAAAGTTATGCAATTTGTATGATTATACGCAATCTCCGAAAAGTACTAGTATACAAAGCTGAATATTAACTAATGTGCATGCATTTGTATGCAATTTATGTAACTTTGCCGCATCACTAAGAGGTTATTTACAAAGACACATCTTTCCCCGTATTAACAAACGTCCATATACATGCAATTTGTGTGATTATACCGCATCACGAAAAAGTACTTTATAAAGTCATGTACAGTTGCATACTAACGAACGTTAATTCACAAGCAATTTATATATTTATGCTGCACTTGTTATAACTCCCGCGTCCGTGTTCAGCGCCACTACTACAGTTGGCAACACTGATACGATCCACGTTTACAATATTGCGCAATAATGATATTATGACATAATTACCTGTCAAATTGTATCACATACCAAATACGTTTACAATGATACAATTGGCACTCAAAAAGATAAATAAAGCGGAGTACTCACTTAAAACGTTCGTTGCAGTACAATCTCAGGGAATCTCCTCGTTGTTGTGTTAAGGTGTAGGTTGCGTCATGCCATCGTTGAAACTAAATTGATTTGTCTCTCCTCTTTGACGTTGGTAGGTAGGGCGAAGGAAAAAGTACTTGAAGATACAGATAAAAGGAAACCTACATCCTAAAAAAGAAAAGACAAGAAACGACACGGGCAAGCGCCACAGTTCGACGTCTCGTGGCTAATAATCCTGTCGTATCGCTAACCGCGCACTTACCTCATTACTCCGCGCCTGCGCATTTTCTTGCGCAAACGCAACTGTCCGAAGTGACAGAAATGAACAAGTTTATTTTAAAAATAAAAGCGGGAATTCACTCACAAATTTAAAAGTGTACATGTCCAAATTTGGAATGTAACACACCACATAAAGGTAGTTTAAAAGTACATGTGATGTCGCACATTTACAAACTTCTATTTGCATGCAATTTATGTAATTATGCTACATCAAAGAAAAGTAATTTACTAAGACATATGGAGCCGCACACAAACGATCGTCCATTCGCTTGCAACTTAAGTATTTATACTACATCGAGAAAATACATATGACGTAGCACACTGGCGAACGTCCACTCGTCTGCTATTTATGTAATTATGCCGTATATGTAATTATACCGCATCACAGAAAGGTAATTTAAAAGCACATAGATGTCTCACGTTAACAAACGTCCATTTGCATGCAATTTATGTAACTATCGCGCATCAAGCAAATGTAATTTACGAAGGCATATGAAGTCGCACACTAACGAACGTCTATTCTGATGCACTTTGTGTAATTATGCCGCATCAAGAAAATATACTGTAGAAATACATATTAAGTCGAACACTAACGAACGCACATTCGCATGCAATTTATGTAATTTGCCGTATCACGGAAAGGTAATTTACAAAGGCATATGAAGTCGCACACAAACGAACGTCCATTCGCATGCAATATTTGTGATTATTCTACAAGACGCAAGTCTTTTACAGAAACATGTGCAGTCCCATATCGATGCGTTGCCTCCGGTAAACGGTGCGGAGCTGCTGTTTCCACATCTACCCTAATGTGGGATTTGCGAGTCACAGGGATTGCATTGAACTATACTCGTAGAGCTGGGGTGCGTAGCTCATTATTTTATCTACAAACACACAATCACCATGCAATGAAGCACATCGATCTCAAAACATTTATAAATCTATTGAACAAGCATTTAGAAATACAATTAAAGCCTTAAATCTAAAGAACATAGTTTGGTACTTACATTTTAGTACTACACTGGTTCTACTCGACTAGACTGATAATACCACAATAGTAATTCTCAACTAATTAATTAAGTCTAACTAGCTAACTGACGACTACCTCCACTTCCTTGAGCAAGTATGCTCCTTGTTTTATATAGGTTCCCTTATCATAACTGGAAATTACTTACTAATACCTAATAACAAGTATGGCGATTGGCATTCTAATCATTCCAGGCTTGTGGTTAGGTATTTATCATGAAGGAGATTTCTTATAATTTACTGTGATCTAATAATGAATAACTCTTGGGATGATTAATGACTATGGCTATAGAATTTGAATTATTGTTTAAGGACTTTTTGAGTTCCAATTCTTAATGTAACATCTTCCCACGGCGTGGTGAAACTTGGTCCGCAAGTTTAAAACAGAAGAAGGAAAATAGAATACCAATCGACTACTTGAAAAAATTTGTAAGTTACTCGTCTTAAGTGTAAGTTACAAAGGTGGTTTGCTGTGTAAGCAAAAAAAAACATATAAAATTAACTTAAATGTAATACAAGTGTCCTGGCTGCGTTGCAAGTTGAAACAAAAATTTATTTAAATGAAACTTTACTTTTTTTTCTAAACTTCCTTGTTGATGGATAAAGTGAAGCTTTAACTATTCGCGGCTAAGTCTGGGAATTACCCCAAGGGTGAGCAATGAGAAAAGGGTGTGGTGATGGTCTAAACTCTACGATAAACTAACAAAAGGAAAATGGGTTGAGCGCCACTGTATCTGTATGAACGGTTACACAAAAGATTCATTACCCCTATGAGAAGATACAGAAACTCACGGGATGTGAACACAATAAAAAAACTTACAACTTACTGAACTGATGTATCTGGAAATCTCTGGAACATACTTACAACCTCTCCGATCTCGATGAACCTGAAACAAAATACGCAACAAATTTTCTATTAGAAAGACACAGTTTGTGTTTCCCAATAAAAATATATGCCAATAATTACAGGTGGACAATATTGAGATTATCACACCAAAGCTTTTTAAATCAAAAATAAGTATCTAGAACAAACCAGTTGTAGCATATATGAGCTTTTTTTTTTTAAATTACTTCAGCCTTGTATAATTTCATAGATCAACAAACTCATTTACTTTAAGAATTTAGCAAATCTAATTATGCATGTAATAAAAAACTTGAGCCTAAAAATGAAATTTAATATGGTTTCTCTTTGTTGAATGTTTCTTTAAATGTGATAATAAATTGTACAAATAAAATTAAGTTTCAATACATCTGTTTTGACTTAACAGATCTTTAAATTAATAATCATGTATCAAACAAGTTTTAGTACCAAGTTTTCAGATCTGAGTTCTGGTTTACATGTTTTACAAACATTATCTCTACTAAAAAACGAATCACATGTGTTTAATCTTAAGCAAACAACTTTTCATTTACATCTGGTATTAGAGGCTTATAAAAATTTTAATATGAGTAAATAAATATTTTAAAGGTAAAAAAGTGGACTGAACTATCATATTGTTAACAAATAACTTTATGCAAATTTATAATACTATTACTGTATTAATTTTTAACTGTTTTCTTTCACGCTGCTCTAAGCATACAAAATTTAACTCGATCAAACGGACTTCGAAATTTATTTATTCGAGCATTTATGAATCTTCACAAATAGAACAAAGAAAGATTTGATACCTGTAGGTTTTTTCGCTTCCAAATCTAATTATTGATTACCAGCACACATGTTCCAAAAATCTGCTTCTCGACTGGTTATTACTAAACATTAATCGCCTCGACAAATGAACTGCTCTCTAATCTTGGATTCAATTACAACATCTATCTTCTAAACCATCATTTCACTCATTCTGTAATGTCATACACTAAAGGGGATAAAAATATTTTATAATTTATTCAGTTTGAAGGGAGCTTACCGTTAACAAATCTCAAAACAATCATTAAGGAATGGCGTGTTTTAGTGCTTTGCCGGTTTCGCAGGAGCTTGGCACTTCATCCGCGTCCCAAAGCAAACTCGCCACCTTCTACCATAACTCATACCAGCCGATGTGGAGGCCCCACTTGGGTAAGGCCTGGAGTTTCATGTTGTTTCCTTTTAACAAGCAAAAGAATGCCCACGCGACTACATCTATAAGGACAATGGCTGCCCCTTCTAGCGACACATCATCGGCGTGTCCTATCCCGTGACCGGTATGCACACGCGCTGTACTGATTGTAACGAATGCATAGGAAATATCCGCCTGAAAGATAGACAACACAACCTACCAAACTCCAAATAAATACGTTTCTTGATAGTTATAAAAATACCAAATATCTCCGTACAAAACATTTAAGTTCCTTAAGTGAACACGACTTCCCGCTTTCATATAGAATTGTTCCTTTAAGATTTTATAACATCAAACACAAGGATTAAATACCACAGAATATATTTATGTTGAAGCGGTTCTTATGATCATAGTGCTATAGAATATATTTATGTTACAAAGTGTCTATGGAAAGCACTGAAATTGTTTATGGATAACACTGACTGTTGCACGACACTAAGTGATGTCCGTGGCACTAAACGTTTTTTACACTAGAGCGTTTGGGTGGATGCATTTGAATGTAGTCGGAGTGACATGCCATTGGTAGATATTGTACTTCCTTTTCGGGAATTGTCGGTAATTTTTGTTGTTGATGTTTGTGTCGATGTTGGATCTGATCCGTATGATTAACTCCTAACTGAATAACTACTAACCAGAGTAAACTTTATTATAATATCCGACACCCTTTTTGCTTTTTTGATTAACAATGACATATCCTTACTTTTAGGTTAGATACAAAAACATACTAATATTTGGCGTTGTCATTCCTGCCATCTCTGCAGACACACTGGAGTTTTCTACTGAACATACAAGACCGCCCTTCCCCTTAATATCGAATTTATGCGCATAGTCTCCGAGATGACCCGGGGGTTGCCTGGAGCGTACAGGGTGTCTCGTTGGGATTCCAAGTCCCCTGAATTGGAGACTTCTGTTTCAGAATTGTTCGTTTTTGCAGGAGTTCCTGATGGTTCCACTTCAGGTATCACAACAGGTTCTCCTCCGGCGCCACTTGTTTCTGGTAATTGGGTTCTTACCCTTAACTGGTCAGTGTGGCGCTTTAAAATCTTTCCGTCAGGAGTAACTACTTCATAACTTATTGGCTCGGTTGGTTTTACTATCGTGGAGGGGACCCATTTCTGTCCAGGTCTCTTTGAAATTCCGAACCATGCGTTCCACCTGTCCATTGCTACTCGGGTGGTATGATGCTACTAGAGCCATTTTTACTCAAAAATTCTTGGAAGTCACTTGCCGTGAATGCGCTTCCATTATCTAAAATACAAACATCTGGCACACCGTGTGTAGCAAATAGTTCTCTCAGAACTTTTATTGCCGCAACTGCAGAGGTTATAAAAACTTGCTTGACCTTTAACCATTTTGAGTAAAAGTCTATCACGATGAAAAAATAGTTTTCTTCCATTGGCCCCGCAAAGTCAAGATGCAACCGAGTCCAGAGAGCTTGAGCCAATTCCCAAGGGTAAATAGGAGCTTTGCTCGGCATGTTTCGTGACTCCTGGCACTCTGTACAGTTGTTCACAACTTCTTCAATATGTTTGTCAAGCATTGGTCACCAGATGTATGAACAGATCAGTTCCTTTATTTTTACAATACGCAGATGTGAGGAATGCAAAATATCTAGTATCCTTTTCTTCTCTCCTGGTGGAATTATTACCCGTGTGCCCCATAAGAGACAATTTTGGTAGCACGTGATTTCATGTCTATGTTGTAAATAAGGTAAGAATTCAGCTGAAAACTTTCAATTTTTTTAGGCCAGCATCTCCAGACCCAGTATAGTACTTTGGACAAAATTGGGTCACTTTATATTTCGGATGAAATTTAATATCCCGCAAAATTTTTTCAGGAGAGTTTTCTAACATCAGGAAATTGTCTGAAATTGGTACTTCTATATTGATGCCTTCGAGAGGTAATCTGCTCAAAGCCGTCTGCATTACCGATCATTCTTTCCGGAGTGTATTGTAGGTTGTAGTCATAATCATTTAATAAAATAGTCCAACGTAACATACGGGGCGAAAGAACTTCTGAAATCGCTTTATTTGATCCAAAAATTCCCAAAAGTGGTTTGTGGTCTGTGCTTATGGTTTTACGCCTTCCATATGCATAGTCCATATATCTGATTATTTTCCAATGCTCCACCGGAAGGTACTACATTGGCTAGGAAGCGAATTTTTTTACATGCAAAATTTTGAATTTTGCCGTACCCTGGTTGTTCCAAGTAAGGTAGGGGTCTTTAACGTGCATGACAATACTCACACACGGGACCTCCATTTTACCTCTCATCCGAACGAGGGCGTATTTTTATGAAAAATGCTCGCCTAAAACTTTTCAAGCCGACCGTGTCGGGATTTGAACCCGGGACCTTGGGCATAGTAGTCACACGCTTACCAACTACGCCACTGAGCCGCCCCATATGCATAGTCGTGAAATTTCTTCACTCCTGTAACTATGGCCAAAGCTTCATGATCTATTTGAGCCAAATTTCTTTCTGAGGAAAATAGTGTTCGTGAGTGAAATGCTGTTGCAGCTTAACTGCCTTCAGCATTCGGTTGGCTAAATACGCATCCCACTCCATAAGGGCTTGCATCGCATGTAAGTATTATTTGCTTTTTTTCGTAGTAATGTTCAAGTATAGGTTCACTTGAAATAATATCTTTAAGTTTATTAAAAGCACTATCTTGTTCCGAACCCCATTTGAAACGCACCTCTTTATGTAAAAGCTTGTGTAAAGGTTCTGCCAATAAGGCTCTGTCCTTTAGAAATACATGGTAAAAAATTAATTAAACCCAAGAACGCTTGTAGTTCCGTTTTGTTCGTTGGAACAGGTACCTCCAAGATAGCCTTAACTTCACTGTCCGTCGGGCTTATGCCCTGGGCACTAATCTAGAACCCCAAAAAGGTTATTTTTCAGCTTAAAAGATGTACTTATCTTTTCTCAGTAACCCATCCTTACGAAATCGTGTGAGTACTGAACGTATCTGAACATCCGAATCGTGTACAGAACTTCCAACTACTAGAATGTCATCGTTATAGGGTAATACCCTTGAAAGTACCGTTAATCTTAGATCCATAAACCGTTTAAAAATCTGTGGTGCAATCGAAACACCGAATTGTAAACGTTTGCACCTAAACGCCCCTCTGCGGGTCATGATTGTTTGAACATCTGCTGTAGCTTCATCTACACTTAGTTGTAGGTATGCCTGAGCCATATCTAATTTCGTGAAACATTTTTCACCTGCCAATGCAGCTAATATATGTTGCGTGACCGGTACCGGATAAGTATTAATACGTAAAGCTCAATTTATAGTGCTTCGATAATCCCCACAAATGCGCACTTTGTTGTTTTTGAAAACTACAACAATTGGAGTGTCCCATTTGGGATACGCCACTGGCTCAAGCACTTCCTGTTCGACAAGTCTGTCCAGTTCTCTGTCTACTTTGTCGTTTAACGCGAAAGGTACTTTCCTAGCTTTTGATGCCACTGGTTTTACCAAAGGATCAAATCAAAAGTCACTGAAGGTCCTTTGCATGACCCCAGCCAGGTTTTAAATACTTCCGGGTATTCGCAAATATATTTTGGCGGATTTGTAATTTGACTTAGCCCTGCAATTGACAGCCCCAATGCATTAAACCAATTTCGACCTAAGAGGTTTGCTTTATTGGCTCCGACAACAACGAGTGGTAAAACTAAAAATTTGTATGGAGGATTTGTGTTAAGGTGGGGGTAGTTGGGAAATTCCGCGTTCGGGTGACCACGAAGGATTTAAGGATCGAGTTAAAATTAAATAAACAAAAACGAGTTAAAATTAAATAAACAAAAAATTTAAAGGTACGAAGCTTTAACAGGGTGTAACTTTGTAAGGGTGGTCCTATTTAAAATCTATTTACAGATTCGGATTCTGCTTAAAATTCTAGACTAATTTGATGGCTAAAAAAGTTATAAGGACGGGCAGAAATCCCTGCTGGTAAAAAATCTTAAAATGAGGATAGCTCCCTGGGGAATGATGCTATCTGGAAAATTCCTAGAAATTTAAGTAGCTGAAAAAAATCTTATATTAATTGCGATCAAACATGATACATTTATCTGCAAAGATGAGCTAGGAAGGCAAGAGGAAATGAGTGAGGAAATTTTTAAACTTAGTCTATGCGTTTTATTAGGTTTCTTAAAATTATCCCGCAGAAAACTTTGTAAGGGTGGTTTGATTTAAACAACTGCATTAGATTCGAAAATTCTAGATCAAACTTATGTATCATACTTTAAGAAAAACGCCCCGAGTGGTGGATCCCATAAGGTGGATCTGATGTAAGAAAAAATGATCACATCGATAATGAGTTTTCCTATTAAAAAGCGATTAGTGCTAATGGGTTTTTAATGAGAAAACCCATTAAAAAGCGATTAGTGACGCGGTGACGGTGGCGCTGTTCCCGGATCCCCATATCCTACTACTTCCATCAAACGGAAATAGCATTCTATGTAAATTTAGAAAGTAATTAATTCTACGATCTCTTTTATCAGCAGTTTCAAATTAGAAATCTCATTAATATGAGTAATAAATTAGTGCGTCTAACCTCAAACATTACAATATATATTTGTACAAAGTACCACAGAAAGTAAATTCTATGCTTTTGATTTCGTTCAATAACTATGTTTCACTTGTGGCAACAAAATCATATTCACAATCAGATGTATTAGCTGTAAATTCATCAATCGTAGCTTGCATACTTCGACCATTTTGATAATAACACATAGAGACCTTACTATAGGATTTATTTAGTTTTTTTGCACAATACTAGGTATAACATGGACAAATTTTATAGTGAGATTAGTTCTTCTATTTTCGACTCTTTCTTTGAATGATTTTCTACACTTAGCATTTAATTCTCTTTGATAAAGTGTTTCACATTTTTTCAAAAATAAATGTTTAAAATCGAAATAGGATTTTAAGAGCATTCTGCTTTTAAGAACATTATAAACTTGATTAGTACTATCCATTGTAACATATAGTGAACGAGGTATACTTACATCATTTTTCTGAACACCGAGTCTTCTTATCTTTTGAAACGACGTCAAATTGGTTTTATTTCTAGTTGCTTGAAAAATGTTGTTGACTACTACAACGTTTGGTCTTTCATCCTGATTTTCCGGTAAGCCATAAATAATTAAGTTGTATCACGTTTAATTCGTTCTTGTGCTTCTCGGACAACCGCTTCAAATGATTCAGGAGACAACTGTGAATGTTGAAAAGATTGCGTTTCCAAATTTTTCAATCTAGTTAGTACATAATTCAGCATCTTTTTCATTTTGGATAATTGATCAACGGTGTTGTTACAAACATTACAAAATATCTTAACGCCTTTACTTCGTTGACGTGTAATACGTTTGGGCATCATAACAAATAGGTTAGGAATCGATAAATGTCAGAAATATAAATTATTCAGCGCATGCAATGCAATTCTTCCTCGTTTTAACACTCGTATATTCACATACGCAAAAAAATCAATTGAAAATTTTTAGTGCGAAATTCGTAAATTCCCCTAAAAGAAAATATTGGGGACCACCTTAAACGTAAACACGCTCACGGTTGTGTACACCTCAGGGCTGCTATGAATCATAAATTGAAGCAAAGAACATTTGTATTAATAACTGATCTTTAGTTAATAACGCTTAACAATTGTCTAATAAAAAGGCACGTGATGAATACCCACACAAAAGGTTCATTCGCATGCATTTTATGTGATTATACCACATCATACAAAAGTAATTTAAAAAGACACTTTCGGTCGCATACTGACGAACGTCCATTCACATGCAATTTGTGTAATTATACCGCATCGCAAAAAAGTCAATTACAAGAACATTTTCGGTCGCATACTAACGAACAATCACTCGCATGCAATTTGTGTGATTTTACCACACCATATAAAAGTTATTTACAAACACATTGTCGATCGCATACTAACGAACGTCCATTCGTATGTAATTTGTGTAATTATACGGCATCACGAAAAAGTAACTTAGAAATACATTTTCGGTCACATACTAACGAACGTCCATTCGCATGCAATTTATGCGATTATACCGCATCACAAAAAAGTTATTTAAATAGACATTTTCGGTCGCATACTAACGAACGTCCATTCGCATGTAATTTGTGTAATTATACGGCATTACGAAAAAGTCATATACAAGAACATTTTCGGTCGCATACTAACGAACGTCCATTCGCATGCAATTTGTGTAATTATAGAGCAACGCGAAAAAGTCGTTTACAAGAACATTTTCGGTCGCATACTAGCGAACGTCCATTCGCATGCAATTTGTGTAATTATACCGCATCAAAAAAAAGTAATTTAAAAACACATTTTTGGTCGCATACTAACGAACGTCCATTCGCATGCAATTTGTGTAATTATACAACAACGCGAAAAAGTCGTTTACAAGAACATTTTCGATCGCATACTAGCGAACGTCCATTGACATGTAATTTCTGTAATTATACCGCATCAAAAAAAAGTAATTTAAAAACACATTTTTGGTCGCATACTAACGAACGTCCATTCGCATGCAATTTGTGTGATTTTATCACATCATATAAAAGTAGTTTACAAACTCATTGTCGGTCGCATACTAACGAACGTCCATTCGCATGTAGTTTGTGTAATTATACCGCATTACAAAAAAGTAATTTAAAAACACATTTTCGGTCGCATACTAACGAGCGTCCATTCGCATGTAATTTGTGTAATTATACCGCATTGCAAAAACATCATTTACAAGATCATTTGTGGTCGCATACTAACGAACGCCCATTTGCATGCAATTTGTGCGATTATACAACATCACGAAAAAGTTATTTAAAAAGACATTTTCGGTCGCATATTAATGAACGTCCATTCGCATGTAATTTGTGTGATTTTATCACATCATATAAAAGTAATTTACAAACTCATTGTCGGTCGCATACTAACGAACGTCCATACTTATGTAATTTGTGTAATTATACCGCATCGCAAAAAAATCATCTACAAGAACATTTTCGGTCGCATACTAATGAACGTCCATTCGCATGTAATTTGTGTGATTTTATCACATTATATAGAACTAGTTTACAAACTCATTGTCGGTCGCATACTAACGAAAGTCTATACGTATGTAATTTGTGTAATTATACCGCATCACAAAAAAGTAATTAAAAACACATTTTCGGTTGCATACTAACGAGCGTCCATTCGCATGCAAATTGTGCGATTATACCACATCACGAAAAAGTGATTTAAAAAGACATTTTCGGTCGTATGCTAATGAACATCCATTCGCATACAATTTGTGAAGTTATTGCTCGTCACGAAGAAGTGATTTGCGCAAACATATGTAGTCGCATATTAATTAGCGTGCACTGGTATGTAATTTGTGTGAATATAGCGCATCACTAAAAAGTACTTTACAAGTATATTTTCGGTGGCATAATAACGAACGTTCTGGTACTTACAATGTGTATGATTATAATACGCCACAAAATAGTTATATACAAAGACATCTACGATCGCATATAAATAAACGTCTATTCGCATGCAATTTGTGGCTGTTTCACATAAAAAAGAACTATTGTGAAAATCCATTTGACCTAGCATTCTGAGAAACATTCATTTGTGTGATTATTCTGTATTGCAAAAATACATTTGCAGTCCCGTATTACTCAACACCCGTTTGTTTGCAATATGTGGATTATTTCACATTGGAGAGTAAATGTGCAATCCCATAGTAACTAAACGTGCTACGTACATTGACGTAGCTGGCAGCTCAAAGAAAGGAATGCTCGGGCTCAGTTGGGGAGTAGGCGGGGTTGTATCACTACAAAATAACGGTAAGACCTGAAAATAAAACAAACACGCATTTGTACCTCACACAAAACAAACCATAAATAACCTCTAGTTAGAAACTATGTTACATATAAGCAGTGTGTAAATTTTTGTGGTAATTTCGAATAACTCTGTGGTAAAGAAAAGTGGACATGTATCGACAGAAAAGTGATAATTAACAGACAACATAATTAATGATTTTAACCAGACCAAACAATTACATCAAACACTTACCTGTTGTTTGCGAGCGTAGCAACGCACATTTGTTTATGCAGTCGTGCCAACGGAAAAACGATGTAAACAAAACTGTAGAATATGTCCGTCCTTTACGGGAAACTAAAAATCTACTCTTCTCTTGGTGGGTGTAGCGAAGCAGATTTATTTCGGTAGCGGTTGCTCTGAAGGATAGCGGTTTTTCTAATTGACAGTTCTACGTAAGAACATGTAACAGTGATGCGGCCTTCAAGAACAACAATTCGATACAGACTTGCTTCGTGTGTTTTCCCAGTTAATACAATGTTCTTGCACATGCGGATAGCAAAGTTTATCACTCACGGCCACTTGTAGGCACGTGCTTGAAGTAAAACATGGAATTTTACACTAACAAATTTAAATATACCGAAGCTGACGTAAATAATCAACAAACTCAACGGAAAATAAATTTAGCTGTAAATTATTTACAATATATACGGAACACAGCAGCACTAAAGAATTGAAAATTAAAAATAATTAATAACAGTAGTACAAAAAACATGGAAATAAAAATAATTAATAGCTTCCCAAGTACCCTGTAAAGTAATTTAACACAAAACTAAAATGGGCTACTTTCAGTCCCGCTATATTTATAAGGATTAAATTTTTATTGAAAAAAAGTTAAACTTTTAATAAATTAAAATAAAAAGAAGGGTTACTTATATATTGATTGACATTACAGATAATCTGTTGCTGTCTGAGTGCATTCGTCCAGCTGTGGTAGGTCACAACATTGTACCTAAACCGTATACACTATCTAAAACAAAACGTAAGTAAATAGCAAGTAACTAGGTAGCAAGGTGAAACTTAATCGCTATAATCCATACTGTATCCTGACGATCGGGAGAGTAAAACAAAACAATTTTCATTTGGCTTAATGTAAAACTAACTCAAATTAATTTTACATTAGCTAGTTATTTCGATCCCTTTCTAATGAAAGGACGTCGACAGTCTTCCGACTAAGCTAGGGGATCTATTCCTCGGGTAGAGCTTATGAGGAGTGGTCGTGGGTCTCACAACAAAAACATTGTCTTTTTGACTGACTCTCAAATACAAAATAGAGGTGCAAAAGGGGGCGCCACCAAGTCCTAGAATTTTTAAAGCACGAGATTGCCTTAAGGGGGAACTTGGAAATCTTCAGGGAGAAAATTAGTTTTTATGCAAAAGCAGGAGCTGCAAAAAAAATACCGTTAATATAATAACAAAGGACGCAAAAGGTGCACTCTTGCTACCCTATACCAAAAAGAAAAGAAGTAGCTACTTATACCAATAATTTAAACATTATTTTAAAGGATAATTAGATATTAAACTTTTTGAAAGCGCTGTTTAGTGCTTCTTTATCAAGTCACAGCAAAAAATTTTATTTTTATAAAAGGATATATATATATATATATATATATATATATTTTATCGTGTAGATTATATGTAAAAAAGAATAGATAAGCTAAGAAAGTTATTTTGTAAGGACCTTGTATATAGAAAACAAGAATACATTATTTACGCTTCAAATTAATTAGTTTTGACCTTAAAACAAACGTATAGTAGCATACATTCGTATGAATAAGTTGTAATTTTAAAGTTGCATAGTGCGGAAGCTCTGCAGTACAATTAGCTTGGATATTCTAAGGTTGTAAATCGAGCACATCAAGTAATAGGCGGAGAGCTTTTGTTTACAGATTATAAAATTAATAATTTAAGCGTGTTTTAATTTCATATAAGTAACGTGTAGTACGAAAAGCTTTGCAGTATATAAAATTGATAATGTAAACGCGTATATTCATTTAACTAACCAAGCGTCTGTTAAAAACAAATTTCTAGAAAGTCCACAGCCTAAACAACTTGGGAAAATACAATTTCAAACTGGTAAACAGTTCATAAAAAGGACCTTCAGATAAATAAACAATTCGAGAAAGCATAATGTACGTTGAAACAATTCTTTAGAAATTTGAGCTAACGACCGAAGCATAGGTTGAGAAACATCAGGTGGTTTTAAAACAAAGCGGAGACAGAATATAAATAGCACAGGGTAAAAGAGGATGAAAGATAACAGACGGTGTACAAAACAGCCATTTAAAGCACGCGATAATTTGTAGAGGCTAACGACAATATTGATTTTAAGTTGCCATAATGGGATTTTAACAAAGACAGCAAATATGAGATAGACGAGGATAATAGGATTGTACGATCGACCTGTAACGGGCGAAAATATTTTTGACTGGTTGATTGCGATTGGGGTGAGAAGCTTTTCTGAGAGTATTGCGACCGTTGAGAACGCTAATCAGTATTTCGGGCTAAAGTTACGGTGGAGTGAGAAAATTCTTAATTTTCAAAAATCGTTGTGTTTTGAGTTTTAAGAATCGGTTAAGGTGGAGGTGTATTTCGATGATAATAGGGTACAGGTGATAGGCTTAGACGCTTATAAATACAGTAGGAGACGTAGTGAGGCTCTTACTTATTCTGTTCGCTTAAGACCTTGGTGTAACATCAATGCTGAAAATTTGTAGATAGTGCAGTCCGTTTAGTTAAATTACAAGTGTTTAAAAGCACGAGTAGGTGCTATTTCAGATACGAGGCTGTAAGTTTAAATACGCATAAAGAACAAGAGTTGTTGCAAGGTAGCGAGTCAAGTTATTTTTCGCAACGAGGGTGCTGATTGTATGGTATATTCAGAAGTCGACGAACATATTTGAACGATTATATGGGTAGCTGTACTGAAGGCGTCTACTTAGAACTGGATGACCGAGTGGAAATGAGTTTGCTGTTCATTTACCAGAGGGAAGTTTGATGTAAGTCAACGACGAGAATTTGGTAGACGATGTCTACAGAGGGAATGGTTCAAGAGCATACTCCAGGTAAAGAAATTTGTTTTTTGGTTATTATTTGAATATTTTGGTGCTGGTATTTTGTGTTAGAGTGATTTGACATATTTGGTGAATAGTTTACAAACATTATTTTGAGGGTTATATGAAAAAGACAATTTGATTTTATTATTTGAAGGTATAAATACATGACGTATAATTTTGATGTAAAAAGTAAACGGGTCTTTAGAGTAGTTCAACACAAAATGCAATTTATTTATACATTCAGAGTAAGAAGGTTTATACTGAGCTCGCCATAGACCAGGTAAAGTTCAATTTAGGGTTTCCAGATAGGTCCATCAACTTGAACTGAATATGAAGAAGTGTTGAAATAAATTAAATTTAGGAAATTTAAAAGAATTTAATTGTTGATATCGTGAAAATTTATGGAGATGTTATATATCCATTTTGGTAAATATTGAGCTGGTGTGACGTAATTTTTGACTTACATGAATAAAAATTTGTATGTTTTGTTGAATTATTTGGTTGGTAATTTTTTGTATTGGTAGTTTAACTGATAGAGAGTATGTATAGAATGGGTAAGTATTTCTAAAAAAGCCGGAAACAGAGCTAGCCGTGGTACGCTGATTTGGGAAAGCTTTTTAAGAGACTCTGGAATGTTATCTTTATTTAAATTTCGCAGGTGTTAACTTTATTTTACAAAAATCTCGCTGCATTTTTATGCGTATTCAGCAGAGAAATAGTCGTACATGTAATTAAACTACGTTGGGAAGTGTTTAACGAGTTATAAAACAAATACTCAGAAGAGAAAATAAAATCTAACAAAGCTTCATGCAATTACGCTGGAACGATAAACGCTTTGATAAGAAAACGCATTTTCAGAGATAAATAAATACATGAACGAAAACAACATTAGAGTTACATCATTTATTTTGTACAATTATCCAAAAGACGATATCTACAAAAACAACAGACGTTAAAAGTTCCGACACGATAAGAAGTACATAACAACATGATATTAAAATCCGAAAGAGTTTCATCAGAAAGCAGCTTAAAAATACTGGGAATATTAAAGACAAACCTGGTTGGTCGCGACAATCTGCAAGACTGTCTGGAAAACCAATCCAAATGTTGTGGGAATAGCTATATAACACCCACCGGTGATTAGACAGCCCAGTCTAAACTTGAAGCAGGTCAAGTTTTTAACACTTCTAATCAGAAATTTACGAGTCAGTTAAATAAAATTTATATAATAGTGAAAATTAGTGCTGCGTTAAGAAAACATGAAGAGTTTTTGCCGTTTCTTTTAAAAAACGTGAGTAGAATTTGGGTAATTAATTTAAATTAAATATTTATAATGATATAGGGCTTCTGGACTATTTCTGGTTCAATTCTAATCTGCGTCTAAGACAATTCTAATCCACGTCAAAATCTAATCGCGTAGAAAACAATTTTAATTATGGGACACTTCTGATTATGGAACAATTCTGGTTCAATTCTAGGACAATTCAATTATAATACGCTTCTAATTTATGATCCGAAGTCTGGAATTTTAAGTGGTATTTAAGGGAAGACATGCAAAACAGATACAGGAAATATAGAAAAAGCATAAGGTTATTTTTGGAAGCAAGGGTAACCGTATTGAATTATTGGCTCAACATAAGGTGTACAAAGCAGAGCATTGGTATTCGAAACAAATCAGGTCAGATCTACCTAGTTATAAGGAACATTTTCTAATCTAAATTTTAACATTGAATATATTATTTTTCTCACTAATTTGTAAAGAGTCAACAAGGACATTGAGTAGGTTAAAACTTACGTAATATTCATAAAAACTTCTCGAATGTTCCAGATTTTTTTGTAAAGATATTGGTTTTGGTGACTCTATTTTGAAATAAAAGGATATAAATTTTGGGATAAATAATCCATATAATATTAATTGATTAAAGGGCGTATTTAGAGAATTTCAAAAATTGTGAAGTGTAAATATTATTTCCTTTCAAATCGTAAAGGGTTGAAAGAAAATTGATCATCGTAACCTTGTGCACTCTGTGTAAAATAAAAAGGGCTAGCCGTGGCATAAAAAAGTATATATATTATTCTACCCCTCTCTCTTCTTTTTCTTTGTGCTACAACCGATATTCTTCCTTTTTATTTTTATAAACTTTAAAATTGTGCACACCTAATGCACGCCCCGTACTTGCACTGTTTGGTTGGTTCTAGTATTAACTACTTATTGCAATGCCTCGACTATTTAAAACTCTTAATCTCAGGGTATTCAAACTACTTATAGTGGATTCCGTTATAAGTAGATGTGCTAAATCCAACCAAAGTGCACGCTTTTGCTTTACTACCAAAATTGCTATTCTACTTTTGTATATGCCAAATTTTCTAATTAGATCAAAGTTACTATGTGCCAAATTAAATTACAAGCAAAATTTGTATGACTAAATTTTTGACGTATTACAGAAATATGATGTTAAAAACTCACCTGGTCTATACTCCGTTGATGCCTCGGTGAATCCTGGCACAAAATCCTAATCCCCGTATACGTCCTTACAATGATGCTTTTGAATATCCGTTCTGCTTCCAGGTGTCCTTCAATTTTTAGCTGCTCCCCAATACCTGAAATGATCAATCCAAATTTAGAATTTTGAAAAAAACTAGTGCTATAACTTCCCTTGTACTAATCTCCACTTCAAATCCTTGTGTCCTCTATATATATATCCGTCCGCTTCTCCGTATCTCAATCCCAATCCACTCGTTCCTGTATATTTTCGCTCGCTGTTCCTGTCGCCTTTAAACCGCTCTCCAATATCCAACTTCAAATCTCTGTATAACCACTCTTGATAACCTTCTAACTTTAAACCACACTCCAATATCCAACTTCTAATCTGTATCACCACTCTCAATAACCTGCTACCTTTAACCACTCTCCAAATCCACTAACTTTCCGTTGCACAATCACTACTATTTCTTTATACTCTCGCTGTTTGTTTCTTTTTACCACTTTTCAATTAAACTCATGTTAAATCAATTGCTTTTATTTTCTATTTCGAAATATCTGAATACAAAATTAGCACAACTCTGAAAACACGTCTTTTACAAAATTCGTTCGAAAATAATCTGCTTTGTTTATTCTCTACGGTGACCATGTTAATTCTCCACCAGCTTACTACATCTTAAATTCATACAAAAAGCTAAGTCCGTGTCGCACATACCATAGTTCATGTCTTTTATACAGTTTTATAATCACACTAAATTCTAATATAAGTCCTAAATCTTTACATTCAACCAATCACATTTTACGATGTTTTAACTAATAATTTTGGGTTTACAAATATTGTCCAAAAGTTGATTCTATAGAAAATGAAACCAAAATAAAGTATACTTGACCCTGGATGCATTGATAGTGAACATTCATAGGCGCATACGGCTTTTGGACGGCAAATGTATTTTCAAAGGCTTTTTAAAATTCAACTCGGTATAAACCCTTGAGCATTTCACATCTTATTACGCCACTTAGTCATTTTAAAATTGCCTTTTGGCACTTAATTTCAACTACTATATTTGACTGGTATTTTAGTATACCTAAAATACGGCAAACATACATTTTTATGGTTTATGTGATCAAATATGTGGATTCTTTTTGTTTGGCATATACTACCTTGTACTAAACAACCCTTATAACTCTTTGTAGCTCCCTTAAACATTATAATATATATATACTTTTATATATATATATGTATATTGCTATGATAATATGGTAGATGAGGGGTAGCTTAAGTCATGGGGGTCGTAGAATAAATAAAAGCAACTACCAGTTTAAGAAAAACACATAATTCCAGAAGTTATAAGAGTAAATCGGTCACTCTACATATTGTTAATTGAGGAGCACACTGTATATAAAATACACGGGACTAAATGCATGAAAACATAGAAATATCTAAGAGTAGTTTACAAGTAAAGATAAGATTTGAAAACGCAACAAATTGCATCAAAATTAAATCACCGAGAAACCTATATGAATTGGCATTACAAATATTTTACAATTGCGTTAAAAATATCATAGTACACGCAATCTAAATTACTCATTATTAGAAAATCGTACGTGACAGGAAGAAATCACATTTGTTCAAAAATCCAATATTATGTAGAAATAAACAAGCACCAGGCGATGCAGTAAAAATAATAATAATAAACAGACATTCAAATACGTGAGCTAATAAAAGGCAAAAGTTGGAAATTACCACGGTTTGCGGGAGGCGTACGTGACTGTTAAGGCATGCATTCAAAGATTTGAACTAAATAATTGGTGAAAATTTCAAGGTATGCGAGATAAAGCCTAAGTATTGTCCCAGAACGTAAATAGACCAATGAAAAGCAGGTGAAGGTACGGCTTTATATAAGATAATGACAAAGTGACAGAGTTAAGATACATTCAAACTGGGCTACGACTATGTTCAAAAGTACCAAGAATTTACGTAACCAGTGAAGCAAAATTAAAGTGAAGTTAGATTTGAAAAGTGTGCGAATTTATGCAACGAAATTAAGCCGATCTATTGATAGACATAAGTAAAACGTCTTAATTAAAAATCCATTTTTGGTATTAATAAAACAGGGCTTCTAATACCAACATAGAAATTGTTTTAATACCTACATTTAAATTGGATTCTAATACCTACATTGAAATTGTTCGAATACCTACATGTGGTTTGGATTTTAATGTCAATCTGGATTTTAATACCTACATTTAAATTGGATTTTAATTTTTACATGTAATTTGGAGTGTAATTTCAATCTGGATTTTAATATCAATTTTAATTTCAATCTGGACTTTAATTTTGGTTTTGATATCGACTTTTAATTTACGACATTCAATTGGAAATAGTTTAAAAATGAAAGTATTCTAATTTGGACATATTCTGACTTGGTACGAAACAATTTATGGGTCAGGCACAGTAATAAGCAAAGCGGAAACAGAAAGGAGATACAGATCACAGACTAACAAGGAACCACTGAACCCATTCCAGGTTAGCAATCTTAATACACTTTATTATTGAAAACTGTTTTAATTCAATATTTATCTTCTTTTGTATTTGTAAAAGTCAATAAAATATAAAAGGGTTACTTAACAATTTATGACAAAGGGAATGTGTATCTTGGAACGTTCGAAGGTCCCTAAATAAGTAAAAAGATAGTTGTGATGGCTTTCAAAAAACCATAAATCTGGTATATGTAGATATTCTGTAAAAAGGGGAAAATTTTGAGAGTTGTAAATATTTAATCATTATATTGTGTATTGTAGAATTGCTTTATTTAATTAAATAAGCTAGTCGGGGTAAAAACCTTAATTTAACATTCCACATCATAATGGCTTGATTGTTCAGTGGGAATATCACAGCAATTTTATGACATGCCCAACCGTGGGGCCTAATTTCACAACACTTTTGTGATGCCCAAATCGTGGGCCCAAAAGTAAAGGGGGATTTCACAGCAATATATATATACTTCTACTTTTTAACTCAAATAACACTACCTTTGAACTCACTTGTCCAAAATAAGACAGTTGTTCGATTAAATTATATGATGGTTCTTTAATTAAATTTAACTTCCTTTGTGATAAAATTTTATATACAAAATATACATCAATAATGTGGTCTTATCTTTTAGACGCAGATATTTAAATATGAAAATTATGATTGTCTCTACCATGAATCAAAATATTAATAATGTATCAAATATGACCGTGAGGCTTTTTAATTAATTACCCAAAATACACAGATCTGTTACCTTGGTTTACAATTATGTGTTATGTATTCAAAGTTAAATAAAATTAGTTCTCATAATTACTTTATGTGCAACTGAATTTAAATGAAATACTTTTCAGGATTAAATAAAGAGATTAGTAATCTTAATTATTTGTAGTAATATCAAATGAACTACCTTCAAGGACATTTATTAAAATGGCTGCTACGTTGATAATGATTTAGATATTGTTATGTTATAAGTATACATAGAACATCTATAACCCTACGGGATAGAATGTAATCTTCCATGTTAATCAGAATGACAAGGCAAAGCACCATCTATACGTCTAGGAAGAAAAGTAAAATTAAAGATGGCGGACATGGCGGCAATTTTAAATTTTATAGGTTTAAAAACTACCGCTTCAAATGAAATACAATCACAAAATTGATCAAATTCAAATGCTAAGATTACTTATATAAGTATGTTCTGAACATTAAAATCATTTAATGTTCAAAATATAGTAAAATAAGTACTATGAAGCATGGAACTTGACCATTTTATGAATAGTATTTCATCTGAACAAAAAAAAAAAAGGTTTTGTAATGTTACTTAATTAATATTACCTTTTTCATGTGTAAAATAGAATACTTAACACTTGAGAAGACATAAATACAACTTTGGCATCATCATTATATTGAAACATTGTATATGAACTTATTTAATTTTGAATTCCAGTATTAACAATGTAATGTGTAATAGTAGTTACTTATGTACTAAGTCAGTAGTGATTCTTTATTGAATGAGTCCGAGATTATAAGCCGGGCAAGCGAGCCAAGTTTAATAAAGACACTTTACTGACATGGTGCATACAAACTATCGCCAACCGCAGAAACATACGATTTAAAAATGGAAATATTATAAGCATGAATTAAGACGTTTTATTATAAAAAAGTAAACAGATATAAAAATAGCAAACATCTTTTAACGTCTTACAGTCATTGATGTTGAAAATATTTGTGACAGGTAAAATGTTTGATTTTACAATAAAATAAGCGTTTGATTACGTCCGAAAATCACTATGGTAATGCATGCTTATATTGACAGTTACAATAAAGAAAATTATAATATGAATAAATATTCAACAATAAATTTCAAAAATATCGAACACAACAAAATAACAGTATATACACAAGGGCCCTACATCTAAACATAAACTTCAAGCACGATATTATAAGCATGAATTATGACGTTTTATTATAAAAAAGTAAAGAGATACAAAAAATAGCATATAGTTGTTTAATATCATACAGTCATTGGTGTCGAAAATATTTGTGACAGGTAAAATTTGTGCTTTTACAATAAAATACAGCGTTTGCTTACTTCCGAAAATCGCTATGGTAATGCATGCTTATATTGACGGTTACAATAAAGAAAATTATAATATGAATAAATATTCAACAATAAATTTCAAAAATATCGAACACAACAAAATAACAGTACATATGCAAAAGCCCTACATCTAAAATAAACTTCAAGCACGATATTATAAGCATGAATTATGACGTTTTATTATAAAAAAGTAAAGGGATACAAAAAAAAGCAAATATTTATTTAATATCATACAGTCATTGGTGCCGAAAATATTTGTGACAGGTAAAATTTGTGCTTTTACAATAAAATACAGCGTTTGCTTACTTCCAAAAATCGCTATGGTAATGCATGTTTATATTGGTGTTTGGCAATAAAGAACATTATAATATGAATAAATATTCAAGAATAAATTTCAAAAACATCGAACACAACAAAATAACAGTACATATGCAAAAGCCCTACATCTAAACACAAAAAAGTAAACAGATATAAAAGTAGTAAACATCTGTTTATTGTCTTACAGTCATCGATGTCGAAAATATTTATGACAGGTAAAAATTTTTGATTTTACAATAAAATAAAGCGTTTGCTTAGTTCCGAAAATCACTATGGTAATGCATGTTTATACAGTGTGTCTGCTTTTACGTGTCACGGCTAATATCTTGGCTATTATAAGAATTTCAGAGAAATGTGTTATATACAAAAGTTGTGTAACTTTTTATTTGCAATAATATGTCAAAATAAAAAACAATAGAGCATCATATTTTTGAGATATAGCTAATAAATTCAAAAATTTAAATGGAACATACCAATTGTTATTACATATTCTTAAAGTGCTTAAAATTTTCTTTCCAACGATATATCACTCAATAATAATTAGACACAGAAATCAATTATTCAATAGTACTAATTGAAATAGGCATTCGAAACAGTAGGTGGTAAAACAATTGCTAGCGTTCACCTAAACGCAGAAATTGATAATAGTAACAAAGAAATGATAAATTACAAAATTATTTTAAAATGTTAAAGGTTATGTTCCACATGGTCTCCATTATTTGCAAGACATAGCTGAAATCTAATCATTAAATTTCTTCGTACTTTTGCAACATACATGGTGCTATTTAACCACACGCCCTTCGAATGCAATTTTTAAGGATATCAAGACTCTCTGGGCACGTTACATAAACATGTTGTTTGAGATATCCCCAAACAAAAAAATCTAAAACAGAAAGATCTGGTGATCTTGCTGGCCAGTTTATTGGACCTCCATGTTCGATCCATTTTGCACCAAACATGAAGATCAACAAAGTGGAACTAAATTACTAAGGAACAACTGTCAAGAAGCGCTATCAATTGTTTCACCGTCTACTGTTTTGAATGATTATTTCAAATAGACGCCCGATGTTAAGCGCGATTTAATAATCAATTTCTGCGTTTAATTGATTGGATAATTATTATTGAGCGATATATCGTTGGAAAGAAAATTTTAAGCAGAATATGCAATAATAATGCGTAAGTTCCATTTAAAATTTTGAATCGATTTGCTGTATCTCAAAAATTTGATGCTCCAAAGTTTGGTTTTTTTTATTTTGACATATTGCAAATAAAAAGTTACACAGCTTTTGTATATAACATTTCTTTGAAATTCTTACAATAGCCGAAATACTCGATGTGACACAAAAAACCAGACACACTGTATTGATGTTTGGTAATAAAGAACATTATAACATGAATAAATATTCAACAATAAATTTCAAAAACATCGAAAACAACAAAATAGCAGTACCTACACAAAGGCCCTACAATAAACATAAACTAAAGCGCAAGCTCTTTTAAGGCAACCCTAGGCTTTGTTGTCAATACTTATTCTGCCCTGCCCAATTCAAACATCTTATATGCAAAATTGTGTCTCTGTGCAATTTTAAATGAATTATAAGTATTATACTCCTGCTGTCCCATAATAATAGTAGCAAGCAAACATTTTAATGGGAATTATTGATAAATGCAAGTATACATTATGTCGTAGTGCAAAATTGGAATGCCCTCAATCAAAATCAATGGTATATGACATTTGTTTGAACAGGTGCTAATTCTTAATCGACTGATATAATTATTAGGAATTATAACGATTTTTCTAATTTCACCTTTTGGTTGAAATCCATTGCTTTATTTCAATTGAGAGACTCTTAAAACAAAGATCGAATTGTGGATTTTCCATTTTTTGATGCAACAAAAGAAAAGTTGCAGGAGAGAGTATGGAAAAAATTTTAAGACATATTCTGCTTAGCAGGAGAGACAATAAGATCAAGCAGTTCATACTATTGAAGTTCCCAAATCTATATCATTCCAAATTCTGAAAAAAAAAATTCCATGAAACGTTTTAAATACCACCAAACCATTTGTTATAGAAAGGAATAAGAACACGTAGATTTATGTCTCTCAAATATACTCCCACACAGAATGTTTACACACTTTAAGAGTTACATTTACGTTGATGAAAAGTGCTTCAGTTCAACAAAAGTCGGGTGATTTTATTATGTAAATCACAGTAAGAGGAAATTAAACACATTCAAGTAATTACTGCTAAATTGATACAAGCAGCAAAAAGCAGGATTTAATATTTTCCCGAAATTCCTATGTATTTCTGCCACTGCTATGCTGGTGCTTTGCAGCCAAATAATTCTACAATCAAATTTAAATGCAGTCACAAAATTATTGAACAAGCCATAAACTAGATGAACACTCAACGTAATAATTAGAAGTAATATTTCTGAATGAAACATTTAATTTAATATACTTTTTAAAAGAAATTGTACAAGTACCATGCACTAGGGAAGATAAATAGTTTGGTATAAAAATACCTTTCAAATAATTTTTAAACTCAAGTTTTTGTCTGCAAAGCCAGAGATCTAGATACTGAAAGAAACAGATCGGATCAGTTGCTATCCAAAGTGTTAGCCGTTATTCTTAGAAATAAATAAAGCTGTTGTAAAGAATTAGAGGAAAACAAAGTCTTAAATATACGACGACTTACTTACAAATGTTACTTAAGCAAAACTAAAATGTTTTTAAGAAGTATTTATTATTATTAATGACAGTACTCGTTACATTACTCAATGTTTACTGTGCTTTGCATTATATTGTTTTAATTAGTGAAAAATTTTTTACACTTCCAAGTGCGTTCAATTTTTCAGGGTAAAGAGAACATACACCTATTAGAAAATTCTCATTACCGCTTGAACTGTACCCACGTCTATCAAGTAAGGTTTGTGTCATGAGGTTCTTTACTTTACTCAAGGGAATAAAAACTTTACCAACTTCTAATTTATTTACTGAGGAGATTATATTTTGAATAATTGATCTTTTATTCCTGATTATGTTGATATACGACTCTGCTCTGTAAAAGAAGTGCTACGTCTCACGCGGTTTTCTGAAAATTTCGTCCTAGAGTCAAACCATTAAAATTTTTTACTTTAATACCCGTTTCCACTACTCCTTTTAATCTGATTATTTCTATAAATTCAAACAAAATTGTTAATCTATGAACTCATCTTATGAATAAGTGTGGTAATCTTAATTAATTCGTGTTTTTAAAATGTCTAGCAGATTCATATATTGTTCTTGCCTGTTTGTACAGTATTGAACAATTCCTAGGCAGTGGTCGATTATCCTTACCGTTTATCAACTTATTTACCCCATTAAAATAATTAAAAATTAACAGTTTAATAAAGTTAACTGATATGAAATCGAGCAGCTTTTAGAATGTTCACATTCACTGAATTTAAAGTCTATATTCAGCTTAACAGTTGCAAGAATAGTTTTCAATATATCTTGCAACAACGATTGCTTGTTTAAAATATAATTTGTAATATTATATACACTAACAATATTCTCTAAAAATTGAATATTACAATATTGTAGTCTTTTAGTTTTTTGTCCACCAAAGTCCTTCTGAACGATTAAACTATGGAGGTGATTCACATCTTCATCATCTCTTAGTAAAACATTATATTTACATGTGATGCATGTACCAATTTTAGATCGTATTTGTATAATGCAGCCAATTACATACGATACTGCAAATGATTCCAAGGGCTTCAACATATGAAAATTTTCAGGCAGTGTCACAGAATGCAATCCAGCAGTTTCAGTAGGTTTGTGGATGTCCTGTAATATAAAAATCATTTATGTACAACCTACAATACGGTAAGTATTTCTCTATAATTACAAATAAAAAATGATATTAACCTGATTAACACAAATAAAATGTTTCAGTCCCAACAAAATTGACGAATTATCATCTTCGCAATTAAAACTAATTGATTAGTAGTGCACGGCGGCCAGGACAGTTCTTTGTTGGTATCCCAGATTCATACCCTGTAAGTATACATTAAGAACACCGTAAGGTAAATTAATATCTACATAATTACAGAAAAAGTATTTAAAATGTAGTTTAATGATTTCTTTGTATTTAACTCTTTTTACAATTTCCTGCGAACGATACGATTGATAGTCAATATTGAAGTAAAAAGTGTCTAGTAGAATTTATCGTTTAGTACGAGATGATGTCTCGCATTAAGAGGAAATGCCTTTATAAACATTGAACCAACTTCCCCTATTTGAATACACTATTTGTATAGACAGGAATGTGTGGTTTTATTTTACATATACCATAATTGATCTATTAGCGAATGTGTGTACGTTCTCACCCATAAACACTGTCCATTTAAATATTTTTTGCCCAACAGAAAAAGTAACATCAATATATAGCTCGGTCACATGCTAAGGAACGTTCGTTATCATATAATTTATGTAATGATTGTTCTGTCTATAAAGGTTTCATTAAGGTTCGTATATGCTCACATACTAACGAAGGGCAATTTGCATACTTTTTATGTGCTCATTTTGCATGTTGTAAGAGCAAGTTAAGAATTCATGTTTTCGTTTTCACGAACATACATTTGTACTAACGAACGTGAATATTTATGCAATTTGTATGATTATACGGAATCTCCGAAAAGCACTTTAACACATACAGTTGCATACTAACTAATGTGCATGCATTTGTATGCAATTTATATGTAGCTACGCCGCATCACTAAAAAGTTATTTACAAAGACACATGATGCCCCAATTTAACAAACGTTCATTTAGATGCAATTTGTGTGATTATATCACATGACGGAAAAGTACTGTAAAGGTTATATATAGTTGCATACTAACAAACGGCCATTCGTTTGCAATTTATGTGATTATGCCACATCACATAAAAATAGACTAAAAACACATATGAAGTCGCATACTAACGAACGTCCATTCACGTGCAATTTATGTAATTATTCTGCATCAAGTAAAGATCATTTACAAATACATATGAAGTCGCACACTAACGAACGTCCATTGACGTGCAATTTATGTAATTTTGCTACACTATATAAAAGTAGTTTAAAAGTACATATGATGTCGCACATTAATAAACTTCCATTCGCATGCAATTTATGTAATTATTTCGCACCAATGAAAAGTACTTTACTAAGTCATATAAAGTCGCATACTAACGAACGTCACATCGACAAAAAGTAATTTACTAAGACATATGAAGTCGCACACTAATGAACGTCCATTCGTGTGCATTTTATGTAATTATGTTGCGCTATATAAAAGTACTTTAAAAGTACATAGATGTCGCACACTAACAAACGTCCATATGCATGCAGTTTATGTAATTATGCTGCATTAATGAAAAGTACTTTACTAAAACATATAAAGTCGCATACTAACGAACGCCCATTCGCATGCAATTTGTGTAATTATGCTGCACTACATAAAGGTAGTTAAAAAGTACATACAATGTCGCACATTAACGAACGACCATTCGCTTGTAATTTATGTTATTATACCGCATCGAGGAAAGATACTTTAAAAATACATATTATGTCGCACACTGGCGAACGTCCATTCGCCTGCAATTTTTGTAATTATGCCGCATTAAGGAAAAATAGTTTACTTACACATATGAAATCGCACACTAACCAACGTCCATTCGCAGGCAATAATTGTGATTATTATTCAACATGTAAAAGTCATTTACAGAAACATGTGCTGTCCCATATCGATGAACGACAATTTGTTCGAAATATGTGATTTTGCCGTATGAGAAAAAACATTATTTAGAAAACATATGTGTTATTTGTCACTAACGATGACTATGTGCAAATTTAGTATGTGCACAAACGAACAACCGCTAAGTTTTTGAATTAACTTCTACTGTTACTTTACATCACTGGAAAGTTATAAATTTTTTAAGTAAAACTTGGTAGATAATTACGGGTTGTTGTATCCTGCATTCTGTTATATATTATGCTACAATAATTATTATGATCGATGTTTGTTTACTTTTAAGAAAACTTATCTTTTAATAATTATTATTATCACGTTTTCGGCATTGCTGCTACCGCCAAAGTCTTGACGTGTAACGACGGGTGTCATGAGCTCGCTAAGCGGTTGCTTGATTTACTGTTCTGTTGTATTATAATTATATAATAAATTTCAAACAAAGTGAATTTAGATTATTACTTATTTAATCAGTCGTAAATTGAACCAGTATTACAACACAAAACATCACATGGTAGCAGCGGTAAAAGCGTACGACTTTGTTGAGGTTAAGAACAGAAAAACTTTTACACGTGGTCCGTGGTAAAGGAATTGTAATTAAAACAGAAATAATTGCATAAAAAAGGCAATCCTATATGTTCAAGAGCTCCAGATAATTTGTCTTTTGCAGGTGACATAACAAATAATTGTAAACTTTGGAAACAAAAGTTTGAAGTTTACCTGTTAGCGAGTGGAGAAAGGGAAAAACCTGAAAATGTAAAGGTTGCTATATTATTAAACTTGCTTGGTGATGAAGGCCTACAAATATATAAACCTACACATTTCCTGAAATTTGCACATTGTGCATCTATCACTATCTGATCTAGGTCTACATCTACCTCCTTTTTCCTATCTCTGCTTGTAATATATCCCATACTATTCCCCAGAAATGCCTTAGAACGTATCTTGTCCTTCTATTTCCCCTATTTTTGCGTTTTCCACAGATATCCTTGTTCCCCTACTATTTCTATAACCTATTTGTTATTAGCTTTATCTTGTTTATCCTCATAAATCTGAAGCACAGCATTTCAAAAGACTCCCAAAGTTTTTCTGTCTGCTTTTCAGACTGCCCATATTTCTTTGCTATGCTACATATTATATTTTCAACAATTTTCTTCTTGTTCTATGTTTGTTGTCATTCATCATAGACGCTGTTCTTTCTCATTCGGTCCCCTTCTATTGTTTTACAATTATATACTTTTTTTCTCCGATATTCTGGTTGTGAAGAGGGGTAAGCAGCTGCCAAGTTGCCCCAGCACTTAAACATTTACCGATTTAATATTTTTTCCAATATATCTTTTCGCACAGTCAACATTAGTTGCAGATATTTCACAACCAACACCTTTAGTTGTTTATAATAATCATCAGATTTATCTGTGCTTATTTTTTTGTCATTAGGTTATCTATCTCAAAACTGATAGCACACGTACCTGCACTTATTCATAATCTGAGTTAGCCTACATCCCTGAAATTCTCATACAGCATGTGTACAGCTCGATTCCCCTTCTATTGTTTTCTAATTTTATTCCCTATTTCATCGAGATTCAGTGAAGAGGGTTAAGCAGCCTGCGGTTGCCAAGATCCACCAACACTTAGACATTTGGGGTTAATAATGGGTTAAGCAGCGTAACGAGGGTGCTATGTTCGAGCGTTGGGCAAATGGAGGATCAGATTCTAATTGGTTTGAAGGAAATTAAAACTAATACTAATAGAAGTGATATGTTTAATGATAATGTTAAGGCGACTATAAATGTTAATAAAAATCTTAAGAATCAGACGTTGTATACGGAAATTGGTAATGGCAAAAATTTTGAGAAAAATCGGGACTTCACATACATTACGTTATTTAAGGAATTGGGGGGTACGAATTTAGCTTTTAGGCCGGGGGAATCAAAACACCCGGTAGCTTTTATAAACGAATTGCAGGAAATATTTGTCGAAACGGATGTCCTAGCAGAAAAACCAGTAGCTTTCGCAGTTAAGGCACTCAAGGGTTCTGCAGCAGACTGGGCTTGCATAAAAAGGGAGTCGTTCTAAACTTTTCAAGATTTTAAAATAATTTTCTCAAACAGATATTAGGGTCCGGAAAAATGTCATGAGGTTTTCTGTAATTTGAATTTCGGAGAGTACAGTTCAAGTAGTAGAGCAGACTATTTCATTAGGGTCGTAAAAGAATATGTGTATATGGAACAGGAATTTTCACAGTACGAGGTCATAAAGCTAGTAGCGTCACATTTTGACTTCGAAACTAGGAGAGGTATTTTTAATGATGGGTATCGGTCTTTTGATGAAGTAAAGGAATATCTCCGCAATTCAGATAAAATGTATAATCGAGGAGGATTTTTAGATAGTCAGGGCGACCGAAATAATTATAGAAGTATGAGTAACAGAGGTAATGAGGGGGGTGCGTATGGTAGAAATTGGAGGTAAAATCGTCAATTGGACAATAGAGGAAGGCATAATGAGGGAAGTAATGCTATGGTAGATAAGGTGATAGTACAAAAACGAGTCGTTGATAGGTTAGGCCTATTTGGAATGGTGTTTCAAAAAGCATTGTAGAAGTGCCCGAGAAGTCACCATCGATAAATACGATCTTCGAGCAAAACGTGGACGGTTTGTTAGAAGAAAATGAGGAAGAAGGTGATACTCATGCCGATAGTACGGGGTGCGTGCAAAATATTTCTACTACTATATTAGTGGATAGTGGTAGCCAACAATCCATCATATCTGAAAGTTTTTTCACGATATTTAGAAAAAACTATGATAGTATTTCAGTTTTACTTGTTAACAACACCCTTATTGTTGGGGCCTTGCAGGGAAAAGGCAAGAAAATTAAGCAGTTAGTATTGGTGGAATTTGAAATTGGGACTGTGGTAATCGAGTTTGTCTGTGTATTGGTTCCTGCGCTGATACGCAACGTAATTTTAGGTTGCGATTGGTTAGCCCACTTCAAAATTGGGTTTTGATTTATTAACGATAATGGGAAATTTTATAGGTTCGCAGCTGACTATTGACTTTAATAGTGAGAAGGTACACTCTGCAGTGTTAATAGTTGCCGAAATAGACGAAGTAGTGAAAGGGGAGCTAGATGGTCAGGGTATGAAAATGGTGGAAGGAAATGTAGAATCGTCGAACTTAAACGTTTAAGGTACTGCAGGAAATGACGGAAATCCTTAAAGAAGGGATTTTAATAATGGTCCAGGAAGGGGTTTTGGTGATCCCAGTCGTGGCCGCGTCCGCGACAGACGACATGGTGGCTTTGGTGATCGCGGTCGAGGAGGAAGATTTTCAGGTCCTCCTGGTAGTCCTGATGGCGATGATAAGTCTAGAGTTGAGTCGAACAATCCTAATGATTATGAATCTGATGGTTATGGTGTTAGAAAAAGACGTGGGGTGTAGGACCAGTGGTCTACGAGGTGGTTATGGTGAAAAAGGCGAGAGTATTATTGAATATGTGAGAAAAGGCAGTGCTAGTTTAGCCACATGCAAATGTGACGAACTTTGTTATTTTTTAACTTCATCGCTACGTCCAGTTATAGTAACGCAAACATGATGCAGTGCATGAAACGAAGGGATTGCCAGAAAAAAATTTGCCAAAGAGGAGTTCTGATTTTGGTAAAGAGCGCGGAATTGAGCCACGTTTTGCAAAAAAGGATGGATTTGATATTGAATATAGGATGCGTTGGAAACAACTCCGCGAATTATTTAGTCAACGAGAATGCTTATCAGATTAATGAGGATATCTCTAGGGCATCTCTCGGCGTACAGAATGTTTACAATTTGAAACCGTATAAGTTTCCGATATATAATTAATGCTATTGCCACTTTCTTTTCCAATTCTTGTAATAATTTTTAGTTTATATTATGGAGGGTGTTATAACAAGTTAAGTGCTACAAAAACTCTTGCATTATGTATAATTTACTCGTTTTTGTTGGGGGGGGGGGGTAATGTAACATGCACGATGGCTATACAAGATGCACAGGAGTTAGCGCGGCTCGCCTAATAAGTCGAGTCTACGCCATTGAAAGTAGCAGATGTGCTGTTAAATTAAGCGGTATTGAGTTATTAATTTATAATTTAAGTTTATGTGTTTAACGGTCTTGACCGCTGCCAGTATCCGTATTTATCAGAATTATGCGTGTCAAGTGTATGTTTATTAATTGGTTATTGATTTTAAGTTAAACGTGTATCTACCAGTTATTTTTATAACTACAGGAAACCTACTCCTAATAAATAATTTACAGTGGTACATTGTTCATTTCACCAACATCCTTATCCAATAATAATAATAAATAAGTTTACATTGCTTATTGTATGAAGTACAGATTAATTTGAAGAATATACAAATAAATAAATGTCAAGTACTTTTTATTTTGTGTACCCTGAGTTAATAGAAAAGGGTCTACATCATTTGGCGCCAATGGGAGCAGAAAACTTGTTACATTCATACTCGTACACGAGTTAAGGTTCGGGCCTTAGGAACTGCGTTCTTAAAAACCAATTCCAAAACTTCTTAACAAATTTATTTCAAACTGACGTTAATTATGGAATTTTACAAAATTTGATTTAAATTACTCTAAGTCGAAAAAGAATTAAATGTACTATTTTGAGTAGCCTAACCAACTGCAATGCTAAAGCTGAATACTTTGACTAACTGCCGGGTCTTGGAGATCTTGCAGATCATAAGTCTGCTTATTCTTAACTCTATTCATTACTGTATTGTTGTAATCTTACATTCTAGGTAATCACGGCATCTTGACCGTCTGTGACCTGCCATCTGCAATGTCGCTTTCGTCTCGGACACGAAGTATTGCATCCGTTCTCATGAACGTTAATAAATTTTATAAATTGTCTTTGTATTACTTTGTTGCACTTCACTTAGTATTTTCTTAACACTTTCTAATACTTTCCTAATTATTCTATTTTATAATATATACATCAATACATAACTTGCGTTTTTTGATAATTAGATATATATTTGTACTAAAATAGCTTTGTATATATTGCGTTGAAGGTTTAGTTTTTAAATCATTCAATTTGAATGATGACACTGGCGTTTGGATTTACGCGTTTTGTTTTAATTCGTAATAATGATTTAATGGTTTAAGTTAATAATAGATTGCAAGGTGTTTCTATAATTTATAGAAATACGGCGACGGTTACGTTTGAGTAATTCGTTTCTTTAAAAATTTAGTTGCGCTATATACAAAGATTTCGGTATTAAATTGTACATTAATTACGTTCTATTTTTGGTATTTTCGTGCGTTAGTTAATTTTTGTATTGGTAATTTAAAATTCGTTTTGTTTTATTTCCATAGTTCTTGCGCCAGTTGTCTAATTTGCGCATGTAATGCGTCTTTTTAGTTTCGTTGTTCTAAAAGTCTCTTTTAAACAAAAATAAATTTGAAAATAATTTCCTTAATACATAAGTCAATTATTTTCATTAAATGGCATAAAATAGTAGTAATAATAGTCAAAATTTGTACATACATAAATAATAAAATTTTTTTCTAATACTAGCAATATCAAATATTTGTAAAAAAATTAATTGGTTTAAGAAAATGAACTTACACTAATTTCCTCATCGGTTTTATGGATTTAGTCAATGTGTGTACCTTGTCCACGTCGGTTTTAGCTTCGATCTATTCTTGTATCGCCTCCAAGTCTCTGTTTGGTTTGTCGGATTTGAACCATTCTTGTTTCGCCTTCAGCTTCTGTTTGGGTTCTGCCAAATTTGGAATTGAAATTCCAGACCACCAGTTCTTCGAATTTGGGTTTCCTAGTGACCTTTTGACATCCTACCGACTGCGCCAATTAAGGTTCGGGCCTTGGGAACTGCGTTTTTAAAACCTATTCCAAAAATTCTTAACAAATTTATTTCAAACAAACGTTAATTATGGAATTTTACAAAACTATATTTAATTTACTCTAAGTTCGAAAATAACTATTAAATTTACTATTGTGAGTAGCCTAAGCAATTACAATGTTAAAGCTGAATACTTTGACTGACTGCCGGGTCTTTGAGCTCCCGAGTTTTTTTATAATCTCCTTACCCCTCACATGGCTGTGGGAACTTGCAGATCTCATGTCTGCTTATTTCTTAATACTATTCATAAATACAATGTTGTAATCTTAATTTCTAAGTAATCACGGTATCTTGACTGTCTGTGACCTGACATCTGCAGTGTCACTATCGCCTCGGATACAAAGTATTGCATCCGTTCTCATGAACTGTTAATACACTTTATAAATTGTCTTTGTATTACATTGTTGCACTTCACTTAGCATTTTCTTAACACTTTCTAATAATTTCCCAATTATTCTATTTTATAATATATACATAAATTGGGGGAAACATAACTCACGTGGTAACGTAACGGTAATTCAAAGTCGCTTATCAGTGTTTGTCGCCAAATAACACGACGTAGTGTGGGATGCAAAACCATGACAAATTTGTTTTCTTCAATATTAAACCTTTTTTCCATTGATTATTGCCACAGAAAAAACACTCAATTTTATTCTCTCACAACCATTCGATTTTACATAATTTGTGATAAAGGCATAAAAGCAAGTCATCATATTTTTGAGTGTGGTTCATGTATAAAGAGTGATTTCCTATAATTATTCCAATAGAATAATCGTAAAGTGGTTTCAAGCGCTTCACTAGCGCATTTGTAAACTTAAGTTCCTCTGTTTTCTTTAAAACCAATATCGTGGTTAATAAATCATTCCATTTTATGAAATACCTTCAAGGACATTTATTAAAATGTCTGCTACGTTGATAATGATTTAGATATTGTTAAAGTTTTAAGTAGGGTAGAGATACCAATTGTGGCCATTGTACCCGTTTTGGCCATTTCTAGTAAATTTTTCTTTTTATTAAATAAGGGCTATGCAACAACAGTGTGGTGTAACCGACCTGAAGACTGACCCAAACGCCTTCTATACGGTACACCGGGCTCCATAATCTAACATCTAGTGGCAGTGGCTCAACGACTCCTACGTTATGTTGTTATAATGTAACCCAAATTCACACTGGAAAAATGACGTTAAGGCGGGGGGGTTTGAAGTAAAACTACAGAATTTACCTAACTTTCCCTTTAATCAAAAGAATAACCACAAAAAAGGTCATTCACATGAAAGCATAGAAAAATGACATTCAAAGCTAACAGTGCCGTACTCAACCTGGGCGATTGAGGAAAGAGCACGGCAGGGAAAACCTCAAACTGCCCTCATACTTTCAACTGCATTTGGCACATTTCAACAACGACGGGTAACGTAGAAGTACCCAAATCACCAACACTGAAATTGACGGGATGTCAACTGTTATCCAGACATACCACACATGACAACTGAAGAAACGTTAGTGTAAACCAGCTAGTTTTTTCTGGTAGGTACTGAGGTCGTCTAGGTTAATACTACCCAGATAAAGTTGAAGAGGGAAGACACCAGGAACAAGACCTGCACCTTGACCACCAATGCTCCTCCCCGCACGGACATGAAATGTTAGTAATATTCAACAAGGCTCGAACACACGCGCTCACATACATACATTAAAAGTTTCCAGCTCGTGTTACAAAATATTTTACAAAGGTTAACCGACTTCCTATTATTTGCAAGAGTACAACTACAAGTACATCGACAAGACAACATGAATCGCAGAGATGAACTTATGGTGTGATTGCGCATAGTTAAAAAGGCGCTTATTATTGAATAGATTATCTCCAATATAGTCATAAATGCATACGCGAAAGGCACGAAATGGTTGATCATATCAGAGGTTCAACTTAATTACATCACAACAATTATTATAAACGTTAAATACTAGTTAATTATATAGGAACATCGGCTAGATAATAGGATGAACAAAACAACAAACATAGAATTACGTTTAAACCGAGATTTTAGTGGTGCAGTTTAAATGAAATTAATATGCTAAAATAAAACAATTACACATAAAATAAAAATGTCAAATGCATCACGAATATGAAACATTATAAAATATGTAAACAACAAATTCATATCAAAATTTTATAGCACAAAATACAAGCCCAGATTCAGGCGCTAAATGTTTACATAAATGCATGTTACTTAAATATATTAAATCTAGTAAGCAAATGTTAAAAATTATTTATTATAATTGCATCGGCTAAAACGTATCTTTTGAAAAATTAAACCTTCGTGGCATTACAAATTACAAACAAAAATAGCTAATTGAATTTCTATTTTAAAACCAAAACAAATATAACAAAGTAATATAATACTATTCATGTTCAAGCTTGCCTAATAATCTGATTCAATATATCCAAGGGGTGGTGTTGGTACAAATTGTTTGTAAAATCACAATAAGGGTACATTTACTATTGATTCTGTAACAGGTGCAATGTGATTGGAGTTATAACACGGTATTAAAATTCAGAATCAACATTATTTCAAATAAATAAATATTAGTTTTTGGTCGATAAACCAAACAACACTCATTTATACATAAACATGTTCTATACAATAGTAAATTCAAATATTACACATCCCAAGTAAACCGGCAAGGCAGCATTGTATACATCAATCTCAAAAAGCAACAGGTAAACAGAAATATTTCCTTCAATGGCTAAAGAACTAATGGTTTTACAATAAGAACCAACATCACATGCAAAACAATGCTTTGATTACAAGATGTAACCATATTACCTTAAATAACCAGTACATTATAAACTTAAAAACATTACTTCAATAAAAAACCGCCAAGTGAAAAGTTTCAACCATCCATCTTGAAAGCTCCAAGTCGTTTTAACCTTGTCGACTCGATCGATCACCCCTACACATGCGTTTCATAATATAAATTCTGACCTAACGGAATGCGTTCAGAAACCTGCAATTGGTTACTGATCTATTCTAACAAATACCTTCAAATATCGAAATGTACACTATAATATTTTCAATAATTATCAACCAATGAGAAATCGACTTAGAAACACTACGGATCACTTCAACAGGAATCTTCTATGCAGGTTACAATATTGATAAACTATGACATTTAGTTCATAAAGCTTACACTAGAATGCACCACCTGCATACTGTCAGAATAAGGTTAAATGGTGCTGGAAGAGCTTTGTGCTAATTTCTTACCAAAATTGTTAAAGTTCAAGGTAAGCTTTTAATATGCATAACGATATTTTAGTCAAGTAGTTTAGTGAACTTTTTGTATAGGTCTTTTTTATATTCAATGTTCTGCCATTTAAATACGTATTTTTTGGTTTGAGTGGGTCTACATTAATTAGATAGAGTGGCCAGCACCGGTGCAATCATTTACTGCATTTGCTCAGTTTTGGTCATCTAGGTGACCACCATAGGAACACTAGATTCTATTTCTGGCTACTGTAGATATTTTCAGTAGATAGATATATAGGTATACATACCTATCTTCAAAGTAATTTATTAATTAGGTTTATGAATAGGTATACCTACCTTTAATCTAAACTATCATTGCTCCTGTCGCTACGCCAAGATTTATAAAATCTAAAACAAAAAGGAAAGGCAATATTCAGTGCAGTACGGGATTACCTTACCTCTATGTTGAATTGGTGAGTAAAAATTCGCAAAAATGAATCTACCATCTTAATTATGTATGTTCATTTTTTAGACCGGGCACGAGGTATAAAAAGTTGTGTACTTAAAACGTAGCTAAATTAGTTGCATTTTATTGAAAGATTTTTCTATAATACTGTAAAGCTACGTGACATTCAGTGATTTTGGGGTACTCAAACAAAATGTTGCGTGGGGGCCTAAAATTTATACTTCCGCCACTGGATGACATGTTGACGTTAAGAATAGCGTTATTAACAGTCTGTAATTAAGATATTTACTTTTTAAAAATGCATGTAATAAAAGTATCATTTTATGCACTTTCTTTCTATTGATGTTGATTGTACGGACAAAATTGGTATAGTCATGCTGTTCACGCTATCTGCTCCAATAAGCTGAGACCTTCAATCAAAACATTCATCGGTACTCATTTTATTCATTCTTTTGTATTGTACACCGGAAGAAGAATAAATATACGCAAAAGGTTGATGGTATACAAATGAGTTTAATGTTTTTGTTAATTGCAATTTGTTGCATCTCGGCAGACTAGTTCGGTCCCAGTTTTAAGACTGCAGACCTTTTTGGTATGTAACATTATGTTATAAACAACGGGACTACAAAGTTTCATATGTATACACATATGGAAAATGTATTTATTTCTAGCAATGTTTATTACAATATAAACATGCCTAGATCCCAGCACTTGCATGACAGACTAGCGCCATGTGTTTTATTGCAATGAATACCATCTATTAAAATACGTTTTAAAAGTATACAACTGGGTAACGATCTGTGACGGAGTACCGGACACATATTTATAATGATGTTCAAAGCTAATATATCTAGACACGTAATAATTATCGTAATTTATTCACCTTTCTTCTGTCTGTGCTACACGTATTCGATATTTGTTTTGCAATGCAGTAAAACAGTAAAACGTTTATAGCACGTTCCATGATATCCTTGATGATCATTGCTTGTTATTGGCAACACCACATCTTGCATACTTAAATTATGCTCCTTCCTGACTGTTAGAATTGTTGTGCACTTAACCAACGTATCTGGCTTGAACAGAATTATTTTCTGATTTTTCCAGAGCAAAAAACACAATAACGCGGTAATGATAGTATTTCAGTCTCCATGTTGGCAACCGAATGAAAGAGCCCTAGAACGTGTCCTTGGTTCGAGCCAGTGGGATTATCCCTTCTTTTATTTTCTAACATCCGATCACGCGTATACGTACACTATTGTAAGGATTTCAGCAGTTCGGTCTCACGGACAAGTTGGCAGACAGTTCTTTTCTTTAAGTTGAAACCTCGAAGAATAAATATAAGCAATGGCCGACAGTATACAAATGAGTTTAATTTTTTTGTTACTTGCAATTTGTTGCATCTCGGCAGAATAGTTTAGTCCCACTTTTAACATGGCAGACCATTTTAGTATGTTAAATTGTGTTATAAACAAACAGTATACAAGATTCCGTATGTATACGTATTAGAAAAATTTATTTATTTATAGCAATGTTTATTGCAATATAATCATATCTCAGTCCCTGTACTACCCTGACAGACTAGCACCGAGTTTAATTCCATTAAATACTATCCATTAAAATACGTTTTAAAAGTAAACACAAGAGTACCGATTTTGTGACGCCGGCTATTAGAAGAAAGTTAATTTCAATCACGTGAAAAATACAATTTTTATTTCCCATAGGAATATTTTTGTGCATGAGAGTTCCAATGAGAAAATATTTCACAGATTTCAAAAATCAACATCCTGACAACCAGCGGCGTGCCGTCAATGAAAGCGACGGAAGCACCGCTTCCCTAGTTGTTATAGTTAGAAATATAAAATTTCGGGCACTAACAGTGTATTCAATATTCAATACAATTCTCCTTGCTCCCGGCGTTTTTCAGTATTCAGAACTAACTTCATCAAGCCAAGTGCAAAACACTAACACCAGGAAATCGAAAGAGAAATTTCTAAATTCATGAATCATGACGCCTTCACAATCTGTATACGACCCTTCGTAGATAATCGCCCGTCCTCGTCTGCCTGCACACAAATAAATGAACTTGCGGCATTTTCTAACGCTTCCAAAGTTCAAAGGATCTCAGTTCCGGTTTATTGCAGACGAGTGTGGTCCTCAATATCGTGTATTGTCGAATGCCGATGATATTAGCAGAGTTGGAAGCGCTGTGTACTGGAGCTTCTTGCAATATCGTATACGTACTCGTACCCATACTGCGTTAAAAGTAAAACATCCGTTGTTATTTGATGGTAAAGCGTATACATATTTGGAATTCGCGTATTTTAATAATAGCACGGCTTCATAAGTAAAGTATTAGTTAATCTTATGTGTAGTAATAATTATTTTTAAAATTACTACACTCATCCATATTTTAGATAATTTGTTGTTGGAATTACGAAATATTTGATAGTAATCCATAATTAGGTAGTGTTTGTATTTGTTATCAGTGCCATTTAAGAATAACTTGTGTTACAATGGAGCAAACCAGTAAACCTTCTTGTTCCTCAGTCTGGTGAAAAAGACAATTAAAAGCAAATGAGAGTAATAATAGCGGTTGCGTATGCGTGGAGTGTAAAATTTTAGAAAAACAATTTTATCAGTACAGTTTTCAAGAAAAATATAACATAATTTCTTCAGTTTCACTTTCTTAGCTATATTTTGTGTGGTGTTCATTATGATTGAGAAAAAAGGGGCGAATGTAATTTTATCTAGTAAAGAATTTTTCAAGTGCGTGCCCAACGTATTAATAATGTCGTTTTGAGCTTGGGGAAATTTTATTTGATATACTTTAGACCGTTCAAGCACTTTTTGTAATATAGTATTATAGTTACTGATTAAATAAAATAAACTTAAGAAATTACGGTTGTAACTGTCTTTGAATCAAAACAACATGCGCTGAAATGTGGAAAAGTTTGTTTAAAACAATTTTTTAAAACTTAGTTTCTTGTTTTAATAGTAGAGTATCTTTTTTATCTATCGTATAATTTTTACACACATCATAAATAAAACAACAAGTTAAATAGTTACACAAGCAAATGCTCTTTAATTTTTTCGACAAACCCTGCCAATTATTAATTCCAGTCGTCCAACCTGATCTTACTGGATCAAACAGCTAACTTGTTTGACAAAAAGCACAATTTTTTAATTTAGAATAACACTACCGACCATTAGAATTCTGTGGCAGGTTTAAGGCATTGCTTTTATTTTCATTTCCACTTACTAAGTTATAATATTGAACAGAAAAACTTTTATTTTTATTATCTCTAGGAAATGCAACCCTTGCTCTCCACAATCCGTAATTAATTATTTCTTTTCTTAAATTGTTATGTTGTAAAACATTAATTTGTAAAAAAATGGGCAAAATCGGTAAGATATTCTTTCGTCAGATCCTAAGTAAAAAAGCACACATCTAGCTCCATATTTGTAGTGGTGTCGAGTTCCAAATTTCTATCTCAATCGTTACTACGCGATGCACTTGCGCCGAGGGTGATGTGTTTTGAAATTATTAGTGACTACTGTCCGCCTGAAGCGGATAGTAGATGTTACGGATGAAAGCCCAATCTCTTTCATAAGCTGTTCTTCATCTTGTGTTTCGGACCATTTAGAAATAAAAAAGGTATTTTTGGAATTTTGCTCTTCAATTCTTCCAATAGTTTATTTTTAGTTTATTGCAGCACCACTTGTGAACCTCATTGTATGGGATAATCTTATTTTTTATAATTTTTAATAAAAATAGTTAAAAGGAAATTAAATAAGTAATTATTATTGAACACTTTCAAAGTTTTCTTTTCATAACCCTCAACGGTAATAAATCCGTAGTTTTATTTTAAATCGACGTTCAAAGTCCAGTTTACAAAGTCATCTACATTATCTTAAATCTCCATCAGAATATAAATTTACAAAGTACATCTTCTATTTTTAATTAATTAACTCGGCGTATTCTTTTGCACCAGGATTATCTATGCCGAAGATTGTTCAATTCTCTTAGTGTTTTACAAAATAGTCGTGTTCTATATTTATGTAGACTTATGATTTAAAAATTAATTCTTTATTTAAAGTTACATCTTATATGTCCAACACTGTATGCGTGCCGCATACTTAATAAATGATTATACTCAAAGTACATGTTCGACGTTTTAAAATGAATCGCAAATTTATGAATATTACATGGGAGATCTCGTAAATTGAAATGAATAGTGCTAATCAAGTTACGGTCTTATATGATCAAATTAATCTAACTATGTCATTCTTTCAGAGTTTTTGCGATTTAATTCGAGTCTTTGTCACCTACGTGATGCAATATTTCCGCAAATTTCACGGCTTTAATGGTCTTATTAGTGCCAAATTTATGATTTATGTTTTATCGTAGAACCCGCTTGTCTAATGCACGAAGTTATCTTCTACTATCTTCTTCCTTCGTATTGTAATACACAAGGCAATTAAAACTATAAACCTTGGGTTATCTTATCTCTGACTTTTTAATTACCTTGGGCTTCTTTGCATCGGCGCATAATTCATAATTGATTTATACGACATTTCTTAGTATGTGATGACAAATTTCTCTTTATTAATAATCTACCTAAAAATTCTAGGATATGGTATTATTAAAAAACTTTTTAAATGGAGGTAAATGATATATCGACACACACGGAAAAATAATTAAAGCTCGCGGTTGCTTTCTTTATGGTTGATTTATATAATAATAACGTTAGTATTTGAAAACGCTTTTTATTTATATCTTAAAATTACTTTGCATTCTAATAAGAGCAGGTATTTAGTAATTATATTATTAATTAAAGTTTCAATTTGCTAAATGCAATAAGATTGATATGGTTTTTTCGCGGATATTTTAATATGGCTTTTTATTTATTTTTTAGAATGTTTATTTACACACACGGGAATGTTTTGCTTTCCATTTTCATGGCTTTGTATTTATCTCTTAGTAGTGGAAATTCAGGTTTAAAGTTTTTACATAATTAAATAAGGTGCTGCTCTAATTAAAGCGAATGAATTTAGTGGCTTTGTATATGCAATACGCTTATTTTTATACAAGATAGAATAATCAATAATTAGAAATTTAAATTTTTTCGTTTTTCTTCTATTTGGGTGATGTTTGTGGATAGAATTTCGGTTTCCATCACCTCTCATGACCTCTTTATCACATCAATATATACATACAGCATTTTATATTTTTCAGTTACTTTTTCTATCCTGTCAAGCCAAAATACTTACACATATTGCTTTTACATATATATTCCTTCTATGTTTTACGGGCTCCAGGAACAACATAGCATTTTACTGATATGTCAGCGCGTGTACTTTGGAAATCCTGAAAAGTAAATTCGGGTTCAAATTTTTGGGTTCTTAACTGAGGTTTGCCTTTCGTTAATTGAATAAGTAGCTTTTTTGTTTCTCTGATAAATGTCCATCCATAATTGTAGGTTATTCAAAGTTATGTTTTAGCAATTCTCTAACAGAATCAGTAACTGCATTGTTACCAAATCTCTGCAATTGCAATCAACCGCGGTTACTCCATGGGGGCTCAAAGGCTAGAGCCCCCCAGGTTATTTTAAGGAATAGGTACCGTAAATAAACTTTTCGGCATACATTAATTCATAGTAAAATGATTTCTCAAAACTAGAGATCGAATGCATAAATGCTTTCAACCCGGCATTTTTAAGTGGTCTCAGTAAATAAATTGTAAATGCTACGTTTACAATGATGTATGGTGCCGGAAACAGATATAAATAGTAAACATATCCCGCCGTCGTCCTTCCGTAAGCAATCACATCTAACCGTTTTAATGAAAATTAACACCAAAATGCATATAATTCTTTTAAGATTTGTGGTTCAAATGATCAAATGTAACACTGATATTAATATTTTAAAATTATTTAAAACAATTACGATTCTCACTATATTCATTCTACATCCAACATTTAAGCAATAATAAATAAATACCTGTCCTAGACATTTTGACAGAATTTCTTGATTCTCTTCAGTACATCGGTGTAAGCGAGGGCTCCATTCTATTGATCCCGGCTTCAATGTAAATCTTATAGGAAATCAAACGACGACGAATTCTGTCGAATGCAAATAATAACAGCTTCAGATGGCTTTAACAGGGCTTTCTTCATTAGAGCCCTTAGCCGCAGTATCTGTTGGTATTTCAAGGCGCGTTTGTTGTTGTCCGATACTAATTTGCGTGAGCGTAGAGATTATTTCACTGGTTTTCGTTGAAAGTAAAGACCGTGTCTTAATTTGTGAGTGTAGTCGTAGTGTATAATTTTGATTATTATTTTGAATTATTCAAGATGACTGAAAATAATATTTGTAATATAGTCGAAATTAAATTTGAAACTCTTCCATTAGCAGAAAAGGTGAAAATTAAAAACCTAGGCCGTCCTACACCGGATTTAAATCTGAAACAGATAGATAAAGTTGGAAATCGTAGTTTCACAAGACATTTTTCAAAAGAAATTTGTAAAAAATGTCAGTGGATTTCCGGATGCTCTCAATCAAATGCTCTATTTTGTTTTCCGTGCCATTTATTTTATTGTGACGGAATGAACAAAACATAGTCGGAAAAAGGCTTTAGAGATCTGAAGCATATAAACGATAAAATAAAAAAGCATGAAATTAGCAAGTACCATATAAAGTCTTGCACGGATTTGGCTATGCTAGGTTCCGTGAACAGTGCGGTTCAGTTAGATTTCGCATATAGGCAGAACATTATTAAGCATAATGAGCAGGTGACTAAAAATAGATACTTTTTAAAAAAATTATCAATTGTATTAAATTTTGTGGAAAGTTGGAATTGGCATTGAGAGGACACAATGAAATAAAAGATTCCGAAAACCGCGGAATTTTGTGAGAATTAATTGATTTTACTTCGGAATTGGATGTAATTTTAAAAGAACATTTACACAAAGCGAGTGTATTTGAAGGTACATCTAAAACTATGCAAAACGAGATTTTAGAAAGCATGCTTGCAGTGTGTCGTCAATAAATTCAAGATCAAATTAAAAGTAGTGAATTTTTGGCAATTCAGTGCGATGAGACGACTGACATTTCAAATCAATGCCAAATGGTAATTATAGTTAGATATTTCTACAGTGGAAATACTTATGAGAGATTTTGGACATTTCTACAAGTAATAGATAAAACAGCTAACGGTTTAACGGAGTGTATTGAGCAGGAATTAGATAAATTAATATTAAACTCGCCATCTAAACTAATCGCTCAAACTTATGACGGTACAAATGTTATGAGTGGTTCTGCTAGTGGAGTTCAGTCAATAATAAAACTTAAATATAAAAATGCCCATTTTGTTCACTGTTATGCCCATCAATTAAATTTAATTATGCAGAAAGCAACTACTCAAAATGCTAAAGTTAAAATTTTTGTTCTAATTTATCCGCAATTCCTGCTTTTTTTCTCATTCTACGCACAGGTGTGATGTTCTAAAAGAAATAGTGAAGCGAAAATTGCCCACTGTTGCTGTCACACATTGGAATTATAATATTCGTATTGTGAACGTCGTATATGAGAATAGAGAAAAACTAATCGAATGCTTTGAGGAATTAGAAGAAAAATGTAATAAAACTATTACCTGCAGGGAAGCATATGGTTTGCGTAGAATTCTGGAAGATTCTGATTTTGTGTTTTTTCTCAATTTATTTCATAAAATTTTTCCACATGTTGACATATTATTTAATCAGTTCCAAGCTAGAGATACAGGCAGTGTTGCACTGAAGAGAAAAATGGAAGACTGAAAGGATAATAGCATCTGCTAGAAATTCAACTGATGAGATAGAAAAAAATATAATCTGCAATGATACTAAACGAAGAAAAATTAGTAACGTGGAAAATCAGAATGTGATTGCTAAAGAAGTGTGCGATAAAATAGTTGTTCGGATGAAGGACAGGCTCTCATACTGAACTCATTTAAAAGCCGTATTTTTAGTAGACGTATCTAATTTTGATACTTACTCAAAAAAATTTCCAACATCGCATTTCCAATCGATTGTTAAGTGTTATCCGATGATACAGCCAGACAAATTGAGGACTGAATTGGAAGTGATGTACTCAAGAACGGATTTCAAAAATATTTTAGGCGGCCTAAACATGCTTTGCTGGTTGACCCAAAATGGGTTAAACGAAACATTTGGCGAAACAATAAAATTATTAAAAATTATAGTCACAATCCCAATGTCCACTGCCGAATCTGAAAGATGTTTTTCAACTCTTAATAGGATTAAAACTTATCTAAGAAACACAATGACCGAAGAACGTCTTAATGCCTTAGCAATGATGTCAGTCAACAAAAACTTAATACATAACATCAACAATTTTGACGAAAAAGTTATAGACCATTTTATTGCTCAGAAAGACTGAAGGCTTGATTTCGTATACAAGCAGTAAAATTATTATTACGTGACAATTAGAGTACAGTGTGTGACTTTTTGTACATAAACCTATAAACAAGTATACAAAATTTAATGGGTCTGTGTGAGTGACTAGGCTGAATACACCAAACCACTGAAGGTGAGTGTTGCTTATGTTATCTTGTATTATATTCATGCCATAAGCAGTTAGAGCTCCTCAAATAAAATCACCATGAGCCGCCACTAATTGCAATGAACATTTTTAGAAAAAAATTAATCTCAATCACGTGAAAAATACAATTTTTATTTCCCATAGGAATATTTTTGTGCATGAGAGTTCCAATGAGAAAATATTCTACAGCTTTCAAAAATCAACATCCTGACAGCAAATATTAATATACTTGTATGGGCGATAGTTAAACTATTACCTTGAAAATATCAGTTGAGTTACAATTTCGTCATGATAATCTTTATGTGCCTGAGTTTTTTTCGTCCTATATGATAAAGCCCTCAACACATTCTTTAGTTATCAGAATTATTATTAAAGAACAGTTAAACTAGCACGAGCTTGACCTATCATTTGGTAGTGATTTCCTTAATCGTCCAAGGCTATTTAATTGCCATGATGCTCGTTGACTTGTTTCAAGCGCTTTATATTTAGTTTTAGTAATAGTTATTTCACAATCGTTGCTAGAATTATCATTCTTCCACTTCGACAAAATATATGAGTACACGTCATAAGTTGTTTCCGAATGGAACAATGAACTGTTGCTGTAAAACGCAACCTTGACTGGTATTTGTGTATTTCTACATATATCCCAGGAGTGTAGAATGCTCGTCACTCATTACTTATCGCTTTAGTTATGATTTAATTAACATGAATAAGTATTCGATTAGATACCGTTTAATAAATAGTTCATTTCAGTTTGAAATAGATCAAGTTGTCGTCTGATTCAGTGGTACGTGTTGCAATTTTTGCTAATTATAGAATTGAACGAGTTCTGTGATAGTTCATCTAGTCGTTGTTTATTAGCTACTAAATAATATTTCTGCAAGTGAAGAAAAAATGGAATCGAATAAAAAATTCTTGAGGAAAGAGAATCCTAGGGTAAAGGCAAACCCAATTTCAGCACTGCTTTTTGTGTAAGTATTAATTATTAAATTAGTAGAATAATTAATTTCATTATAACTCTTCATTTATATCAGAGGTTCCCAACCTTTTCTGAACCACCGCCCCCTCTACTGGAAAAAAAACTTCCAACGCCCCCCTCCTCATCATAGTGCATTATAACGAATATTAAAATATTGTTGCATAGTATCTACCTATCTATATATATATATATATATATATATATATATATATATATATATATATATTGCTGTGAAACCTCTTGAATTACCTGGTCTGTTGACTTTCTTCTGTTAATCGCCTCGGTTGCTCCTCTAGATAGCTTTCATCCTCATACAAAAAAAAACAAACCCATTCCTACCACAAACATCAACGTCAACTCTACTTACATCAATATTCACAATACATTAAAATTTCAAAATTAATATTCAGCATAAATTTTAATATCGGAAAATTTCAAAATTAAATTTATTTTCATTTTAATGTGCATCCAGAATTAAAGTCTTTGTAGGACGCCTACTAATTACTATAACAATATATGCAGAGTACAAAGGGAGCATCTACCACCCCTTTACGTTAATTAACCAGGTTCGTCTAATTGAGCTCAAAGACATACCCTAAATTTTCATCATAATCCAGAACATCAATACTAAATACCCCTTTCTACTTAAACAAGCAAATTTCATCTTAAAATTAAAATATTATAGTTAGTACAATTTCACTAATGTCCATTTAAAGTAAATCAATTATAAAGTTATTCAACACACACAAAAATATCAAAGTTCAACCAAAATAGTATAAATTACCTGAAGGTTACTGCACTCGTAGCTTCAAGGTACATCGTCCCTTTTGTTAATCACACCATTCCAACTGGATTATATTTACAACTTCTGATTCTCAACGCTTTTCAAATTTTCTCCATCACCATTTATTTAAAGTTGTTTCTGGGCTTTTCCGGAACTCATCTGTGTATATCTGACCCTTGTTTGTGGATCCAGACACATTTATGAACCATTTAATTATTCACCCCCGCAAAATAGCAAAGAAATTCATACTTCTTTCACCAATATACGCCAAAACTGCCTACTAATGGGTATTCATTTGTTGTTGCAAATTTTGACTAATTAGTACAGTGATACTAAATTTTATTACCTTGTATCTAAGTGCACTCAAGTACATTCATGTTCGCACGTAAATAACAAACTGTTTTAAATCACCAAAATATACGAGCAAACTTTAAGTTATTTTATCAAACTAAAATGCACTGTTTAACATCTTGAATCAAGTCGCGGATGTAAGAGCTTTTAACGCATCGAATAGTCAAAAGTCTAAGAGGCCGAAATTCATATTACCACCTCTATATATAGCGAATAGCCGGCACGTCGCTTTTGTCCTCAAAACAGACAATTCTTAAGAATTTCTCATTCTATGTTCCCAGTCCGTCGCTCGCGCGTCGGTTTTTACGAATTTTTCACTCGCCCCATTTAAATCTCAGAAATTCTCACACGGCACGCAAACATGTCCGAGAAAAACTAATTAATTTTGTACAGAAATTGTTGTTTCTACCTCTGATATTTGCATCCTATTTTCAACCAATTGTGACCCTCGTGACGTTGCTTAAATCACGCCTTTTACTATATGTGTCTTTGCTTGACGCATTTTCTCTTTCCTTTTCTAACCTGTTCGTATTGGTGCAAATTGATATTCTTTATTATCGATTATATTTTAGTCCATGTGGACTATCTGGGTTAAATAACCCCGTATCGCACATTCTCGTGAATATTAAGCCCCGGTTTCTCCAAGATTCTTTGAAACCATTTGTTATCTACACAATTTTCGCCGTACGTGATATTTAAACTACGCAGGTGTTCAAAATAATATTAATTCTCAGAGCTTTTAAATAAACCCTGTTTTGTATTTCGTGCTAAAGCATCTGACCGTTTCCAATATCCTTAGAATCGACATGTTTATCTAAACAAATTAAACTGAAATTGCCTTTTAAAATACGCAGGTGTGTTCAAACATCCTACTTCTAACTAACACTTCTAGGATTTGCTTTTTATTGGGTTTTTACAAGTTTCTATAGATATTATCTGTTACTAACGATTCAATTAACTTCAATTAAAATTGACTTCTATCCTTTCATTTTTAGCGAATACAAGTTAAATATTAATTATTATGTGTACACTTTGTTTTACTACCGGTTACTTAAAATAGGGTTAATTAATATAAATTTTGCACGTAATTTCCATTTGTTTCTTTATTAGGAATAATTAAATTACACGCAGAGCTTTTTAATACTGTTTCTTTTGATATAAAGCGTCTTGTACATGGTTTAAATCTCTTATTTTTACTGAAACGAATGAATTTTTATTCTCCACGGTGTTTTAATAAAGCGTATTATCTAATAAAATTCCTTATACACGGTGATTAAAATTATTTGATGTGATTATTTAATTTTCTACCCTGGTCTAAATATGAGTAATATATATATATATATATATATATATATATATACATAGATACTTATATACAAACGTTGCACTTTTGACTGCTATTACAAGCGTTCACTAAAGCGTTGGACAAGGTATATATATTAAAGATCGCAAAAGTAAACCTTAATTAAAACGACTATCAAATGTAGTACAAACTTGTTTATTAAAAACTTAAATATGAATACATAATGAACAGAAAAAAAGATTAAGAAGAAAAAATTAATGAGATAGTTGAGGCTAGTGAAGTTTTAACAATTTGCTAATGTCGGGTTCCAATTTCGTTAACATCAGCCGCAAATCGCTACGTTCAGTAATGTGCAGTCTGTTCCTTTTCTTAGACAATAAATTAGCTACTGCACTGAACCCACACTCAGCCAAATAAGATGAAGGAAATGCAATTAAAAATATTTGTACTCTTGACCACAATCCAGGGTAAAGAACTGGTATTGGTTTTTGAAGCCAGAACTCTTGATATCCATTTCTGAATTTTACTTTTAGTTCTTCGTTAGTTGTGAGTTCTACGAGTTCCTCTTCTAAATTTGATGATTCTGCTGTATCTGCATTTGCAAAAGGATCTAAAACCCAACCCGGTATATTCATGTTTAAAATATCCTGGAATCGCTCCACACAATCAACATGAAGAACGTCCAAGTGTTGGCAGTAAGTAAGTAAATCTTCATGTTTTGCAGAGACTGCTGATAATGTGGGAAAGTGGCTGTATTCACCTCTCCCTAGATTTCGTTTGAATAGTAGAAGTTTCCCCACAAAGGCAGCTATGACGTTTTTTGTTTTAATTAAATTCAATTCGTTACCTTGCAATTGTAAATTGACTTCATTAAATATTTTAAACAAGTCTGTCAAATAAGCGATGTCATTTTTATGTATAATCAGGTTTTCGCGCAATTTTTCGTTTCTGTTTTCAAGAAAGTCCAGTACTGAATCAAATAGTTGAAAAAAACGGTTCAAACAAGTACCTTTTGAGAGCCAACGAACTTCTGTGTGCAGCAGCAAGCGATTGTAATCTTCATCATTTTCACTACAAAGTTGGCTAAATAATCTGTCATGCAATGAATTGCTTCTAATCGTATTTACTGCTCTAATAACGCAATGAAGCGACGAATGCAAACGTTCGTTCAGATTTTTGCAACCAAGTGCTGACGATGAATAATACAATGTATAGCGAGTACATTTGGTACTGCTTGTTTCAAATGAGCTATGAAACCCTTATGACGTCCCGTCATTGCTGGAGCACCATCAGTAGCTGCCGACAAAATATTATGCATAGGTATTTCTTTCTCTTGAAAAACGTACTCATGGTATTAAATATCGTTTCTCCCTTTGTATCAGTTTCCAAATTTTTGCAAATAATAACTCTTGATAAATTTTTTCGTCTTTTATGAACCGAACGTATGATAACAGCAGTACTTCGTTATTTGGTAGAGTGGATTCATCAAGTTGAATGGAAAAATTGCAAGTTTTAAGTAATCGCATAATGATATTTCAACGTCTTGAGCCATTTCGTCTATTCTCCTTTGCACTGAGTTATTACTCAGAGGAATTTTTCTGATGACATCTGCCGATGTCTTATGATGAAGAACAGTTTTATTACCTCTCTGACTGCCGGCAAGATAAGTTCCTCGCCAATGGTATGTGGTTTTCCCGTTTTTGCGATTAACAATGAAATGTTATATGATTCTCGTAGTCCATCATCTTCTTGTTTAGAAGACGACGCAAATAGGTTTGATATAGTTGGCTGTTTCAAATATTTCTTCTGCAGTTCTTGAAAATAGGACAAATCTTTGTCCTTTTTATCAGTATGCATTTTATTTAAATGTTTTTGTAGCCTAGAAGGCTTCATGGATTCATTTGAGAAAACTTTTTGGCAAAGTAAACACATGGGTAATGATGGGTTTACAGGAGAGTGCGTAAATCCATATTTCAAATACAAAAGACTGTACTGCCGGCATTTCTTCTTAGATTCAGACATTTTGAAATCCAAAACTTGCCACGGTTTAAAATAAATTAACTTTTCAACGAATTTATAGCTAATTATAAAATTAATGGTTATAATGACTTATATAACTTATCACTCACGAACATGGATTATTTGCGAAGCACACAAAAATAATAACACATTCCTAGAGCTATCCCTGCCTTTTATACGTTTGATTTCATACAAGCATCAACTTGTATGTTTTATCTTGTTTGCGATGCCGGTGCACTTTGTAAGCAAGTCATATCGCGTCTTTGCTTATCAACTTGCAAAGACTTGTTGCGGACAATATTAAACGGAATTAGGTATTCATAGACCTAATGCTGAATTAAATGTTTTAAAGTATATTTTCTCGATAACAATAACATAGACATTTTAGATAGCTAAATAAACTGTCTATTCATGCCAACTAGGTATTTTCAAAGTATTTGAATATATTTATTTTCTAAAAGGTAAACACGTCACGAACGCCCCCCTTGATCTTCCTAACGCCCCCCTTTTACCCCTGTACTCGCTACCGCCCCCTTTGAAAGCTACAGCGCCCACTGGGGGGCGGTACCGCCCCCGTTGGGAACCTATGATTTATATGAACAAAGACGAAAAAAAAAGCGATCACCTGCTTCTTTTAAAAATTTTGAGCAACCATCATAATGGCGTAACTGCGATTGTTGCAACCCCTATCCCCCAAATATTTTGAATGTAGGATTTATTATTGATCTACAATTTTAAGTATTTTTAATTATAAATCTATAGAAAAGAAAACAGTATACTAATCAAGTGCTGTGTTTTACAACCAAATGACAAATACAAAACTTATAAATTAATTGTCATCAATATTATCTATTTATAGACCCTAGAAAATTATTTGCACCTCAAAATTTGATACAGCAAAAAAACATGAAATAGCAGATTTAAAATCAAATTTAAAAATCCTTTTATTTTGCCTGTTTTGCTGCAAATTCATTTATTATATCATTTATATTCATATTTTTGGTAGTGTCGTGTTCTATTGCCAAGAAAGATAAATCTTCTAATCTGTATTCTGAAGTGCGGTCCCTACGATAATTTTTAATAATTTTTAATTTTGAAAAAGATCTTTCAACACTTGCAGTGCTAACGGGTAAAGCTAGTTACAATATTAAGATTGTGATTGCGTTTGGAAAACTGCTAAAACCTGTAGACTTGGAAAATACTAATAATTTTAAAAATTGTAAAATAACCATTAAAATTTTTTAAATCATCCCAAATTAGTTTATTATTTCTGAGTGCACCGAGCTCTAAATCGTTTAAATCTTAGTGATAATTTTTTTGCAAATGCTTCGTTTTAGCTAAAATATCGTACGTAGTTAATTTTAAAATATCAATAGGTTCCAGGAAACTAAATATTTCGTTTACATGGAAAAGCAATTTAAAACGATTCGACAGCTGTGAAATTATAATATCTGTTACAGTATTATGCGATAAAATATATTTATTTAAAATTTGGATTCTTTATTATTAAATCGTTATTCTTCGAATAATCCATTATAATACTTTTTCATTTTTGCTTGCTTTTTTTTACAAATTCCGGTTCAATATTTCATTGCCCTACAACTTTCTCAGCTTCTTCCTTAATGTTGGAGTAGCTTTTTCTTGCTTCCTTGAAAAAGGTAAAGTTTTTTATTTAAAAGAGTTATCTGATTTCATTCTGTGCAGTTTCTGAAAGACGCTTAAGCTCTTCTAAAATTTGACTTGAAAAACACTTATTTTTAAGGATTTTAATTTTTTGATAAAATCAAAATTTTCTATGCTAGTTAATATTTGTTTTGCGTAATTTAGTTCATTTGTTTTTTATGTCGGAATAATTTTATTAACAAACATTATTATATCTTTATACCGAATTCTTATGGTCGTTAAATATTTTAATCTCTCGGCCCAACGTATATGATTTTACAGATTTAGTTGTATCATACTTTCCTTAAAAACAGAAAGCTAATCCCCTCTTATCATAGTATTAGCATTTTGTTTTCTAAATGTTGAAAACAAATCAAATTTCCTTTATACCTTTAGTTGCATCATTTATGACTAGATTTAAGTTATGGGCACTACAGTACATATATAGAGCTGCAGGTTCCATGTTTAATATTTTTTTGCACACCAGAATAAGTGTCACTCATAACGTTAGCCCCATCGTAGCCCTGCCCCCTACATTTATTTATATCTAATTGTATGTTCGATAAATTGCTTAATATAGTATTACATAATTTTTCTGAAGATTGGAACTCTATATAATATGTACAAAATGGCTCACTGACTAAAGCTACGTGCTCAACTTCCAAATATAAGTTCATATAACTCAGTAATTAAAAGTTAGTTAATTATTAATTCCTACTACAGTGAGTGAACAAAGTCTTGTGACCGATTTACTTCAGTGTGTTTTCTAAATGCTTACCGGTTCGTATATTTACTATAAATTAAATTAAACCAAATATTGTAATATACCAAAGACATCCACTTAAATAGCATAATCTGTTGTATAGCAGCTGCCGCTTATCAGTATCGGAATTGAACTTTAATATCGCGCTAGTGTATTCATTTATAAGTTGTAGGCTAGGATGGATTCGCGCGTATATTTTGAAACATTTGAACATACATTTATTAATAAAATGAGCGATTTCGAATATAGACTGCTTATAGCATCTTCTAATAATTCCAACGACAACAGAGAAGACGGTACATCAATTAGCTTAGAAAGTTTGTGCAAGAAATTTTATAGTTTCAAAAATGATATTATCGATTGCATGTCAACAATGAAAAGTTGCCTCGATGGACTGATCGTTGACATTGGTGAACAAATTGATGCTCTAGAAGCTTATTTGCGAAATAATTGCTTGCTGTTCCACAGTATTAAGGAAGACAACTCCAAGATCGACGTGAATAATTTAATAGTTAATTTTGTACACACTACGTTAAAGATCAACGATTTTTTGTTGAATATGTAACGGGCATTTTTTGTAGTTAAACATTTTACACTACCCAATTCGTAAATACTTCAGAATAATTCAGAATTGTATGCAATTTAACTCGTGTGTATTAATTAAAGATAGTTTAATTGAAGATTGATTTTCAATTAACAAATAAATTGCAAGGAACGAATTTTAAATAGGATTATTCGTAAATTACTTTCCAACTTATCGAAAATGATAAACAGCTCGTAATTAATGAGTAGATATGAATGCGTCGTATTATAATAAGTGGATTGCATCGTTCTTGTCTAACCGTTGATATAAATTTTGTTTCTTATGTTATTAACGAAGTCTAGATAATATACGATAAGAGGTTGTAATAACAACGATTGAATAAAACAGATGACGAGTTGTAGTTTTGTGCTTGGTTCCTAGATATTAATTACGTTAAAAATACTGTTTCCTTGTTGCTTTGAGAATAGTGAGGATTAATGCGGAATCAATTTCGAATCGTGCATGAACAATTACGACACGTTTTTAGTTGTTTTTCTTGTGAAATAAAAGTTGTATATTAACTATAGCAGTGTAGTTCTGTTTACCATTTGAAGGAAATATGCTTGATATGTAACGTGTTTGACGTGCTTGTGTACGGAAGACGGACGGTTTTAGTGATACGCGTTGCTTTACTAATTGTGTTTTTTTGTGGTGTTGTCCTTTTTTTATTTGAACTGGGTGTGCGATCTAGTTTCGCGGTTTTTTGTTCTTTTTATCAGAGTAGTTCATGCTTTGGATTATCCAAATACAGTTGATGCTGTGGTTTCTGAATTTTCTAACACCAAAGAATCTACAACAGATCTTTGCTTGCGCAAATTTCGTTATTTGCGAAATATAACAGATTGCCGGTTTGCAAGGGTATTGGTTGAAGGTTCTCACTGCTTTTTGGATGTTTATGAAGATAATATACATCTGGTCCCAGTTGAAATTAAACTAGTGCTACAACATATTTCGAAATTATTGTCTCAGGAAATAGAAGTAACAAGAAATTTATCAATGCTACATAGTCCCGTCGCGTGATAATGTCTGTTGCTAACACCAGTGAAATACGTAGGTGTGATTAGGGTAACGTGTGATAAGTTCCATCAACACCATCCCAGTAAAGGGTAAAGTGCTTCGCTAGTGCAGAACCTCGTGAATTCCCTACTTCAAATGCAAGGAAGCGTTCCTGAAGGACTTTTTGTAAGTTGAACTATTTCCTACTTATTATTACTTTAAATATCTATCCGTTGTTTTGCCATATCTTCGTCGTTCTGATACCTTTTACAATAGACTTGCCTGCGATTAAAAAAAAAAGAAAGAAAAAAAAATCAATACTGCTGAATTACTCATATCAATTGTGTCTTACCTATTTATCTTTTGTTAACATGTTGTCTGATTTATGTTTAATTGGTGTGTGAGGAAACGTTTCTGCTACTCCCAATATTATCTCACTTTGTGATAAAAATTTTTGTACTGCTTTTATCGTGATTATATTATATAGTTTATCTAAACAGTTTTATTTACATTCTACAAAGTACTGAATAACTTAGACTTTGCATTGCTGCTATGCTTTTTCTTTATTTCAGGTTTGCTATTCTAATTTCTTTTATTGCAGGTACTGTTACTAACTCCTTACCGCCGCATACATCATATGTCAGTCTGCTTTCTACAACCCCCTAATCTCCGATTGTGCCCGGTCATTTTTGATTTTCTTTGGGTTACGTAGCATAAATTTGGCGCCAACGTGGCTGCCACGAATTAACGTAACAGAATTTTGGCGCCCAACGTGGGGCCCGACTTTTTGAGGGGCTCGACTTTTGAGGGCCCGATTGGTGTATCGGCTCGATTGTTTTGGCTGCTCTTGATTTTCTAAATTTTTTTATGACCTTGATTTTTTGGCCTTGATTTTTTTTTTGTGTATTGGTTCGATTTTATTTTCTGCCTATATTGGCTGGCTCTAATTTTTTTTTGTGGTGTAGTCTTGAATCTTTTTCCTTCGCTATATAGAAATTCCTTGATTGTAATTTTTTTTCTTTTTGTGTGAATTATCAGAGTTGTGTTTTCGCTGGTAATTTGGTTCTGGAAAACACTGGCGCCCAAGTTTTCTGTACACCACCTTTTTTTTTCTTTTCTTCACGTCACTTTCGCTACCTCACTTAAATATAATCCTAATGTCCCCGATCTAGATCTGGTTGTATTATACGACTTTTTTTTTCTCCTTCTTGATACCCCAGTTGAAGCCTTTCGTTACTTTTTCCAGTTTTCCGTTTGTCATTCCCTAGCTTACTTGAGGCTTGACACTTGTGTTTTATGTTGGCTATTGCTGTTGGTTTCCTTTCTCGCTACTTTTCTTTTCTTTTGGTTACTGCGCACGCGAAACCAATTTCTTGAGGTTGGAAACTGTGCTGTTTCTTTTCTAAAAAGACATCCGTCCTTTGACGACTTTGGCAGCGTTTATGCCTTTACACCTTGGTCCTCTCCGATTGCTACTGCTTACCTATCTTTCCCTGTAGATTTCTTTACTCTTAGTTTTGTCCGACATTTTGATTTTGAACCTCCGGATCCTAAAGGCTCCTTACGGCCGATTCTATTTTGACCCCTACGTTTCGCTGTCCCTAATGACTTGTAACTTTTTTTGGCTTATTGGTCTTGTGTTTTCTCTGATAAGCTTGTGTCCGAAAACACTAGCGCCCATTTCGTATTCCTATTCATATTTTTGGTAGCTAGCCCATCCGTGACTTTTCTTCTGGCTAGATCCACCATTTGTTCACTATTTGACTATTATAGTCGCCTTCTACATCCATTCCCTGAGGTAGGCTTCAGATTTATTTTCTTTGCCTTTAGGTATTTCGACTTAGTCGCTTGTGTAGGTCTGTTAGCCATACTTTGCTTAAGTAATCGTTTCATACGAATCTGTGTTACCTCAGTTGGAAGTATTCTAGATTGTGTACTAGCTTGCCTTTGCTCTTTACTTTGTCTTGGTTCTTTCTTTGCTGCACACTTGAGGTTGACAGTTTTGTCGTCTAGTTGGTTTGCTACGAGTTTTCTTCCTCGCTTTGTTTTTCTTTCCTCTTGGTTTCTCCGCGGGAAGCCAAAACTTTTCTTTGAGGTGGAGAACAGATATGTCCCTTTTGGGGACATCCGTCTTTTGACGTTTTTGACAGTAGCTAAGACCTTTAATCCTCATTGGGTGTCTGCTTGATGCTTTCTTTACCTGTTCTGTTGTCGTTGGTTACGATAGATGACTTTGTCTTCTTTTTGAAAAATGTTCTTTTTCTTATACTGGTATTGGTCCTTCGAACCGGATAATTTTTTTGTTTGGTTCCTTGTCTGTCGTTTTTTTTCTTTCACCCCGACGTCTTTATTTTGCTAGGGGGGAATCTGTAACGGGCATTTTTTGTAGTTAAACATTTTACACTACTCAATTCGTAAATACTTCAGAATAATTCAGAATTGTATGCAATTTAACTCGTGTGTATTAATTAAAGATAGTTTAATTGAAGATTGATTTTCAATTAATAAATAAATTGCAAGGAACGAATTTTAAATAGGATTATTCGTAAATTACTTCCCAACTTCTCGAAAATGATAAACCGCTCGTAATTAATGAGTAGATATGAATGCGTCGTATTATAATAAGTGGATTGCATCGTTCTTGTCTAACCGTTGATATAAATTTTGTTTCTTATGTTATTAACGAAGTCTAGATAATATACGATAAGAGGTTGTAATAACAACGATTGAATATAAACAGATGAGGAGTTGTAGTTTCGTGCTTGGTTCCTAGATATTAATTACGTTAAAAATACTGTTTCCTTGTTGCTTTGATAATAGTAAGGATTAATGCGGAATCAATTTTGAATCGTGCATGAACAATTACGACACGCTTTTAGTTGTTTTTCTTGTGAACTAAAAGTTGTATATTAACTATAGCAGTGTAGTTCTGTTTACCATTTGAAGGAAATATGCTTGATATGTAACGTGGTTGACGTGCTTGTTTACGGAACACGGATGGTTTTAGTGATACGCGTTGCTTTACTAATTGTGTTTTTTTGTGGCGTTGTCTTTTTTTTATTTGAACTGGGTGTGCGATCTAGTTTCGCGGTTTTTTTTCTTTTTATCAGAGTAGTTCATGCTTTGGATTATCCAAATGCAGTTGATGCTGTGGTTTCTGAATTTTCTAACCCCAAAGAATCTACAACAGATCTTTGCTTGCGCAAATTTCGTTATTTGCGAAATATAACAGATTGCCGGTTTGCAAGGGTATTGGTTGAAGGTTCTCACTGCTTTTTGGATGTTTATGAAGATAATATACATCTGGTCCCAGTTGAAATTAAACTAATGCTACAACATATTTCGAAATTATTGTCTCAGGAAATAGAAGTAACAAGAAATTTATCAATGCTACTTAGTCCCGTCGCGTGATAATGTCTGTTGCTAACACCAGTGAAATACGTAGGTGTGATTAGGGTAACATGTGATAAGTTCCATCAACACCCTCCCAGTAAAGGGTGAAGTGCTTCGCTAGTGCAGGACCTCGTGAATCCCCTACTTCAAATGCAAGGAAGCGTTCCTGAAGGACTTTTTGTAAGTTGAACTATTTCCTACTTATTATTACTTTAAATATCTATCCGTTGTTTTGCCATATCTTCGTCGTTCTGATACCTTTTACAATAGACTTTCCTGCGATTAAAAAAAGAAAGAAAAAAATCAATACTGCTGAATTACTCATATCAATTGTGTCTTACCTATTTATCTTTTGTTAACATGTTGTCTGATTTATGTTTAATTGGTGTGAGGAAACGTTTCTGCTACTCCCAATATTATCTCACTTTGTGATAAAAATTTTTGTACTGCTTTTATCGTGATTATATTATATAGTTTATCTAAACAGTTTTATTTACATTCTACAAAGTACTGAATAACTTAGACTTTGCATTGCTGCTATGCTTTTTCTTTATTTCAGGTTTGCTATTCTAATTTCTTTTATTGCAGGTACTGTTACTAACTCCTTACCGCCGCATACATCATATGTCAGTCTGCTTTCTACAACCCCCCCTAATCTCCGATTGTGCCCGGTCATTTTTTTGATTTTCTTTGGGTTACGTAGCATAAATTTGGCGCCAACGTGGCTGCCACGAATTAACGTAACAGAATTTTTGGCGCCCAACGTGGGGCCCGACTTTTTTTGAGGGGCTCGACTTTTTTGAGGGGCCCGATTGGTGTATCGGCTCGATTGTTTTTGGCTGCTCTTGATTTTCTAAATTTTTTTTTATGACCTTGATTTTTTTTGGCCTTGATTTTTTTTTTGTGTATTGGTTCGATTTTATTTTCTGCCTATATTGGCTGGCTCTAATTTTTTTTTGTGGTGTAGTCTTGAATCTTTTTCCTTCGCTATATAGAAATTCCTTGATTGTAATTTTTTTTCTTTTTGTGTGAATTATCAGAGTTGTGTTTTCGCTGGTAATTTGGTTCTGGAAAACACTGGCGCCCAAGTTTTCTGTACACCACCTTTTTTTTTCTTTTCTTCACGTCACTTTCGCTACCTCACTTAAATATAATCCTAATGTCCCCGATCTAGATCTGGTTGTATTATACGACTTTTTTTTTCTCCTTCTTGATACCCCAGTTGAAGCCTTTCGTTACTTTTTCCAGTTTTCCGTTTGTCATTCCCTAGCTTACTTGAGGCTTGACACTTGTGTTTTATGTTGGCTATTGCTGTTGGTTTCCTTTCTCGCTACTTTTCTTTTCTTTTGGTTACTGCGCACGCGAAACCAATTTCTTGAGGTTGGAAACTGTGCTGTTTCTTTTCTAAAAAGACATCCGTCCTTTGACGACTTTGGCAGCGTTTATGCCTTTACACCTTGGTCCTCTCCGATTGCTACTGCTTACCTATCTTTCCCTGTGGATTTCTTTACTCTTAGTTTTGTCCGACATTTTGATTTTGAACCTCCGGATCCTAAAGGCTCCTTACGGCCGATTCTATTTTGACCCCTACGTTTCGCTGTCCCTAATGACTTGTAACTTTTTTTGGCTTATTGGTCTTGTGTTTTCTCTGATAAGCTTGTGTCCGAAAACACTAGCGCCCATTTCGTATTCCTATTCATATTTTTGGTAGCTAGCCCATCCCGTGACTTTTTCTTCTGGCTAGATCCACCATTTGTTCACTATTTGACTATTATAGTCGCCTTCTACATCCATTCCCTGAGGTAGGCTTCAGATTTATTTTCTTTGCCTTTAGGTATTTCGACTTAGTCGCTTGTGTAGGTCTGTTAGCCATACTTTGCTTAAGTAATCGTTTCATACGAATCTGTGTTACCTCAGTTGGAAGTATTCTAGATTGTGTACTAGCTTGCCTTTGCTCTTTACTTTGTCTTGGTTCTTTCTTTGCTGCACACTTGAGGTTGACAGTTTTGTCGTCTAGTTGGTTTGCTACGAGTTTTCTTCCTCGCTTTGTTTTCTTTCCTCTTGGTTTCTCTGCGGGAAGCCAAAACTTTTCTTTGAGGTGGAGAACAGATATGTCCCTTTTGGAGACATCCGTCTTTTGACGTTTTTGACAGTAGCTAAGACCTTTAATCCTCATTGGGTGTCTGCTTGATGCTTTCTTTACCTGTTCTGTTGTCGTTGGTTACGATAGATGACTTTGTCTTCTTTTTGAAAAATGTTCTTTTCTTATACTGGTATTGGTCCTTCGAACCGGATAATTTTTTTGTTTGGTTCCTTGTCTGTCGTTTTTTTTCTTTCACCCCGACGTCTTTATTTTGCTAGGGGGGAATCTGTAACGGGCATTTTTTGTAGTTAAACATTTTACACTACTCAATTCGTAAATACTTCAGAATAATTCAGAATTGTATGCAATTTAACTCGTGTGTATTAATTAAAGATAGTTTAATTGAAGATTGATTTTCAATTAATAAATAAATTGCAAGGAACGAATTTTAAATAGGATTATTCGTAAATTACTTCCCAACTTCTCGAAAATGATAAACCGCTCGTAATTAATGAGTAGATATGAATGCGTCGTATTATAATAAGTGGATTGCATCGTTCTTGTCTAACCGTTGATATAAATTTTGTTTCTTATGTTATTAACGAAGTCTAGATAATATACGATAAGAGGTTGTAATAACAACGATTGAATATAAACAGATGAGGAGTTGTAGTTTCGTGCTTGGTTCCTAGATATTAATTACGTTAAAAATACTGTTTCCTTGTTGCTTTGATAATAGTAAGGATTAATGCGGAATCAATTTTGAATCGTGCATGAACAATTACGACACGCTTTTAGTTGTTTTTCTTGTGAACTAAAAGTTGTATATTAACTATAGCAGTGTAGTTCTGTTTACCATTTGAAGGAAATATGCTTGATATGTAACGTGGTTGACGTGCTTGTTTACGGAACACGGATGGTTTTAGTGATACGCGTTGCTTTACTAATTGTGTTTTTTTGTGGCGTTGTCTTTTTTTTATTTGAACTGGGTGTGCGATCTAGTTTCGCGGTTTTTTCTTTTATCAGAGTAGTTCATGCTTTGGATTATCCAAATGCAGTTGATGCTGTGGTTTCTGAATTTTCTAACCCCAAAGAATCTACAACAGATCTTTGCTTGCGCAAATTTCGTTATTTGCGAAATATAACAGATTGCCGGTTTGCAAGGGTATTGGTTGAAGGTTCTCACTGCTTTTGGATGTTTATGAAGATAATATACATCTGGTCCCAGTTGAAATTAAACTAATGCTACAACATATTTCGAAATTATTGTCTCAGGAAATAGAAGTAACAAGAAATTTATCAATGCTACTTAGTCCCGTCGCGTGATAATGTCTGTTGCTAACACCAGTGAAATACGTAGGTGTGATTAGGGTAACATGTGATAAGTTCCATCAACACCCTCCCAGTAAAGGGTGAAGTGCTTCGCTAGTGCAGGACCTCGTGAATCCCCTACTTCAAATGCAAGGAAGCGTTCCTGAAGGACTTTTTGTAAGTTGAACTATTTCCTACTTATTATTACTTTAAATATCTATCCGTTGTTTTGCCATATCTTCGTCGTTCTGATACCTTTTACAATAGACTTGCCTGCGATTAAAAAAAAAAGAAAGAAAAAAATCAATACTGCTGAATTACTCATATCAATTGTGTCTTACCTATTTATCTTTTGTTAACATGTTGTCTGATTTATGTTTAATTGGTGTGTGAGGAAACGTTTCTGCTACTCCCCAATATTATCTCACTTTGTGATAAAAATTTTTTGTACTGCTTTTATCGTGATTATATTATATAGTTTATCTAAACAGTTTTATTTACATTCTACAAAGTACTGAATAACTTAGACTTTGCATTGCTGCTATGCTTTTTCTTTATTTCAGGTTTGCTATTCTAATTTCTTTTATTGCAGGTACTGTTACTAACTCCTTACCGCCGCATACATCATATGTCAGTCTGCTTTCTACAACCCCCCCTAATCTCCGATTGTGCCCGGTCATTTTTTTGATTTTCTTTGGGTTACGTAGCATAAATTTGGCGCCCAACGTGGCTGCCACGAATTAACGTAACAGAATTTTGGCATAACGTGGGGCCCGACTTTTTGAGGGGCTCGACTTTTTTGAGGGGCCCGATTGGTGTATCGGCTCGATGGTTTTTGGTTGCTCTTGATTTTCTAAATTTTTTTTTATGACCTTGATTTTTTTTGGCCTTGATTTTTTTTTTGTGTATTGGTTCGATTTTATTTTCTGCCTATATTGGCTGGCTCTAATTTTTTTTGTGGTGTAGTCTTGAATCTTTTTCCTTCGCTATATAGAAATTCCTTGATTGTAATTTTTTTTTTTTGTGTGAATTATCAGAGTTGTGTTTTCGCTGGTAATTTGGTTCTGGAAAACACTGGCGCCCAAGTTTTCTGTACACCACCTTTTTTTTTCTTTTCTTCACGTCACTTTCGCTACCTCACTTAAATATAATCCTAATGTCCCCGATCTAGATCTGGTTGTATTATACGACTTTTTTTTTCTCCTTCTTGATACCCCAGTTGAAGCCTTTCGTTACTTTTTCCAGTTTTCCGTTTGTCATTCCCTAGCTTACTTGAGGCTTGACACTTGTGTTTTATGTTGGCTATTGCTGTTGGTTTCCTTTCTCGCTACTTTTCTTTTCTTTTGGTTACTGCGCACGCGAAACCAATTTCTTGAGGTTGGAAACTGTGCTGTTTCTTTTCTAAAAAGACATCCGTCCTTTGACGACTTTGGCAGCGTTTATGCCTTTACACCTTGGTCCTCTCCGATTGCTACTGCTTACCTATCTTTCCCTGTGGATTTCTTTACTCTTAGTTTTGTCCGACATTTTGATTTTGAACCTCCGGATCCTAAAGGCTCCTTACGGCCGATTCTATTTTGACCCCTACGTTTCGCTGTCCCTAATGACTTGTAACTTTTTTTGGCTTATTGGTCTTGTGTTTTCTCTGATAAGCTTGTGTCCGAAAACACTAGCGCCCATTTCGTATTCCTATTCATATTTTTGGTAGCTAGCCCATCCCGTGACTTTTTCTTCTGGCTAGATCCACCATTTGTTCACTATTTGACTATTATAGTCGCCTTCTACATCCATTCCCTGAGGTAGGCTTCAGATTTATTTTCTTTGCCTTTAGGTATTTCGACTTAGTCGCTTGTGTAGGTCTGTTAGCCATACTTTGCTTAAGTAATCGTTTCATACGAATCTGTGTTACCTCAGTTGGAAGTATTCTAGATTGTGTACTAGCTTGCCTTTGCTCTTTACTTTGTCTTGGTTCTTTCTTTGCTGCACACTTGAGGTTGACAGTTTTGTCGTCTAGTTGGTTTGCTACGAGTTTTCTTCCTCGCTTTGTTTTTCTTTCCTCTTGGTTTCTCTGCGGGAAGCCAAAACTTTTCTTTGAGGTGGAGAACAGATATGTCCCTTTTGGGGACATCCGTCTTTTGACGTTTTTGACAGTAGCTAAGACCTTTAATCCTCATTGGGTGTCTGCTTGATGCTTTCTTTACCTGTTCTGTTGTCGTTGGTTACGATAGATGACTTTGTCTTCTTTTTGAAAAATGTTCTTTTTCTTATACTGGTATTGGTCCTTCGAACCGGATAATTTTTTTGTTTGGTTCCTTGTCTGTCGTTTTTTTTCTTTCACCCCGACGTCTTTATTTTGCTAGGGGGGAATCTGTAACGGGCATTTTTTGTAGTTAAACATTTTACACTACTCAATTCGTAAATACTTCAGAATAATTCAGAATTGTATGCAATTTAACTCGTGTGTATTAATTAAAGATAGTTTAATTGAAGATTGATTTTCAATTAATAAATAAATTGCAAGGAACGAATTTTAAATAGGATTATTCGTAAATTACTTCCCAACTTCTCGAAAATGATAAACCGCTCGTAATTAATGAGTAGATATGAATGCGTCGTATTATAATAAGTGGATTGCATCGTTCTTGTCTAACCGTTGATATAAATTTTGTTTCTTATGTTATTAACGAAGTCTAGATAATATACGATAAGAGGTTGTAATAACAACGATTGAATATAAACAGATGAGGAGTTGTAGTTTCGTGCTTGGTTCCTAGATATTAATTACGTTAAAATACTGTTTCCTTGTTGCTTTGATAATAGTAAGGATTAATGCGGAATCAATTTTGAATCGTGCATGAACAATTACGACACGCTTTTAGTTGTTTTTCTTGTGAACTAAAAGTTGTATATTAACTATAGCAGTGTAGTTCTGTTTACCATTTGAAGGAAATATGCTTGATATGTAACGTGGTTGACGTGCTTGTTTACGGAACACGGATGGTTTTAGTGATACGCGTTGCTTTACTAATTGTGTTTTTTTGTGGCGTTGTCTTTTTTTTATTTGAACTGGGTGTGCGATCTAGTTTCGCGGTTTTTCTTTTATCAGAGTAGTTCATGCTTTGGATTATCCAAATGCAGTTGATGCTGTGGTTTCTGAATTTTCTAACCCCAAAGAATCTACAACAGATCTTTGCTTGCGCAAATTTCGTTATTTGCGAAATATAACAGATTGCCGGTTTGCAAGGGTATTGGTTGAAGGTTCTCACTGCTTTTGGATGTTTATGAAGATAATATACATCTGGTCCCAGTTGAAATTAAACTAATGCTACAACATATTTCGAAATTATTGTCTCAGGAAATAGAAGTAACAAGAAATTTATCAATGCTACTTAGTCCCGTCGCGTGATAATGTCTGTTGCTAACACCAGTGAAATACGTAGGTGTGATTAGGGTAACATGTGATAAGTTCCATCAACACCCTCCCAGTAAAGGGTGAAGTGCTTCGCTAGTGCAGGACCTCGTGAATCCCCTACTTCAAATGCAAGGAAGCGTTCCTGAAGGACTTTTTGTAAGTTGAACTATTTCCTACTTATTATTACTTTAAATATCTATCCGTTGTTTTGCCATATCTTCGTCGTTCTGATACCTTTTACAATAGACTTGCCTGCGATTAAAAAAAAAAGAAAGAAAAAAAAATCAATACTGCTGAATTACTCATATCAATTGTGTCTTACCTATTTATCTTTTGTTAACATGTTGTCTGATTTATGTTTAATTGGTGTGTGAGGAAACGTTTCTGCTACTCCCCAATATTATCTCACTTTGTGATAAAAATTTTTTGTACTGCTTTTATCGTGATTATATTATATAGTTTATCTAAACAGTTTTATTTACATTCTACAAAGTACTGAATAACTTAGACTTTGCATTGCTGCTATGCTTTTTCTTTATTTCAGGTTTGCTATTCTAATTTCTTTTATTGCAGGTACTGTTACTAACTCCTTACCGCCGCATACATCATATGTCAGTCTGCTTTCTACAACCCCCCCTAATCTCCGATTGTGCCCGGTCATTTTTTTGATTTTCTTTGGGTTACGTAGCATAAATTTGGCGCCCAACGTGGCTGCCACGAATTAACGTAACAGAATTTTTGGCGCCCAACGTGGGGCCCGACTTTTTTTGAGGGGCTCGACTTTTTTGAGGGGCCCGATTGGTGTATCGGCTCGATTGTTTTTGGCTGCTCTTGATTTTCTAAATTTTTTTTTATGACCTTGATTTTTTTTGGCCTTGATTTTTTTTTTGTGTATTGGTTCGATTTTATTTTCTGCCTATATTGGCTGGCTCTAATTTTTTTTTGTGGTGTAGTCTTGAATCTTTTTCCTTCGCTATATAGAAATTCCTTGATTGTAATTTTTTTTCTTTTTGTGTGAATTATCAGAGTTGTGTTTTCGCTGGTAATTTGGTTCTGGAAAACACTGGCGCCCAAGTTTTCTGTACACCACCTTTTTTTCTTTTCTTCACGTCACTTTCGCTACCTCACTTAAATATAATCCTAATGTCCCCGATCTAGATCTGGTTGTATTATACGACTTTTTTCTCCTTCTTGATACCCCAGTTGAAGCCTTTCGTTACTTTTTCCAGTTTTCCGTTTGTCATTCCCTAGCTTACTTGAGGCTTGACACTTGTGTTTTATGTTGGCTATTGCTGTTGGTTTCCTTTCTCGCTACTTTTCTTTTCTTTTGGTTACTGCGCACGCGAAACCAATTTCTTGAGGTTGGAAACTGTGCTGTTTCTTTTCTAAAAAGACATCCGTCCTTTGACGACTTTGGCAGCGTTTATGCCTTTACACCTTGGTCCTCTCCGATTGCTACTGCTTACCTATCTTTCCCTGTGGATTTCTTTACTCTTAGTTTTGTCCGACATTTTGATTTTGAACCTCCGGATCCTAAAGGCTCCTTACGGCCGATTCTATTTTGACCCCTACGTTTCGCTGTCCCTAATGACTTGTAACTTTTTTTTTTGGCTTATTGGTCTTGTGTTTTCTCTGATAAGCTTGTGTCCGAAAACACTAGCGCCCATTTCGTATTCCTATTCATATTTTTGGTAGCTAGCCCATCCCGTGACTTTTTCTTCTGGCTAGATCCACCATTTGTTCACTATTTGACTATTATAGTCGCCTTCTACATCCATTCCCTGAGGTAGGCTTCAGATTTATTTTCTTTGCCTTTAGGTATTTCGACTTAGTCGCTTGTGTAGGTCTGTTAGCCATACTTTGCTTAAGTAATCGTTTCATACGAATCTGTGTTACCTCAGTTGGAAGTATTCTAGATTGTGTACTAGCTTGCCTTTGCTCTTTACTTTGTCTTGGTTCTTTCTTTGCTGCACACTTGAGGTTGACAGTTTTGTCGTCTAGTTGGTTTGCTACGAGTTTTCTTCCTCGCTTTGTTTTTCTTTCCTCTTGGTTTCTCCGCGGGAAGCCAAAACTTTTCTTTGAGGTGGAGAACAGATATGTCCCTTTTGGGGACATCCGTCTTTTGACGTTTTTGACAGTAGCTAAGACCTTTAATCCTCATTGGGTGTCTGCTTGATGCTTTCTTTACCTGTTCTGTTGTCGTTGGTTACGATAGATGACTTTGTCTTCTTTTTGAAAAATGTTCTTTTTCTTATACTGGTATTGGTCCTTCGAACCGGATAATTTTTTTGTTTGGTTCCTTGTCTGTCGTTTTTTTTCTTTCACCCCGACGTCTTTATTTTGCTAGGGGGGAATCTGTAACGGGCATTTTTTGTAGTTAAACATTTTACACTACTCAATTCGTAAATACTTCAGAATAATTCAGAATTGTATGCAATTTAACTCGTGTGTATTAATTAAAGATAGTTTAATTGAAGATTGATTTTCAATTAATAAATAAATTGCAAGGAACGAATTTTAAATAGGATTATTCGTAAATTACTTCCCAACTTCTCGAAAATGATAAACCGCTCGTAATTAATGAGTAGATATGAATGCGTCGTATTATAATAAGTGGATTGCATCGTTCTTGTCTAACCGTTGATATAAATTTTGTTTCTTATGTTATTAACGAAGTCTAGATAATATACGATAAGAGGTTGTAATAACAACGATTGAATATAAACAGATGAGGAGTTGTAGTTTCGTGCTTGGTTCCTAGATATTAATTACGTTAAAAATACTGTTTCCTTGTTGCTTTGATAATAGTAAGGATTAATGCGGAATCAATTTTGAATCGTGCATGAACAATTACGACACGCTTTTAGTTGTTTTTCTTGTGAACTAAAAGTTGTATATTAACTATAGCAGTGTAGTTCTGTTTACCATTTGAAGGAAATATGCTTGATATGTAACGTGGTTGACGTGCTTGTTTACGGAACACGGATGGTTTTAGTGATACGCGTTGCTTTACTAATTGTGTTTTTTTGTGGCGTTGTCTTTTTTTTATTTGAACTGGGTGTGCGATCTAGTTTCGCGGTTTTTTTTCTTTTTATCAGAGTAGTTCATGCTTTGGATTATCCAAATGCAGTTGATGCTGTGGTTTCTGAATTTTCTAACCCCAAAGAATCTACAACAGATCTTTGCTTGCGCAAATTTCGTTATTTGCGAAATATAACAGATTGCCGGTTTGCAAGGGTATTGGTTGAAGGTTCTCACTGCTTTTTGGATGTTTATGAAGATAATATACATCTGGTCCCAGTTGAAATTAAACTAATGCTACAACATATTTCGAAATTATTGTCTCAGGAAATAGAAGTAACAAGAAATTTATCAATGCTACTTAGTCCCGTCGCGTGATAATGTCTGTTGCTAACACCAGTGAAATACGTAGGTGTGATTAGGGTAACATGTGATAAGTTCCATCAACACCCTCCCAGTAAAGGGTGAAGTGCTTCGCTAGTGCAGGACCTCGTGAATCCCCTACTTCAAATGCAAGGAAGCGTTCCTGAAGGACTTTTTGTAAGTTGAACTATTTCCTACTTATTATTACTTTAAATATCTATCCGTTGTTTTGCCATATCTTCGTCGTTCTGATACCTTTTACAATAGACTTGCCTGCGATTAAAAAAAAGAAAAAAAAAATCAATACTGCTGAATTACTCATATCAATTGTGTCTTACCTATTTATCTTTTGTTAACATGTTGTCTGATTTATGTTTAATTGGTGTGTGAGGAAACGTTTCTGCTACTCCCCAATATTATCTCACTTTGTGATAAAATTTTTTTGTACTGCTTTTATCGTGATTATATTATATAGTTTATCTAAACAGTTTTATTTACATTCTACAAAGTACTGAATAACTTAGACTTTGCATTGCTGCTATGCTTTTTCTTTATTTTAGGTTTGCTATTCTAATTTCTTTTATTGCAGGTACTGTTACTAACTCCTTACCGCCGCATACATCATATGTCAGTCTGCTTTCTACAACCCCCCCTAATCTCCGATTGAGCCCGGTCATTTCTTTGATTTTCTTTGGGTTACGTAGCATAAATTTGGCGCCCAACGTGGCTGCCACGAATTAACGTAACAAACAGTATTGATCGGTGTCATCGCCTAGGCACACGAAGTGATGGTAAAAAACCGCGCCCTATTATCGTGAAATTTATGTCTTATCAAATTAGACGTTGTGAATGGGTGAGGAAAAAGTGCCTTAAAGGTATGCCGTATCTCATAACCGAGTCCCTCACTAGACGACGGTTAGCACTCTATAACTCCTGTAAGGAAACTTTTGGTCCTAGGCATACCTGGACTCAAGACAGAAAAATACATGTTTTTCAAGCAGGAAAAAACTTTCTCATCACCATTATGGAACATCTTAAGGCGGCAGCTCGGGATTCCCGTTAGGCTTCGGACAACACGACTAAGCAATACAATACCCGTAGCCTACAGCACGGATTACAAAAATCTACATAACTAGGTTTTATTACTATTACATCTATATCGTTATGGTTGGGTAATATTATCTGATTAAATAATTTTAATTTTTCCTTTTTTTTTTTTTGCATTTTGGATAATAATTATTCATTTATTCTTTATACAGCCTATTTGTTCGGAGCCTAAATACATAGTGTTCTTGCTTCAATTATGTACCCATTAGGTTTAAGTTTAGTTATGTATTTAGTTGTTTCTCTATACTTTTGTATGATTCCTTGTGTGAGTTGCGGGCGCTTAATCTGTAAACCCTGTTTTATTCTCTCTTTTAACTTTTCCTTTTGCAATGGTTGAATACTTTTCAGATATTTGCAGAATCGATGTAGATACCCCAGATGAACCTGATGTTCTGTCTCTTCTGCCTAGGATCCCATCTGCTTCGACTCGTCTACAATAGGCATTACGACGACATTCAAGAGCTTTTCATTGCTGTCATTTAAACTCGGGGTCGTTATTAAGCAAATTCGACGATTATTCTAATGCCTTTGAATTTAGTGGTGCACATTGCATTGCTATATCCGAAACTTGGCTCAAACCTTCACTCCCAGATACCCTAGTGAATCTGCACGGATATCGTATATTAAGAAATAATAGTTACGACATTTGTACTTGCTGTCGTCAAATTTAAGTTCTGCCAAAACCTGGAAAGAGTTACAGACGTTGGGAGTTGGTAAACATTCCACTCGTTCACCAAATGTGTTAAGCTTAAATGAATTAAACGTTACTTTGTAGCTATAATCTGTGCAGACCCGATTCTTATTGAAAGAAATATTAAAAATATCACTTCGTTAAATTTTATTTTCAAAATGTAAATAAGGATACTGTCCATAAAGCGTTTAAGCGGGGGTCGATGGAATATCTAAATCAATGATTCTATATATACTTCCTAGTCTAATGGAGGCCCTTCTGTCTATTGTAAACTGTTCATTCTTAACAAATACTTTTCCTGAATGCTGGAAATAAGCGCTGGTTCGTCCGTTACCTAAGAAGAACAGCCCTTTATACCCTCTGACTTTCACCCAGTTAGTATCCTTCTAACCCTTTCTAAATTAATTGAATATATAGCTCTTGATCAACTACTTGACTATTTTCACCTAAATAACCTTTTTGATAAACACCAGTCTGGTTTTCGCAAATTCCATAGTACCTCTACAGCCTTAATTTGTGTAACTGATGATACTAAGCAAGCCATGGATAAAAAACAGCTTACCGTTCTTGTGCAATTAGATTTTAGCTTAGCATTTAATAATGTTAATTCTGCAATAATACTTGCGAAGCTTAAAATGCTATACAACTTTTCCAACAGGGCTCTCGAATGGTTTAAATCATACCTTAACGGCCGCGAACAACGTGTTGTCAATGATGAAGGAAATCAATTTTCTAATTGGGCGAATCTACAGGCAGGGGTGCCACAGGGAAGTGTGCTTGGTCCTTTTATGCTTTCCTTGTATATTCAAGATATTAATAAGGTTCTCAAATTTAGTAAGTACCATTGTTATGCCGACGATATTCAAATATATTGCCACTGTCATCCTAATGATGTACCCAATACGTTTAAAAATATTAATTCTGATCTTGCTACAATAAAATCGTGAGGAGACGAAAACCAACTAACAATAAATCCTTTTAAATGTGAAGCAATTGTAATCGGATCTTCCAAATTGATAGGTAAAACTGACCAATCGATACTCCCGCTTCTTCAATTGGGTGGGTCGCTAATCAAACTTTGTCCGGTCGTTAAAAGTCTTGGAGTTGTTATTTACGCAACCCTATCTTGGAAGAGCCACACACTATACACATGTCAAAAAGTTTTTGCTTCGCTGCATGGTCTCAATAGAAATAGGCGATTTTTACCAACGAAGAATTGAATATAATCAAAGCAACCGCGAATATAAAATATTAATAAAAGAACCGCATAGCGCGTAATAAGGGGTAAACAACATAAAATCGCGCTCGGTAATATCAGGAAAGCAAATGGCGAATACACGGAAGGTTTTAAAACCACGGCGGAATATCTGCTACAGAAATTCTCTCCATTGGATAATCCCGAAGAGGATGAGGGGTCGCACGATTTAGTACGTCCGGAAGCTACAGAAGCGCAAGGGATAGGTGCCGATAAGGCAATCCTAGTTCACTAGGTCGTAAGGGTTCTTAGGAGGAAGAACCCTAAGAAGGCACCGGGGCATGACGGAATCACTTTAGATGCAGCTTTGGAGGCGTGCCTGTTAGACCCGTGTGTCTTTGCCGGGTATTTAATCTTTGTTTAGGAAGGGGCATATTTCCCCGTTGTTGGAAAGTCCGGAACGTGAAATTTATACCTAAATCCAAAAAGGCGGATGCGTCAGACCCAGGCGGCTATCGTCCAATTAGCTTGTTACCGGTGCTGGGGAAAGCTTTGGATCGCGTTATTACTACGCGAGTTGAGCACTTAGTGCGAGACAGCGGCGGTTTTAATAACAGGCAGTTCGGTTTTATTGAGTGAGTGTTGACTATCGACGCATTAGAGTTCGTTGACGGGCAAATTAAGCAGGCGAGAGATACAAAGGAGCATTGTGTCGTTGTTGCCTTCGATATTTCAGGAGCATTTGATGCTGCCTGGTGGCTATTGGTCGTTTACAAATTGGAAAGTAGTGGTTGTCCATTCATTTACATTTCCAATGCTCCACCCGAAGGTACTACATTGGCCAGGAGGCGAGTTTTTTTGTTGCCTGGAAATTTAGAATTTTGCCGAACAGGCAAGGTAGGGATCTTTAACGTGCGTGACAACACTCACAAACGGGACCTCCATTTAACCTCTCATCCGAACGAGGGCGTAATATTTGTGAAAAATACTCACCTGCCATTTTTCAAGCAGTCGGCCGTGTCGGGATTTGAACCCGGGACCTTGGGATCCGTAGTCTAACGCTTACTACATTGATCCACGGCGACGCCTTATTAGTGGTTGTCCGCAAAACTTGATGCCTCGGTCAAGAGTTATTTCTCGGGGAGATTGGCACAGGTTGAAATTCCGGGTGAAATTTTGTCGCGCTAGGTGGAAAGGGGATGCCCGCAGGGGTCATGGTCTGGTCCTACATTTTGGAAGTTGTTGTTGAGAGCATTTTTAGGGTCAGGTTGCCTACAGGATGCTCAATCGTTGGGTTTGTGGATGATACACTTTTAATTGTCAGATCGCGATTACTAATGGATATGCGCACAAAACCGAACGAGGCGCTTAATAAGCTACACGAAAGATTGACAATAAAAAATATTGGAAAGCGGACGTACAGTACGTAAAAAATAAGGGCAGCGAAATATTAAATAAAATGATGGCGGTGGCGAAAATAAATTGGGATCTCAGGGGCGAATCGCTTAGGACAGTTTACGCCGGACCAATAGAGCCGGCGATGCTGTACGCAGCATCCGTTTGGGCGGAGGGTTGTAAAGTAAGGGAAACTCAACAGCTGACGAGCGTGCAACGCATAACCGCGCTCAATGCCCCGAGGCGTACAGGACCACTTCCACGGAGGTGGTCCTGGTGATCAGTTGGACTCTTCCTATCGATTATGTTGTTAGGGAGATCAGAGATTGGAGATTAGTTAATATAGGCAAAGGGCGAGAAATTATAGAGTATGAATCTTGCAAATAGGGAAGCTGAAAGGAAAATCGTCGCATTAGAGTTAGGGCACCCAGCCGATGTTAGAGGTATCGAATTTGTCGAAGTTGATGGAAACGCGGTAGGGATCAGGATGTACACAGACGGTTTGCGTATGGATGATGGGCAAGCAGGCGCGGCGTTCGTCGTATATAATGAGCAAAGGGAAGTGTTTCGGTTTCACATTAAACTCGCGAACTGGAGCACTATCTTTCAGTGCGAATTGGTTGCTATACGGGAACCTATCGATTATGTGATAAATCACACGGGTAGAAAAGTGTACTACATCATCAGCGGTAGTAAATCAGCACTGACGGCCTTAACAAATATGAACGCCTCGACAGACCTCCAAGCGGACGTCTGGAGCGTAGCACATACGGCGCTCCGGTTTCGACATTTAAAGCTCTGTTGGGTCAGATCGCACGATGGTGACGTACGAAATGATAGGGCTAATAAATTAGTTAAAGAGGCCGCGACGGCCGACTTCCGGTTATCGCACTCGTTGATACCAAAGTCTCTAATTAAAAGAAAACTGCGAGAAAGATCAATACGACTACTATGTCCAAGGTCACGGGTTCGAATTGGCTTGAGAGGTAAAATGGAGGTACCGTGTATGAGTGTTCTCACGCACGTTAAAGATCCCTACCTTTCTTGAAATAGTAAGGGTTCTGCAATTCAAAGTTTTCCAGATGAAGGAAACTCGCTTCCTGGTCTATGTAGTACCTTCGCGTAGGGCATTGGAGAATCAAATATAGGGGGTACTTCACTAAATTTTTCGGTGCATTACTAGCCATATTTTCTGGGGTCAAACTGTGCGTAACTACGTCTTGATAAGAATGGTTGTAATTTTCTCGAGCAGATGTCTCTTAAATATTGAATTATCTAAATTGCGCCAAGCTGTCGGGTTGTAACTTCAACCGGAGATTGACAGCACCATAACCACCTTATTTGAAATACTAGTGATAAATGACAGTGTTTAAGAAATGTGCCATGCAAAAGACTAACGCTGAAGTGGCGTCGCAGACAGCGTAATCGAAGACCTAGACTTGATGTTCTGTCCACTTTCATTATCATCTGCCGACGGCAATTCCGATTGTTTACAACGAATATTAGACATCAACAAACGGTCCTGTTGCAAATCCGCAACAAATGAAATATTATCGCATTGGAATAATGCATATACTTATATGTCACCGATTATCGTTATTTCCATATAATAAATATTTAAGAAATGCACAGCAAATGGAAAAATACATGTAACGCGACAAATACAAGGTACTCAACATAGCTGCGATTCAAATTTTGTGCACAGCAAGTTATTCTTTTATAAAAAAAGCTTATTATAATGTTTGCTGTGTACTAGGCCGCCCCCTATAATAATAGGTAGAAGTATCCGTAATGTTTAAGTTGGTTCGATAAGTAAGAGTCAGTCGGGGTTAAGCGTGCGAGAGAGTGCGGCACGTTATCACAACGCGTGTCGGTTGTTCTAGAACCCAGTTAATTTGTGAACTTTGCGTTGCAAATAAATCATAGATTTATCCGTAAGAGTGTGGCAGTGATAGTTAATGCTAATGAGGATCAGTTTGGATTGTACTTTACAGATAAGTTATAGTTGTAGTATTGTTTCTTTGTTTGTTTTTTTAATGGCAACGCCGCTGGCCACATGGTAGTTACGGTGCGTGCTGCACTTTTTTTTATTTAGCTGTGTTTGTTTGTTTTATTTTGTGACATTGGTTACAATTCATTAAACTACATAAATACATCTACGGGTTATTATTACATATCCACAGGTTGTAACAGGTAAAAACTTAAAGGATCACGAAAATACCACATGAGAGGTGTTGCCGCTAGCCGGGGCCAACATCTGCAAAGGCAACCACTCGTTTCCGCACCCCTGGAATTTCTGAGCTTGTGAGGAAACTGGTTCATTTTGGCGCCAACGGGGACGTTTTCTTGTTACACAAATACCTGGAACTGTAAATGATTCGAGTTGTTTACGTAGAATTTGAAAAGGTTCGGGTACCTAAGGTCATTAGTAAATAACTACTGCTATTGGTATTTAGATAACATTGAATGACATCTTTGAAACGAACAGTACACTTTAATTTCTAATAAGTGTTAACGGTTATTCAACAACCAGCTCCATGTTAATTGTATTTACGGACAATAGTTGGTATTAGGAATGTTAATGAGACTGAACTGGAAAAAGTTTAATTCTTAGGTGTTTGGATATTGAGGTATAACATTCCAAGTTGCATTAAGTTTGAGTGGACAATTCAGAGAAATTCATTGGGTTTATTGTGTTAGTTTGGAACAAAAATAAATAGAGTAATTTAGAGCTTAAAAGTTAATGATCGCACCTCAAGGTGAAATATGTTTTTGATTGTTGTTGAAATGTAATGTCACAAGTATAATACGCGTAGTAAAGCTCAAAGTAATTTAGAAAAAGCTGATAAAATGGGCGAGCCTGATATCGCAGATGCTTAGAAACAACTAGTTGCAGCTGTTAATAGTATGAATTGTAACAATGCCATCCTAAAGGAATCAATTGAACAAATGAACGTGAATATTGCTGCAAATATTAGCAAATTAAGTTTTGATGTAAATCGTGTTTCTGAATCGGTTAAAGAACAGGTAGAAGCTAGCGATGTCGAATATGTTAGGGATGAAGGTATTTTGCATGTACACCAACCAGAGACCAGGGACGGCACGTCCGAGGCGTTTGGGTATCATAATTATCTGGGCTTATATACGAATCTGGGGGGTACGAATTTGTGCTTTGTGCCGGAGGGATCTGTGCATCCGGTAACTTTCATTAAAAAACAGGAAACAATATTTTTGGAAGCTGGAGTTTCTGAAAGTAGAAAAGTTCCTTTGACCGTTAGTAATTTAAGTAATTCAGCTCAGGATTGGGGTGTATTAAAGGAAGAAAAAGTAAGGAATTTCCAAGAATTTAAAGAGCTATTTTTAAGTCGGTATTGGGGGGTTGACGAAGAGAGGAAACTTTTTCAAAAAATTAAATTTGGGTGTTATGAAAGGGGGTCAAGGGCTGATTATTTTTTAAAGTTGGTGAGAGAAGCAAATTTCTTAACTACTACTCTTGAGGAAGGTGCGCTTATTTCTTTATTAAAAAATCATTTTTCGAGTGAAATTCAACGAGGTATTGTAAATTGCATGCCCAGAACTTTTGATGAAGTAGAAGCTTACTTAAGGGAAATTGATGAAACTTATAATCGGAACCCAAATAATAATAATAATAGTTCCTACACGAATTGGCGTGGTAGAGGGTCGAATAGTGAACAAAACGGGAGCGCTCGTTACAATTTTAGATCAAATACGTCAAATTCTGGAGGCGGTAATAGTGCCCGCTCTGAAAATAGGGAAAATAATACTAATACCGTTCGGTCTAAGTACGTCGGTAGGATCCTTTATAAGAGCAGTGGGTATAATTTTAGGACCAGACGTAGAATCATATGTGATTGCGTACGTAGATGATCTCCTTATTTATTCGGAAGGGGCTGAAGAGCATTTGATTCACTTAAACAAAATATTCGAAAGGCTTGAAGCTGCTGGTATTACTATAAAATTAAAAAAATCACATTTTGCCAGAAATACAGTTGTGTTCCTTGGGCATATTATCTCAGCTGAAGGTGTGTGTGTTGATCCTGTTCGCGTGGAAGCTATCAATTCATTTCCGGTACCGAGGAATATTAAACATTTACATGGCTTTTTAGGGGTCGTTAATTATGAGCGTCGGTTTTGTGAGCAGCTTGCTCATTTAATGGGGTCGTTATTACAGCTTTTGAAAAAAGGAGTTCAATGACGTTGGGATTCAGCTCAACAAGAAGCGTTTGAGAAAATTAAGTCTAGGTTTTTATCGATTTCGATGTTGAAGCATCTGTGTTTTGACCGTGCGTTTTTTATCCAAACAGATGCATCTGATGTGGGGTTAGGTGGTTGTTTATTTCAAATAAATGAGCAAACTTCAGAAAAGGATATCGTAGCATTCACCAGTCGGACTCTGCGTGGCCCTGAAATGGGTTATTGTGTTACAGAAAAAGAGGCATTGGCCGTACTACATTGTTTGCAGCAGTGGCGGGTATTTGCGCTAGGTCGAGAATTAACTGTGATCACCGATCATAAATCTCTATCGTTTTTAATGTCCTGCAGACTATTAAATTCGCGTTTGACTAGGTGGGTGGTGTATTTTCAAGAATACGCTTTTAATGTTAAATATTGTGCTGCGAAGGAGAATGTCATTGCGGATGCTCTATCGCGTTATCCAATCAAGGGAAAGGAGAAACTTGAAAAATTTGAGAGGGTGCCGACAGAAATTTGTGCATTAAAGAAGTCGGAACTATGTAAAGGGGTCCAGTTAGGATAAAAAATATTGTTGAGGAGCAAGAGGAAGACCAATTCTGTTGTAAAATAATGTCTAGATTATTGAAGGAGGAAGTTCCGAAAAGGTGCGCTGATTGGTTTGTGGTGTATCAGGGAGTTTTATTTAGGCGAGGCTACGAAGGTTCGCCAGAGTTTAAAGTGTGTGTGCCTGCTTCCCAAATAAGTATACTGGTTTGGCAAGAACATGTAGATAATGGGCATTTTGGGGCGGAAAAGTGTTTCCAGATGCTGCGTCGTGATTATTATTTTCAGAGGATGAAACATTTCATTCGAAAAATTATTTCAAGCTGCGATTTGTGCCAGAAGGCGAAGAGTTCGATTAGAATTTATGGCGAATATCATAGTGTTTTACCTAAAGCGCCCAACGAAATCGTATGTGTTGATCTCATTGGTCCGCTCCCAGTATCAAGGGCGGGGGCGACTTCCTTATTAGTTATTATTGACGCTTTCAGTAAGTTGGTTACTTTGTACCCTCTTAAACGTGCTAATACAGCTGCGATTCTTCGTTGTTTGGTCAAGAAATATTTTATCGAGATTGGTAAACCAGGGATCATTCTTTCCGATAATGGTAGCCAGTTTACGAGCAAAGAGTGGAAAGAGTCTTTGAATCTATTAGGTGTAAAGGTAACTCACACGTCAGTGCACTTTCCGAAGGGAAACCAGACGGAACGGGTTAATAAAGAAATTGTGCGTATTTTGAGATCATTGTGTTACTCGGCTCATGGGGGGTGGGCTTTCATGCTAGATAGAGTAAGGAAATGGATTAATAGGGCAGTCCATGACTCGACGGGGTATAGCCCTCGTGAACAACCTTATTTTTCCTACACGTGACATACCGGATATTGGTAGGGATAAAATAATAACACTAGCTTATAATAAATTAAAATCTAAGGCTGAAAAACGTAAATTACGTCATCAAAGGATCCATAAAAATTGTATTGATTTTAAGATTGGTGATAAAGTACTGGTTCGTACTCATCCCCAGTCTTGTGCGGAAGACAAGGAGATTAAGAAATTCTTTTTGCTTTATTCCGGGCCTGCTACGATTGTGGCTAAGCGCGGGCCAAATTCTTATGAAGTACCGGACGACACTAGGGGTCTCTTGTTGGGTATACAGAACGTTAGGAACTTAAAATCGTATGTTGTACCGTATCAAAATTTAACACTGTAATTATTAAGTATAAGTTCAATTTAATTACAAAAATATGATTAGCAATTAAGTTTAACTTATAGGGGGGTGATGTACTAGGCCGCCCCTTATAATAATAGGTAGAAGTATCCGTAATGTTTAAGTTGGTCCGAGAGGTAAGAGTCAGTCGGGGTTAAGCGTGCGAGAAAGTGCGGCTCGTTATCACAACGCGTGTCGGTTGTTCTAGAACCCAGTTAATTTGTGAACTTTGCGTTGCAAATAAATCATAGATTTATCCGTAAGAGTGTGGCAGTGATAGTTAATGCTAATGAGGATCAGTTTGGATTGTACTTTACAGATAAGCTATAGTTGTAGTATTGTTTCTTTGTTTGTTTTTTTTAATGGAAACGCCGCTCGCCACATGGTAGTTACGGTGCGTGCTGCATTTTTTTTATTTAGCTGTGTTTGTTTGTTTTATTTTGTGACATTGGTTACAATTCATTAAACTACATAAATCCATCTACGAGTTATTATTACATATCCACAGGTTGTAACAGGTAAAACTTAAAGGATCACGAAAATACCACATGAGAGGGGTTGCCGCTAGCCGGGGCCAACATCTGCAAGGGCAACCACTCGTTTCCGCACCCCTGGAATTTCTGAGCTTCTGAGGAAACTGGTTCAGCTGCAACAACTGAAAACATTAAATCTACTGTAATGTTCAATACGCGTAATTAATAATTTAATCCATTCTTTTGATTTGAATTTTATCATTCGTTCACCACTATTAAATATCAAATCGGTAAATAACGCATCCGTTTTACTTTCTGAGTAGTTCCATGGTGCCGTTCTTACAAAAACAAAACTAATACGAATCGAGAGGGTTTTTGTTTTTGACAAAGCCATTTTTGTTTAGAACTGCAAGAAAACTGATTTGTATTTCATTAAACTCAGTTTTCTATATAACCGGTAAACCCGCTTTCAGTAAAACCAATGTCGGTAAAACCGGTTTCGGTAAAACCGGTTTTGAAAATATCTGTTTTTATAAAACCGGTTTCGGCAGAACCAGCAAAACCTGCTTTGGTATAATCAGTTTCAATAACACCAGTTTGATAAAAACTGGTTTTGTTGAAACCGGTTTTATCAAAACAAATTTTTAGTAAAAACTGTTAAACCGGTTTTCAATTTTTCCTGTTTTTGCCAGCCCTATATAGAATGTGGACGTCGAGTGGTGCCACTGTGGACAGAATGGAGTTTTACTGCATTTCAGATTCATTATAATCATTGATTCAATTGTTGCGGCGATTGTGTTATTTATGTGTATTTTTATTTAATTTTGACAAAATATGTGCCGCCCGAAGCGGATTAAGACGTCTAGGTACGCATACATAGATGCTAGTAATCTACTACGTTCGAAAGAAACGTACATGTTTTTTATTGAGGTTGGTGGGGATCAATCTAGGAATATCATCAAAAATATTAAAATTTTTCTGATATTTCGTCTTTGGGGTGATTATTTAGGTACAAAATTGAATAAATATAGGGCAAGTGATAAAAATATAAAAAAGCAATGCTGTATAACAATCATTTTACATAGGATATTTTAATTATTTTATAATTTTTTGTAGTTCACGCGGTTCTGTTTTATTTCCCCGAATTTCGGATTCTGGGGAGTAGAAGAGACTGGCCCACTTCGTGTTATGACCTTTGCATGACCATAAATTTTGCATATATTTTTATTTAGATAATTTGACTGCCGCTTCCCTTCTCCAAATCCATTCCTTAAATAGGAAACAGAAATTATTAGTATGGAGTAGACTCAGAAAATGCTTATTTCGTTCATGTATAGGTTTTGTAGTTAAATACCTAACTTTCAAATTATTTTTCATTGTACATTAATTTTCAAACAAGATAGAATTGCCATTCAAAACTACAAAATATTTGGTAAAGAACTACAGAACACTCTTAGTATAATATCTCATCTGAAGGCTAATATCTAATTGGTGGTGTTTGATGGCTTCGGAAAATCTGTAAGGAACAGACCTTATAAAGAAAGGCATAAGTTTATCTAGTTGGTTGTAAACATATCACATAAATATTTTTCCGTTTTCGCATAAGCCTTGTTTTAAATTCACCACCCGTCTGCTTGTTTTCTAAAAAAGGATGTAATTCTTTAAATTTGAAATTTGTTATCTATATGAAGCAAAACATCGCTTTTTAATTTAGTCCGCAAATTAATTGCTTTGTCTTGTTTGTCTTTAAGAGAAATAATGTTCCAGACAAATTCTTTTAAAGGCCCGTCAATACAAATCAACTTATTTTGTCTCTTACTTTATGAGTAAATTACACCTGACAAAGTTGTTTGTTACGTTTATTTTTCAACATAAATTAAATACTCTTTTTTTTCCTGGTTAAGTCATTACCCGCTCGAATAAATTCCATTTTTATTCTTAAATTTTCCAACAATACCCAATATAGTGTACCTGTTCAGAATAAGCCCGATTTAACATAATTTTAACTCAAATCCATTTTTCTTTTAAAACGAAGATTTATTCAAAAACTTAAATAGTCAATACTTTGTTTTAGGTATCCGTTAACTTGTTAAACATTCCGATAATGTATAATTGCTTTCTCTTGTGTTTCCACCTAAAGACTTGTCGAAATAATGGATCTTACTATTATTTGATAGCGTGTTTTCCAGTTTGCTAATCGCGCTTTGATAACGCTAGGATTACAATTCGAACTTGTGTTATTTGAACCAATTTTTAATTTGATTCTGCAGCTTGTGCGTTGAAATATTTTCTACATTACTCGTACCAGTACTTCAAGAGCGATGCACGTTTTTTTGTTCGACAAGCAGGAGTTATCTTGCGTGTATCGGTGAGTTTTTCCGCACTTACCCATCCTAATCAGATTTTCTTTTTAGCTCTTAGCTGGAGTCCAAATTGGTTCTTTTTTTATATAGGCCCAACTGTTCTTTGCCACAGATCAACAGACGACCGTGGCGATGCGGTGCTGATGCACCCCCGATGGAGTTCAAGCTAAGTATTATGACACATACAGGTATACAACTTGTTTTCTTTTGTGTATATCAAGGGAATGTTTCTTATCAGCGTTTGGTGTAGTTACGTCATAAGTAACGTGACACTGTAGGACTATTGTTTGTTGCTGCGAATCGATGTTATCGCTCAACAGGTGTAATGTACCATTTTTAAAAATGTTTGACAGAAGTTCCCAGGCGTTTATTCTTTTTTACTGATTAGTTTATTTTACAAACTGTATTATGTACAATTTAAAAGAATGTTTGACAAATGCTTTTACACGTTAATTCTTTTCTACTGATTAGTTTATTTTACAAAAGGTATTATGTGCAATTTTAAAAACGCTTGACAAAAGCTCTCACATGTTTATTTTCTACTGATTAGTTTCATTTTGTGTAAAATACGAGATGCACACTTCGTATCTAAAGTACTAAATTGTTCGTATCACATAATTGTTTGCTTTGAAATAGTAATGCTTAATTTATTTCTTTTGCTTGTTTGTACAGAATCCTTTATTTATTCTTATTGTTAATGGAATCCCCCCATTCTCCGTGTTTGGTAGTGAGCCTAGTATTTACGTTTTTTCCGGCTACGTCTAGGTACGTAGCATGTTCTTTATCATAGTTGCTTACATTCAGTTCAGAAGGCGTGCAAGAACTTTTTCAAAGTTCTTTTGCTTCACTACACTTCTAGCTTTTTGTTGATGGCAAAATTGTTCCTATGTACCCCTTTCTTTATCTCTTTCTTTCCATCCTTTTCGTTTTTTATCTCGCAATTTGTGAAATTTTGTGTATAAACCATATTAAAACGTTATAAAAACTGTAAACGTGCATTACACTAAAAGGTGCGATTTGGGTGTTCTGCTCGAAGCTGAGTTTTGAAAATCATTTCTTGTTTCAGTAGTGGTGTTTTTCACTATAGAGCGTCTTGGTTTAGAAAATTATTCTACTCTTGTACCTTTATCGGGTTTCAAAAAATTTATTGCTGTGTAAAAATAAAACAATTTCTGTACCTTTAAAGGCATTTGAGTACGTCGCCGCCTTTGGGCATACTGTCCTGTGTATTTAACTGCATTAATTCTGACCAATCAAATAAAACGCGATTCTGTTTTAATATTTACATAACTGTATCCGTATCTGTATCCCTATCCGTATCCGTATCCGTGTCCTTGCCCGTGCTCGTGCGCGTGCCCGTGGCCGTGTCTGTGTCCGTGTCCGTGGCCGTGTCCGTGGCCGTGGCCGTGGCCGTGGCCGTGTCCGTGTACGTGTCCGTGTCCCTGTCCGTGTCCGAGTCCGTGTCTGTGTCTGTGACTGTATCTCTATCTGTATCTGTATCTACTCCTAACAGTTTCATTTTTGTATGATTGTAGATTGGTGTGCTAGCAAAGTTATTTTGTCGCCGCCTTCATTTTTACACTGGGCCTTTCGAGTTCAACTGATTTGAAAAATTTCCGTTAACGCTGTTCGCTCCAATACTGTTAAATGACATTTAGCGCAAGTTTTGGGGAAGTTTACAACCATTTATCACTTCTCAAAACCTTATAATCAACTTACAGATAGGCAGTGTATATACATGTTCCTGGCAGCAGTAATAATTGTTAGATTAGGTTCACGTTTCCTCATAACTATAAATTACTACAGATAGAAGCATTCAAGAATTCTGCCCTTGTACTTAATTTTATAAGTGATTGCAGGAAATGTTGATTTAGCTTATCAGGTTATCAGCAACCTTATACTCTTATTTGTAGGATTAAATACCTGCCCCATTTCCCTATAATCAAATTTTGTAGTATTGCATGCTTGTCATTCCACACAAATAATTTTTACACTTACTATTGAAGTCGATGTTTCGTCTACTATCGTTTATTTTCGTAAAGGGTATCATCGGGAAATAGCGTGGATCACTAGTTCTAAATGTGCAGAGTTACACTCCCAATTAAGCCGAAAGGTGTCTGTACATAACTGGTGACTGCAAACAAAGTTATTCCTGTACAAGTAGATTTACCGGCTAAAAGGTGTCGTTTAGCAAAGTAATTGAAGAACAATGGAAAGTCGTAGTTTATATTGCCATAATAACTTACAAGGTGAATGAACAAAGCAAACTGATAATTATTGCATTCACTTTTGAGTAAAATTTACAGTTAACGTCACTTTACGTCACTTGTTCTCTGTTAATGTTGGAATTTTTACTAACTTTCATATCTTGTAGAGCTGTGCAATTGTAGAAAAGGAATTTTTCGCTATCAAGTTTCTTTGATCGAAATTAATAGTATGGTCCGGTGTTTTGTGTTTGGTCATTCTTGAATGACTACCAACTAGCTATGAGGCATCTATCTCGCTCTTTTAATTTCCCAAATATGTACCATGGCATTGCTCCAAGGAGTTTTACATACACCCGTAGTTTTAAAGTTGTTTTCAGAGTTTGTGGAACTTTGGGGCATTAAAAAGTTTCGCTGTTTCTATGTGTATTCACCAACGTACTTGTATCGCACACCATCGATATGATAAACCAACTTGTGATACAGGGTTATGGGCCTATACACCTGATTATCCTAATCGATAATGCTTGATCAAGGTATTTTGCTTTTGGTGAACGGTTTTGAAACAAACTTCTGGCACATCCATATATACTCCTTGTTGTGATTAACATTTTGGTAAGTCATTTTAAACTACGTTTTTAGAGTCCTCAGGTTTTAAACCCAATGTGTAGTTTCAATATATAGTTAGTACCTTGGCAGCCTAGCACTCCATGGCACATATTTTGGCACGTTAGCTATTTTAGTCAATACTCTTTATATCCTTATTATTTAGAGGCGATTGAACTAATTACGCCACTACAAAACCAAAAGCAAACGTATGTTAACAACGTTGCCCAATGCCATTAACAAATTCGTACAATTTTCAAACTTCTATAAATAGATGCAAGCTCCGTCGGCTATTTATGCTAATTTCGAATGCGTTTCAAACCTGATAAATTTAGTCATCTCTTGCTTGCCCGTTCTATTCATCAACAGCGTTTAATAGCACCCGCAGTACTTTTTTGCACATTATATAAAAAGCACTTTGGATGACAGTTTAAATAATTTGAGTTATGCGAATATATGAGCGACAAAAAGATATTTGTGGAGCAACTAAAAATGGAAGCTCATCGTGTACGCATATTCTAGAAAATCAAGAAGGTAATCGTTTGGAGCCACTAGACTAACTGTGTGATATGCCTCGACTAGCTCAGTGTTACCACGCACAGAGTAAGACGACGATATGATAACAGAGAATGTTTACTCACTCCTCTCCAGTACTCAATACACTTGAATAAGACAATCGAAGTTCACCAAAGATTGTATAATGTACTAAATAAAATTTTTGTCGTATTACAATTTACAAATCTATGCCCTTTTTAATATCATTTACTTTTATAGAACTTTGAAATCAAAATTAAAATAAATTCTCCTATCGAATTAGCTTTTTACGAAGAATATAAATTCTTACACCTTTTTAAAACAATTAAAGCAAGCAAAAAATATTATCTTACCACGAATAGTTTCGTTGAATGTTCAAAGAAATATCCCCTTTTTAACATAATTCTGAGTAGCAACCAAATTTTTGTTGACCTTTTACACACTATATATTTGATCACCTGCAAGTTTTAAGCTCACTTCTGAATACACAAATTATGTAAAATTGCAAAATGTAACGTGCTTTAAATTGGATAAATAGTTCTGACCTTATAATTCTCCTGTTAATTTTTTCTTGCTGGAATTTCCTGGCCCAAATTTCTACTTGTTCTGGAACTTCCGGCTTAGAAATCACTCTTGATTGTTGTCCAGTAACTTAGAATCGTCTTTATCAGTGACTTAGCTTCTTTAATAGTGATTTGGTTTCTTTAGGAGTAACTTAGTGTCTTCACCAGTAATTTAGTTTCTTTACGAGTGAATTGGCGTTTATCAACCCCTTAGTGTTTACCTGCGACATAGAGTTTACCAGCGACTTAGAGCCGTTTATATCAACGGCAAAAATTCTATATAAATTTATTTCAACACGCATTCTACTGTTTATATCACTATATGTTTAAATTTTGTTAAGTGCAACTTTTAATAGTAGCAACTATCACTAAAAGTTTCTATTCATGTAATAGCCTTCTTTCAAAGTATCACAGTTGGCGTGTGGAATATAAAATGATGCTCTTTCATTTGCTTCGTTAGTTTTATAGAATCAAATTCCTTCTCGAATATTCCACGCGTTATATTTGCAACGTGTTGGGTTTTGGGTAATCTAATATGTACGTTCTAAATTGCACGTAAATCGGACTTTCTAGAGGGACTTGATTATTTTACGCAATTACGTTTAGATTGAAAGAAATTTCATTTCACGGTTATTTTTCTTCAAACATGTTGAATTTGTATGTGTTTTGAGCTTAAGAATGTCGTTAAATGTTCAAAAATGATTGAATTGCTTCAGCAATTATTTATTTTGATAAAATGTACTAAAGTTATTACGGAATGAGTTTCCTTTAATTAATTGTAGTTTGTTATACAGGGTGATTTGTATTTGCTTTTCCATAATGAATGAATTATGTTTTGGGTTTAAATTTTTGAGCAGAAGTTGTGCTCCAGTGAGGACGTGACGGAAACTACTTCTACGCGAGAGGACTTTTTAAATTTTCTATCTTTAATAACTATGCAGACTTAAGCAAAGACATGGTTATTGTACAAGGGCAGTACGTCAAGGTCACACCTATTAAATCGGTATATAATAAATTTTTCAAAATTAGATTTATCCAAAACATTAATGTTCCTTTTCAATACTCTATAGTCAAACAGTTGTACGGTGTTGGTCCTTCAGTTCTTTGCACAGACCCATACTGATTAGTTTACAGTACACAAACTTCTGCATTGTGATAAATACAAACGGGCCTAATCTTGAAATAAGTGATTCTCTTCTGAAAATAAATACAATATTTCGCTTGTGAATAAAAGGATCCCCGGTAAATTTAAAACAAATTAAATGAAATCTAGTTTTGGAGTTTGTGTACGTGCAAAACCTTACTGCTCAATTTCTGCAAAAATCAATCAGAAAAAATTAGGGTTCTAAGCGTATTGTGGTGACGAAAATTTGTACGTGTAGTTTCAGAAACGTGGTACTAGATATTGTCCAAACCTTATGCATATTCAATTGTGTACATATTTAGTAACAAATACGTGTTGTATACGCAGTTAACAAATAAACTACAAAACGGTACCTCATATCCGAATGCACATCAACCTAGATTAGGGGCGTACAACTGCAGATGTATATAGATATTTTGTTCTAGTTGTAGATTCGTCTATTTATTGTTTAGTATTTTTACTACTTTGGAATTATACTAGCAGTGGCCAGTCTGCTTCATATCTTTATAAAAGGCAGTGCCAAAAGCACCATAATTTAGATAGCGCCAGTAAATGCTGTTGCAACTTGAGACACGTTTTCCAAAAAAATACTTAAATACATTGGCGATAGACGTTTACGTTGAGGGAATCCCACGTTCTCGACAAAATGATTAATCAGTATTTTCTAATATTTATCAAAATATTATTTGTAAAATGGATTTTACAAATTTAATCAAAAATTGTAATAGATTTTTAAATTGTAATACAAAATAGCTTTATTGGTTCTACGTGTTAAGTATTTTTTGTTTTATTTGAGTACTAGTGGGCAAGGTGTTGAATTACATATTGTTTAATTCCAAAAAAGTTTGTAGCGTGTTGCGTTACGCTAGATCTGAATTATAGGGCGAAAGGAAAATTTGTACAACATGAATAGACAAACTAAAATATGGAAGTGCCTGGTCTAAATATCATAAATAGTTATTCTTATTCAAACATCATATTTCAACTCTTGATTATATAAAAATAATTCAGATAATGAAGTACAACGTTATTCTTTTAAAAACGCTGTACGTGGTGTGGCAATTAAATAACGAGAATTTGTTTCTAGCTCATATAGTGGTAACACTGATATCTTGAAAATTTGTTGACGTAAAGTTCACGAGCGTACATACAAGTCTGCCAAGTTTGATAGTGATCGGTGTCAGATTTTGTGCTCTGCGGTTTTTTAAAGTTAGTAGTGTAGTGTCGTGACGTACAGAAATGTGTGACGTGAAAAACGAGCAACGAATCGTCATCAAGTTTCTGATGAAATTTGGTGGAAAGCCTGCCGAAATTTTTCGTAGATTGCGACGTGTGTTTGGTAATGACTGTTTATCAAAACCACATGTGTATGAATGGGCTGCACGTTTTGCATCAGGCCGAGAATCGACGCAAGACGATGCAAGGTCAAGTGATCCTAAAATCGTGAACACTAGGCAAAACGTCGAACGTTTGAGAGTGTTGGTGCGGACAGATCGACGCCTCACACTCTGAATGATGTTCAATGAACTCTGTGTTAATAAAGAAACCATTCGCCAGATGTTGCACGATGATTTATTGATGCGCAAGCTCTGTGCAAAGCTTGTTCCGAAAGTGCTGACGGCGGAGCAAAAAGGATTGAGACGGTCGAGTTACGACGACCTTTTTTAACGAAATCAGAGTGATGGGCGTGACTAGATGAATTCGATTATCACGGCAGATGAAAGCTGGGTATATCAATATAACCCTGAGACTTGTCGATAGAGCAAACAGTGGGTTGAAGAGGGGGTGGGGCTGGAGCGTCCCACGAAAGCTCGGATGTCTCGAAGCCAAATCAGGACAATGCGCATATGTTTCTTTGATATTAGGGGTATTGTGAATCGAGAATTTCTTCCTAATGGTCAAACGGTTACTTCGGTATTTTATATTGAAGTTTTTAAGCGATTGTGCCATAGTATGTCTCGTGTGAGGCCGAAATTAGTCAAAAATGATGGGATCTTTCACCATGATCTGGCTCCACTGAACTTCTGGCTATTTCCAAAGTTGTAGAAACCAATGAAAAGACATCGCTATGAGGATTTGGAGAACATTCAACGTGCGTTACGTCGGTGTTGAAGAGTTTAACTTCTGGAGACTTCCAGGGGTGCTTCCAGAAACGGAAAGATCGTTGAACCAAGTGTGTTAGACTCGGAGGAGAGTACTGTGAAGACATGGGTGCCTAAATCATTATATATACTAAATAAATGTTTTAAAATTAAAAATGCTCGTTATTTAATTGCCACACCTCGTATGGTAAGAATTCAGGACGATGCTTTATAACACCGCAAATGAAAACGGATTGCAATATGACAAACACTGCATATACAGTTTCCATAGGAAATAGGAAATTAATCAAATATGGAACTGATTATTCTATTGTTAATGATTTACCAACGCGACGAGTGTTGACTAAATTTAAGCATAATTATCACTTCAAAATATTAAGAAATATGTACGGATCGATTTTTAAATTCTTTGGAATGGAGAATGAAATGATGCAACGGAAAGTGGGTATCTAAGTATTTCTTTCTTATTTGTTAGTAACGACATTTCCAATAATTGGAATTTATAAAGAGCTTACAATTAAATATTGAAAGCAAGAAAAATCAGGAGTGGTTAATAGTTTTGTTGATGCTTTAGGTTCAAGATCTTTTTAGAATTTTTGTTTTAGCAAAATCTAGCCAAAGTTGTGAATAAGAAATTGTTTTCTTGGAAAATGAGTTTGTATCTTTATTGATACTATTATGTATGTGAATACAGTTTAGGTTTAGGTTGAATATTTATTTGAACTCATTTAGGAACTAAGCAAAGTCGACTAATTGTAACGGATATCCAGCTACTCCAGTGTTGGAAATTTTAGGAAATTTCTGTAATTATGGCAGAATTAATAAGGGGATTTGAGATATTTTTGATAAAGGTGGGATATAAGGCTAAAGATTACCGAAGCAAGGGGATTTATGTGGAACAAGCGTCGACCGCGCAATAATATCCAAAAGGATTACTGTGACAGACGATTTGGCGCTTTTCGATTTTGACAGAGTAAAACCTTTTAGGGTAAGTGTTAGTCTGAGATAGTTTTGTATATAGCCCTTTTATTTATTATTTTGTTTTCATTATTTTTATATAAAACCTCTATTTTCTTTTATAATTCTACCATTAGAACCCACACTCATACCACTGCGGATAACCGACGTACTCTTATATTGTCACGGAGTCCTTGTCCGTTCAGGGCAAATCAAAGTTTAATTAACTGCGCAAATTTTACCCGTAACAGTAATTTTGGTGCTCAAGCATGGGGCTCTTTAAATTTTAGGAGTCTTTAATTATTTGGTACCCAACCTCAGTGCCTTCTTTATAGGGTATTTTTTTAAACGCCACAGTAGTTTTTTGAATTTTTAGGGCCTTTTTTTAGTTTAACCGCGTTACATGTGATTTTATTAACTTTTTATAGGGTTAACATTTTTGATGCTGAACATTGAAGCCGTTTCATTACTGTTAGGGTAACTTTTAAAATTTTTAGGACCTTTTTTCTATTTTAACCGGTTTTTAATGTGATTTTTCTAACTTTCTATGGGGTTCAAATTTTTGACGTTAAATATTGAAGTCGTTTTTTACTGTAGGTGCAGAATTTTGTTAAAAACGTGAGATTTTTTAATTATTTTAATGTAACCTCTCCAACTCTACGGTTTTTATCGCTTAAGAGCCCATTACAGTAGCCGCCATCTTGAAATTTCTAAAGATCCAAATTTCTTTCCTATTAGGCACCCAAATTAAAAACGGTTTTAATAAAAGTTACTTATAAAATAATTGTCTATGTGGGAAAGTCATTTAAGTTTTTTTAACTGAAAAAAATTTTTTTTTGCTCATAATAGAGCGATTTAAACAAAACCAGTAACTTTCCCAAATGTGTGAATAATTTTTATGAATTTTCATCAAAATTGCACACTAGAATTCAGTTTATTTATGGAATAAATCAAATATTATTATTTTTTCGAAAAATACACCTGCAATGTGCTGCTGTGGAAAAATTCAGAACTTCCATGACATACACTATTGTAAAACAGATTTGGTTTGAATACATGCTATATAAAACTTACACAAGAAACATCTATTGACAAACTAACCATATGAGAGTTTTCGACTATAGTCGTAATCGCTCGCAAATCTATTTATAACTTTCATCATGGATATTATTTAGCGTCTTGTAATTATAGACATGAGTTCTTCATAAAACTTGGATTTATATAAATTTTTATTCGGTTTCCTAGTTAGTGAAGTAGGTATTCCCCCAGTTTGAGTAGTATAAGACTTGTAAAAAAGGATAAACACAGAATTGTTTAATTTTTATGTCAAGTTCAATTGTTTTGGGATAAATTTGTGTAGTAATAAGAAGTAACGTAATAAAAATTCTAAGATGTGTACCCTCAAACTTCTGTAATACACGTAAAACCTGCATGCAAAACGTAAATAAATAAAAGCAAAACAAACTTTGGACTACTTAAAATGCAAGACATGCATTTTTATTCTACTAAAGGAATGTTTACTATGTCCGATTCAGTACACTTTGTTTATTATTTCGTCGTTAGAAAATGATTACATATCGGAATTTCAAAGGTTTTCACTGGTTATAAATGTTAGATAATATGTATAATTAAAATATCTGTGTGGTTTATAACTGGACTAATAAGTCCACAACACTGCCATCTATATTTGCTCCTTGACACTTCATAAATCAAGTAGGCGGAGTATTAAACATCAAATCCTTTTCTAATGAATATCTACATCTCCACATTTCGTCCCGCCCTATGCTACCTCACCCTTGCCCGCGCTTTTACAGCAGATGGTGGGTGACCTGCTGTGATGAGCTCTTAACTGTTTTTTTTTTGTTTTTATATGGGCGAAACAGTTTCCTGTAAACCTTTTTACTTGTTAATCAGTTAACCGTAAAATCGTCCAATGTAAGCTTTTAAGTTGTGAATTTTTCAAATAGTTTTTCTTTCTCTGAATTTGGTTGAGAAACGGATATTTTTTTGAAAAATTTTTTTTTTGAAAACGTATCTTGAGGTTATTTTAAGTTAGAAACTGACAGACTGTGACTTGAAAACGAAAAATCTTTTTATTTTAAATGGAAATTTACCTGTAATATTGATTTTTTATCGAAAAGCGAATTGGGTTATGAATTACGAGTTAGGGTATGAAAAAAATTAATGATCTGAAAGTTGTCAGATTGAGAAAATATTTGAGAATAACATGGTTAGGACGTATGATGGCATGAAGTTAGTTTTTGAGTCGAAAATAAAGTTTTGGAAGAAAATATTTTGCTTTCAGACGCGACGGACTTCTAAAGATTCGAATGAATATTTGAATTTTAGGATTAATGATGGTTCTTGATAAAGCTTTTATAATAGTATGTGAAGTAGTGATATTATAGGTCAATCCTGAGTGATTTGGCACGGAAACTATTTAAAACGAAATGGAATTTGTAACAAAAATAATGACAAAAATTGAGATTCACAATATTTGAAGTCGGTTAATACAATAGTTTACTTAATTTAATTTTAGTTTCTTTATATTTTGGAATTATTTTTTAATTGAATTTAGATCGATAATTTTAGCTTATTTTTTAATTTTTACAATAAGATATTAACGTCAACACCATACCATTTTTAATTTTTTTTTGACATCTAGCCTTGAAGGTACTTTACTCCTAATCCCACTATGAATCGCTCCCAGAGGAACTACATTGGCTAGTAGTTGGAATAGTCGCCTGACAATACTAACATATCGTTTTTCCTTGGCTGTTGGCCATAGGTTCTCCCTTATGAACAAAAATTTCCGACCAACGTCTGTTAGTCTAATTTGCTCGATTAAACAGATTTCTTTTTTTATTCCTTCTGATAGAAGTACTAGAGGAGGTCTTAATGCTAGATCCCTCGAAAGGACTAATTTAAGAGCGGAGTTTTCAATTAGGTGTAGGAAATCGTAATTTTCGAATACTTTCTGACCAAATAGTCCAATCATAAATTATGCCCAGCGGGTTTGGGTAATACTTGATTGGGGAATGTAGCTTGCTCCATTTCTCAGGGGTATTATCCTAACACTGCAGCATCAGGAATGAAGAGCGTAACCACATGTAAGTGTCCTATTCCCTTATTGAGTTGAGGAGGACGCTTCACGATATTTTGCCTTCAACGACATTCATAGTGTTATTTTTTTTAGGGTTGAAGGATGTTTTACTTTTCACTTTTACTTTTTATTTTTGTACTTTAAATTTTTAGTTTTTTGGATTTGAGGAACTAACAAACAATTTTTACCGCATGTTAGGGTAGTAGATACTTGGAAAAAATTTTGTTTGTAAGAGAGATGTAACGTGTCGCGTTACGCTAGAAATAAATTAGACGAAAAAGGAAAATTTTCAAAAAGCGAATGGACAAATTATAATATGGACTTGCCTAAGTTAACAGATTTCATAAATACTTATTCCTAATTAAATAATATATTTGAAATCTTGTTTCTATAAAAATAATTCAGTTAATAAAGTACAACATTATTCTTTTAAACACGTGGAAAGAATTTAGGACGATGGAATACAAAACCGCAAAGGAAAACAGATCGCAATATGACAAAACATTGCGGATGACAACCTGTGTATTATAGAAACATTAAACTTGATACATTGTATTGACCGGATATACTGATCCTAAGTAATATGATTTACAATGGGAGAGATTAGATTCATTTGACCCGATGGAAAAGAAAGCTAGGAAATCAATTGTGAATCGATAATACATTACATGTGATTTTCCAATGCTCCACCCGAAAGTACTACATTGGCCAGGAAGCGAGTTTTTTTTACCTGGAAAATTTGGAATTTTGCCGAACCCTTGCTGTTCCAAGCAAGGTAGGGATCTTTAACGTGCGTGACAACACTCACACACGGGACCTCCATTTTACCTCTCATCCGAACGAGGGTGTATTTTTGTGAAAAATGCTCGCCTAAGAATCGATAATACACCAACATCAAAAATGTAGTTCGAAAAAACGCATTTCCGCGGTAACCCGCTATGAGGAGGGTCGGTGTAGATGAGAACTTGAAAGTGAGCGTAACTCAACTGCAAGGAAAATAAAATAAAGCTTGCTGTTTCCGCAGAAACAACAAAAACGCGGCATAAGATAAAATATGTAAACTTACTCTTACGCGGGTGAAGATATTTTCAATACACCTGTGGGCGGACTTATTGTCGTTGGGACCGTTTTGTGGTGGATTTGGATAATTCACTCGGCCATTTATTTTGAGTTTTGAGTTGTGTTGGGTTAATGGTAGCTGTTGTTTGGAAGCCGAAAAATGGCGGTATTTAAACATTGAAACGCCGCACAACCAGAAAATTATGAAAACTGTGAGTAGGGGATAAAGAATACTACTATAGTAAGCTTGCTTATCGTAAAAGGCGATTAAAAGGCGCAGCAAGGGGCAGTAGCCTTGCTGGCTAAAAGATATTGGAGGAGGGTCGGTTGGTCTCGGGCGATCCTCAATAATTTACAAGCTTGTTGGGGGTTGGCCGTGACGGATATGGCTTTCTGCTAAAATCTTTAAAAACTGCGTTGTGGAAAGATATGGGAGCCTACCACAATATTTCCCAGGTGTGCGTGGCCTAAAACACGAAATACATATGATGGAGAGCTCACAAGTAAAATTCTTGTCCGGAGGTAAAATACTCTCTCATTCGGATCTCCGGGAGGGGGTACTTGGGGCTCGTCATCGTAAGAATATAAAACAACAGTTCGATTTAGTGATAGGAACTTGGAATGTACGGTCATTACTTAGAGTAGATAAGTTAACGAATTTATTAGTCGAAATGAGAAAGGAAAAGCTGGACATTTTAGGTATTAGTGAGGTGAGATGGCCAGATAGTAATGACTTTTGGAAAGATACTTATAGAATAATTACAACTTCTTCAAATAATAGACAGGCAGGGGTAGGAATAGTGTTAGGTAAAAGATTAGGGCATAAAGTTAAAGAGTACTTACAATTTAGTGATAGAATAATTATGGTTAGATTGAGTACAAAACCCACAGACACTGTTTTAGTACAGGTTTACATGCCAACAACTCAGTACGAGGATGAGGAAGTAGAAAAGGTATACGAGGATATAAATAGTATAGTGAGAAAAGTAAAAGGAGATGAGAATTTAATAGTTATGGGCGATTTTAATGCGTCAGTGGGAGAAGGTAGTGAGGGAAAAATGGTAGGAAAATTTGGGTATGGCAGACGAAATGATAGAGGAGAAAGATTAGTTAAGTTTTGCCAGGAACATACATTAGTAACTGTAAACACCCTATTCGAACAACATGTTAGGAGAAGATATACCTGGAAAGCGTCAGATGATAGGGCTAGATACCAAATAGATTATATTTTAGTTAAACAAAGATTTAGAAACCAAGTTAAAAACTATCGTAGTTATCTAGGGGCTGACATAGATAGCGATCATAACTTAGTTAAAATGAAGTGTAAACTAAAATTCAAAAAATTGAGAAAGGTTAAAAGAGAGGGATGGGATCTAGGTAAGCTTAATGATAGTAGGGTAAAAGAGGAATATAAACAAGTATTAGATAATAAGAGCAAAGAGATAGCAGTAGGAGGGAACATAGAAAATAGATGAAAAAAAATATAACTGACTGTACATGATACAGCAACACAGACTATAGGTAAGAAAAAAATAGAAGCGAGAAAACCTTGGGTCACAAAGGAGATATTAGATTTAATAGAGAATAGAAGAAAGCTTAAACCTTTCAGAGAAGTGGATAGTGAAAGTAAGAAAAAATATAATACAGTTAGAAATAGGATACTAGATGAGTGTAGAAAAGCTAGAAATAAATGGATGGAGGAGAATTGCAAGGGAATACAAGATGATTTGAGAGTAGGTAAGACAGACAGGGCTTACAGGGCAGTTAAAAAGTATTTTGGGGAAGATAGGAAAAAATATAATGGTATTAGAGACGAGAATAATGAGCTTCTAATAAATAAAGTTGAGGTAGCAGATAGATGGAAAAGATATTTAGAAGATTTATATAAGGGAGACGATATGGATGAGTTAGAGAACGACCAAGAAGAAGATGTAGAAATAGGGTTCTCAATATTAAGAGAGGAATTTGATAGAGCTGTTCGGAATCTTAAACTAAATAAAGCGCCAGGGATAGACGATATTCCCGCAGAATTAATAAAATATGCAAGTCAGAAAACTTTAGACAGATTATACGAACTAGTAAAAGTAATATATGACACAGGTGAGGTTCTAATAGATTTCGAAAAAAATATTATTATCCCAATCCCAAAAAAGTCATGAGCTGATAGGTGTGAGAATTTTAGAACGGTTAGTTTAACTTCTCATGCTTCCAAAATACTAACAATAATAATTAAAAATAGAGTAGAAGCTTTGACTGAGAATTATTTAGGCGAAGACCAATATGGTTTTCGTAAAGACAGAGGGACTAGCGAACCGATACTAATGATTAGGGTAATTATCGAAGAAAGGATACAAAAAAATAAAGACTCATTTCGCGTTTGTAGATTTAGAAAAAGCATTTGATAGGGTTAATTGGATTCTTATGTTCAGGGTTTTGCGAAAAATAGGAATCTCTCATAGGGATAGAATAATTATTTACAGTCTATATAAAAACCAAAGCGTAGTAATTAGATTTGATGAAATAGAAAAGGAAGCTAAGATTAGAAATGGTGTTAGACAGGGTTGTATACTGTCTCCCTTGATTTTTAATGTTTATATTGAGGAAGCTTTAAACTTAGCTAGAGAGAGAAAAGAGATAGGTATTAGTGTACAGGGACAGAAAATAGACATGTTACGTTTAGCAGATGATATAGCCATTATAGCAGAGTCTAGAAAAAAGTTAGGAGAGTTTTTAAATATTTTAGATGAGATGCTACAGAGTAACTATAGTATGAGAATTAACTCAGTAAAGACAAAGATAGTGACAAGTGAGTTACAGCCTAGTTCTAAACCAAAATTAAAAATAGGTAATACCGAGTTAGAGGAGGTAGATGAATTTTGCTATTTAGGTAGTATAATTACAAAGGATGGACGTAGCAGAAGCGATATAGTAGCTAGAATAGCTCAAGCTAGAAAAATGTTTTTAAAAAAGAAAAACTTACTAATAGCTAATAGTATTAGTTTAGATAATAGAAAAAGTTTCTTAAAGTCGTACGTATCGAGCGTTCTGCTATACGGTATTGAAACTTGGACAATTAAAGAAGTAGATAAGAAAAAGATAGAAGCTTTTGAAACTTGGTGTTATAGGAGAATGTTAAAGATTAGTTGGACAGTTAGAGTAACAAACGAGGAAGTTTATAGAAGGATAGGTGAGGAACCCTGTGTGTGGAAACAATTGAAGGTCAGGAGAGATAGAATGATAGGGCACCAGTTAAGACATGAGGGACTATTTAGTAAAGTCTTAGATTATAGACTACCAAATAAAAATAGAGTAGGAAGACCTAGACAAAGCTATATTAGTCAAATTATTAAAGATTTAGGTTGTGAAGGGTATGTAGACCTATTTAGACTAGCTCAGAATAGAAAAGAATTTAGAGCTGCGTCAAACCGACTTTAAGTGAGTTCGAAAACAAAACGAAAAAAATCAATTAACTAAATGTCACCATGACATAACTCACAATTAGTTAGCGGTCTGGCATGTTGGTAGCGTTTCGTTGCTTAAGCCTTACCATAACATATAATTTAATAAACGTCACCATGACATAACTCACAATTAGGTAGCGGTCTGGCATGTTGGCAGCGATTCGTTGCTTAAGCCTTACCATAATATATAATTTAACACTTTTCTTTTTTTGAAGCGGATAACCAGGTTATATTTCATTTCCTTATAAATGGTAATCAAGTAAACATGTTAGAGGTTTTTAACAACCATCAGGTTGCTAATATCTATGTAGAGCCGGGTGGATAGGAAAAGGATAGAAGGATATAGGAAGACCTAGACCAAACTATATTAGTCAAATTATTAGAAATTTAGGTTGTGAAGGGAATGTAGAACTGTTAAGATTAGCACAGAATAGAAAAGAAGTTAGAGCTGCGTCAAACCGATCTTAAGTAAGGTCGAAAACAAAATGATGATGATGAGTAGAATTAGCTATTATGTTGTTTATTTTATGTATATGTGAGTTTTGAATTTAAATGAATTGATATGTATAAAATAGGAAATTAATTGAATATGAAAGAGCTTATTCTATTGTTAATGATTTACCGAGGGAACGAGTGTTGATTAAATTTAAGCATAATATTATTATTTGGAAATATGTACGTATCGATTTTTTAATTCTTTGACATGGACAATGAAATGATGCAACTAAATATGGGCACTTGACTGGGTTTTTATTTGGTAGTAATGATATTTCGAACAATTAGGATTTATTAATGCCTTAAAATATTGAAAGCAGAAAAAATGCGGAATGATGAATAGTTTAGTTGATTGACCAGGTTTAGAGTCATTTTACGATTTTCTTTTAGCAATATCTAGCCAGATTTGAGATTAAGGAATGGTTTTTGTGGAAAGTAAATTCGTATTTTTATTCATATTATTTTATTTGAATAGAATTTAAGTTTAGGTTGAATTTTTATTTGTATTTATTTAAGAACTAGTTAAAGTCAACTAAATGTAAAGGATATCCAGCTACTTCAGTAGTGGAAACTTATTTGGAAGAAGCACTTTATTTTAAGACAAATATTTAATTACAACAGAATTAATAAGTGTTTTTAAGGTATTTTAAAAAAAGGTAAGATATAAGGTTATAGAGTTTAGGTTACCGAAACAGGGGAGATTTATGCGGAATAAGCGTCGTCCGTGTAGATATAATATCCAAAAGCCATTGCTGTGACAGGCGGTTTGGCACTTCTCCATTTTGAAAAAGTAAAACTTTTCACAGTGGGTGTTATTCCAACGTAGTTTTTCTCTGTATATTTTAGCCCTTTTATTTAATTTTGGTTTTATTATTTTCATTTTGAACTTGTGTTTTCTTTTAAAGTTCCTCCACAATAACTCTTTTCCGCATCTCTGTAGTTAGCCGACGTATTCTTATATTGTTACGAGGTCCCCGTCCTTTCAGGACAAATCAAAACTTGATTAACTGCACGCTCATTTTTCCCGCGACCAGTTCCTAGATACAGGGTTTGTAAAAATAGGGATATGTAATAATGGCATACTTGTATAGAGTTAAGAGCAAATTAAAAACTACAGTTATTTAAAGGTGTACATATTGTAACGTCTTTGATATCGCTGTACTTCTATTTACACTTCTTTATTCGGTCCAGTACAAATCCAATTATTTGGAAATATATACAGAGAATCTACTGGAAACAGCTACAGGACTTCATAACCATCAATACCTTCTAACACTACATTTTTTCTAAAAGCGAGGGGTACACTATTTTTATTACTTATTTAATCGCGTACCTGGATGCACCATTAATTCGGTACTTCATAAGCAATATACGAAATATTATATTTTAATTTATATAGACATTAAGCGGATTTATTTTAATAACTCGAACAACACTTTATTACATATCTCTTTATATCACTTAAGACTCGGATTAAATTAGTTCTCGGGTTGTACGGTTTATATGTCGAACTATATAGTCTTCATATTACACTAGACGTCGGTGTAACTTTCTCTTAGTCTTGCCATTACATTCGGACCTTGTGGCTGCCAGTCATTCCATTATTCGCTTAATGACTACTCCTTTCTGTTCTCTATAGTTTGTAGTAAATGTCACTTTTTGTGGTAACCCCACGTTAGCCGAGATTGTTAAAATCACAGATTTGGGGATTTGTAGCCAGTCAATTCTGGGTTTATCTGATTGTATGTACAGTATGTTTTGTTTAAGGCTTTTATTTTACAGATAAGTTAATAATGAATCCTCAAATAAGGCGTAAAATCTTTAGAACTAACTCAAATTTAAATACAAATTGGACAATTTTCATCGTCTCGACTAACTTAACTAGGTGGTCTTGTGTAAATTATCCACATTGTAGTAGTAGTTGTGCTGCAAAAAATTAATATTTTTACACTTTGTAGGATCTCTGGTAAAAGATATAATTAGAAGTGTTTGTTGAATTTTCAAGCCCTCCTGTACTACTTCGCCCACCCTGTAGTGATTACGGTTATAGTATAAGGCGGATATATGCTTAAAGTGCAACTTTTCAATAAATCAGTGTGAAATACTTTTAGAACATTACTGAAAATTATAGTCTCAATCACACAGCGAATTTAATAAATGAAAAATAAAAACAATCAACAAATATAGAAAGTTTATTACCGATTTCCTATTACTGATAGGTTATAGTCGAGACCTGTTGAGCCGCTATATGATATTATATATATATATATATATATATATATATATATATATATATATATATATATGGTGTTCGTGCCCCTGCGATTTGGGTCGTCATAAAATTGCTATAAAATTCCTTATTTTAGGATTATCGAGTTCCTACGGTGGGTATGTCATAAAATTGCTGTGCCATTCCTTTTATTATTTTAAGCCCCAATGTTATGAAATGTTAAATTAGGATTTTTACCCCGACTAGCTTACTGAATAAATCTTATTGAATCAAATAAAGCAATTCTAGAATACACAATATAATACTTGTTAATATTTACAACACTCAAAATTTTTCTTTTTGTACAAAATATCTACATATACCAGATTTTTGCTTTTCTGAAAGCCAGCAAAATATCTTTTAATTATTCAGGCACCTTCAAACGTTCCAAGATACCTATTCCATTTTATAAATTTTTATAAGTGATCTTTTTTAAGACTCTTACAATGTATGGCGAATATTAAACCAAAAATATTTTTTCAATAATAAAGTGTATTAAGATTGCTAACCTGGAATGGGTTCTCGAGTTTCATCCTGGTCTATGATCTGCATCCCCTTTCTGTGTTCACTTCGCTTATTAATATGCCGGCCCATATAAGAATCGCTTCCCATAAATCGCTTCCAATTAAAATTGTACCAAATCAGAATATGTTCAAATTAGAATACGTTCATTTTTAAATTATCTCCAAAATTAGAGTATGTTCAAAGTTAGAAGTCCCAAATTAAAGTCGTCTCAATTAAATATCCCAAATTACAGCCATCTCAATCAAAGTAAAACCATCTCAAATTACAGCCCAAATTAAATATGTCTCAAATTAAATATGTCACAAATTAAAGTCCAAATTAAAATCCAAATTAAAAGCCCTGTTTTATTGATATTAGAAATGAATTTAAATAAGATGTTTATTCACGTTTATTTATAAATCGGTTTATTTTCGTTGCACAAATTCTCGCACTTTTAACTCTGATTTATTTTGATTTATACTTCACTAGTTACGTAAGTTTTTAACACCTTTAAACATAGTCGTTGCTCAGTTTGAATATAACCTAAAATGTCGTTCCGTTGCCATCGTATATATAAGCCCTTTCTCCAAATTGTTTTTATTAGCTTGTTTACATTCTAGGCTGATACTTCTGCTTTATCTCGCATACCTCGGAATTTTTACAACATACTTAGTTTAAATCTTCGATGCATGCTCTGTTCGTCACGTCCGCATCCCGCATATTGTAATATTATTCAAGAATTTCCAACTTTTGACTTTCATTAACTCACGTATTTGGATGTCTGTTAATTTTATCGTCTAATTGAACCGCCTGGTGCTTATTTGCTTCTACAGAATATTGGTTTTCTGAACAAATGTGTTCTCTTCCAGGCACCTAACGATTTTCTAATAATGAATTATTTAGAATGCGTGTACGTTGATGTTTTCGACGCAATTGTTAAATATTTGCAATGCCAATTTATCTATGCGTTCCGGTGACTTAATTTTGATGCATTTTATTGCGTTTAAAATCTTATCTTTACTTGTAAACTACACTTAGACACATTTACGTTTTCATGCATTTCCTTCCGCATATTTTATAGACAATGTCCTCTTAATTAACATTATGTAGAGTGACCGATTTACTCTAATAATTTCTGGAATTATTTGCCTTTTTTAAAATTGAAGTTGTTTATATTTATTCTACCACCCCTATGACTTAACCTACCCCTAAACTACCCTATTATTATAGCATTATTCGCCCAAATTAAAATAGAAATTTTTTTATCAATGCCATTTTTGGCGCCCAACGTGAAGTTAAATCCCCATTGATAAAACTCTTCTATTTTTATTTTATTCGCGAAATCTAATTAATCCTATCTCTAAATTGCTATCCTAAATTCTATCTACACCAATCTTAACTTATGATTATTATCTCCACTTTGACTTTGTGTCAATTATTGCCCTTGCATTTCCCTTGATACATCCTGTAAAATTACGCCTTCTTGAGACCCTATTTCTACCCCTTGATTCCTTAATGCTTCTCTAGTTTCCTTTATTCGTTTATCCATTTTTATTTAATTTCAAATTCTTTTTTAAAATTTTTAATATTTCAAAAATTCCTTGCAGATTGTAAATTTCCTAACCCTTATGCTTTTTTAAATTAAATTTTATTAGTGCCTCTACAATTTTTTTATTTTTGAATTTCTTTTTGTGATGTTCGTGCCTTTACGATTTTTAATTTTTAATTTTCTTTTTGTGGTGTTCGTGCCCCTACGATTTGGGTTGTCATAAAATTGCTATCAAATTCCTTATTTTAGGATTATCGAGTCCCTACGGTGGGTGTGTCATAAAATTGCTGTGCTATTCCTTTTATTATTTTAAGCACCAATGTTATGAAATGTTAAATTAGGATTTTTACCCCGACTAGCTTACTGTATAAATCTTATTGAATCAAATAAAGTAATTCTAGAATACACAATATAATACTTGATAATATTTACAACACTCAAAACTTTTCTTTTTTGTACAAAATATCTACATATGCTTTTTTGAAAGCCAGCAAAATATCTTTTAATTATTCAGGGACCTTTGAACGTTCCAAGATACCTATTCCATTATACAAATTTTTATAAGTGACCTTTTTTAAAACGCTTACAATGTATGGCGAATATTAAACCAAAACCAAAACCGGTTTTTCAATAATGAAGTGTATTAATATTGCTAACTTGGAATGGGTTTTGGAGTTTCATCCGGGTCTATGATCTGCATCCTTTTTCTGTGTCCACTTTGTTTATTGATATGACGACCCCATATAAGAATCGCCTCCCATAAATCGCTTCCAATTAAAATTGTACCAAATCAAAATATGTTCAAATTTTAATACGTTCATTTTAAAATTATCTCCAAAATTAGAGTATGTTCAAAGTTAGAAGTCCCAAATTAAAGTCGTCTCAATTAAATATCCCAAATTACAGCCATCTCAATCAAAGTAAAACCATCTCAAATTACAGCCCAAATTAAATATGTCCCAAATTAAAGTCCAAATTAAAATCCAAATTAAAATTCCTGTTTTATTAATATTAGAAATGAATTTAAATAAGATGTTTAGTCACGTATATCTATAGATCGGCTTATTTTCGTTGCACAAATTCTCGCACTTTTAACTCTGATTTATTTTGATTTATACTTCACTAGTTACGTAAGTTTTTAACACCTTTAAACATAGTCGTTGCTCAGTTTGAATATAGACTAAAATGTCGTTCCGTTGCTATCGTATATATAATCCCTTCCTCCAAATTGTTTTCATTGGCTTGTTTACATTCTAGGCTGATACTTCTGCTTTATTTCGCATATCTCGGAATTTTTACAAATTACTTAGTGTAAATCTTCGATGCATGCTCTGTTCGTCACGTCTGCATCCCGCATATTGAAATATTATTCAAGAATTTCCAACTTTTGACTTTCATTAACTCACGTATTTGGATGTTTGTTAATTTTATCGTCTAATTGAACCGCCTGGTGCATATTTGTTTCTACAGAATATTGGTTTTTTGAACAAATGTGTTCTCTTCCAGTCACGTAACGATTTTCTAATAATGAATTATTTGGAATGCGTGTACGTTAATGTTTTCGACGCAATTGTTAAATATTTGCAATGCCAATTTATCTATGCGTTGTTACGTTAATTCGCGGCTCCACGTTGGGCGCCAAAAATTCTGTTACGTTAATTCGTAGCCGTGCGTAACACCAAGAAAGTCAAGGAATGACCGGGCTCAATCGGAGATTAGGGGGGGTTGTAGAAAGCAGACTGACATATGATGTATGCGGCGGTAAGGAGTTAGTGACAATACCTGCAAGAAAATTAGTTAAGCAAACCTGAAATAAAAGAATAGTAAGCATAGCAGCAATGAAAAGTCTAAGTTATTCAGTACTTTGTAGAATGTAAATAAAACTGTTTAGATAAACTATATAATATAATATATATAGGAACGAAGAACAAACTACAACTCCTCATCTGTTTATCTAAACCCGTTGTTACCATAAACTCTTGTCGACTATTATCTAGACTCGTATATCCACATGAGGAACAAAATTTATCTAATAATTAATTACAGCGGTTTATCATATTCGATAAGTCGGAAAGTAGTTTACGAATAATCCAATTTACAATTCATTCCTTGCAATTTATTTATTAATGAAAATCAATCTTCAAATTATCTACTTTTAAAGTAATACCCACGAGTTAAATTGCCTACAAATCTGAATTATTCTGAAGTATTTCCTTTATACAAACAGCGATCCCAAAGCAACGATGTATTTTTAAGTACTCTAACAAAAAGGGAGCGTAAAATGTTCAGCTATAAAAATGCCCGTTACAGCGTCCCGGTGATTTATTTTTGAAGCAATTTATTGCGTTTTACAGTGTCCTCTTAATTAACATTATGTAGAGTGACCAATTTACTCTTATAATTTCTGGAATTATTTGCTTTTCTTAAAGTTGAAGTTGTTTATATTTATTCTACGACCTCTATGACTTAACCTACCCCTAAACTACCCTATTATCATAGCAATATATATATATATATATATATATATATATATATATGACGAAGGAAAACTTTCCCAAACCCCAGTATACTATACGTTGTTGAGCTAATCAAAATTACAAGCTAAAAATAGATTTTACTGGTGTTAATGCCACATGCAATGTAAAAGTATCGCAATTGGATCTCAACAAACTAGTCGATAAAGCTACGTAACCTTTAAATGACTAAACTAAATTTTCACCGCCAAAACGTGGTAGTTGGATTTGCAGTATACAGTGGTCTTCAACCTGTTATCCCCAAGTGGCTTTCTGTAGTGAAACGCGTAAAAAATCTGTGGTAAAGATGGATTTTCTAGTTGAGTTCAAAATTAAATAATTTGCACAAGATGCGTTAGACGTGTGATTGAATGGTTTAGCTAATGGAGCGAACGAGATAGCGTTAAAATTTGACTGCAAATTTAAACTGAAAATATCTGCAGATATATCTAATAGCAGTGTATGGTTACTAAGCAATTTTAAAGATAACACACTTAAATTAGAAATTGAGAGAGGTCGGAACGCTGGTGTGTTGAATGTGCTTTAGGCGAATCAATTTGTGCTAATTACTACCTATAAGCTGGAGGAACTAACTGTTGAAGTTTCCAAAATTTTACCAGGAGTTTGTGGGCGAATAATAACTATAACCGTCAATACAGAATTGACAAAAGAGGATATAGTTATCATTTTCTTAGAAAGTGAGAATCGAGCAAGTAATTATTAGTTCAATAACAGCAGCAATAAAAATTATTTGTCAGTGTTGATAATGATTAAATACCACCACAACCAGTATTTAGAAGATCTAAGTTTAACTTTTCCAATGCACCCGATTCCGGATATGGCAGTGGATGCTGGTACTAAAAAAGGCATGTACATATTTAGTAAATTTTTCAACGTTTATTGCTTTTTATTCTTAGATTTAAAATGATAGTCCTATAGAAATTAGAGTTTGAGAATAAGGTGGTACAAACTAAAATAAGTTACTAGGCTTTTGTGCTGGGAAACTTAATTTATTTTTATAATTCCTTTCTCTTTAATTGAATATCTGTAGGATTATTGAAAACTCTTTTCAGTTACATGATTCCCATATTTTGGAGAAATTATAAGAAGGGCTTAAAAGAGGATGATTTATATGATACTTTGGAAGAGCACAACTGTAGTAAACTGGGAGATGCATTGGAGGATGCTTGGTTCAAATCACGCAAAGCACATTCGAAGTACGCTTTACATAGGGCACTACTCAAAGTACATGGTCGTAGACTTGCATTTATTGGATTTATTCGATATATTCCAGAATTTCTCTTACTGTAGGTACAGAAAATTGTAAAGTATTCTATTACATTTGTATTTTTTAGTGTTGGATTACCTTTCAGTATTGGTCGACTAGTAACTTACTTTGAAAGAGGACCACCGATGGTAACTGAACGAGAGGCTTACATTCAGGTTGCGGCAATAGCATTAATATTGGTAGTTAATGCTATCATTCTTCATCCTTCTATGTTTATGATAATAACAATGGGAATGAAAATAAGAATTGCCTGTTGCTCACTTATATATAGAAAATCTTTACGATTAAGTGCAACAGCATTAGGCGAAACCACAATAGGACAAGCTGTGAACCTTCTATCAAATGACGTACGGAAGTTTGATGAAAGATTTGCTATATGTCATTACGTATGGATAGCTCCTCTTCAAGTAGTAATAGGAACATTCTTACTATATCGAGTCATTGGAGTGTCAGCGTTTGCTGGAATTGCCTTGTTAATCTTACTTGTACCTTTGCAAGGTAAATGCTTTATCACTTTCTTTAATACATTCACTAATTATGGAAATTATTTTGCAGTGTTTCTTGGAAAATTGAATTCAACAATAAGATTAAAAACAGCGTTGCGTACTGATGAAAGGGTGCGTTTGTTAAATGAAATACTGTCAGGAATTCAAGTTATTAAAATGTACGCTTGGGAAAAATCATTTGCAAGATTAATATCTGTTGCTCGAAGGTTGGTTTTACTTAAATGCCATTAATTAAGAAGCTACCACACTATCTAATATCTCTTGAATCTTGTGGTAAATCTTCCTTTTATTACACATGTAGGTTAACACAGGGCACTGTCTATAAACGTATATAACCCTCCTTCATATTGTATTAAATATAAAAGTGCAAATGAGGAAGAACAAACATTTCTGAGGTATGTATGCATTATTTGTTTAATATTCACTTTTTAATCGGTTACCTCGAAATTCCTTCGTTGATCAACCAAGAGCATCCTCACATTGCAGAAGCTGCAAACCTTCAAAATCAAGGTTAACAGCAAACGTTCAATAAGCAGAGAGGCAAATAAAGGTGTCTAGAAGAGTGAAGGAACGATAGAAATTCGTGTGGATGGGAAAAATAGAACAGTCGTTTATAGGTCCCCCATCGAATCTATTGTAATGTCCTAAAACTAAGTTTAAACTGTCAAATTGTAATTTTCGTGAAATAGTATGAAATAATTCCACTGAATAAATTCTCAAAACTAAAAATTTTATGGTGGTGTACAATTTCAATTTTGAAACTGGAAATGTTAGAGTAAGTTAACCGTTTCTTGTAATTTATCGAGTAACTTTTTATCGTTTTGGGCTTATGTGGTTATGGCACAAAGTTGGTTCTGCGAGGGTCCATTGAAAATAACAGAAAAGAAGGAAAATAATGCCTCCATGGTTATACCCACGGTAGGTAGAGAATATACGGTAGGCAGGATCGGATTTACCTCAAACAACACCCTAGGCCTAGGTTCCGTACGCCGCCCTAGACCCAAATACCGTGCGGATCTTTTTCTTAAAACACTTTAAAAAGAATAACGGTAAAATAGTTATTGTTTAAATTTTACAAAATCAAATAGTTACTATTAAAAGGGAAACAAAACAGCAATGGAAATATCACAAAATACGCTTTAGTGCCGAAAAAGAGCGCTCTGCTGAGCAATTTGTCGCAAATGTACATTAAAAGATTCGCAACATCATTAAAATATTTGGGAACCTATCAAACGATTCATTTAAATAGCGCTTGTGGACTTTGTTCCACTATAGTATCACAGGAACTAATTTATGTACGAAAATGGATGCACTCATTAATTACTGACCCTTGCAGATCATAGCAGGCCATAGAGTCTTTAGGTTTATCTGTAATGATATCATCAGGTGAAGTGTACAAATTGTTGAAAAAGTTCAACTTAATAAAAAAATCCTTTGTATGACCCTCTTCGTCGAGTAAGTTCGCTATGTAGTCTATCCACAATCATGTAAAACACAGTTTTCAAATATTATTTCCTTCCAGAGTAACTTCATTTTCAACAGACTCTTCAAACTGACGTTTCCATTTTGTCTTTTGTCTTTACAGCTTTTTTGTGGCGGGGCCAGTTTTTGTGTTCTTTAAGTAATTGGGGAGCGTTTTTCCAATCACTAAACTAGTTACTAGCCGAGATGAGGTGTTAATTAATGCGGCGGGATTTCGATAATTACAGAGATAGAGAAAGTGAAGAAATATACGAAATAAAAATAAATGATAATGAACAAACACAAAATGATTACTTCAAACACTTACATTTCGAGTTCTTGCGACGAGCAGCACAAGTAGTTAAGTACGTTAAGTACGAAAATCGATTAATATAAAACATTGACTGCGTCCGTCTAGTATGGAATACGATCCTGCAATGCTGTCTTGTTTTCTCCATGACGGTGATAAGATGTTCTTGCACATGTGTGGCATAGTTTATTTATATCGCTGCACTTATAGGCAATGCTTAAAATAATGACAGGGAAAATGGAATGAAAATTGAATACCGGGCGGAGGTAAATGATTAACGAATTCTAAGTGCGGATTAATCGAGTGGTCATTATCTACAATATATATATATATATATATATATATATATATATATATAATATAAACGAAACATACCGCCCACCAAAATGCAAGGCATTTTAAACGAAAAGAATTAAAAAGAGAGGGGCGGAATGAAAAGGCGAAATGGAAAAAGATTTACAAAAACAAAAAGGAAAGTAATAAAAAAAATTTTTCTCTACATTACGGGCAAAAGACACAGCTTTTCCACCGGACGCTTTAGCTCGCCCTGAGCGGTTTTAAGTGTGACCACCCTAACAACACCAATCGTTCCAGGATGCACAGCCACAACACGGCCAAGGGACCAAAGAAGGGGAACATTGATCAGCACTAAGGTGCCCAACTCAACTGGAGGAGTCGTTGTGTACCACTTGGAGCGTTGTTCAAGCGAGTGCAAATACTCCTTGGACCAACGGGATCAAAGATTTTTGTTGGATCCGCTGAAACAATTGCCAACGAGAAAGGCAGTTAAGTGGAAGGTGAGAAAGGGCGGGTTCCGGAATAGCGGTTAAAGGTGCCCAAGTCAGAAAGTGACCTGGTGTAAGGCAATTCAAGTCATTGGGGTCACTGCTCTTGGGTGTGAGAGGACACGAGTTTAAGATGGACTCAGTTTGAACAAAGACAGTGGCCGGTTCCTCGTAGGTCAATACTTGTTCACCGGTGGTATGAAGAAGCAAGGTTTTAACGGATTTCACTTCCGCCTTCCACAAGCCGCCAAAATGGGATGAAGCTGGCGGTATAAAGTGCCACGAAATAGGGTCCTTAGAAGCAGCAAGCTTGGCGAGATAAATTAACTGTTTATGAGCACCCACAAAATTTGTGCCACAATCACTATAGAGGTGATCACAACGGTCACGCCTAACAATAAATCGGCGAAGAGCCGCTAGAAAGACGTCCGTTGACAAGTCGGATACGACTTCAAGGTGGAGCGCCTAGGTAGCCATACAAATAAAAAGACAAATACGATTTTAAAACTTTGGCGCCCCGTACTCAAGATATGGTAATAAAAAAGGGACCCGCAAAGTCGACACCTGAACTCAAAAAAGGTTTTACTTGAGTAACTGGGCATAAAGGCAGGTTGGCCATAGGAGGTCGCAACTGGAACAAGGTTGGTAAAGCCGCCCACCATAAGGAACATTGGCACAAGTCGGTAGAGAGTAAACTACGTGACCCGACATCAGCAGGATTCTCGGTAATGGAGATGTGATGCCAAGAGGCGCGAGACGTGTTTTCCTGAATGTAAGCAACACGATTGGCGACGAAGGTCTTCCAGCGCTGTTGTGGGGAATGAATCCATGAAAGAACCACCATGGAATCAGACCAACAAAATATTTTATTAAGCGTAAGATGGGTATCAAGCGTTTTGAGGATAAAGGTTAATAGTATTGGTGCCAAGGTGGCAGCTAAAAGTTCGAGTCTGGACAAAAAAAGGGTACGAAGAAGATTGACTTTAGATTTTGCACAAACTAAGCGGACATCAATGGCGGAAGGGGTAACAAAGCGAAAGTAAACAACAGCACAGTAGCCACATTCGGAAGCGTCAGCAAAACAGTGAACTTCGCACGTAGTAAACTGTAGCGGGATTAGTAAGCGGGGTAAAGCGAAATTCGAAAAAAGCGGTAACTCATGCAAGTATCTTTCCCACTAACGGAGGAAATCGGGGGGAGGGGGAGCATCAAGTTTTAATTTTAACGATTACAAACGCTGAATTAAATGCCTTGCTAAGAAAGTTAGGGGGGGATAAAAGTCCCATGAGATCGAAAATACGGGCTAAGTTAGAAAGTAGGTTGCGCTTGATACAGGAGGTGCTTAGTTGCTAAACCAGAAAACAAAAATTATCTGAGGTGGGGTTCCATTGAAGATTTAGAACTTTTAGGGGTTGAGTTTCAGGATCTATAAAGGAATAGGTTTGCGCGAATTGTTGCGTAGCAGAAAGATCTTTGAATAATGTGGGATGATTACTTGACCATTTATGAAGTTCGAAACCACCAAGTTTTAAAAGAGCAATTGATTGATTTTGTAAAACAAGGGTTGACTCAATAGAGTCCCCACCAGAAGCGATATCATCGATATATGTGTGATTGCGAAGAGCAAAAGCGGCCAAAGGAAAGGAGTTCCCTTCGTCCTCGGCCAACTGCAGAAGCTTGCGTATCGCAAGAAAAAGAGCGCAATTTACCCCATAGATAACTGTATTCAATTGAAAGTCCTGAATAGGCTTCTTAGGCGAAAAACCCCAAACAATTCTTTGATAGGCAGAATGAGCGGGATTAACCAGGATTTGTCAATACATTTGATGAATATCTGTTGTAATAATATAAGGATGAAGGCGAAATTGTAACAAAATTGCAGTAATATCTGGTTGAAGTTTGGGCCCAACAAACAAGTGACTGTTTAAGGATGATTGAGAGTGAGTTTTAAGGAAAGCATTGAAAACAACTCGTAATTTCGTACTTATGTTTTTGGGTTTCACAACGCAATGATGCGGGATGTAATAAAAAAGTCCGAATGAGACCCACTAAAACAGATTGCATATGTTGAGAATCCAGAAATTCACGCATGAGCGAAACGTACTGTTCGTAAGCACGAGGTTGCTAAGTAGACGATTTTCTAAAGAAACAAATCGTTGTAAGGCAAGATCACGACTACCTGGAAAAAATGATTCTTGATCTCTAAACGGCAGTGAGACGAAATATCAACCTTGTTCATTGCGGTGAAACGTATCAACAAAATGTTTTTCAACAAGAGCTTCTCAGGCGTAAAAGGTTGAGCGGCGGGGACAGCTTTGACTTCCCAATTTGGCGACAACATCTTCCAATGGGGAAGTAGAATTTGTCATAAAAAACAAGCAAGTTACTTCAGAAGCGGGCACGGAAGGTATGTTTCCCATTAAAACATATTCTAAAATAGTATTAATAGCAACATGTTGATCGCTAGCACCCTGGATGCGACAGTCTAATAACACTTGGGGGAAAAATATCCGTGCCAAGGAAGAAATCAGTGGCCCAGATTGAGCAAAGAGCGGATCAGCTAGCTTGAGGTTAGTCAGATGACTGAAATGTTTTAACAAAATATTAGAAGTAGGGAAATTTTCACAAATTCTAGAAAGTACGACAGCTTCGAAATTAATAATAGGCGTGGAAGCACCTATTGGTTTCAGTGAAATGGTTTTGGCGCCATGTATAGCCGCGGAGCGCATAGTACCTAAACAACTAAGAGTTAAAGAATGTAAAGAATGCGGAGTACCGCGAAAACCCAAACGTTTCACACTATTTTTGAAATAAAAGAAGTCATGCTGCCCGAATCGAGTAAACCGCGAAATTTCTGGAAAGAACCAGAGCAGTCAGCGATTTCTACCTGATCTGTGGAAAGTAACACGACTGAAGTTTTATGAAGAGAATCAAATAAAACAACATTGGAAGTCGACGGGCCACTACTGCTAAACGAGGTCGATGATTCCTCAGAGGCAAGGAGAGCGGATGGCTTGTAGCGGTCTTGAATTGCGGAAATAGTACAAGGTAAACCTTAGAAGATTCGGGAGTAGAGCTGAAACGAGCCTTGGTACTAGTATCGGAAGCGGGTTTAGACGACATGTGGTAGAAGTGCAACAAAGAATGACGACGTAGATTACATTGGCGGTACGTAAAGTAGACTTGCACTTATTTAAAATGGGAGAATTGCTAAGGCAATTAATGCAAAGATGTTGGTTTTTTTGCAAAGTTGTAGCGATCCTGAGAAGAAAGTTTGACGAAGTAATTACAGTGATAAAGATTGTGATCTTGTTTGCAAAGCGGACATTTATTAACATTAGACTTCGTCTGGACTAACATGGAAACAGCAGAGCGAGACCTAGCATTGTTGTTAGTATGAACAACTTTGTTTAAATCAGATTTATGATTGACCGACAAATTTGATAAAGATTTACAAGATTTTTCCAAGTAAGCAATTAACTCTGCATAGGATGAGATAGAAGAGGGATCCTGATGCAACTCAAAATTGCGAGCAGTGTGCACATTTAGGAAATTTAGGATCATTTGCACCAGGATAAAGTTCCATTTCTCTACAGGCAGATCAAACTTCATAAGAGCTTGCAAGTTATCGGTAAAAGTGTTCACTAATTTTTGTAAACCTAATGGGTGGTCAGAATTCAATTTTGGGGATTTTTCAATATTTTTCCAAAGAGTAGAAGTGATGTAGCGAATATTACGATATTTTTCGCGAATTTTATTATATGCAAGGGGGTAGTTTGATGCGGTTCGATCAAAATTCTTAATGGTAAGTAAGACGGAATTTTTCAAAGTGGACTGGAAGTAGAAAAATTTATCGACGTCGGAGTTCGTCATCATAGTAAACCAAACAATCAAATCGATTAATAAAGGTTTCGAACGTACTGATATCACGGTCAAATGAAAGGAGAATCAACAGCGGTAGAATCACTTTGGATTTTGCTCTGTGTGAAGGTGCACATCCACCTTCCACAGTGGAGGCATGATTGATTGGACATCACTTAAAATAAAGGGCTTTATCAAGAAAAAAGGTATTGTCGGAGTGCTTTCTGATGGAATCCTCTATTTTAAACTGATTACCTGCAATTTCAGGCGAAGCGATCTCACCAATAATGAAATTATGTTACTCAAAAAAGGCTTTTTTAATCGCGTCGATCGACGTATATTGAGCCGGGAAGAGTTCTAAAACACTGAGTTCAACTACAGTTTTACTAGCGATTTCAAAGATCTCCTGAAGGGAGTTAATTTGCGTTTTTTTTATAAGAGCTGATTAAATGATGAATTAAAATAAAGGCAGTGCGGCGATAACAAATATGGTCTCGTACAAATTCTGATACTAAAACCGACAGCAAAAAACTCGTAAACAACTCAAACGAAGTGAAACAACGTTATTAAACTAGGCAAATGCTTTGATAAGCGGTATGATAATTATGTGAAATTTATTAACATTTAAAATCCGTGAAAACATTTACATCCGGCTCGACATGTTCATGCTAATTAATGCGGCGGGTTTTTGGATAGTTACAGAGATAGAAAAAGTGGACCCATATACGAAATAAAAAATGGTTGTATTAAACAACTTCCTTTAAGGCTCGCTGCGCAAATACACCCGTTAATTTCACCAGATACAATAGTACTGCGATTTCACTTCATAAGATTTGTCGTAAAAGAGAAATCGTAACCAAAATTTCACTTCTTAAGACTCGGATATTGTGTTCTTTCAATTACTAGCTCGATTTGAAATGATCATTTGGGCTTTACTTAAAAAGTCTAAGTTATTATTTTATCTTATTAATTTCAATACGTTAGTATTTATCAACTTACCTTGTGTAAAAAACTACTTATAACATTTATATATTAATACTTGGCTTATAGCCGTGATTTTGAGCGCTGCTTCCTGTCTATATCTGACATAAGTCACAAATTGACAATTTCAGATATGATTGACAAAAATGCTAAACGTAATTGAAAGTTAGGTTTATATATGGTACTGTACACGATTTGGATTTGTAAATTTTCCAATTATAGCCATCGGCCTCGGTAGCGTAATTGGTTAACGCACAGTTCCGGCAAAACTGAGATGCAGGTTCAAATCCTGTCCAAGGCCTTATATTTTCCTTCTTTCAATTACTAGCTCGATTTGAAATGATCATTTGGGCTTTACTTAAAAAGTCTAAGTTATTATTTCATCTTATTAATTTCAATACGTTAGTATTTATCAACTTATCTTGTGTAAAAAACTACTTATAACATTTATATATATATATATATATATATATATATATATATATATATATATATATATATGTTGAAGTGTACGTAAGAGCTAAAAGGGTATAAAGAGTACTTTATTGTTTTAAGGTTGTGTATATGCCAAAAAAAGCCAATAACCAGATCACGTAATTGTAAATTTTGTGTTTGCCGTACTTTACAAATGGTAAAGTATTTAAAGTAGATTGGTCAGAGTAAAAGTGCCAATACGTGAAAGAATGACTTGATGACGTGAGTAAACTCAGTATTCCAGGATTTATACTAAGTTGTACGTTGATAATCCATAGAGTGTAAATTTGCTGGTCTAAAAGCCGGTTGCGTCTGTGTAAGTTCCACTGTTCACAACACAGGGCCAGGATTATATGTGAAACATTTCGGCACGTATTTAGTAGAATCAACCTGTGGACAAACTTGTATTATCAAAATTATATGTGAAAATACGATATCAAAAGTGATTTAAGTGCGACGCGATCATAAGTACAAATGATCGAACAGTTATTTATATAATCGTAAAGTGTAAAAAGATAACTGATAGGTATTTGTGACACAACACTAGTGGTGACGATATAATTGGGTGTTGGGATTTTAGAAATGTATAAAGAGTAGGCATAATAATTTTGAAGGTGGCGGTATCACCTAGGTAAATAATAAACGAGAACGATTTGAATAATTTTGGTAAAAAGACGTGTTTTGGTATAAATGTACTAAGTTGAATATTTTAAAGTTGAAATAAAATCTTTTGGAAGTTAAAGCTTTTGATTAAATTATAGAAGAGTATAGAGAGTCAGAGGGAACAGTACGAGTCAAGAAGAGTGGAAAGTTAGAAGATTAGATATTGGAGCGGCACCGAGACAGGTGTGAATAAGAGTTGGTATTTAGAGTGATTTGGATTGAGGTAAAAAAATTTAGAGTGGATTTAGTAGGCCGAAAGAAGACGAATTGGAAGTGATTTGGGTATTACATTGCGATTGAAAGGTATTGGGCGGAAAGTATAAAGCAGCACAGAATTTGAAAGAGTAGGTTAAAGAGTGGTATTGGATCGTTCATTGCTGGATTGGAAGGAGTGGTTAAACAGAACGACGGTATAAGTAGAAGAAAATTAACGCGAGGAAGTTAAAATTAAAGGTATTCTAAATTCTAAATTCAGTAATTATTTATAGATTTGGGTGAAAAATAAAAGCAAAAATATATCAAAAACCTGGTGTCTGGAAAGCCAGGTAGTCCTTGTAATAGTGGAGCTCAGTGTGAAGACACAGCCGGTGACCGAGATCGTTAGCCAGAGTTAAGGGAAAGGCCTACAGCTGAGGATAAATCGGGTGAGTACTGTGTTTTTCGGAACGTCAAAGTCATTTTGGTAAGTGTATTTGAATTGGCACAAGGCTACGCGGATCTGTTTGTTATATTTGGCATATACGCATAAAAAAAGGTTACGTATACTAAAAGTAAGGTAGTGCGGTTTGGTCGGTGTCGTGACCATCTACCTATCACCGAACCCACGGTAGGTAGGTGTAGATACCCTGAGAAAGAGAGGTTCTGAATAGTCGAGGCACACTTATATAAGTTTTGTTTTATAGACCGACCAGACATAATTAAAGCACGAAAAATAGGGTCAAAATTTGTATATAAAGTATTTAAATAAATATAAATAAGAAATAATTAATAATATATATAAATTTTTTTTGCTTCTTAAAAAGTACAGTTGGGAAAGTCAACTAAATAATTGAGACATGACCTACGTTATATATAGTAACATTATATTTATCCAAGAGCTTTGATAAAGAGCAAGATTTAAAAATCACTAAAGTATTTTCTGTATCTGCCCTTCAAAATTAATTAATATTTGTTAGATAGAGTGGCAGCCAACTTAAAATTATATCTTTTTCTATTCCACTAAGCAAATTCAGCCCTGATCCATCTCTATCTCTCCCTTGGGGTAACAGCCAAGTTAGCCGAGGCATACAGTTTCTTTTCTGGATTTTATATTTTTAAAGTGTAAAACTATAGCAGTGCATTAAAGATAAGGTTTACATACGCCAATTACCAAAAGCACTGATATACTCCGTGTACACATTTGTACTGCTGTTAATAATGTTGATCGAGACACATTGCAGCGTGTATGTGTCGAACTGGACTTTCGTTTGGAGATATGTCGTGTGACGCGAGGAGCCCACATCGAATATTTCTAATGATATGCTCAAAAATTGTCTAGTGACAAACTGTTTACAATTATTTAAAGTGTAATCGTATAGTGTTTTGCAAGACATTTAATTTGCCACTAGTCGCAGGTCTATCGGACCTTCCGTTCCCAAAATATTTGCAGTTGTATTTTTTTCCATTTCGTTTCTTTCAACTTTTTTGTTATAAACATTCTAAAAACTTTTAGAGTGTCAACTTATAGTGCTTTGCAAGGCTTTTAATTTGCCACTAGTCCCAAGTCTATCGGACCTTCCGTTCATGAGATATTTGCAGTTATATTTTTTCCATTTCGTTTTTTCAACTTTTTTGTTATAAACATTCTAAAAACTTTTAGAGTATAATCGTACAGTGGTTTGCAAGATCCTTAATTTGCCAGTAATCCCAGGTCTTTCGGACCTTCCTTTTACGAGATATTTGCAGTTATATTTTTTCCATTTCGGTTTTTCAACTTTTTTGTTATAAACATTGTAAAAACTTTTAGAGTATAATCGTATAGTGTTTTGCAAGACCCTTAATTTACCACTTGTCCCAGGTCTGTCGGACCTTCCGTTCAGAAGATATTTGCAGTTATATTTTTTTTTGAAAAATAGATTTTTAAAACCCGATGATTTATTTTGTAACAATTCTGTATATATCATTAATTTCTATAACGAATCACTAATCCATAGATTGTCTAAAAACCCCGCTCCTATTTCTTAGCTCAATATTGCTCCTCTAGAGTATTTTAACATCCACTGAACAGCAGAAATGCCCACTTTGGGAATATCTTCTCCAAATCATTCTTACAGAACAAAACTTAGAGTATAGAGAGTTTAAATAAATATGATATAACCAACTCCCTTTATCTATTGCATAAACTCCCTGTGATATGGAAAACTATCGACTAATATTTAAATTTGCAGGTATGAGATCAAGGCAATCCGTTCTCATTTTTACATTGAGGCGGCTTTCTATTCAATGGGAATGTTCGTAACAAGGACCTCTATTTTTATTAGTATTGTCGTTTACATATATTTAGGAAATCATATCACTGCCGAAACCGCCTACTCTGTTACCGTCATATACTCCGCACTACGCGGCATTGCAACTATACTATTTTCGTTTAGCATGTTTTCGATAACCGAGATTCACGTATCAATATTGCGACTGGAAAAGTTTTTAAATTACAGTGAATTACCAAGCTTGTCAAGCCACATCTTAAATAAAAGTGAAATGCATAAGTGTAATGCTATTGATCATTTTGTTAAAAAAGAAGAACTGCGTGCATCGCCAAGAATCACTTTAACTGCCGTTTTTGCGAAATGGGTTGAAACCAGATCAGAACATAATTTGATTGATCTTAACTTGAATGTTGAAAACAGAAGTTTAGTGGCCGTAATAGGAGCAGTAGGCAGTGGAAAATCAACATTAATGTATGCAATTTTAAAAGAACTTCCAATTTGTAGTGGCAGTATAGATATCAACGGTTTGATCTCTTATGCTTCTCAAGAGCCTTGGCTATTTTCTGCCAGCGTTAAGCAAAACATTCTCTTTGGAAACGAATACGATGAAGACCGATACAAATCTGTAATCAAAATGTGCGTATTACAATCAGATTTTGCAACGTTTCCATATGGAGATAGTACTGTAATAAGCGAAAAGGGCAAGTCCTTGAGTGGTGGACAAAAAGCAAGAATAAACTTAGCACGATGTGTATATAAACGTGCAGATATATATTTACTCGACGATCCGCTATCAGCTGTAGACACTAAGGTTGGAAAACAATTATTCAGCAATTGTATAAAAAATTTCCTTTCTGACAAAATTTGTATCTTAATTACACATCAACTACAATACTTAAAAACGGCCGATAAAATTATTATTATGGATGAAGGTAAAATAGTTGCAAATGGACGATTTGATGAACTTCAAAATAGTGGCTTAAATTTTGCAAACCTATTACGACAATACAACGACGAACAAGAACACCAAGACATCAAAGCCGTTAAATCGAGACAGAATTTGGAGACTCAATATGAAGAAAACGAAAAGGAAATTGTTCACTCTAAAGAAGTTGCTGCTACTGGTGGCATTGGTGCCGAAACTTACAAAACTTATTTGGGAGCTGGTGGGACGATTTATGTTATTTTCTTGATACTCTTGATGATTAGTGCTCATGCTGTTGGAAGAGGAGGAGACTATTTTGTATCCTATTGGTAATATTTATAGTGAACAGCATGTGTAGTTATTAATATCAAATTTGCAGGGTCAACCTGGAACAAGCAAAACATCATGAAGTGTTATTCACATCAACTGAGACACTCGATAGAGATTTTATACTACTTACATATTCAGGCATAATTTTAGTAACGATTATATCAAGTCTTGCCTATCCAGTATCGTTTTTTTCGTACTTTATGCGTGTTTCAATTAATATTCATGCTGAGATTTTTACTAGGATGTCGTTTGCAACTATGAGGTTCTTTAATGAGAATCCTATTGGAAGAATTTTGAATGGGTTTTCTAAAGATTTGGGAATAATTGACGAATATATGCCTACAATTTTTATCGATGTTGTTGATGTACGTATAATTAATTTAGGCAATTGTCCAAATAATTATTTTAGATCTGCTTTGTATTTATTGGCAGCATGGGGTTATCCAGCATCGTTAATCCATATTTACTATTGCCCACTGGAGTTTTGGTATGCATATTCTACACAATACGAGTTTGTTATTTGCACACAAGCAGAAGTGCGAAACGCATAGAAGCAATAAGTAAGTTTTCTAAAAATCTAAAAAATATCTTTTTGAAGCATTTATACCATAACTGCCATTTTTAGAATACTAGTGGTAATTTTATAATATATTCGAAGTAGGATATAACAACCAGAATTGTGTTAATAAAGTAGCATCCCCTCCGTCAGGAGTGAATCATTGTTTAATTATTCAAGTTATGAATAATTAACCAATTCTCTATGCAATAATAAATATTTTTAACAACTATTTACAGAGAAACTTTAATGCACCGATATATCGCTATAAAGATCACTTATGATAATTACTAACAATGTTTACTGAACTAATTTATTCTTAATACGACGATTATACTGCGTTCATTACTAATTTCGATTACGTAATCTATCTACAAACCGTTGATTTATTTACATAAGCACTCACTGCTCTATCTAATTTTACACAGAGATTAAACATATTCATTTCAATAATGGACTCGATAATTTATTTCATATGCGGATTCATGCTTCGATTAAAAACTGAATTAACCGTCAGATTGTACAGTTTATATATATAACTGACATAACTTTGAGAAGCTTCTAAAAATTACAAAGTGCTTGCAAATTCATCACTATTGTTTGCTTTATATCGGTTATTTCTATACACGCTTGTAGATGTCAATCAGTTTCGCGTAATCGCTACGCCAAACTAATAGTATTTTCTTTAACTACCCCTTGTGTTATACGTAGTTCTTTATCCCTTTGACTTAACTCTGTGCAACATTGTTGGTAATAAGGAGTTCGAAAGAACGAGTTTGCCTCAATGCAATTTTATTTTATTCATAATCATAATAGCAATGAGCTTATTATTAACCTACGGAAGATTAACAAATTAATGATTTCGTTGTCTCATGACGTACCTTGAGCCGAGAAGTTGCAAATTATATGTAAGAAAGTTGTTCAGCTGTTGATGTCAAACTGACAGTTTCGTACTCAAGCAGTAAAGTTGCTATAAATTGTTACTCATAAGACGAGTGAACTAGTAAGAAAAGAACAAAATCGGTAATAGAATGTTCGCTCGAATTACGAGATAACACGGAAAAAGAGAGAAAGAGTAAGAAAACGAATGATGTGATAAATACAGTCGGAGATGGGAGAATCTAAAAAGCGAATCAACAGTACATACGAACCAATTTGCCTTTTTTCGCATATTTGTACCTGAAAAGATAATTAAATACAAAACACATGTAAAATATAGTTATAAATTCGATTTCAAATATATTCCACGTATTATTACACTTAAGGAGATTTTTATACAGGATGGTTTTTAAATATTTATTTTGATTGGAATATCATAAAATGCGGGTCGTCGCTTGGATTAGAATTTGTAAGAAGCGGTCAATTAAAGCACTTGGAAATTAATGCAAAATTGGTGATGAAATGCGGAGCTAGGGTGGTACTAGTAGGTGCAAGAAAAAGGTGTAATGGGGGGCTGGCGTCGCTTTTTCTTTAAAACTTGAACTGCTAAATCTGCGCTATTTTTGGGCACTAGTTATGGGAATGGTGGTGCTATATCGTGCTGTTAGCACTAACAGGAACAAAAGACAAAATTTAAAACAAATTTAGTGAGAAACTCGCACTACTATAATACTCCTCATTTAAAGCGTTATATTTTTGCCACGTTTTAGGTGCTAGTTATTTGACTAACGGTGCTACATGGTGCTATGCTACTACTAACAGGAGCAAGAGTAAAACTAAGAAAATGTTGCAGGGGTAACCAACATCGCTTACAGCCCTAAACTTTCAACTAATAAGCTGTTATGTCTTTGATATTTTTTGAGTGCTAGCCGTGGGAATAATTGGGCTATATGGTGGTCTGTTTGTACTAGCAGGTAAAAAAGGTAAAACTAAAAAAACTCAGTGGCGGCTAGAATCGTTTAAAGCTCTAAAATTTGAACAGTCACATCTTCGCCATATTTTGGGCGATAATTGTGGGACTAGTGGTGCCATGTTAGTACTGGCGGGTGTAAGAGAAAAATTTTTTAAAGTGTATTGGGGCGGGGGAAGGGGCCTGGCATCGCCTAAGGTTCTCAACTTTGGACTGCTATATCTTCACCATTTTTCGAGTTCTAGCTATGGGAATGCCAGTTACCAGACTGGTAGTACTATGTGATGCAATGTTTATGCTATTAGGTGCTATTTAAAAAAATTTAAGAAATAATGTTGGGGGGGGGGCAAGATAATCTCGTCCAGGTGTTTAGCGAACAAAAGAACGAGCAGCCAAGCCAATACAACATATGGGAGAAGAGCATATTTCAGCAACGGTACTAGAAGGTTTTTAGGCATATCAGAAATCATACACAAACCTTAGACATAAGGCAAGGAAAAATTTTTATATAAGTTTTTAAAAAATAGCTAAATAATATTATTTCAAAAATAATAGTTTAAGAAATTAATATGGTTTGCCGAAGATTTAGCGATAAAACATTGAGGATAAATCATTTCACGATATCTAGTTGTTATTTAGACATATGACCAATCTGCTCAAGAAAATACATATTCTTTGAAATATAAATACATAATTTTCATTTAATCAAATAATGTATCTTCAAATATTCTGTCATGAATAATTGATTATTTGTTAATACATTTTTTATCTATTGTGTTTTTAGAATATGATTTATAAACTTTCAAAGATTGCTTATGAAGCGCGTGCATTTCAAGTTATGACACAAAATGGATGCTTGTAAGATGTACAACAATTTTTACTAAAATCGCACAGATTTCACGTTTTCCTTAAATAAAGACTAATCCCCTTTACGTTGGTGTTGTATTTGACACCGATTGTTAAGTACACATGCTTTACATACTATTTAGATACATAAAACAAAGTTCAAACTAAATGTAAAATATTGCATGTTAAATAAAAAACAATAGCTTTATAACTGACCAATATGAATTGCATAAATGCGATCTATAATAAGAAGGTCGGTTTTATATTTTTTCGGTGCAATATTTGCAAAATGTACCCTACCATTATCGCCGGTGGATTTGGAAATGAAATGGATCGAACCATTCAGAAAACATTAGAATTATTGATAACTACAAGGGTGTATTTAAAGAACTGATAGAAAGCAAACAAGGAGGTTGATTAGAATATGGTTTCGTACGTCGAATGCTATGGAAGGTCTAGTTTGATATATCAACCGTAATTCTAGTTTTTAATGCACAATGCACAATTAACTATTGAATCGAATCCCCAAAACAAATACGCTAAGTGTCTATATAAATTAGGATATAGCCGTTCGTTCTTAAGTCTTTGTTTAAATAAATTAAGAGTCCTGTTCTAGGTAGTTGAATTAGTTACAGTGTTGTTTAGTTGTTGCTTTAAGACAGATGTTAGTAGAGTAAATATTGTTAGTAATTATTGACAATAATAAATACCTGGAGCTGCTTTCAGTAAATAAATGGTTCTTGGTAAATATTTATGAATAGTTAAAACCGAATAAAGAAGTGTGAGTTGAAGTACGTTCAGCCGCACCTATAACGTTACAGTACTATATCTAGCTACATGAAGTATCAAACCTTGCGTATGAATTAAGTACAACTTTATAATATGTTGTTTACCTAATGATGTTTTTCTACTTACTATTTGTTCTATATTGCAGTATTTAAAACAACATATGTAATAAGTCAGCAATCTGATTACAATTTAAGCTCTTGACTACATATCGATGACGCCGCAACAGAAGGGTGTATCATTCATTTTGTTTTCGACCTTACTTAAGTCCAGTTTGACGCAGCTCTAACTTCTTTTCTATTCTGTGCTAATCTAAAAAGTTCTACATGCCCTTGACAACCTTAATTTCTAATAATTTGACTAATATAGCTTGGTTTAGGTCTTCCTATACTATTCTATCTTTTTCTTATCTACCTGGCTCTGCATAGACATTAACAACCTGATGGTTGTTAAAGAACTCCAACATGTTTACATGATTCCCATTTATAAGGAAATTAAATATTACCTGGTTATTCTCTTCAAAAAGGATAAAATGTTAAATTATATGTTATGGCAAGTCTTAAACAGCGAATCGCTGCCAACATGCCGGACCGCTAACTAATTGTGAGTTATGTCATGGTGACATTTAGTTAACTGAATTTTATTTAGTTATTTTTATTTTGTTTTGTTTTAGAACTTACTTAAGGTCAGTTTGACACAGCTCTAAATTCTTTTCTATTCTGAACTAGTCTAAAAAGGTCTACATACTCTTCACAACCTAAATCTCTATTAATTTGACTAATATAGCTTTGTCTAGGTCTTCCTACTCTATTTTTATTTGGTAGTCTATAATCTAAGACTTTACTAAATAGTCTCTCATGTCTTAACTGATGCCCTATCATTCCATCTCTCCTGACTCTTAATTGTTTCCACATACATGGTTCCTCGCTTATCCTTCTATAAACTTCCTCATTTTTTTACTCATTTGTTACTCCAACTAATCTTTAACATTAACATTCTCCTATAACACTAAGTTTCAAAAACTTCTACCTTTTTCTTATCTACCTCTTTAATTGTCCAAGTCTCACTACCGTATAATAGAACGCTTCGTACGTACGACTTTAAAAAACTTTTTCCATTATCTAAATCAATACGATTAGCTTTTCTAGACTCTGCTATAATGGCTATATCATCTGCAAAACGTAACATGTCTATTTTCTGTCCCTGTACACTAATACCTATTTCTTTTCTCTCTCTAGCTTCCTCAATATAAACATTAAAAATAGTATACAGCCCGGTCTATCATCATTTTTAATTTTAATTTCTTTTCTATTTTATCAAATCTAATTACTACGCTTTTGTTTTCATATAGACTGTAAATAATTTTTCTATCCCTATGAGGGATTCCTATTTTTCGCAAAACCCTGAACATAACAATCCAATTAACCCTATCAAATGTTTTTTCTAAATCTATAAATGTGAAATGAGTTTTTTATTTTTTTGTAATCTTTTTTAGATAATTACCCTAATTATTAGTATCGGTACTCTAGTCCATTTGTCTTTACGAAAACCATGTCGGTCTTCGCCTAAACAATTCTCAGTCAAAGCTTCTGCTCTATTTTTAATTATTATTGTTGGTATTCTGGAAGTGTGAGAAATTAAACTAGCCGTTCTAAAATTCTCACCCCTATCAACTCCTGATTTTTTTGGGATTGGGATAACAATATTTTTTTCGAAATTTATTGGGACCTGACTTGTGTCATACATTACTTTTATTAGTTCATATAATCTGTGTAAAGTATTCTGACTTGCATATTTTATTAATTCTGTGGGTATATCGTGTATCTGCGGCTCTTTATTAGGGTTCCGTACCTTATATGGTATAACGGAACCCTAATAAGATCACTCGGTCCGTCTGTCACAGTGATTTTTCTCGAAAACTATGTAACGTAGGAATTTGAAATTTGGCACAATGCAAGGCTTTTATGTCGCGCACATATATCGACAGTCAGCAAACAGAAAAAAATTTAAAATTAAAAATGGCGGGGGTTAATTCGGTCAAAAGAAAAAAGTTTTAATAAATATATCGTGTGAGGTATCATTTGAAAAAGAATTCTAAAAGGCTTCAAAAAATAGTTTTTTTATAATTTTCGGTTCAGTAGTATTCATGATGTAGCTCAAAATGTGCCAAAAAATGACGGTCTCCCCCCCTCCCCCCGCTCTCCTACATTTCCAAAGCTAAAATTTTGTTTTTAATAGGGATAGTAGCTATTGAGTCATAGATTATCGGAAAACTGCAGGTTTTTTGACAGTGTAATAGTTGCTGGGAAAATTTTTTTTAAACACAGTAATAGACAAGGTATTTAATAATAATCTACCAGTACAATGTGGGACAATATATTCATTTTTCAGCTATCACAATCAAATTTGGATAAGATTTAAATATACTTAAAAAAATCAGCTTAATCTGGTTTATTGATTGTTTACTGTAGTATTGGTATGGAACCCCAATAGCGCAAGCTCGACTCGCTCTTGGCTAACTTTTTTAGTTTAAGATCCCTAGCAGCTCTATCAAATTCCTCTCTTAATATTGAGAACCCTATTTCTACATACTCTTCTTGGTCGTTCTCTATCTCATCCATATCGTCTCCCTTATATAAATCTTCTAAATATCTTTTCCATCTATCTACTACCTCAACTTTATTTATTAGAAGCTCATTATTTTCATCTTTAGTAGCATTATACTTTTTCCTCTCTTCCCCGAAAAACCTTTTAACTGGCCTGTAAGCCTTGTCTGTCTTACCTACTCTCAAATCATCTTGTATTCCCTTACAATTCTCCTTTATCCATGTATTTCTAGCTTTTCTACACTCGTGTACTATCTTATTTCTAACTCTATTATATTTTTGCTTACTTTCACTATCCAATTCTCTGAAAGGTTTAAGCTTTCTTCTGTTTTCTATTAAATCTAATATCTCCTTTGTTACCCAGGGTTTTCTCGCTTCTACTTTTTCTTACCTGCAGTCTGTGTTGCTGTATCATGAACGGTCCATTTTATTTCTTTTCATCTATTTTCTACGTTCTCTCCTATAGCTATTCCTTTGATCTTATTATCTAATACTTGTTTATATTCCTCTTTTTCCTCACTATCATTAAGTTTACCTAGATTCCATCCCTCTCTTTCAGCCATTCTCAATTTTTTGAATTTTAGATAACACTTCATTATAACTAAGTTATGATCGCTATCTATGTCAGCCCCTGGAAAACTACGACAGTTTTTAACTTGGTTTCTAAATTTTTGTTTAACTAAAATATAATCTATTTGGTATCTAGCGCTATCACCTGACGCTTTCCAGGTATATCTTCTTCTAACATATTGTTCGAATAGGGTGTTTACAGTTACTAATCTATGTTTCTGGCAAAACTCAACTAATATTTCTCTATCATTTCGTCTATCATACCCAAATTTTCCTACCATTTTTCCCTCACTACCTTCTCTCACTGACGCATTAAAATCGCTCATAACTATTAAATTCTCATCTCCTTTTACCTTTCTCACTATACTATTTATATCCTCGTATACTTTTTCTACTCCCTCATCCTCATATTAAATTGTTGGCATGTAAACCTGTACTAAAACAGTGTTTGTGGGATGTAAGTACTCTTTAACTTTACGTCCTAATCTTTTACGTAACACTATTCCTACACCTGTCTGTCCATTAGTTGAAGAAGTTGTAATTATTCTATAATTATCTTTCCAAAAGTCATTACTATCTGGCCATTTCACGTCACTAATACCTAAAATGTTCAGCTTTCCTTTTCTCATTTCGACTAATAAATTCATTAACTTATCTACTCTAAGTAATGACGTTACATTCCAAATCCCTATCACTAAATCGAACCGTTGTTTTAAATTAAAGTCCCAAGTAGCCCCTCCCGGGGATCAGAATGGGGGGATATTTTACCTCCGGATAAGAATTTTACTTGTGAGCTCTCCATCATACTTACTTCGTGCTTTAGGCCACGCATACCTGGGAAATATTATGGTAGGTTCCTATATCTTTCCGCAACGCCGTTTTTGAAGATTTTAGCAAAAAGCCGTATCCCTCACGGCCAACCCCCAACAACCTTGTAAATTATTGAGGATCGCCAGAGACCAACCGATTCTTCTCCAATATCTTTTAGCCAGCAAGGCTGCTGCCCTTAGCTGCGCCTTTTAGTCGCCTTTTACGATAAGTAGGCTTACTATAGTAGTATTCTTTGTTCCCTACTATAGGGACGAGAAGGGCGTAAGCGACAACAAATTAAAAATTACTTTTTCTGTGAAAGCGTTTCAAGAGAGACACGTACGCCTTCTTTTTAATTTGTTTAACCAAGAAAACACCACAAATCAATAAAATTCGATATTCACGTTCGTAACCGACAGTTTCTGTTCGATACAAAATACGGTATGCTTTTTAACTTAACTTAGAATAAGCAATAATTGTGTTAAATAAGCATTTTGATATTTTAATTACGTAGATTATCATGAAAATTGACTTTGTTGGTTACGCCTTTTGTGTTTTAAATAACTGAAAGGCGTATGCGCCAACCGGCTATAAGCTCACAATTAATATCGCACTTAAATTAAAACACAATTTTTGTTTACACTAATAGTAGAACAATGAGTTTTTAATAATATTTAAATGTTTCCAAATTTTGTATCATATTTGCTTTTGAAGTACGGTTAAATTTACTATAAAATACAGATATGACATGTCGCTTACGCCCATGTCCTTTTTAGGTGAAAGATGATGTCTCGTAGAAAAAACTTGTCGTTTGCACAGAATTTAACGAAAATTCTGCAAAAAGATGATTTTAGTGAAATTTCTTATCCGATAAATCACATTGTAAGTGAAGCCGTTAATCACGCTGCTATTATACTGAACGACGAAGATGTCAATGAAGCTCTTAATAATGATGTAGCTTTACTAAATGATGAAGATCTCAATAAATGCTTGTCCATAATTGACAAAGGTGATGAAAATCTTGAGAATTATTGCTCTAATTTTATAGGTATGAATGCAACAGAAATAATGATGTTAATAAGGTGACAGTCATAGAATATGAAACACACTCACCTATGATTGAGACTGAAAGTAATATTGAGATTGAATATAATATTGAGACTGGATGCAATTTTGAGACTGAAACTAACCAGGTTATAATTATAGAAAGTTTAGAGATGACTAGTAATAATAAACAAGCTCATTTAAAAATAGTAGATTTTCAGAATCGGATGACACGAGTGGAAAAGATGAAGGGGAAATTCAAAATTGTGCTGAACTTAACAATACCCTCATTTATCCAGAAAGTGGTGAGAATTTAGATTAGGAGTCGACATCGTCAGGAAATTTAACTGATCAATATTCTACTTCAACTGATAGCAACCAATCTGATACTTGGAGCAGTGAATCTTATGAACACTTTAAAGGAAGAAAACGTGTAAAAAAAACCTAGGAATATTGATAAAAACAGAAAACTACGGCATGCCGGAAAATCGTACTTAAACTACAAAAAGGAGAGAGTTGAAAGAAAAAGATTGTTGGAAAATGCATGTGTGAAGACAAAATGCAATAACCAATGTAATTCATTCACCGCCGAAGAAAGGCAAAACTTGTTTTTGATATATTGGAATCTAAAAAATTCCAGTGATAAAAGACAATTTATAAATGGATGCGTAAATATAGTCACGATTAAAAGGAAAAGAACATTGAAAGAAGAGTCAAGATCATTAACTTACCAATATGATTTCATGAAAGGTGATGTTTAAGTTCGCGTATGCATGCAGTATTTCTTAGCAACGTTAAATATCACACAAAAATGTGAGAAATTCAATACTAGGAAAAATAAAAGACAATGCAGACAAACGAAGAAAACATTAGCCAAAGCACCAAGTAACAGAAGCACAATTGAACGAATTTAGTAGCTTTATCGAAAGTTTACCAGCTGTCCCGTCGCACTATCGTCGTTCATCGAGTAAGAAACTGTACCTACCATCAGAGGTCAAGAGTATAGTGAACCTCTTCAGAATGTATATAAAGACTATTAAACAACTTAATAAGATACCTCTGGAGATATCATCATTCAAGAAATTTTTTAAGGCTAAATGTAACATAGGAATACATAATCCACGTAAAGATAAATGTGCTAAATGTGAAGCATACAAAAACATTGCTGAGGAAGATATATCAGAAAATGATACACGTGAATATTTTAAGTATCAAAAGGAGAAAGATGAAGCTAAACAACTTTTCCTCATAGACCAAAATTCATCCATGGAAAAGCAATTATTGGTCGCATCATTTGATTGACAGAAAGTTTTCACCACACCTCATGGCCCTAGTATGATGTTTGGATTTTCTAGGAAATATGCCGTGTATAATTTCACTATTTATGAGAGTAAATCGCAAAATGCATTTTGCTACGTATGGGATGAAAAGAACGGTAGTAAATGTGTAAACCAAATTTGTACGCACTTGTACAACTATTTACAGAAACTTGATAAAGGTGGAGAGTACCATTCTATTCATTTATATTGCAATAATTGCCCCGGGCAAAACAAAAACAAAATTGTTTTGTCAACACTACTATTTTATATAAAAAATTCAAAATCAATTGCTGAAATTTTGATAACTTACTTTGTAGCGGGGCACACTTATATGCCAGTTGACAGCGTTCATGGCGTAATACAGAAATACGTTTCTACCATGAACATTCAAACGCTCTCTGAGTGGCCAACATTAATAGGAACGCTAGAAAACGGCCTAGACCGTATGAGGTTATAAAGGTGCACTATGGTGAATATTCATCAAATGCACCGTTTTTTAAAAATTGATTGGTCTCTAAAAAGAAAACAGTTACTCGCTTGGGTTTATGCATCTGGATTCCCATTAACAAAAGTAAATTAAATGATCTGAAAAAATTGTGTGAAAATTAGTTATTAAAAAGCAATATCACGCAGAGGATTTTTCTCTTATTTGTGGTGAAAATGAACTACCAGATTTGTTGCCTGTAACGCACCTTGAGGATAGTTAGGTGTTTAGACTATTAGTTTAAGTTTGTATTAGTACCTATGTAGTTTTTGTTTTTAACAAATTGTAGCATTCCAAAGAGGACAGGATATACAAAAAAAGAATTTATTTTCATTTTCCTGTTAAAAATTTTAATGTAGTGTTTAGTTTCACTTGATAACGTATTCAACTCTATTTAATTTACTAGGCCGATATTGTTCAAGAAGTTAGAATAAATAAAGCTAAATAAACAATACCTTCAATTTTATTTATTGGTGATTAAAAATAGGATTACCTGTTCTTGATTCCCTAGAAACTTTTTGTTATCAATTTAAATGTAACCACCATTTTGCAATTAATTTTACAAACATGGAAGGCGTATGTGATTAGTAACCGCCAATTCTATTAACCTTTTTTTTTATTAAGCGTCATCATAGAAGGCTTATATGCCAATAATTTTAATTCTCGTAAAATAAATAGGCGAGTTATAGGATCCCCCATTTATTATACATATAAAACTAATATCTTTATTAGGAAATATTAGGAAACATTAGGAAATGTTAGGACAGTGCAACAATGTCATAAAAGACAAATTGCAACATTTTACTACATTATATTAAGATGATTTCAGTTCCCACGAGTGGAAACGCTACAAAGTAGCACAAGGATAAGGGACACTGCAGAAGTCAGGTCACAGACGGTCGTCGGATGTCACGTACCGAGATTACGCAGAATAAGCCTGCAACATTGTAATTATGAATAGCTTTTAAGATAGCAACTATGTATTATAAAGTGTAAGCGGACATTACGTCCGCAGGTTCCCACAGAATTGTGAGGGGGAGAAAGTTATATAACGACCAGGAGCTCCACTCCTAGTCAGTTCATCAAACGTTCAGCTTTTACCTTGCAGTTCGTAGATAACTCACTGTACAATTAAGTATTAACTATTCGACTTAGAATAAATTAATTCAAAATTGTAATTGTTCAAATCTGTAAAACAAATAAATGTGTTAAGGACCAAAGAAGTCTTTTTAAAAAGGACCGCTCGAAGCCACGAACCTTAACTGGCGTAGACGACAAAACTATCAATAAAAACTCAACTATAAAAGACTGGTTATCTTTTTTGTTGAAAGATACGTTTTTTAACAATATTAAATATTAAAATTCATAACCTAACCAGATTATACAAAACTAATACACGTTCTGTAAAATTTTCCAAATACCGCTTACGCCCTTCTGTCGCGACGTCGTCGATATAGCAGCGCGATGTATGAATTAAATGTGAGCTACAATAACGAACCGTACTAACAAATTTTGTTATGAAAAACATTTATCCGAATATTCCATATCAAACCTTACGTAAGGATATTTTTCACAAAAGAAACGCTACCACATAAAACCTTGTAAATCTTTCATCTCATCCGCTCTTATATAGTTCTTAGCATATTGTTCTTTAGTAAAGCATCACAATAGTGCTTTATAAAATCACTTCTTTACATAATAAATAAAATTTTTATGAATATACTGGTATGCTTTTAGCTCGTGCTCCAATATTCAATCATTTATCTGCTACCATGAGTGGTCTATCTACAATTAGAGCTTTTAAGGCGGAAAGAATACTTATTAAAGAGTTTGAAGTGCATCAAGATCTCCATAGTTCCGCATGGTACTTGTTTATCTCTTCCAGCAGAGCATTTGGACTTGCATTGGATATTATTACTGCTCTCTTCATTGTTTTTATTACGTACAGCCTTCTGATTTTTAACAAAGGTAAACATATTTGTAGTGTTTCTTAGGTACATTTGATAAATTATAGGTTATTACGGAGGCGATATTGGTCTTGTTATCACTCAACTACTAAGTTTAAGTAGCTTGTTACAATGGGGAATGAGACAGTGGGCCGAGTTAGAAAACAATATGACATCAGTTGAACGACTTTTGGAATACACAAAATTGGAAACAGAGCCCATTCGCGAATTGCCCACCAACTTACCTAAAAGTTGGCCAGAATTTGGAAAAATTGTTTTTCGAAATGTTACCATGAGATACAAATCAAATGAATCACCGGTGCTCAAAAATTTGACTTTTGTATTAAATTCTAGCGAAAAGATTGGAATTGTTGGTCGCACTGGTGCAGGAAAGACGTCTACTATTGCTGCTTTATTTCAGCTTCACGAAATTGATGGTTCTATCACAATTGATGACGTTGATATAACAAAGCTACCACTGGAAATTTTACGCACAAAAATATCAATAATTCCCCAGGAACCAGTACTATTTTCGGGAACTCTCAGAAAGAATTTGGATCCATTTGACGAGTATAGTGACGAAATGTTATGGAATGCTTTAGAACAAGTTGAATTAAAAAGTGTAGTTGAAGATTCGCCCGGAGGATTAACAACTAGTGTATCTGAAAATGGAACAAATTATAGCGTTGGTCAAAGACAGTTAATATGTCTAGCTAGGGCGCTTATTAGAAATAATAAAATTCTTGTAATGGATGAAGCGACTGCTAATGTTGACCCATATACAGACTCTCTAATACAAAAAACAATTAGGAAATGTTTTGAAAGCTGTACAGTGCTAACAATTGCACATCGACTTAATACTGTTATGGATTCTGATAAGATTTTGGTTCTGGATAATGGGGAGGTTGTGGAATTTGACCATCCCCATAATTTGCTATTGAACACTAATGGCGTTTTCTATAGTATGGTTCAAACGACTGGAACTGCAGCTATAGACAATATGAAATCGATTGCTAAAGAGGTATTGAGTAAATATTTTTAAAACCAATGATTTCATTGCTGTTATATTTTTTCTAGAGCTTTATAACACGGAAGTCATAGAAAGCTTCAAGTGGAATCTTATTTTTAAAATGCATTCCGGATTCGAACTGCAAACGTTAAACTAGATTTAGTACAGTATTAATAAGTTAGTTGTACGAATAGGAGCTGAAGGTTTGATAGTTATTAAAAATAATAAAAGAATTTTGTAAAATACCTTTTTCGACTATTTTTTAGTTTATATTTCTAGGGAGAGTTTGTTTACAATCAAATACAAATTAGGAATATGGAATAAATGGAAGCAACTATTGCGTTAATTTAACTTTCCAACGGAACTACTTACTAGGCGATCTTGAAATCTTTCAAACACCGACGCTCTGTAAGTTTATGGTCTAAAGTGTTAATATATCATCACCAAAAAATTAGATGTTCTGTATCTATAATAGAAATTCAAAATAATTAGCAGTGATTTAAAAGTTGTAAATGCATTAAGTGAAAAAAAAAACGATACCAGAAAAATAGAAACACTAATAACAATAAAAAAGACAATAATATCAAATACAGCATATGCTTGAAATTTTTGAAGATTTACGTTTGACTTTGGTAACTGTTTTTGATTTAAACATGATACACATGTTGAGCATGTTTCTATAATTTGTTCTCAAAGTCTTAATGTAGGTTATTGAGTAAAGTTTACAAAATATTAGAGGGTTATTGCAAACTCATTCCAAACATACTTTATTAAAAGAATCTTTAAATAAGTATCCTGAATTAAAATTTTGCATCCAATATTAAGGAGTGTTATTGCAAGTGTTTTCCCTTTATTCATTATTTTGACATATATGTTAACTATTCTATCTATAGGTTTTGTTTTCAAAATAAATAAAGAATTGAACTTTTTTTTGTAATACAAGAATTTCTAGTGCAGAATTGCATTGTTATTAATGTTTCTATATAAAACCACAGATCTGTAACTTTTAAGTGTCTAATTAATATGAATATGGAAGAACAATTAGAGGTAGCAATATTAGAGGGTGCTAACCACCATGAAATTGAGCTGTTACTTCTCCACAACATAATTGGTATTAATGATAATGAGGAAAATGGTGTTATTGAACCAGTGCAATTTAATTTGGATATCATGGCTGATGCTGAAGCAAAAATTAACTTTCGTTTTCACAGAGCAGATATACCACGACTACGGAATGCATTACGAATTCCCCAGCGAATTGTTACTGACACCAGAAATAATATAGATGGTACATAAATTATTATATTTATATATTCAATAAAAACTAAACGTTAAAGTACAATATAAGTATATAATATACATTAATAAACTTGCAGGAACAACAGCATTACGCATGTTGTTCAGAAGACTCAGCTATCCTAACCGTTTAGTAGACTGTAATGTAAAAGGGGTTTAATTAAAACTTTTTGTAAGTTTACTACCCTTTATCCTCGTGACTATCAGCTATATACTAAAACTCTCTATTTTAATCTGATGTCACTAGGTCGAGATTTTCTTCTTTAGACTCCAAGCCCAGGGTAATGTCAGATGGAAAACGGCTTTAGACAAAGAAAACTCTTAGGGATTAAACGGCTAGTAGAGTGTTAGCTCTGGGTAGATCATGAGCATGGGTCATGGGTGGATAATCGACCAAAAATATTTTTAATAGGCGCCACCGTATTTTTTAATACAAGTGCCAACAAAATTTAACTGTGTTTGTATAAGGGGAATGCGGAAACCTTATCTTAACACCACTATCATAGCCATAAAATTTGAATTTCACTCTTTATCACACACTTACCAAAACCTCAACCACCAGATGTCAAACAGTTGTCTCAGCTTTACCTGTGAACAAACAAAAACACCACATGGACACTATCTGTGTCCTCAAAAGCATATGCCCAAAAATATAATAAGTGACTTTAAACATCTGTGAAATACTAAAGAGATTCATTTTCATTATTCTGTCTTTTTACTTAAGGAGGATTTGCTCTAGTTTTCTCTTTCCTAATTTAAATGTTGTATAATAAAACTTCTTCCAAAGGAAACAAAATGAATTCTATTTATATGTAGAAATCAGATTATATACATGTGACTGCAATATATATTTACTATCTTGTCATAAAAAAATTTTTATAAAAGAATTTTAGTGAAGTTTAACCTTTAAAATAAATATGTATAAATTGATCATTTCTATAAAATTTAGTTTAAGCAAACATGTCATAATTTATTAGTTCATAACACATGAATTTATTTTACTATAATCATTGAAGCGCTTCCTTGACCATTTACAACAAAGATTGATCATCAGAAAAATTGCGATCATAAAATGCAACTACTTAAATTTAACTGTAGTCTACACAAAAAATATACACGAATTTCAGCACCAATAAAAAGCTTTTACATGACCTGAATGTTTTTAAGCAAAATGTGAAAATTAAATCAAGACTGCATCTGGCGTCTAGATTAGGAAACAGAATCTATACTATTTTTTTTTATCTGACATAAGTTGTCATTCTAAATATCTTGAAACACATTGAGTGCGTGTGCAAGCAACTGACTAACTAGATATTTAGTCGGTGTGTTATTAACTTTAAAAAAAACTACTTTTTATTTGTGTTACTCTAATAATCAACGTAGGAAATCTCATAATAATTTACTATACTTTCAAAGTTACGGAAAGTTTCAAACACTCACGTGTATCCAAATAAATTGCAGGTGCAAAATCATGACGTCAGCTGTTGTATTTTTCCAGCGTATTAATCATCAGTGAGTTTGAAGTACCAAGATTCTTTGTTGAATAAACCATTGTGATACGGCGTAGTTAAATAGATAGAACGAAACCATAACTGTCTGCTTTAAATTATTGCGACGAAAATGTATTATAATTTAACATTGAAAATTGTTGTTGTAGATATGTCCATAAGATATTGCACTAAAGTGAAATATATTAGTTTAATTAATAGTATTAATCTATACCAACTGTCTTAAATGATGTATATTATCGTTCCATGTTCTCAACTCAAGTCTTCTTTTTGACCCTATTAGACGCCTCGTGTTTTAGTCGGCCCATCTTGACTTTTATCTCTAGTCTACAAAAAGCGACTTCACTCTTCGACGTTGGAAACAAAAGTGCTGATAATTAACTGGACAACGCTTGGTAACAAGCCTGAGAATATATATCTTCTAGAATCTATGTATTATTGTGAACATTATACTTTAATTTTTATTGGCTGAATATTTACGAATTAAATGCTTTAAAATTTATCTGTTTTATTATTAATTTATTAGGCTTGGTGTAACAAGAAAAAAAATACGTTACACAGCCTCTTCCCAAGAGAAAAAATTCGAGGTATGGAAGAATTTTTTCTAAAAGAAATTTTCGACTGAAACTTCAAAATTACTCTCATTAACTGTATAAACCTCTTACAACTCACAACAAAACAGCACAAACTTTAACTATAACTAACGATGAGTTTAACAAAAAAATCAGAATCATTCACTAATTGATATGGGGGAATATTAATGCATGGGATTGAGTGATTAGTAACTGCGCGTACTACACGCCTATAAAGGGACAAATTCGGGAAGTCATAATCAGTATATACGTCAATCAGTTAAGAATATTTAGGGGAATCTAACACTCAGTGGATGCATGTCATCTATAGTTACAAACGCAACAACCATATCAAAAAACAAAAAAAATAAAAAAATTTTTACCTGAAGCGAAAAATATTTTTCTATAAATTAGAACTGTAATAAACAAAATCGAATGTATAGCAAAATTACTATTAAACAAAAATCTGTACAACGAATACTCCTCTCTGTAAGACTACTACGCTACAGACTCAACTATTTTTCTCAAAAATTCCCTAACTTCAGTGATTCATCACCAAAGAACTCTAAACCCACTAATATATCATACTTTGAGTTTACTGGGAGACATCCACCAGCAACTCACAAAAAAAACTCTTCATGAACTCTCTTAGCTCATGTACACTCTCAATAAGAATAAGCACATCAGGCCTAGTCTCAAACTACTAAACAAAAACTCAAGCATTCCTTTAATGCATAATACTCTATCTCACTCTAACTATATAACTATATATTCAACACTTTACTAAACACTCTCTATACTCTCCATCATGTACCTCATTACTGAATACGTACTTCTCCACTGAATACATATTCATCTCTATATACTTGCAACATCTCTAAGCATATGCTGCATTCTCAAACACCTCAAAAAAAACATATCCTCATTCAAAATCCATAAACATATCCTTGTCGTCATCAAGAATTATCATTTAACACATGCTTGTCGTCATCAAAAATTATCATTTAACATATCCTTGTCGTCATCAAAAATTATCATTTAACACATGCAACATCTAAATCAACAAACATATCAAACTCTATTACTACTAAAACAAAAATTACTTTAAACAAATCAAAAAAAATTTTTTACTGACTTTAAACTTGTCCTACTTAAGAATTTAAAACACGGACCAAAAAGAATTACGACCGACATCAACTATAATTAGAAGTACTTAAGGATCAGAAACATTTTTAACATCTTCATCTTCACCATCATCTACCGCAGAATATGGCTTTAAGTCTTTGACATGCCATCGACCCGCCTTAGAACCATCTATATTACTCAACTCATAGACTAAATTAGTAATCTTTCTCCTAACTACACATAAAACAAATTTCGGTGCGAGTTTAGCAGTGAATTTATCGCCTGCACTCGATAAAACCTTGTTCACTCTCCACACCTTATCACCAACTTCAAAGCACACATTTCTTCTTCTCAAATTATACTGGCGACTTGCTCGCTCATAAGCTGCATGTAAGTTGCCATGCACCTCTTTAAAGATATCGAAGAGCCCTTGTCGATCCAAGACATATAATGGTCGGCTACCTGGAATAAATTCAATGTCGTCTTTGGGTATATAACCACCACTGTAGAATTTTCCGCTTACTGGAACATTACGACCAAATAGTAAAAAATTAGGGGTGTAACCTGTAGAGTGATGTTTTGATGAATTAATAGCATATTGAATTTGGGGTAGTTCTGAATCCCATGAATCGTGTGTATCGACATACGAACGAATAGCAGTACCCACAGTCTTGTTAATCCTCTCCACAAAATTACACTGCGGAGAATAAACTGTATTATACCATATTTTCTGAATATCGTATTTATTACAAAGGGTTTTAAAGATTCTACCTGACAATTGAGGTCCATTGTCACATATAACGAATTGTGGGACGCCAAATACTAGAAAAACTTTTTCTTCCATAAAACGTTGTATGCTGTGGGCTTTTGCACTTCGTAGAGGATGTAACAGTGTATATTTGGTGAACCAATCACCCACTACTAGCAACCATTTATGTCCAAGTTTTGAGCGTGGAAACGGACCCATCAAATCTAGTGCTATTGTCTGAAAGGGAAACTTTACTTCTTTCTCTTTACCCATTAAACCAAGGGGACCAACATTCGAAGACTTTTGGGCGCCGCATGTTAAACACTTCTTACAAAATCGGAGTACATCTATATTCATTTTAGGCCAATAATAACGTTCCTGTATTCTCGAATTAGTCTTAGCAAAACCAAAGTGTCCTGCTACTGAAGGAACATGACAAGAGCGAATGATTTCCTCTCGTTGTGCTATAGGCACCAAATATTTCCATTCATTTAAATTTGAAGATACGGGAAGATTGGAGGGAAGAAATTTAAATACAAAATTATTTTCTACTTTACTTCATGATAACTATTAATAACTGTTCTGGTACACTCTAACTCTATCCATAACCAAACTGTCGATATAAACTAAAATGCTTCACAACGCATAAATTTGCTAGAATGACAAGCTCCTTTATGAGCCTCACCTAGACTTATAAACCAAATCGCTAGAATGACAAACTCTTCTCTGAGTCTCATCTAGACTGACAAACTAAATAAGCAAAACGAATTACATCATAACTGACTTCAAATAATCTCAAGTGACGATGCCAAAACTGCTAAAGCGACAAACTCACAACGACCCTCGCATAGACTGACATAACGCTGAGCGACCAACCCTTCCTGAGTTTCGTCTAGACTAACATAACGCTACACGATGAACCACAACAAGTCTCGCTTAGTTCTAACTTAACTCAACATACTACGTTGCAACGCGACCATAAAAATTGCTACTCAAAACCAATCGAACTAAACCAAAACGTGCTCATGCACAAGAGCAATCTTCAAACTATATTTCAACAGTAAAAACTTGTGTACCATTAATCGAACAACTAATATAACTAATAAGACTGAAAGATGAATCTATTATCGATGAAATACATACAAAATCAAATAAACCTGCAATATCCATATCAAACAACTTTAACACTTTATCTAGAAACAGGAATTTCACTACTCAAATTCTGTTCCTTTACTCGTTGAGTTGGACACGACGGACAAGTGATACTAGTCACTCCTTTACGACCACAACCATAACAAAATAATCTCTTGAAAGATCTACAGACACTGAAAGTATGTCCATAACGTGAACAATTCCAACATATCAATTTATGCTTAATAAATGAGTTACCTACTCCACTCTTTTCTGTCATAATTAAATATCTGAATATCACTAACGTAACTCAATTATAAAATTTTTGAAGATGAAATCTCAAACAAACGAATGTCCTAACTATATAAAGAAGAACCCACTATAAACTGTAACAAACTTTAACAAAATGAAACTAAAAGAAGACGTTACTAATATCAACGCAAACCTCAGTCGGTGAATATAAGTGTGATGAAAATAACTACTAAATGTTCCAGCCTCTAAGTGAAATTATTCGAGCCTCCAAATGAAATTCGAGCCTCTAAATGAAATTCGAGCCTCTAAATGAAATTCGAGCCTCTAAATGAAATTCCAGCCCCACGTTGCGAGCGCAAGTGTAATGTAAAAGGGGTTTAATTAAAACTTTTTGTAAGTTTACTACCCTTTATCCTCGTGACTATCAGCTATATACTAAAACTCTCTATTTTAATCTGATGTCACTAGGTCGAGATTTTCTTCTTTAGACTCCAAGCCCAGGGTAATGTCAGATGGAAAACGGCTTTAGACAAAGAAAACTCTTAGGGATTAAACGGCTAGTAGAGTGTTAGCTCTGGGTAGATCATGAGCATGGGTCATGGGTGGATAATCGACCAAAAATATTTTTAATAGGCGCCACCGTATTTTTTAATACAAGTGCCAACAAAATTTAACTGTGTTTGTATAAGGGGAATGCGGAAACCTTATCTTAACACCACTATCATAGCCATAAAATTTGAATTTCACTCTTTATCACACACTTACCAAAACCTCAACCACCAGATGTCAAACAGTTGTCTCAGCTTTACCTGTGAACAAACAAAACACCACATGGACACTATCTGTGTCCTCAAAAGCATATGCCCAAAAATATAATAAGTGACTTTAAACATCTGTGAAATACTAAAGAGATTCATTTTCATTATTCTGTCTTTTTACTTAAGGAGGATTTGCTCTAGTTTTCTCTTTCCTAATTTAAATGTTGTATAATAAAACTTCTTCCAAAGGAAACAAAATGAATTCTATTTATATGTAGAAATCAGATTATATACATGTGACTGCAATATATATTTACTATCTTGTCATAAAAAATTTTTATAAAAGAATTTTAGTGAAGTTTAACCTTTAAAATAAATATGTATAAATTGATCATTTCTATAAAATTTAGTTTAAGCAAACATGTCATAATTTATTAGTTCATAACACATGAATTTATTTTTACTATAATCATTGAAGCGCTTCCTTGACCATTTACAACAAAGATTGATCATCAGAAAAATTGCGATCATAAATGCAACTACTTAAATTTAACTGTAGTCTACACAAAAAATATACACGAATTTCAGCACCAATAAAAAGCTTTTACATGACCTGAATGTTTTTAAGCAAAATGTGAAAATTAAATCAAGACTGCATCTGGCGTCTAGATTAGGAAACAGAATCTATACTATTTTTTTTTATCTGACATAAGTTGTCATTCTAAATATCTTGAAACACATTGAGTGCGTGTGCAAGCAACTGACTAACTAGATATTTAGTCGGTGTGTTATTAACTTTAAAAAAAACTACTTTTTATTTGTGTTACTCTAATAATCAACGTAGGAAATCTCATAATAATTTACTATACTTTCAAAGTTACGGAAAGTTTCAAACACTCGCGTGTATCCAAATAAATTGCAGGTGCAAAATCATGACGTCAGCTGTTGTATTTTTCCAGCGTATTAATCATCAGTGAGTTTGAAGTACCAAGATTCTTTGTTGAATAAACCATTGTGATACGGCGTAGTTAAATAGATAGAACGAAACCATAACTGCCTGCTTTAAATTATTGCGACGAAAATGTATTATAATTTAACATTGAAAATTGTTGTTGTAGATATGTCCATAAGATATTGCACTAAAGTGAAATATATTAGTTTAATTAATAGTATTAATCTATACCAACTGTCTTAAATGATGTATATTATCGTTCCATGTTCTCAACTCAAGTCTTCTTTTTGACCCTATTAGACGCCTCGTGTTTTAGTCGGCCCATCTTGACTTTTATCTCTAGTCTACAAAAAGCGACTTCACTCTTCGACGTTGGAAACAAAAGTGCTGATAATTAACTGGACAACGCTTGGTAACAAGCCTGAGAATATATATCTTCTAGAATCTATGTATTATTGTGAACATTATACTTTAATTTTTATTGGCTGAATATTTACGAATTAAATGCTTTAAAATTTATCTGTTTTATTATTAATTTATTAGGCTTGGTGTAACAAGAAAAAAAATACGTTACAAGACTTGGAAAAGTATTCAACTATTCATTACAGTCGCTATCCCAAGTTATTCGGAATACTGCTAATGGTATTGTTGACAATCATGGGCATCTTTTAAACAATTTAAATTCCCATCAATGGCTAAACAGGAATAGATATCAATTATATGCACAAGTAATTGGCATGCCTAAAGACTTATAAGCAACATTTTAATCACAACTAATTTGTAGTCTATAGCTAACATGGGAGCTGCTATACATAACTGCTGAGAGTTTATTGACGGTACAATTCGTCCTATAAGCAGACCGTCTATTAATCAAGAAGAGTATTACTCTGGTCATAAGAGAATACACTGTGTTAAATATCAGTCAGTTTTAACTCCAGATGGATTAAATATCAATGTAAAAGGAGCTTTTCCTGGGAGAAGATATGATGCTGGAATTTTTCAGAAAACAAATTTATATCAAGAATTGGAACAAAATTCCATGTTTCCTAATGGTGAAAATTATGTGTTATATGGAGATCAGACTTATGGTGTTAGACAACTGTTATTATCACCATACCCTGGTCAACCCGCAAATTTATTACCCCATCAAATTGTGTTTAATAACACTATGAAAGTATTCCGTGTTGCAGTTGAGTGGGGTTTCCAAAAAGTTGTTAGTCAATTTGCATTTGTTGACTTTAAGAAAAATCAAAAACTACTCATTAGTGATTTCGAAACTTTGTATAAATCTGCCGTCCTTCTAACAAACTGCCACACATGTTTATATGAGAGTCAAACTGGTGAATACTTCGATATTATGCCTCCGATACTCGAGGAGTACATTGCTTGAAAATTATAATTCACATCCATAGATATAGGTACTATTGTAAATCAAAATAAACGTTTCGACTACTACAATATGAGTATTCCCATTGTTTTACAAATTTTTATTTTTAATAAAAGTATGAAGGGACTGTATTTATAAAATAAACATCATTATCCTTATACTGAATCAAACATTTGTTTACAGGTGATCAGATCTGCCGATATTGGTATGTTCACAGTATGCAGACCATAGCCACTTTTCAATTGTTGAACCAAGATACTGATTTACGTAGTAGATGTTTTATTCACATGAAAAATATGTACATAATTATTAAGAATTATATTTTTTAACTATATCCAGTAATTTATCAATTATATCATGTTGCCTATCAAATATCTTCTTATACTGTTCTGATTCTAACACGAACTTTTTTTCTGCTGGAGCTATATTCCTTTCAGCCACTGCCACTTTTCTTTCTTCCAGTTTCATTTTTCTTTCCTCAAATTCCATTTCTCTATCATACTTTTCCTTCAGGTAATCTAAGCCACTTCGTCTCAAATAATTGTTTTTTTGGCTCTAGTTCTTATAGGGCCAACAAAAATATGCATATTAGTTGGCATGCAAAAATCCTAAGAAACACAAAATTAAATTTATTAAGAATACATAAACCGCGAATGCTAATTTTAATGTTTTATATGAATGAAAAATCTACGTGATTAATTTTAATTGGCGGCCAAAAGTATATGTGTACAAATATGTAATGTGAGTAATTACATGGCATAATGTAATCATTTTACTGAAGCAGTATACACATTTAAGGCAATAAATAAAAGTACCTAGAATGTTTCTTCGAAAATTTACTTTGTTGGCGCCGGTTGTTGTAACTATAGGCGTACATGTGTTTTCAGTTGCAACAAAATTAACTTCTTCTGGATTTTCTGTAGTTTCTTGAGATAAATTTTCATTCAGTGTTTCATCTCAGCAATTAAAATTTCCAGGCTCTTGCACTAAACCTAAAATAATTTTTTGTTTAAAGATTGAAATATTTCAAATAAAAGTTTACGATAATCCTCAATAGTTATATGTGAACCTATAGAATAATCGTGCTCATTTTGGAAATAAAAAATATTTTCTTCGATCTGCATAAAATCCCTTGCAGCACACTCTCTAGTTTCTTTTTCAATTTCAGTTCCAGCCTTAGTATTTTTAACTTCTAGTTTCTTCATTTGTTTTTTTTGTTTTTAGTTCTTCAATAAATCATACAATTCTTGAAGCAAAACATCTTTTTCAGAATACAGTTCTTCAGTACCAAACCTATATGTTTAAGTTTATTAGAAAATATCAAAAAATTGTATTCACACAGAGATTCACCTTTTTTTTTATCAATTGCGTCCTTCCTTTCCCACTAATCTAATAACATTTAAATATGTTGTCGAAGTGTTTTTACGGAATACTCTTTTCACGTTAACTGTAAAACACTATTTTTCACTTCTTTCCAAGCAGCATATGCGTTTTCAAACGGATTTCGACACCTAACTTCCCGGAGAAGCACAACATTATCCTCGTATTTAAAACGTTGACGCTTTTTATCTTTTTCCTGTGTTATAAGCTTGGACATTATTTCGCACAATAATTATACAGAAAACTAACCATAAACAAACCTATTACAACTATGAAACTACCATTAAATGCAAGTTTGTTGGTTGGGAATTTCATAAATGTCAAAATTAAGGCGCCTTAAATAAAAACATTCTCTTGCCTGTATTTAAATTAAAGGTGGCCTGTATTTTAATAAAGTACAAAAATTAAGAATGTGTTCATTGCGCATGCTCAGAAGTAAAATAAGAGATAACTTTATTAAAGGATTGTCAAACAGTAAAAATTAGTGTAATTAGTATAAATTGCTACCAAAGTAAATAAATAAACACGTAAAGTCAGTTGTCCTGAACTGGGTTCTTGAAAAACATATTTTACAACATCGGAATATCGATTATAATGAGTAAATTATGACGTATGGTTTTATTTTTAATATTACTATTGCTTCTGTTGAATATTGCATAAGTAGTTCATCTGTAACAACCTTGAGCTATTAGTACAAATTGATGGTAAACATCAGCAACCTTGAATGTTTGCTTGCTTCTATCCTTAAAATAAAGGATCATCAGAATTTTGTTTTCGACCTTACTTAAGGTCGGTTTGATGCAGCTTTAACTTCTTTTCTATTCTGTGCTAATCTAAAAAGTTCTACATACCCTTCACAATCCAAATTTCTAATAATTTTACTAATATAGCTTGGTCTAGGTCTTCCTATACTCTTCTATCTTTTTCCTATCTACCTGGCTCTACATAGATATTAAAAGTACTCCAACATGTTTACATGATTCCCGTTTATAAGGAAATAAAATATTACCTGGTTATCCCCTCCAAAAAGAAAAAGTGTTAAATTATATGTTATGATAAGGCTTAAGCAACGAATTGCTGCCAACATGCCAGACAGCTAACTAATTGTGAGTTATGTCATGGTGACATTTAGTTAACTGATTTTTATTTATTTATTTTATTTTATTGTTTTGTTTCCGAACTTACTTAAGGTGGGTTTGACACAGCTCTAAATTCTTTCTATTCTGAGCTAGTCTAAAGAGGTCTACATACCCTTCACAACCTAAATCTCTAATAATTTGACTAACATAGCTTTGTCTAGGCCTTCCTACTCTATTTTTATTTGGTAGTTTATAATCTAAGACCTTACTAAATAGTTCCTCATGTCTTAACTGATGCTTTATTATTCTATCTCTCCTGACCTTTAATTGATTCCACATACAGGGTTCCTCACCTATCCTTCTATAAATTTTCTCATATGTTACTCTATCTGTCCAACTAAACTTTAACATTCTCCAATAACACCAAGTTTCAAAAGCTTCTATCTTTTTCTTATCTACCACTTTAATTGTCCAAGTCTCACTACCGTATAATAGAACGGCCCATACGTTCGACTTTAAGAAACTTTTTCTATTATCTAAACTAATACTATTACCTATTAGTAGGTCTTTCTTTTTAAAAACATCTTTTTAGCTTGAGCTTTTCTAGCTAATATATCCCTTCTGCTACGTCCGTCCGTTGTCATTATACTACCCAAACAGCAAAATTCATCTACCTCTTCTAACTCGGTATTACCTATTTTTAATTTTGGTTTAAAACTAGGCTGTAACTCACTTGTCATTATCTTTGTTTTCCTGAGTTAATTCTCATACTATAGTTACTCTGTAGTATCTCATCTAAAATATTTAAAACTCTCCTCTTTTCTAGACTCTGCTATATTGGCTATATCCATCTGCAAAACGTAACATGTCTATTGTCTGTCCCAGTACATAATACCTATCTCTTTTCTCTCTCTAGCTAAGTTTAAAGCTTACTCATTAAAAACATTAAAAATCAAGGGAGATAGTATACAGCCCTGTCTCACACATTTTCTAGTCTTAGCTGCCTTTTCTATTTCATCAAATCTAATTATTACGCTTTGGTTTTTATATAGACTGTAAATAATTTTTCTATCACTATGAGAAATTTGTATATTTTGCAATACCCTGAACATAACAATCCAATTAACCCTATCAAATGCTTTTTCTAAATCTACAAACGCGAAATGAGTCTTTTTATTTTTTGTAACCTTTTTTCAATAATTACCTTAGTCATTAGTGTCGGTTCTTTAGTCCCTCTGTTTTTACTAAAACCATATTGGTTTTCGCCTAAATAATTCTCAGTCAAAGTTCCTACTCTATTTGTAATTATTATTGTTAGTATTCTGGAAGCGTGGGAAGTTAAAGTAACAGTTCTAAAATTCTCCCACCTATCAGCTCCTGACTTTTTTGGGATTGGGATAATATTATTCTTGAAATCTATTGGGACTTCATCTGTGTCATATATTACTTTTACTAGTTCATATAATCTGTCTAAAGTTTTCTGACCTGCATGTTTTATTAGTTCTGCGGGTTCATCGTCTATCCATGTCTATCCCTAACAGTTCTATCAAATTCCTCTCTTAATATTAAGAACCCTATTTCTACATCCTCTTCTTGGTCGTTCTCTAACTCATCCATATTGTCTCCCTTATATAAATCTTCTAAATCTCTTTTCCATCTATCTGGTACCTCAACTTTATTTATTAAAAGTTCATTATTCTCATCTTTAATACCATTATATTTTTTCCTATCTTTCCCGAAAAACTTTTTAACTGCCCTGTAAGCCCTGCCTGTCTTACCTACTCTCTAATCATCTTGTATTCCCTTACAATTCTCCTCCATCTATTTATGTCTAGCTTTTCTACATTCATGTACTATCTTATTTCTAACTCTATTATACTTTTGCTTACTTTCACTATCCAATTCTCTGAAAGGTTTAAGCTTTCTTCTATTCTCTATTAAATCTAATATCTCCTTTGGTACCCAGGGTTTTCTCGCTTCTATTTTTTTCTTACCTATAGTCTGTGTTGCTGTATCATGTACAGACCTTTTTATTCTTTCGATCTATTTTCTACGTTCCTTCCTATAGCTATCTCCTTGATCTTTTTACCTAATTCTTGTTTATATTCCTCTTTTATATCACTATCATTAAGCTTATCTAGATCCCATCCCTCTATTTTAACCTTTCACAATTTTTTGAATTTTAGCTTACACTTTATTTTAACTAAGTTATGATCGCTATCTATGTCAATCCCTGGATAACTACGACAGTTTTTAACTTGGTTTCTAAATCTTTGTTTTACTAAAATATATTCTATTTGGTCTCTAGCCCTATCACCTGACGCTTTCCAGGTATATCATCTCCTAACACGTTGTTCGAATAGGGTGTTTACAGTTACTAATCTATGTTCCTGGCAAAACTCAACTAATCTTTCTCCTCTATCATTTCGTCTGCCATACCCAAATTTTCCTACCATTTTCCCCTCACTACCTTTTCCCACTGACGCATTAAAATCGCCCATAACTATTAAATTCTCATCTCCCTTTACTTTTCTCACTATACTATTTATATCTTTGTGTACCTTTTCTACTTCCTCATCCTCGTACCGAGTTGTTGGCATGTAAACATGTACTAAAACAATCTCTGTGGGTTTCGTACTCAATCTAACCATAATTATTCCATCACTAAATTGTAAGTACTCTTTAGCTTTACGTACTAATAATCTATAGGAACACTGTGGCACGATTTAAATAAAATTAAATAAAAACCCTTAACCACAAAAAATATTTAAATTACTAAATACGTATTTCGACCACTATGTGGCCATCATCAGTAGAAAACCTGTAATTAAAAAAAAAAAAGTTGTTGTTCACTTGTTTGTTGTTGAGAACACCAGCCTGCGGGTGAGGAGAATATCCTCGATAGTGTTTAAAGCAACAATATAGTAAATTATAGGTTGGGAAGGTTCACTTCAACCTAAGTGGTGAGGAGAATATCCTCTGAAGTGTTCCAGAACAACAGCTTTTTTTTTTTTTTTTTTAATTACAGGTTTTCTACTGATGATGGCCACATAGTGGTCGAAATACGTATTTAGTAATTTAAATATTTTTTGTGGTTAAGGGTTTTTATTTAATTTTATTTACGTACTAATGTTTTACCTAACACTATTACTACCCCTTCCAGTCCATTAGTTAAAGAAGTTGTAATTATTCTATAATTATCTTTCCAAAAGTCACCACTATCTGGCCATCTCACCTCACTAATACCTAAAATGTACAGCTTTCTTTTTCTCATTTCGATTAATAAATTCGTTAACTTAGCAACTATAAGTAATGACCTTACATTCTAAGTCTTTAACACTAAATCGAACCGTTGTTTTAATAAATAAATAAATAAATAAATAAATAAATAAATAAATAAATAAATAAATAAATAAATAAATAAATAAATAAATAAATAAATAAATAAATAAATAAATAAATAAATAAATAAATAAATAAATAAATAAATAAATAAATAAATAAATAAATAAATAAATAAATAAATAAATAAATAAGTAAATAAAGGAGTCACCTGATAAATAGTGTGGCGCCGTTTAATCCACTTTGACCAGAACAATACATCGGAACCTAAATGAGGCATTTGTACACTCAGCTCCGATCTGAACTTACCCTATCTCAGAAGGCAAAGTTATCTTGGATACGGATGCAAGCAATGTCGCCAACGAAAATGTACTATCTCGGATACAAGACGGACAAGAAAGGGGAATTTGTCACTTTAGTAAGGTGTTTTCGAAACCGAACATAATTATTGCGTTACAAGAAGGAGACCGTTGGTTATGGTGAAATTGGTGGACCACTTATAAGTATTTCTACAGAAGTAAATTTTACAAGAGAACCTACCATACGCTTAAAGTGGCTATTACAGTGTAAAAACCTTGAAGGGCAAGTGGCCAGACGGAACATCATGCCGGTCCAAGTCATCTTAATGCTAATGTGCATTCGAGACGACTTTGTCTCGAAGATTGTAGTCATTACTCAGAGTTAGAAACGAAATGCCATCTACTTGGTCGGACTATCATGATCAATGACGATTGCCAGCCTGTGCAGTTGCAAACCAAACAGGGGAATGGCAAAGATCTAGGTGCCGTCCTTGGTTCAGAAAGCCGGAGGAAAACATCCATCCTGGCAGGACATTAGCCCGTTGAGTAGCATCCTGAAGTAGTATTGGACACTATGGGAATTACTTGAAGGCAAAAATGGAATCTTGGTGCGATCATTGAAGAATGAAGATTAATCCATGAGTACCTTTTTAGTGATGATTCCTAAAATGTAGGGTGTTGGAGGTTCTACATAAGGGGCTTCGGTAGGATATTTTGGCGTTAAGAAAACTGCAGAACGACTGAACAAAATTTTACTGCAAGGACGATGTTAAAGAGTGGTGCCGCAAGTGCCAGCTGTTTGCACCAAAGGAAACCATAAGGCTCCAACGAGGCAATATAACGTGGGAAGCCCTTTTGAGAGAGTGGCAATCGATATTGCCGGTGCATTCCCTAAGACCGATTCCGAGAGTTAGTACATTTTGTTAGCTGTGAACTATTTTACGAAGTGGACCGAAGTGTATGTTATATCAAACCAAGAAACTGCAACCGTTGCTGACGTGCTGGTAAAGGAACCATCCTGCCGTTTTGGAGTTGCACGCCGATCAGGGTAGAAATTTTGAGTGAGTGTTATTTCAAGAAGGTTACCAGTTACTGGAAATAAAAAATACCCGAACCACGCCATTCACATACAATCGGCTGGTATTGTAGAGCACATAAACCGCACCTTGGGCACGTACCTATACAAAGTGGGACCAATATTTTCATCTATTTTTATTGGCCAATCAGTCTTCAGTACATGAGAGCACAGGATAGACACTTGCATGTGCGTTGCTGGAATGTGGGATTCGTCTACCATGTGATCTTTAGTTTGTGTGTAAGCGCGGAGACGACATCGAGAACAATAGCTACGTCGAATAGCTCAAGCGTAAGATGTATGACATCCATGGTGACGTTAGAAAAAATATCCAGATAACAAGCGATCGGACGAGGACCAGATACAACATCAAGTCGCAAGAGGGCGACTGCTACTTTAAATTTCGTAAAAACATTCATAAAATAAATATATATCGATGGTGTCGACGATAAATTTCGTAACGCGATAAACTAAGACTAGTTAAAGCCATAAAACATTGAATATTCGTAAGATAGGTAAACTATATCAATTATTTTATAGATCGAGACAACAAAATAATAAACTTTCGAATGTTGCACCACACGCCTTTGAGGAACAACCAATTAGAAGGTTCGGGAAAGAGACGAGAAAGATCTAAATGCTAACGTTGCAGAATCTCGTTGTTATATAACCTAATGGATGTTGAGAATGCGGCCAATCTTAAATGAAGCTTCGATGTTGGCGCATGATTGGTGAGATTAGATAATACGTCACGTATTTTAAAGTGCAATTTAATTTTCACTGTATTTAGTAATGAAATTTATTCAATTATGGTTTTAAGAGTAGTGTTATTGAAAATGCGGCGGAAAAGTGTTTTTGAATATTCAGAAGTGAGCAGGTTGTTTGAAGTATTTACAATGTTTTTAAAATAGAGAATAAGCAACTAAATAATAATTGCACTACCGCAAGATAAAGTTCCTTAATTGGAATAAAAGCATATATGATTGCAATGATATTGTATTGGTATTTAATCTTTTTTTTTTAAATGATTTGAACGACTTTACAGCCTGGATAGACATATACGATCTAGAAAAATGCAACAATAAGCAGATCTGTCACGTTAAAATAAAATGGTATTGTTTAAATTTCTAAAAGGGCTCATATTTATAGAGTAGTTAGTTAATATTTTCTTTGTGTAAAAGTTTTTTAGTGAGAGCAGAATGTATAAGTCTTTGGTAAAGATTTTCGCCAGTATATAAGAAAATAATAAGTCTAACTGATCGGATATGTTTGAATAAGATATTTACGGGGAGGATATTAACTTATACGACTAATTTTTATAAATTTTGTACATGATTTAGGGATTTGTATATGAATGAAATTAGGAATTAAGATTTGTGCGTGGTTATAATAGTTATAAAGGGAGACTTTTGGGTTCTATTTGTAGTATAAGTGAGCGATTATCCAGAAGTTATATATTTTTAATGATATCACAATTAAGATGTTGATCGTAGGAAAAAATGTTGAGGAAATTACAACCTCTATTTTTAGTGTACAAGATTTGTGATGAGAGGAACTAACTTTACATAGATGTTATATTTAAGACATTGTTTTTAAGAGGAAGCTGTTGCGGATGTAGCAATTACTATTTATAGATTGTTTGTAAAAGAATATTTTGAATTATTATTGTATCCACGTCATAGTCGTTATAATTTTATTTGTGGAAGCTGCGATATATATTTTAATACTATAAATTTTTTACTAGATGTTGCGCTTAATAAACTGCAACAAATGCACTGTTAAATTTAACAATTGTCAAATTTTCCTGTAACTGGGTTGATTACTTGGAAAATAAATAAATAAATAAATATAATAAATAAATAAACTTTATGCATTCTTTCCCAAATCCATATCAGTATCGTTCAATTACTTGACGAATAATTGCAATTAAAAATCTATATCATATTTTTCCGTTTAAATTAAAATTTAATTTGCAGAAATTTATCGTTGTTCATTTGAAACCCAGTTTCATTGCTTACTTCAAAATCTTTTTAAAATACAGTTTACGTACCTGCTTAGAGTAGCCATAATCTTTAACGTCATTTATTAACTTTAGAAATCCATTATTATCAGTTGACTAATACCTTTACGAGTCGTAAAATGCCCTGACGTGAACTGAAGTCAATAAACTCCGATTGTCTTCTTTGATCGGTTATTATAATACGAACTTTATTACGTCATAAAGATCTTGAAGTATCTGTCCGGTTTTATTCATGTGGATGATGTATGCTTCCACAAAAGTGAGATTGTATGGCTCGCGCAGATACTCAATTAGGATATTCCACATGCTTATTTTTCTTTAAATTGCTGTTATGCGTTTGTTATTTTTGATTAATTACACCGTTAAATATCTTATCTCATATTATAGTTCCCTAATTGGAATGTCCATTCATCTTTGTTGAATGAATATTAAAAATGTTTGTGTTATCTTGATTAACAGCCGTCACTTGATTTATCGGTTTCTTTGCTACTTGATAAATGAAGGTTTGAAACTTTTTGAAAAATCTAGAAAAAGAAATATTCTTCTGGATCCAAATTACACAACTGCACGTTTTGCGTTAAATATTTTTAAAGTTGTCGTGAAATGAACTGAACGTGTTTTAAATAATGTCCTATAGGTTCCTTTATTTAGTACTTTTTATTAGCTAGTAGGATTTTCACGGATTTTTACTTATGTAATATGCTCTATTCCTATTGAAAGGACAATATTAAGTTATGTAATCTTTAAATTATGGGGCTTTTGCTTTTAGTATAATATGCAAGAGTGCATTAAATCTGAAAATGTGTATTTATAAAAATTTCTTTATTTATTTACATATATATTATATATATATATATATATTGGTATGTAAAGCGAGTCATATAGAGTCAATGAGCACCACATTCTGTAAATAAAACGACCGAAAATAAACAATTTCCAAAATGTAAATGTTCATCCCCCTCAAAAGTACAAAATATTTTTTAAAACAAGTTCTAAATAAGTACGTTATTCACTGAAAAGTAGCAATAAATACCATTTTATAACGTAAAAACGTCATTTTACAACTTCACTTTTTTAAAAAGCAAGTATTTTTGAAAATTGCATTTATTTTTCTAGAGAGTCCTTTCCATTTTAATGAGTAACGTAAAATCCAATTTTAAACAAGGCCAATGTTCTAGGTTGTTCTAATGTTGAAAATTTATTTGGTAGCGAGGATGAGCCCATAAATCAACGAATGTAAATCACAGATGACATATTTTTGCTATAACAATATAAATAAACAGCCCAATTAGCGAGAAAAAAGTATTTAGGGCCATAATTTTATGATATGATAAGATGTTTTAAGGCCTATTAAATAATAATAAAGTGCTATAACGAACAACCAGTTCCATTGATTCTTGGAACTACACTAATTTGTAAAATTTTTACGAATAAATTAACCAATTTAGATAATGCAAGACAGCCACTAACAACATTTTGACAAGATTAGATCAGCTTTATGAGTTATATCAACTGGAGACGTATAGAAGATTCGGCAAATAGTGGCAAAGAAAGGATTTTATTATATAACCTCCGGTGAATAATTGGGAAGGGTCATTCATGGTCAGTCAGTCTTTCACAAATACGCGTTCTATTTATAAAGCATTTATTGACGATGCTTTTTGTTGCTAATTACGAACTGTAAAGAAAGCAGAATTGCGTGCAGGGTCACATAGACATTTTATGCTTGTCAGAATGACGTGCTTTTAAATTTAATGGAATATAATGCTCGACGTGCAAAAGCAAATATTATTGTAATGTTGTTAAACACAGCTGGTAAACAGAATGAAGTTTATTGATAAATTAAATTTCCATACAACGAAGGCAAATATCAATGATGCATAAAACTGGAGAAAATGGATTCTCCGATGCAGTTTAGTTTGAAGAATTTATTTTGAAAGCGCAAGTACATCTCTGTTTAAATCGTTTGAAGAATATTTGTGTATCATAATTAATTTAAGTAGGATTGACATATAGATATTTTTCAGTAAATGAATATTGTAATTCTGTTTTGAGGTCGAATTCGAAGTTCGACTTTTATCAAAAGTTATAAAAAAGTACCTGATCAGCTACGCTCTTTCTTTTCGGAGGTTAGAAAACTATTACAATTACCCATCCTATTTTTAATTATTTGTACGTAGTGTGACTTACATAAAAAAGGTCTAGGAGAGACTGTATGCTCTCCATATTAATCACTAGTAGTTTGTTTTTGTTTTGTTTTATTTTTGACCAAAGATGTAATCCTTATTTATTGTTTTAATTCTTGTGTGTAAGTAATAATTTTGGATAAATTGTGTTGAAGAAAGATGTTTGTGAATGTAGCAATTATTATAATTTGAAGGATTATTGATGAATATTTAATGTTATTATAATTGTGATGTTGAAATTAAATTGTTTCATTCCATCTGAGCTGGCAAGATAATACGGGAATCTTTAGGTAATAATTCTTACCAGATCAATTTTGTTTTCATTGCACCTTTTGTTGAAGCCCAGCATAGGCTTACATTTTCTATAACTACACAATCATAGCAATATATATCACATGCTACCGAAACCAGCTCAGTTATTTTCTAAGTTTTTTTATTTATATGAATATGTGGGAGCACTGCACAGTTATATTTTGCAGTAAAAGTGAGTAAAATTCCAAAGTACAGTCAACTCATAATTGAATATAATATGACACTTTTATCTAGCAAATACCTTACCAACATGATAATGAAATTACATTTTTTGTTTACATTTGTTATTTAAGGAATTGTTTTGTACAAGGTACTCTTTTACTTATGCCAATGCAGAATTGATTTGCACTTACGTTAACCATTATGCAAGATGTTCTGTACACTATTAACTAAAAAAAAAGTAAAATTTGCCATAAAATGACAAATTAATCAATGGCTATAATTAAATATAGTTATATGTGAAATAAACAAGTTGAACGACTCTGGATTAATACCTAGTCCCAAAACGACAAATCATTCCTACTTGCTACCTTCCTGATGCAATTGACTGATGCATATCTCTTCCATGCGCAGATTCAACAAATTCAGGAATATCCGTTCAGGTTTTGACATAGAGAGCCGCTACCTTTCAAAATTTTATATTTGTTGAATGTGTCGCTGCATAGGCCGGTTGATAACATTATATAAATTAATAATGCACTACATGTTTACTAACACTTTAAATTAAATAAAGATGCCAAACAATATTAATTATTTCAAGAGCGTTCACTTTTTTCAATTTATTACCTATTATGTAAAGACCAATTACCTATACGGATTGTATTTTTAAAAAGTGTTTATTTTCCACTATTTTAAATTATATTCACAAGAGTCGGAAGACCGTACTATTTTCATCGTGATCAAAAGGGAACTGCGCCGCCCTGCTAACTTTCAACCGGTGAGGAAGTTCTTTACCGCAATCAAAACAAAAATAGATCACTAACTTGACCATCTATTGCTATAAACTTAAAAATATTTAAACATTTTTTAATTCTCATCAATAAAATGCTTTTACCTAATTAAAATTATTTCAATATTAACTCTTCGCTAACTATCTTAACCTAATTAAAACTTTCTGGCGCCGTTACTTAAAACTAAGTTGAAATAAAATAAACAAAAGTACCCACGTTTATATTTTCCGAATAATGTTATCACCTGCTAATCACGTGCACAATGAATGTTCTCTCGTCGACAGCTGTATCGCAGGTCAACGGTATAAACTTGAAAGGCATCCGTAGAACACTTGCGGAAGGAAATCAATTTATCTACTATGATTGGGGTTTCAAAACAATCACAACAAAACACCAAAACATCACTTGAAAACTATCATCAGTGTGATAGGATTCATTTCGCGGAATTCGTTATAATTATTATAACTTATCTTAAATAAATTATAATAATTATAAGGAATTCCGGTATAACCACTAAAAACCCCTTAAACTACTTGCACTATTTAACTCCAGTAGGTACTTCTGAAAACGATAGCACCCCACTTTTTATTTAAACTATCCACATTTTATTCCTGGTGAATAGTTATGAAACCAAATAAATCAATATTCTCCTGGCATTCTCAACACCTAGATGCCGCGCTCTACTCAGTTGCTACTCGACTCCTGGTTCCATTCCTCTTACATTTCATACCCCTTACACAAAGCCCTCTATCTGGAGTAATCCCTACTAATGAATTTCCTTCTTATCTGTTTAAGCCTGTATTTCTACGAATTGTTATGAATACGCTAAACCTACTGTCCTCAATGTTCACATAATATACCATTAATTGAAGATAATCAACGCAATTATATTAAATAAATCCTTAGCTAGCTACTAGCAAATTGAACAATATGTTTAAGTAATGACCTAATGATTGCAAATACATCGCAATTATTACGCATATAATGTATAATGAAAATAAGCGCATCACATTACTCCCCTTAAGATCCGGGTTTGGGAGAAGATTAAGATGAAAACTCAACCAAAGAGAATCTTAACAATAATGTTGGAAGTAAAAATTACTCAGCCAACCTTAAAAACCATGCCAACCAGGAATAATTTTTTCAAATTCTAAACATTGTGCATAACTGCAACACCCTCTACTTCGTGGCTACCCTCATATGAATTAGGACCCGCGATTCGCGTCACTATATACCCTCATTAAGCAAGAATTTTTTTTTTATTAATGCTTCCTTGGTAGACGATTTAGGATGAGTCCTTACATGTATCCTATCCCTTATTTTGAACCCAGTTATCAACCAAACTTGCGAAGTAAGTTAGGTTAATAAGATCGCTACGTCGCCGTCGTCGCCGCTGTCGTCCGTTGCACGTTTTTTTCGTTTTACAAACATTTGATATATGGGTCTTGTTCAGTTTTTTACGCTGATTAAGAATATGCTATCCATTTTTCGATATCTCATTTAGTTTTCGAGTTATTCGACTTTAAAGTCGAAATTTTGACTATGATAAACTTCACTCCAGCAAAAAATAAATAAAGTTTTAGGTTAATATCGACCTCTTGAGCATATTTTCTCATAGCTCTCATAGCTCCATACCTCCTGAACATATTTTCTCAAAGCACCAATGCTCTAAGTCGAAAGGTTTTCGAGTTATTCGACATCTTGTTTTTAATGTATATGTAATATTTATATATTTTTGATAACAACATATCTGTAAGTTTGGTTAGAAGTTCTGCACATGAGAACTTAGATTTTTTCTGATGCTTTTACGATACTTCAACTACGCTTTTCAGCCTTACCCATCAATTTATCCCTAGCCAACCTAATTATTCTTTGATGATCTGGCGACCCTTTTATTGAGTAGATTCAATTTTTGTAAAATAGGCTCCTCTCTCTTCTTTCCAGAATGCACCTCGATTGGGGTCAACCCAATGCTCTCATAAACAGTTTCATTAAACCATCCTTCTATTTGCTTGGATACCTGTGCCCACTGAGCGTCGGAATAGTTTCACATCGTCCGTAACAAGCGCTCAATTTCCTTATTCACTCTTTCGGTTTTATTGCCCTGAGGGTAATATAAATATATAAATATATAAATATATATATAATATAAAATCTTAGACTTTTGGCAAATCAAATACCCTGCAATGGAGTGACGAATGTCTTTTCACATCTTGGGCCAGTAGAAATATTGTCTTAAAAACAGATAACACCTCTTGGATCCGAAATGTCTTCGTTACTCGTGCTCATATTTAATTAAATCTAATACAGCCGCCTTTGGAACGCAAATCCGCGGTCCTTCAACCCCAACACTTTTACGATACACTATTCAGGGAATACACTATTCCCTGGTCCATATAATATCACTGCAAAGTCTTACCGGAATTTTCACCCCTTTCTAAATTTGCTTTTATTCTACTACCAAAGACATCTCGGGGTTGCTCTTCCTTAAACTTTGACAAATTTTTCTGAGTCTTCGTCCAAGCATCATTTTTATTTATTTCGAATATAACTACATTTTTAGTGTCATTGGGTATTTCACATGAATCCGCAAATTCCACCGGATAACGAGAAAGACAATCCGCGATAACATTTTCTTTCTCAGTACAACATATTCCGATATCAATAATATCCCCTCGTCAATCTTGAATTTAGTAGACGGCACTTCATTAAGTATGACAGTGCTTTATGATCCGTAACAATTGTTAACGGTCGATCCAAGACATAAGTACGCCACTGCTTCAGAGACTTAACCACCGCTAAAGCTTTTTTTTTCATGACTGTATAATTTACTTCACTGCCGCGGTCAGGATATCAATCTGAACAAGACATGCTCCCGTCCTATACCCAGAACTAATCACACTGAATATAAAAATCTGCATCTAATATTGGATGATTTAGAAAACACGCGCTTATGAACGCTTCTTGTACCTTTTCAAAGGCCTCTTGTTTATTTGTCCGTAGCCATTTTGTATTCTTTTTAAGAAGTTTCAACAAAGATAAAGTAAGATGAGAATAATTGTCAATAAACCTCCGATCGTAATTACACATGCTTAGGAAGTTTCTTATTTGTTTAATATTCTTCGGCCAGGAGAACTTTGTATTGCTCTCATACGATCAGGATATAAAAACATCCACAGGCGTCAACACGTGTCTTAAAAATGTTGTGCTCTCTCTGGCAAACTCACATTTTCTCAGCTTAATTGTAACACCTGCTTGTGAAAGGCATTCAAATAGTAGGTTCAGGTGATTTAAATGCTCCTCGGTGGTCGCTAATGTTACTAAAATATCATCCACATACCGTTTAGCAAAAGTCAATATTTTCACCCTTAAGACTGTCGATAGATCCCTTATAAAACTGGCAATTGACGTGCTCGGGCCAAACGGAAGTACACAAAATTGGTAGATATTTCCCTCAAACTGGAAGCTCGTGTATTTTCTACAATTTTTTCGTAACGGAATTTGGAAATATTCCGAAGTCAAATCAATAGTGGTCATAAATTTATTCTTATTAACTTCAAAAAGAGACTCATCGGGATTAGGTGGCGTTATCTGATCCCCCACCATTCTCAAATTTAAATGACATGCATCCATACAAATTCGGACACTCTTATTCTTTTTTATTACTACTACTAACGGGCTAATGCACTCGGTACGTGCAGGTTCAATAACCCCCATTTTCGCATTTTCCTGATTTGCTCCAGCGCCGTTTCTTTGTACGCCAACGAAATTGGATACGTTTTCATACAACACGGCTTTTCGTCCTTGACCTCGATGACATGTTCGCATCTCTTAATCAATCTTGATTGATCAGAAAATACCTTAGCGTAACGATTCAATACTTCCAATAACCCCTTCTTTTCAGTGTCTGGAACAGAACTTTTCCCATAGTCTCCTCTCTATCACTCAAACTATAAAAAATTTTTTTTTGTTTAACTGTTTCTGACCATTCACATGTAGTTCTACTTCCGAAGAATACAAAATGTTACATAGATTACCTGACCTCTCCTCTTCAAAATTTAATTTAAAGTAATTATTTTCATTCAACACAATAATTTCGTACCTCCCAAAATTCATTTTTACCTTATACTCCTCTAACCATTCGCAACCTAAAATCATTTTCCATGCCAAGCCTGGAATAGTAATAAATTTCACTTCACACTGAAGATTTTTTCAAATTTTACACTCAACAATGCCTGCACTTTAACCTTTGTCATCTTTGTTCCTAACGCCCCGCTGACCGTAATACCACTTACAGGAAAAGTGGGTAGCTTTGACTCCCTGCAATATACTTTTTTAAATACCTTCTTCGCTATACAATTAAACTGACTTCCTGAATCAACCAATGTTTTAACTTTTACACTATTTATCTCTACGTTAACGCACGGCAAAGATACCTGCACTACCTCTACTTCTTCGGAGTCTGAAATTAAATCACTTTCTAGTTCCTGCTAAAAAACGGTGGCAACAGCTTCTGTGTCCACAAAATTCAGATTCGATAATCGCCCCTCCTGTACGTACATCTCTATTCCCATAGTCCTCATTGATTTGCTTGTTTCTTTCGTTATCCCGTACGATTTACCGCCTATCATTATACTCTCTGTATCTAGGTTCACTTTCTTCTTCGTAAGTCCGGTCGAATTTTTTCAAAAATCCTTCGACTTTATCTACTCCCGCTCCCCCTAGATTATATATACCACGCTTAGTTTTTGGTGGAAAACGTTGTATCAAAGCTTCAACTAATTCCGTTTCTGTTAATTTATTCGTCAAATAAGTGGCCTTGCGCACTAGTTTTAAAAAGTAGTCAGATCTGCTACCTCTCCTGCACTCCTGCACTCCAGTATTTGTTCATAAAACGATTCCACTCAATGAACGTTGCCCAACGGGAAAAAGACAAGGAATTACCCCCAGATCGTTCCATATCGCAATATACTAACGATCGTATTCCCTACTATTTTGTTTTATCGGCGGCGGCGGAGCCGCGCTCGAATATCTTTCGTCGGGTACTAATTTGTCCGGTATCATTAATTATTCATGTTTTGCTGAATCGTATTTATACTGTCCATTAACCGTTTTAACGATCCCTCTACAGATTTTAATCGAAAACTATTTTTCTCCTTAGACTCCCCCAAGGCTATCTTTGTGTTTTATTCGACATTTTATCAAGATTTTGTATTGTATATCATTCGTTTTCACCTTACAAAAGAGAATATTTTATCGTACCCTTTTCCTTACAAATAACCCGACCTTTCTAATTTCTGTTCTTTACCCCTTAATTTTATAACCTAAATTTATGTTTTAATCGCCTAGCTAACTTTCAACCGGAGAGGAGGTCCTTTACCGCAATCAAAACAAAATTATATCACTAACTTGACCATCTATTGCTATAAACTCAAAATATTTAAACGTTTTTTAATTTCCATCAATAAAATGTTTTTACCTAATCAAAATTATTCTAATATTAACTCTTCGCTAAATATCTTAACCTAATTGAAACTTTCTGGCACCGTTACTTAAAACTAAGTTGAAATAAAGTGAACAAAAGTACTCACGTTTGTATTTTCCGAATAATGTTACCACCTGCTAATCACGTGCACAATGGATGTTCCCTCCTCGACAGTTGTATCGCAGGTTAACGGTATGAACGCGAAAGGCATCCGTAGAACATTTGTGGAAGGAAATCATTTTATCTACTATGATTGGGTTTGAAAACAATCTTAGTCAAATACCAAAACATCACTTAAAAGCTATCATCAGTGTGATAGGATTCATTTCACAATTATTAAGGTAAATTAAAATAATTATAACAAGTTCCGGTATAACCACCAGACACCCCATAAACTACTTGTACTATTTAAGTCCAGTAGGTTGTAACATTTTCAAATGTTACGTTTGTCAAAATAGCCCCAATAAGTACTTTTATTATGTAGTCATACGTAAACAATAGTATATGCAACACACTTTACAATACCTACTACACAGCTGGTATATTTAATTCGTTATGATTAATACGTTGGGACAAAATAATTATATTCCAACAATTAATCCAGTTGTTGTTCACAACATTTAATTTATATTCTTAAGTGATTTAATAAAAATTTATTATTACATTTATGATGTAGATAAAATAAATACATTACTAAATTACATCTTTATGAAATATTTGGTAATATGTTCAGCCATCTGACGTAAATATACGAAGACGAAGGTGTCGAGTAAATGTCAACTTGTTCTTAATCGGAAAGGAGTCTAAGGTCGGCTCTCATCAAACCAACATGGCTCGTTTAGCGTCCTCGGACCTGAGAAGCGCGATAGTAAGGAAGAATTGAATAAAGCGTCGAGAATGATCGACGGAATGTTTCCTTAGGGAGTTAACTATGCAAAGAAATTTTTCGGTACGTTAGTTTAACATCTAATATTACAATTCGTTTAAGATGCACACTCAAGATTGTTAGTTTGGTTTTTGAAGAATTGCCGTGATATTTACTTACACCTATCTGGGATGCTCGTAATTTCAACGCACTACAATTGCTTGGTACAAGATTACAAGATTTCATCTTATTCGAATTAAATAAATGGTTTAATTATCTGCGAAGGGGCTTGGTCAAAGTTCGATCAGCTATAATTCGTTACGTAAACAGCACGAAATCGATACATATATCTGGTTAGGGTAACAGGTGTTGAACTGGATATTCAAGGTGCGTACTATTTATAATTTTATTTGACAGATGCCACTTGTCAACTACGTTTGTTTACAATATAACAATGGTATTATAAAACCTAATTTGGCTATGAATATTTCATAAAATTAAAGTGAATTTAAAACTTAGGAACAGGGCGTATTTCGCATTGATTAAGTAATTAGATAATATTGATCAATACTCTTAAGCATAACCCCAGTTCTAACTTAATTAATCATAACTTGCTATAACAGCTATCAAGTAAACTTTTATATTGTCCACCTTTTACTATGATTAAAGAGGGACATTTTAATACCCTAATGAGTTTATATGAAAGTTTTTTGTGTTTATCAACATTCCATATTTCAACTTATTTAGATATGTAACTTGTATAAATCATACAGCTGATTTAATTTTTTTGACTAAGTATATTTTTGCTTCTTTTATCATCTGATTAGGAAACGTTCTTCAATTTACTTACTATATTAATGAATTTAAAATCTATACCTTCCAATTGTAAGTAGTTAACGGATCCGATTTCTACATGATGCAATAATTGTTGCATTTTCATGAGAATCAAACATTAAGGTTTAGTATTAACGTGAAATTTAAAACAAAGGGAGTTATATTTTCAATTTATATATATATACATATATTGCTGTGATATACTCCTGTGAATGCGGGAACTGGGTCCTTTCAACAAAAAAATTCTAGTCCCACAGATTGGGCGTCATAAACTGCTGTGATCCTCTTTTCGCCTCGGCTGCTCACCTCATTTTATAAACCTCCTCATTCATAAAATTAAACAACACATTCCTACCACAAACATCAACGTTAACTCTATTTACATCAATATTCAGAATACATTAAATTTTCAAATTTAATTTCAGCATAAAATTCAGTTTTAAAAAGAATTTCAAGATTAATTTTATTATCATTTTAATGTGCATCCAGAATTAAAGTCCTTGTAGGATGCCTACTAATTAATATAACAATATATGCAAAGTAAAAGGGAGCATCTACCACCCTTTACGTTAATTAACCAGGTTCGTCTAATTGAGCTCAAAGACATACCTAAAATTTCATCATAATCCAGAACATCAATACTAAATACCCCTTTCTACTTAAACAAGCAAATTTCACCTTAAAATTAAAATATTATTGTTAGTACCATTTCACTACTGTCCATTTTGAGTAAATCAATTATAAAGTTATTCAACACACACAAAATCTCAAAGTTCAAACAAAATAGTATAATTTACCTGAAGGTTACTTGCACTCGTAGCTTCAATGTACATCGTCCCTTTTGTTAATCACACCATTCCAACTGGGTTATATTTACGGCTTCTGATTCTCAATGCTTAAAAAATTTTCTCCATCACCATTTATTTAAAGTTGTTTCAGGGCTTTTCCGGAACTAATCTGTGTATATCTGAACCTTGTTTTGTGGATCCAGACCCGTTTATGCACCATTTAAGTATTAATACCCCGAAAAATAACAAAGAACTTCATACTTCTTTCACCAATATACGCCAAAACTGCCTACTTTTGTGTATATATTTGTCGTTGTAAATTTTTACCAATTGGTACAGTGATACTAAACTTTATTACCTTGTATCTAAGTGCACTCAAGTACATTCATGTTAGCACGTAAATAACAAACTGTTTTAAATCACCAAAATATACGAGCAAACTTTAAATTATTCTATCAAACTAAAATGCACTGTTTAACGTCTTGAATCAAGTCGCGGATGTAAGAGCTTTTAACGCATCGAATAGTCAAAAGTCTAAGAGAGCCCTTGTTTATATTCACCTCGGTATATATAGCAAAAAGCCTGTCTGTCGGTATGTTCCCCAAAACGGGTAATTCTAAAGAATTTCTCATGCCATGTTCCCAGTCCGTCGCTCGCGCGTCGGTTTTTACGAATTTTTCACTCGCCCCAGTTGAAAATCTCAGAAATTCTCACACGGCACGCAAACATGTCCGAGAAAAGCTAATTAATTTTGTACAGAAATCGTTGTTTCTACCTCTGATATTTGCATCCTATTTTCAACCAATTGTGACCCTCGTGACGTTGCTTAAATCACGCCTTTACTATATGTGTCTTTGCTTGACGCATTTCTCTTTCCTTTTCTAACCTGTTCGTATTGGTGCAAATTGATATTCTTTATTATCGATTATATTTTAGTCCATGTGGACTATCTGGGTTAAATAACCCCGTATCGCACCTTCTCGTGAATATTAAGCCACGGTTTCTTCAAGATTCTTTGAAACCATTTGTTATCTACCCAATTTTCGCCGTACGTGATATTTAAACTACGCAGGTGTTCAAAATAATATTAATTCTCAGAGCTTTATTTTCTGGTATTATAATCTTGGATTTTCACACTTTTATGCTTATTATTAATAATGGTTTAATTAACTCCAATTAAAATTGACTTCTATCCTTTCATTTTTAGCGAATACAAGTTAACTATTAATTATTATGTGTACACTTTGTTTTACTACCGGTTACTTAAAATAGGGTTAATTAATATAAATTTTGCACGTAATTTCCATTTGCTTAGAATAATTACATTACACGCAGAGCTTTTTAATACTGCTTCTTTTGATATAAAGCGTCTTGTACATGATTTAAATCTCTTATGTTTAATGAAACTAATAACCTTTTATGCTTCACGGTTTTAATAAAGCGTACCTCTTCCCAAAGTTTCTACACGGTGATTAAAATTATTTGATGTGATTATTTAATTTTCTACCCTGGTCTAAATATGAGTAATATATATATATATATATTTAAAGAAAGCTAAGTTACTATTGCACAAACATTTTTTTCTAATACCTGAATTATAAATACGTTCCATTTTTGTTATAACATATAAATTTGGTAAAAGATATTATGCTACATTATACTTTTCTAAGAAACCTAGAACAATTTTATTTAAACAAAAAGGTATACAATTTTTGAGAATATAAAACACTCTCATAAAGGTTAATACTACTAGATATAAGGATTCTTACGATATCATGTTATTTTGAAATATATTGGAGGAGCAAACTGCTACCTCATATGCTATATTTTTAATCTTGTAATTTATTTCATGTATCTCATCGTTGTAGTTAACATATGGGTTCTACATTCCCCTTTCTTTCTGTATGTAGTGGCGCTCAATATTTTGTTTATTTTTTTTTAAATATCTATTCCCACCTCTGAACCATTGCTTTCTACCGCTTAGAGTAAAGTCTAAAGCATAGCACCGGTAACATCCAATTACCTAGATAAGGTTTGAGTTAAAAGGTACTTCTGAGAACGATAGCACTCCATTTTTTATTTAAACTATTCACTTTTTATTTCTGGTGAATAGTTACGAAACCTAAATAAATTAATATTCTCGTGGCATTCTCAACACCGAGATGCCGCGCTCTACGCAGTTGCTACTAGACTCCCCACTCCATTCCTCTTACATTTCATACCCCTTACACCTCTCTTGGACTAACCCTGACTAATGAGTTCCCTCTTATCTGTTTAAGCCTGTATTTCTACGAATTGTTATGAATACGCTAAACCTACCGTCACTCAATGTTCACATAATATATCTATTAGCAAATTGAACAATATGTTTAGGTAATGACCTGCAAATACATCGCAATTATTACGCATATAATGTATAATGAAAATGAGCGCATCACAGAACCTGTCACTGCATTGTTTCTTTATTTATAGACCAAGTCACCTCATCAAAAATTGCTTAATAAAACCCAATATCGTATCCCCACGTGAGTAAAACGGTGTAACAATGAAATGATTTGCTGTTTTGCCAATATGTAAAATTTATTACATTTTAAAAGGCACGTATTTCCTCTCGCCGTACATTGCAATATGCGGTAACTTTAATCAGACCAACACTTAATTTACAAAACAAATGCACCTAAGTAAATAAAAAGAAATAAAAATTAATTTTAATATTTGCTTAAACTATGAAGTGATGTCTTTTTTATAAGAAAATACATACACACAGTCACAGACGCACACACACACACACACACACACACACACACACACACACGAACACACACACACACCACACACACATACACACACGAACACACGTACGCAGGAACGCACACATGCACATTACGCACGCACACACCCACCCACCGCTCACCTACCCACCCACCCACCCACCCACCCACCCGCTCACCCACCCACCCACCCACCCACCCGCTCACCCACCCACCCACCCACCCGCTCACCCACCCACCCACCGCTCACCCACCCACCCACCGCTCACCCACCCAGCCACCCGCTTACCCACCCACCCACCCACACACACACACACACAAAGACACACATACGCACACGCACACACACAGACACACACACACGCGCTAATATTTGCATAGAAAGCATTTTTGTAATTACTCGGATACTTGCTTTTCAGATTTGTTTGAAATCTTCTGCTAAAAAGTATAATAAAACGTTTAAAGGCCATAGTGGATTAACGCGCAGGCAGTTTAGAAGGTTACCTTTTTTTTACTGTTTGTTCTTTTATATTGAAGAAAAACTTTATTCCCGTCTTTTATTGGACGGGAAGATATATTTCTGTAAGAATGAAGTAGAATTTGATTGCAAAAACGCCTCCTTTGAAAATGTTATTGGTATCGCTTTCTGCTATCATATTGGAATTGAAAAAATTTTGATATGGCAGCTGGTCAGGTAGTGCTCAGATATAAACGTTGCTTAGTCAATATTTGTTAAAATGACGTTGAAAACATACTTTATAATATTGCACAAGAAAGCACAATGTCTTAATATATTTAATATAGTACTGTTTACAACCGTCTTCAAACATTCATAAATAATAAAGCGACCTCACTTGCGTGTATGTTTTTTCAGATTTTATTTTTTTAACGCTTAACGAGATTAGATAAAAAGTAATTTTTCAAGATTGGTCTGTTTCCATCGGTTCGTCAACAGCGATACATTTCAGAAAAGTCTGTGATAGTAAGCCTAGTCGATATTTTATATATTAACAGCCAATAATATTTGTAAAGCAAAGATACAAAGAATGGAGTCGAATGACAAAGTTATTAGGAAAGAAAATCCTAGACTAAAGGCAAATCCAATTTCTGCACTGCTTTTTTTGTAAGTACCTATCTTATTCATTATTATACAGAGCGGCGTCGAAAATATAGATGCTAGTTCTTATTGAGGCGATAGACAAGATACTTTATAACCAAAATTGTCATCTTTATTTACCCAATATTGGAGATTGTAAAAATTTACATTACCTGCTTTAGAGGAATTTCATTCATCCATCCATAAAATTGATTTAAAACAATTCATCTTTTACGTCATTATGTAGTAACACACGACAAAACAACATCGCCTAGAAAATCCTTTTCATCAAGGTATTATAAGAACGTGTAGTGAAATGATCGTTTCACTTCGGATTTCATCAGATTACACTTTCACTTTGGACACATTGAGGTCTTGAGTAACTCTAAGAGTATGGAATACGTACTTATGAATTCATCAAGGTGATTGTAAGTAACTGTTCGTTGTTTTGTAAATGTCAAGTACGTTTCACTTCTATTTCATAACAGATTTTGACTGGACTTTCACGTTGACACATTAGAGTTACTTGAGATATCTAACGAGTATGAATGACGTTTACTGATTTACATGGAAGAATTCTAGATGATATCTCTTACCTGGTCTAAACTCCACGTAAAGCACGTCACAAGTTTCACTAAGTCGGCGGTAAGTACTGGAGAATACTCTGCAGGTAATCTTTTATTTGTGAACTGTTGTTGATAGAGTCTCCGAGTTTCAGAAGAATCTTGTTCATGTAAATAAAGTAAACGTATTCTAAGTTGGAAAAGGCAGTCGTTGTACCATAAAACAACGAACAGTAACAACAACGTCAAATAACAAGTCTACATTTAATGTTAATGTGAGGGAGTTCAACGCAAAGCTAAGCGTAACTATGACTAGACATGACAATTTGTCACAACTTTACTAAATCAACGGCGTAAGAATAAAACAATGTTTTTTTACTTTGTTACTAAAATATCACTCTTGTAGTTTTTACGCTATTTTATCAGTTGGGTTGGTATGTAACATTAAAATTATGATGTTAATAATATTAAGTAATTTTCCACTACCTCATACAATTAACAGAATAGGTATATTCGCAGTGAGCGATGAGTTATTAGGGTTTATGTGAAAATTCTAGGGTTTTGCAAACAATAGCTAAAATCCTCAGTACTAAGAGTTTTTCAAAAAATCTGAGAATGGGGCTCCATCTATCGGCAGATCCGATACACGTCTTCCGTCAAAAAGACAAAAAAAGATAAATGAAGAAAGAGAATTTTAATCAAAAATGGTCTTTCAAGCAGCATACCTTTGTAAAGAAATAAAAATTTCTAGCATTTAAAACCAACCAATTAGTTTAAGCAGTTAACATGTTGGAGATTTTGTTACTATTAATCTGTAAATATTTCATATACAGCATTATTCGTTCAAATTTTAATGTTGGAAATAAATACAGTAGTTTAGAAAAAATATTTTAGGTAATTAGAACATAGTTATCCCCAAAAATCATTCATTAGTAAACGGTACAACACGGAAAACACAAGTTTATAGAAAACGTTCAAAATATAATCTCAAATAACAAACAACGCAAATATAAATATTTAATCTGTCCAAAATTGCATGTTATTGAAAAGATTGTGCAGCAAACTTGATGTCGTTTAAAAGCCCAAACATTCTGCTATTTGTCAAGGCTGGTGTACTCGTGTCGGTTATTATAGTGCTATTTCCAAATAAAGTTAATAAAGGAGAAAATAATAGGTAATCACATGCACTTTAGTGGTCCAAATGTTATCAAATTACCTTATTTGTCGGGAAATCTAAACAGCACAACTGCTGGGAAAAATTTCAATGCGACTTATAATCTACCATCCCACGATTAAAAACTCCTTTTTGGTACACAAACGGACTTAAGGTACGCATGCTATGCTCTTTTATTAACCTTTCTATGAAACCTAGGTGATTTTTTTTCTTTGGCTGATAACCACACCAGTGATTTAGTTTTTTCTTACTCGTGGTTATGGCACAATAAGTTAAATACTACAGTTCTAAAAGTTCCTTTCACGTGTTAGTGTACAGAGTGATTAAGTGATTGCTTTTCGAGACACAATTAAGATAAACAAAAGCCAGACGTTAAAGCAATTTTACTTACTTTAACTTAGGATTTAGAAAATTCAACGCCAACAAATTATTTACTAATTATAATTTAGATTAAATTTAACACATGGTTATCTTCAGTTTTGGGTCACGCTATTACTTTTAGGAAGTGCACTTCGGCAAGGAACAGGTGAACGACTTAGTATTCTGTACATACTGTTGTTACACTATTTTTTCTATATAGTTATATATAGTGTATTTACTCTACTTTATAGGCGGCAGAGCCTCCATAAATTATGAGGGGTTCCTGTTTGAGGTTTAAGCCCAGGGTAAAGAGGATGGAAAATGCCTCTGAGTATAAAAGGGCCCTCTAATGAGATCTTCCAGCCAGCTAAGCTTCTTCAACTTAGGGCACAGCTATGAGCCAGGGTCGTAGGATGGTATACGATAATCAAAGAATTTTTAATGGACGCCACCGTATCTTATTAATAGCTATAATAAAAAACAATCCGAAGATAAGATACGGAAATCTTTGAAAAGAAAAATATCCTTAACGAGCAAAACATAGAAATATAATACTTATGACTCAGCAAACTGGAATTGGAACGACGATCTCGTACTATCTGAAAATTTAATCACTTCTAAACATTTTTGAACTAGGGCTACATTAGAGCCTAGTCAATTTATCACAAACCTAGTTAAGATTATACCTCAAACATTTTTTAAACACAATACCAATAATCTATCCTTCTTCAGTACAAAAATTTTATAAATATGGTTGCTTGCTTCTATAGAAAAATTATTGTTTATTTCAATAAAGGAAAGCTTTAAAACAACTTATTACACGTTCTATTGATTTACAAAAAAAATATATACATCATTTGTACAATTTTATACGTACTTAAACTTTTGAGATATCTACTTTTAATAATGTCTAGTAGTCTCTGATTATTCGTATGAATTTTATAATTGTAAATTTATTTCTAGAAGAATTATAGTGTTTTTGTGATTGTTCTACAATTTGTATTTGATACCTAAATAGGATTCTGTTTGGGTTTACATTTAATTGACTAAATACTTTGACTTTCCTTAAATTGCAAAACTACATTTTTAATTAATTTAATTGATGGAATAAAAAGTCAAAAATACTTATGGTTTGAACTAATCTGTACTTCAAGTGTAGTGTCCAAAAAAATTATATTTTATAATGTGACAAACAAGTATTAACGTGTCACGTGCTTAGTTACGAATACATTTTAGTATAACCTTGTAAATGTAAATAACGTTATCTTATAGAAATTTCTTTGTGTTTATAAGAACATTTATGCAATATCCAACTAATTAATTCTAACCAGAAATTACGTGTACCAATTTAAATGACCATATAAAATTTACAAAAATTACGCGTACCAATTTAAATGACCATATAAAATTTACAAAAATTATTATTACATTTTCAGTAATGGTTCCGTGAAACGAAAATTGAATTAAAATTGGAGATGACTCACCGCAAATAATCTGCTAGGCATCAGAGTTTGTCAACCATCTTGAGTACTTACCACAACAGGTATGCGCAGTTAACACGTGTCAGGTTTACAGCTTGACTTCTATACAAAACAAAAATTTGCGGAAAATTCCAACATAATCGATAGCAACCGTTGAGACTTTGAATTTTCAATACATGCATAACAAAAAAATTGTGTTTCAGTGTTCCATAACAATTATATACATAAGATTTATCACTCCAATACTTTATACATTACGTGCTTGTGTTTCAATACTGTATAACATAAACTTGTTTTGATACTGTAACTACATAAAATTTGCCTTTCAAAATTGGACCTAAAACTTGTGTTTCAACATTCTATAGCAATCAACTTAAAACTTGCGTTTCAATACGGTATCTACATTTGTACTTGCGCGTAGATGATGTGTATTTCACAATCACACTAGGTCGATCCAACTACTAATTAATGCCATAGTATACGTCGACACCATTTCACCTGCCTTTGGGACGGCATGTTTTATTAAACCTGCTGGCCCACGTTTCAACACTTGATTAGCTGATTACATTTGGACGTTAAATGATGAACCTTAACCACGAGGAAATTTTATCATTCAAGCACGCGCAGAATTGAAATGTTGTATCAACGCATACACAGATAAAAGAAAACTTAAATATTACTTCAAGTCCTTAGATATAGGTGGAGTTCTATGTAACGAATTGGTAATATATTGCTACAATAGGAATTTAATATTTTCTGTTTAATAAAGGACATCCGTTTAAATACTTAGAACAAAAGCGCTCAATTATAAAACATGTAATTGTATTCGTTACACAGCCTCTTTCCAAAAGGAAAAAAATCTTGGATAAACAATACAAATCCTAATATGGATCAAAGATTTTCTTTATAATCGTCGAAGTAATAATCTCAACATAATTAACTAACCAATTAAAGATAAACAAACACCAACTACCTTAATCTTAAACAATGACGTAAGATCAACTCAAAAAAAAATTTCTTATAACCTATTTGACTAGTAAGATGAAAAGATGAAGATAAAAGAAATGGTGAGCGAATGAGTGTAATAGTAACTAACGCGTACAACACGTCCAAAAAGGAGACATATCCAGGAAGACAAAATAGATAGGGCTTAATCAGAATGGTCTGACACTCAAAAGTCACTCAATGAAGTGGTAACGACACTAAGTATGTGCGTGTGTACAACCATACTACTACTCACTAACTAAATATCCTATTGACTAAAAAAAATAATATGAACTAGACGAAAAATTATAGACTTATAGAACTAAAAATATTTTACATAAGATTCTTTATGTCCTAAAACTAACTCTAATTTAAGAATATTCACACACGGACAAACGCTATTCAAACTAGACTTTGTAAAGTCCTAAAACTAAAAAGTTTCAAATCGGGAATCAAGATTGTCTATCAAAAAAATTTTGACAACTCTAACCCACACAATCTTTCCAAAAAATCATCTTTTAGAAATCGACAGCAAAAACTTAAACATCTAAAAGAAAGTACTTGTTGAGTGCTACGTTCTACCTTTCACAAAAAAATTCGATAGAACTACCCCACTAGACTTTCAACTCCAAAAACGCATAGTCCTACATAGACTATCATATCTCAACACTATGCTTTATTAACTCTCATCAGAATTCATAAACTTTAACCTTACCACTCTATGTCCGCACCACTGTGGACACACTGAAAATTATTCGATTTGCTACCAAATCAAACACTGCATACTATTACCTTGGTCAAAACAGCTTCTACTAAAAATATAATTATCAACTTTGACCAACTTCAAAAAAAAATTCTACTCAACGCAAGCGACTCTCGCTTACCTATACTCTAAAATCTTAAACATAGTTAACATCATCGGTGCTAACATAATCTCTATACTCAATGTTTTCAGCATCATACGATCAACAACCTAAACTTCGACATCATTGCTACAATCAACATAATAAACATCAACATAATCGACCGACTAATATAATCAACATCAACTACTTAAACATTATCTACGCGCAAGTATTTAAAAAAATTTTTTTTTAAGATATTAAACCTATACGTACTTAATACTACTGTTGCCTCATCAAAAAATAATATGAACTAACACAAAAGCTTAACTGTTACCTAAACAAAATTATCACCGAAAAGCCCAACATACTTCATACTACAAAGTTTTCTTTGACAAACAGAAATCAATGTCACAATTTACTTTTCTGAAGCGTCATTATCTAAATCTAAAGCAGAATTTGAACACGACTTACAAGAAACTGAAGTTAATCCTTTATATCCACATTTATAACAAAAAATTTTCTTTGGGGCTCTACAGACTTGAAATGTATGGCCATATTGCGAAAAGTTCTAACAGCCATTATTCTTCCTGACTATTCTAGGACCACTCGAAACCGGTACTGAATCATTACTATTTAAAATTTCAGCTTGAGGAAATTGTGGCAGATTTCTTTCAATTTGACTTTTAGGTTTGGACGAATTTTTAAACCATACTGAAGATTTACTATGAAAATTTGGTCGATTACTGTCCCTAGAGCTGTACGAAAAACTTGTTGAAGCAGAAACAGACTTTTATTGTAAATGATCAGCTTCTTTCAACTTTTTACAGAGTTTAGTCAGAGTCGCCATATCATCTATCTCCGACAAAGCAAGACTTGAAATGAACTCAGGCAATAAATTTTTCCTAACCATTCTAACTTTTGTAATCTCGGCCGGAGTTGTGGTAGTCTACTAAATAAAATTTCCATGTGAGCTATAAATAAAGCAACTGATTCAAACTTTTTTTGATGACGCGCTTTTATCAAATCCCAGACATCATCTGCTGAATGAGCGGGCAAAAAATCTTCCTTCAATCGCTTAACTAAAGAATTCCCATCTTTCACAGAATTACAAATACTTCTATGCCAAATTAACCCATTAATAACAAATAATTCAGAGGATCAACGATATAGATCAGCTTCAGTTACAGCTCGAGAATCTGCTAGTTCTTTTACTCTGTCTAAAACTAATATACTTGTTTTGAGTCACCAGAAAATTTCACAGGCCAAGAACTCGTAGGTATAGAGGGGGTAAGATATGTAACTGTGGGAATAGATGTACTAACAACTGAGGGAGATTCCAATATTACATCTTTACGATCACCTGAACCACCAGCTCTACTAACTTTCTCATATAAGTCTGCCTCAAGAATAAAAATTGTAGCTAACGTTTCCTTTTTAAATAGCACAGCTTCATCTACATTTTCGGTAGGAAGTTTAATTCTTTTGACTCGACCGACAAGACGAAACAGTCTAGATTGTACCCTTTTAAAAATAGAATATGCAGCATTACCATCAAATTCTGACAAAATACTCTTTATAAATTCTAGTAAAGAATCAATCTCTTTACGTTCCTCTAAAAATGTTACTGTATACCCAAGAAGATTAATTAAACAACCAGGTTCTTTCACTTCTTTAGCCAAAAGTCTACCTAAAATTTTTCTTTTCTCAACAATGAGCCTACTGCTTTCTATACCTTTAATGTTTAACTCATACTCCAACACTTCTTTGTGCAAATAAACAATCTGGAAAGTAGCTGTCATTTAAAATTTTAAAAAACTTTTCAACCACTAAATTTCTAACACTACTATCAAAAAGTGAAAACAGCACTCTCGTTCCGCTAAATATTCTTGCTCGCCAATTACTAAAGTTTCTACGTTGCAGTGTCAATAATAGAAATAACCAATTCGAGCACCACGTTGGGTACCAGAAATGTTACACTATTTTTTCTATATAGTTATAAATAGTGTATTTACTCTACCTTATAGACGGCAGAGCCTCATTAAAGTATGAGGAGTTTCTGTCTAAGGTTTAAGCCCAGGGTAAGGAGGATGAAAAATGGCTCTAAGTATAAAAGTGCCCTCTAAAGAGATCTTCCAGCCAGCTAAGCTTCTTCAACTTAGGGCAGAGTTATGAGCCTGGTCGTAGAATGGTATACGATAATCAAAGAATTTTTAATGGACGCCACCGTATCTTAATAATAGGTATAATAAGAAACAATCCGAAAATAAGATACGGAAATCTTCGAAAAGAAAAATATCCCTAATGAGCAAAACATAGAAATATAATACTTACTTTTGACTCTGCAAACTGGAATTGGAACGAAGATCTCGTACTATCTGAAAATTTAATCACTTCGTGACATTTTAGAGCTAGGGCTACATTAGAGCCTAGTCAATTTATCACAAAAAAATAAATTCCAACTAGATTATGTAGTTAAGATTATACCTCAAACATTTTTTTAACACAATACCAATAATCTATCCTTCTTCACTACAAAAATTTTATAAATATGGTTGCTTGCTTCTATAAAAAAATTATTGTTGACTTCAATGAAAGAAAGCTTTAAAACAACTTATTACAAGTTCTATTGATTTACAAAAAAAATATATACATTATTTGTACAATTTTATACGTACTGAAATCTTTGAGATATATAGTTTAATAATGTCTAGGAGTAGTCTCTGATTATTCGTATGAATTTTATAACTGTAAATTTATTATAGTTTTCTTGAAAAAATAATAGTGTTTTTGTTATTGTTCTACAATTTGTATTTGATACCTAAATAGGATCCTGTTTGGGTTTACATTCAATTAATTAACTACTTTGACTTTCCTTAAATAGCAGAACTACATTTTTAATTAATTTAATTGATGGAATCAAATGGTTTGAACTAATCTGTACTTCAAGTGTAGTGTCCAAAAGAATTATATTTTATAATGTGACAAACAAGTATTAACGTGTCACGTGCTTAGTTACGAATACATTTGAGTATAACTTTGTAAATTCAAATAACGTTATCTTATAGAAATTTCTTCGTGTTTATAGGAACATTTATGCAATATCCAACTAATTAATTCTAAACAGAAATTACGTGTACCAATTTAAATGACCATATAAAATTTACAAAATTACGCGTACCAATTTAAATGAACATATAAAATTTACAAAAATTATTATTACATTTCCAGTAATGGTTCCGTGAAACGAAAATTGAATTAAAATTGGAGATGACTCACAGTAAATAATCTGCTAGGCATCAGAGTTTGTCAACCATCTTGAGTACTAACGACAACAGGTGTGCGCAGTTCACACGTGCCAGGTTTTACAGCTTGACTTCTATACAAAACAAAATTTACGGAAAATTCCACCGTACTCCATAGCAACCGTTGAGACTTTGAATTTTCAATACATGCATAACAAAAAATTGTGTTTCAATGTTCCATAACGATTATATACATAAGATTTATCACTCCAATACTTTATACATTACGTGCTTGTGTTTCAATACTGTATAACATAAACTTGTTTTGATACTGTAACTACATAAAATTTGCCTTTCAAAATTGGACCTAAAACTTGTGTTTCAACATTCTATAGCAATCAACTTAAAACTTGCGTTTCAATACGGTATCTACATTTGTACTTGCGCGTAGATGATGTGTATTTCACAATCACACTAGGTCGATCCAACTACTAATTAATGCCATAGTATACGTCGACACCATTTCACCTGCCTTTGGGACGGCATGTTTTATTAAACCTGCTAGCCCACGTTTCAACACTTGATTAGCTGATTACATTTGGACGTTAAATGATGAACATTAACCACGAGGAAATTTTATCATTCAAGCACGCGCAGAATTGAAATGTTGTATCAACGCATACACAGATAAAAGAAAACTTAAATATTACTTCAAGTCCTTAGATATAGGTGGAGTTCTATGTAACGAATTGGTAATATATTGCTACAATAGGAATTTAATATTTTCTGTTTAATAAAGGACATTCGTTTAAATATTTAGAACAAAAGCGCTCAATTATAAAACAGGTAATTGTATTCGTTACACAGCCTCTTTCCAAAAGGAAAAAAATCTTGGATAAACAATACAAATCCTAATATGGATCAAAGATTTTTTTTATAATCGTCGAAGTAATAATCTCAACATAATTAACTAACCAATTAAAGATAAACAAACACCAACTACCTTAATCTTAAACAATGACGTAAGATCAACTCAAAAAAAAATTTCTTATAACGTATTTGACTAGTAATATGAAAAGATGAAGATAAAAGAAATGGTGAGCGAATGAGTGTAATAGTAACTAACGCGTACAACACGTCCAAAAAGGAGACATATCCAGGAAGACAAAATAGATAGGGCTTAATCAGAATGGTCTGACACTCAAAAGTCACTCAATGAAGTGGTAACGACACTAAGTATGTGCGTGTGTACAACCATACTACTACTCACTTTCTAAATATCCTATTGACTAAAAAAAATAATATGAACTAGACGAAAAATTATAGACTTATAGAACTAAAAATATTTTACATAAGATTCTTTATGTCCTAAAACTAACTCTAATTTAAGAATATTCACACACGGACAAACGCTATTCAAACTAGACTTCGTATAGTCCTAAAACTAAAAAGTTTCAAATCGGGAATCAAGATTGTCTATCAAAAAGGTTTTGACAACTCTAACCCACACATTCTTTCCAAAAAATCATCTTTTAGAAATCGACAGCAAAAACTTAAACATCTAAAAGAAAGTACTTGTTGAGTGCTACGTTCTACCTTTCACAAAAAAATTCGATAGAACTACCCCACTAGACTTTCAACTCCAAAAACGCATAGTCCTACATAGACTATCATATCTCAACACTATGCTTTATTAACTCTCATCAGAATTCATAAACTTTAACCTTACCACTCTATGTCCGCACCACTGTGGACACACTGAAAATTATTCGATTTGCTACCAAATCAAACACTGTATACTATTACCTTGGTCAAAACAGCTTCTACTAAAAATATAATTATCAACTTTGACCAACTTCAAAAAAAAATTCTACTCAACGCAAGCGACTCTCGCTTACCTATACTCTAAAATCTTAAACATAGTTAACATCATCGGTGCTAACATAATCTCTATACTCAATGTTTTCAGCATCATACGATCAACAACCTAAACTTCGACATCATTGCTACAATCAACATAATAAACATCAACATAATCGACCGACTAATATAATCAACATCAACTACTTAAACATTATCTACGCGCAAGTATTTAAAAAATTTTTTTTTAAGATATTAAACCTATACGTACTTAATACTACTGTTGCCTCATCAAAAAATAATATGAACTAACACAAAAGCTTAACTGTTACCTAAACAAAATTATCACCGAAAAGCCCAACATACTTCATACTACAAAGTTTTCTTTGACAAACAGAAATCAATGTCACAATTTACTTTTCTGAAGCGTCATTATCTAAATCTAAAGCAGAATTTGAACACGACTTACAAGAAACTGAAGTTAATCCTTTATATCCACATTTATAACAAAAAATTTTCTTTGGGGCTCTACAGACTTGAAATGTATGGCCATATTGCGAAAAGTTCTAACAGCCATTATTCTTCCTGACTATTCTAGGACCACTCGAAACCGGTACTGAATCATTACTATTTAAAATTTCAGCTTGAGGAAATTGTGGCAGATTTCTTTCAATTTGACTTTTAGGTTTTGACGAATTTTTAAACCATACTGAAGATTTACTATGAAAATTTGGTCGATTACTGTCCCTAGAGCTGTACGAAAAACTTGTTGAAGCAGAAACAGACTTTTATTGTAAATGATCAGCTTCTTTCAACTTTTACAGAGTTTAGTCAGAGTCGCCATATCATCTATCTCCGACAAAGCAAGACTTGAAATGAACTCAGGCAATAAATTTTTCCTAACCATTCTAACTTTTGTAATCTCGGCCGGAGTTGTGGTAGTCTACTAAATAAAATTTCTATGTGAGCTATAAATAAAGCAACTGATTCAAACTTTTTTTGATGACGCGCTTTTATCAAATCCCAGACATCATCTGCTGAATGAGCGGGCAAAAAATCTTCCTTCAATCGCTTAACTAAAGAATTCCCATCATTCACAGAATTACAAATACTTCTATGCCAAATCAACCCATTACTAACAAATAATTCAGAGGATCAACGATATAGATCAGCTTCAGTTACAGCTCGAGAATCTGCTAGTTCTTTTACTCTGTCTAAAACTAATATACTTGTTTTGAGTCACCAGAAAATTTCACAGGCCAAGAACTCGTAGGTATAGAGGGGGTAAGATATGTAACTGTGGGAATAGATGTACTAACAACTGAGGGAGATTCCAATATTACATCTTTACGATCACCTGAACCACCAGCTCTACTAACTTTCTCATATAAGTCTGCCTCAAGAATAAAAATTGTAGCTAACGTTTCCTTTTTAAATAGCACAGCTTCATCTACATTTTCGGTAGGAAGTTTAATTCTTTTGACTCGACCGACAAGACGAAACAGTCTAGATTGTACCCTTTTAAAAATAGAACATGCAGCATTACCATCAAATTCTGACAAAATACTCTTTATAAATTCTAGTAAAGAATCAATCTCTTTACGTTCCTCTAAAATGTTACTGTATACCCAAGAAGATTAATTAAACAACCAGGTTCTTTCACTTCTTTAGCCAAAAGTCTACCTAAAATTTTCTTTTCTCAACAATGGGCCTACTGCTTTCTATACCTTTAATGTTTTACTCATACTCCAACACTTCTTTGTGCAAATAAACAATCTGGAAAGTAGCTGTCATTTAAAATTTTAAAAAACTTTTCAACCACTAAATTTCTAACACTACTATCAAAAAGTGAAAACAGCACTCTCGTTCCGCTAAATATTCTTGCTCGCCAATTACTAAAGTTTCTACGTTGCAGTGTCAATAATAGAAATAACCAATTCGAGCACCACGTTGGGTACCAGAAATGTTACACTATTTTTTCTATATAGTTATAAATAGTGTATTTACTCTACCTTATAGACGGCAGAGCCTCATTAAAGTATGAGGAGTTTCTGTCTAAGGTTTAAGCCCAGGGTAAGGAGGATGAAAAATGGCTCTAAGTATAAAAGTGCCCTCTAAAGAGATCTTCCAGCCAGCTAAGCTTCTTCAACTTAGGGCAGAGTTATGAGCCTGGTCGTAGAATGGTATACGATAATCAAAGAATTTTTAATGGACGCCACCGTATCTTAATAATAGGTATAATAAGAAACAATCCGAAAATAAGATACGGAAATCTTCGAAAAGAAAAATATCCCTAATGAGCAAAACATAGAAATATAATACTTACTTTTGACTCTGCAAACTGGAATTGGAACGAAGATCTCGTACTATCTGAAAATTTAATCACTTCGTGACATTTTAGAGCTAGGGCTACATTAGAGCCTAGTCAATTTATCACAAAAAAATAAATTCCAACTAGATTATGTAGTTAAGATTATACCTCAAACATTTTTTTAACACAATATCAATAATCTATCCTTCTTCACTACAAAAATTTTATAAATATGGTTGCTTGCTTCTATAAAAAAATTATTGTTGACTTCAATGAAAGAAAGCTTTAAAACAACTTATTACAAGTTCTATTGATTTACAAAAAAAATATATACATTATTTGTACAATTTTATACGTACTGAAATCTTTGAGATATATACTTTTAATAATGTCTAGGAGTAGTCTCTGATTATTCGTATGAATTTTATAACTGTAAATTTATTATAGTTTTCTTGAAAAAATAATAGTGTTTTTGTTATTGTTCTACAATTTGTATTTGATACCTAAATAGGATCCTGTTTGGGTTTACATTTAATTAATTAACTACTTTGACTTTCCTTAAATAGCAGAACTACATTTTTAATTAATTTAATTGATGGAATCAAATGGTTTGAACTAATCTGTACTTCAAGTGTAGTGTCCAAAAGAATTATATTTTATAATGTGACAAACAAGTATTAACGTGTCACGTGCTTAGTTACGAATACATTTGAGTATAACTTTGTAAATTCAAATAACGTTATCTTATAGAAATTTCTTCGTGTTTATAGGAACATTTATGCAATATCCAACTAATTAATTCTAAACAGAAATTACGTGTACCAATTTAAATGACCATATAAAATTTACAAAAATTACGCGTACCAATTTAAATGAACATATAAAATTTACAAAAATTATTATTACATTTCCAGTAATGGTTCCGTGAAACGAAAATTGAATTAAAATTGGAGATGACTCACAGTAAATAATCTGCTAGGCATCAGAGTTTGTCAACCATCTTGAGTACTAACGACAACAGGTGTGCGCAGTTCACACGTGCCAGGTTTTACAGCTTGACTTCTATACAAAACAAAATTTACGGAAAATTCCACCGTACTCCATAGCAACCGTTGAGACTTTGAATTTTCAATACATGCATAACAAAAAATTGTGTTTCAATGTTCCATAACGATTATATACATAAGATTTATCGCTCCAATACTTTATACATTACGTGCTTGTGTTTCAATACTGTATAACATAAACTTGTTTCGATACTGTAACTATATAAAATTTGCGTTTCAAAATTGGACCTAAAACTTGTGTTTCAATAATCTATAGCAATCAACTTAAAACTTGCGTTTCGATACGGTATCTACATTTTTACTTGCGCGTAGATGATGTGTATTTCACAATCACACTAGGTCGATCCAACTACTAATTGATGCCATAGTATACGTCGACACCATTTCACCTGCCTTTGGGACGGCATGTTTTATAAAACCTGCTGGCCAACGTTTCAACACTTGCTTAGCTGATTATATTCGGACGTTAAATGATGAACCTTGACCACGAGGCAATTTTATCATTCAAACACGCGCAGAATTGAAATGTTGTATCAACACATACACAGATAAAAGGAAACTTAAATATTACTTCAAGTCCTTAGATATAGGTGGAGTTCTATGATTTACGAATTGTTAATATATTGCTACAATAGGAATTTAATATTTTTTGTTAAATAAAGGATATTTTTTAAATAAATATTTAGAACAAAAGCGTACATTTATGAAGCAGGTAATTGTATTCGTTACACTGTCTAAAATTTTTTCTTGTATTTATTTAAGGTTGGAAACATTATGTACGTATACTTGTACTGGTTATTTATATTTTAATAAATGAGGCCCCTGGAAAATAAACCTTAATTAATATTTGTTTAAATTTTTACGTATATTTTGGGAGTTATGTTGTTTTATATGCAAGTTGACGTTTTCGTTTATACCATGCCTTAACGGGACCTTACGTAAATATTCGTTTCGATTTTTGTAAATATTTCTTTTGATACCATGTTTGTTAACTAACGGTGTGTAGTAAAACTATTTTCTGAGGTTTCCAATTTTTTTTTGTGTGGCCCTCCTCCCTACACTACAAAGTTTTCAGCTAGTACAGTATTAATTCCTTTACATTCTCTTATTTTGTTGCGGTATTCAGTGTGGGCAGTTTTCTTTGCTTACTCTACTTTTCTGTCTTATCTGCACGGAATACCGTAACAAAATTGGATACCAAAACGTATAGAAACGCATCAAACCTCAAAAGTAAAGACCTTGAATTAACATGAAACGTTTTAAAGTTTTATTATTAGAAAAGTGATGTCGTCTGAGGAAACAACTAATAGAAGGTTTAAAAGTGGATCTAGTAATCTTCATCAAAAATGTCTACATTAATCAAGATATATCCATAAAGGTATTAGCTATTTTTAAGACGTAAAAGAATACATTGAGAAACAGCAAAATCACGCATTTCGGAACAATGCATCCCTATTAGGATTCAGTCATACACACTATAACATTTATATTAAACATCGACCATACATGAACGTATAAACAAGTTATAGTATAAAAACTGGTAGACTGAAAAAACATTCACGAATAATACTGACTGGTAAGTTTATCACAACTGGAGTCAAAAGAAAAAATCGACTTATGTTTGCTAAAAACAAAAAAATCGTGCAATTACCAAACAGAGTGAAATATGTGTCTCGGGAAACCTAATTTTTTTGAAAACCGGTTATTAGAAATATACGAAATTTATCATATAGAGATTTATTGATATGGAGTTTTTTTGTTCTTTGCACCGTTGCCGGACCGACCGCTTTTGAATTTGGTGTTGAGTTTTTATATGCAATACCCATTCGTTGCCCTTTATTGTACCCTGGTTTAATCTAAATGTACTTGTTGCTCACAAATCCTTGCATCTCTGTTCCTATGGAAACGTTGAAGACCTGGCTCTTATAGTTGTTTTTTTTCTCGATTCTAAGTTATACCAACCGACACTTGAAAAGCTGGGAACCTGTTACGACTCACCTCGCAGGCTTACCAGTTATTACTTGAACAATATTTTGCAATATATAAGCATGCAGAATCTTTCAAGCAATTTATAGACCTCCATTTCATTACAGTGAATATGTTTAACTCTAAGGTTGACAACTTGGTTGATTTTGCGGAGGAAGCACGATAGCTATTAACCTGAAAAACAATGCTAAAGGGTCGTATTGAAATTATAGCTATTTATTGGTGTCCAAGAGGTAACACCAAATCACATTAATAAATTGTAGCCCTGTGAAATATTTTGCTAATTTGATGTTAAACTTCTTCATCTAGTACATGACTTCCAGATAAGATGCCATAATGACTTAGATGGTAATAGCTCTAAGACTTTTATCTGAGTAATGGGTCTTTGGTCGAACAATTATGTACAGTTATCATTAGATGAAAAACAAAAAAAATTTTTTTTAAATGTTATCATTTTAGTTACATGATTCCTATATTTTGGCGAAACTATAAGAAGGAATTAAAAGAAGAGGATTTATATGACATTTTGGACGAACATAGGTGTACCACCTTGGGAAGTGCGTTAGAAGAAATGTGGAGAAAATCACACAAACAACATTCAAAGTATGCTTTACATTTGGCACTTTTAAGGATGTTTGGTCGTGAATTTGCATTCACTGGATTTCTGAAATATATTCCAGAATTTCTTCTTTTGTATGATTAAAGGTTTGCTGCCATCTAAACCTTACCATCTTTTATTTTCAGAGTTGTAATGCCATTTAGTATTGGTAAATTAGTAACCTATTTTGAAAAGGGTCCAACGCATGTAAATGAAGGTGAAGCCTACGTCCATGCTGCTGTTATAGTGCTGATACTGCTTGTAACTGCAGTAATTATTCATCCAATTATGTTTGCATTAATGAACCTGGGCATGAAAATAAGAGTAGCTTGTTGTTCTCTCATATACAGGAAATCCTTAAGGTTAAGTTCTACAGCGTTAGGTGGAACAACAATAGGACAGGCTGTAAACTTACTGTCAAACGACGTACGAAAATTTGACGAAAGGTTTATATTGTGTCATTATATATGGATAGCTCCAGTTCAAGTAGTAATAGGTACATATTTATTGTATCGTGTTATTGGAGTGTCGGCATTTGCAGGAATTGGATTTTTATTACTATTTCTACCGTTACAAGGTAAATAAATTGTTATGTCCAGTTACTTAATATACTTCTATATAAAAATATGTTTTAGTTATTCTTGGAAAATTCAATTCTACAATTAGATTAAGAACTGCACTGCGTACTGATGAAAGGGTGCGTTTAATGAATGAAACTTTATCTGGAATTGAAGTTATTAAGTTATACGCTTGGGAGAAGCCATTTGCAAAATTGGTGTCACTTGCTCGAAGGTTTGTTGTATTTAAATTTTAATGGTTCACAGGATGTAGGTTTATCTAGAGAAAATTTTTTAATTTTTTACCTCATTTCTAAGCTTACAGAAATCGTATATATAAATCGTAGAAGCGACTGATATTCATAATGTAATTGAATTAAATGACAATAGAGATGAGTAAAATACAAAATTCAATATTTCAGCAACTGCCGTGGCAAGCCCTCACGATATGTTGTCACAGTTCAAATTGGAATTCTGATTGAGGCCAATTAAACTAATCATTTCCTTTAGGAGAACTGACGGCAAATAAACATACTACGGTTATGGTACTATGGGTCGGGATTTGAACAACGTTTGGGAAGTACAAGCTCTGCAAAGGAGAAAGAAAGAAAATCCAGAACTTTGAAGGGCGCCAACGTCCAAGGGAATGATAAAAATAAAGATACTGATGAGCCTGGGGACCTAACGGACTCTAATAGTTCTCCCAGCGCGAATAACAAAAGCTACTGCCTCTAATAAAATAATAGAAATAATAACACGGTATTTATTGCAACTTTAAATTGACAAAATAATGGGGTGACAACACGCAACATATACGTGCCTGATCAGTAGAGGGAGCTTGGTTCTAATCCCACATGAATAGCCAATGAACAAATTAAAGCAAACACCCCAAGCCCTCATACGAGTAATTATTAACTAAATTTAAATAAACCACGCGCGCATGAAGGCGTCAATTTATTAATACTAAAGCTCGCCAATGCGAGATGCACAAAATGGTTTGTTGAAGAGAATGATATGCGTAACACGCGAAGTGGTTCTACTCCAGCGCGAAAGCGATTCTTATCCCGAACAATAATAAATAAGACTGGTGTTAACCAGTTTAACCAAAATTCAATGACGCGATCGGCGTGCGTTAACAAAAACGTTATAGCTAACGGTTCAATAATGCAAATATATAACAAGCTAACATTTAATCATCTACATCTATTTATAAAAAAACCCGTGCGAATGTAAATTCTAGCGTGTGGTTGTTCGCTTCACTTCGAACGGAATTCTATATTAAGTAAACCACTGGAGGACTTCCCCCAAGTGGTAGAATGAAACGGGAAGTAAGCAGGAACCAGCTTAGTACGACAGCAATAACGTTGTAAAACGTAAACATTAACAAACCAAAAAAAATTCTCTAATAAATTACATATTAATTGAGTGGAAAAACGGGAGTATGAAACGTACCACAGGTAGCGAAATACAATCCCTGCAGGTTAAAAAAAGGAAATCTACTGTAATCGGAACCAATTCACAATCAAAACAAATTACTAAAATAAAGTAGAAATTAAGGACATGCAAAGTACAGACAGAAATTATTTACCTGCAGTATTGGCAAAGCTATACGAGGATCAACAAATCTCACTACCATAAACACGCTACCCCAATAGTATTGTAAAATAATAGTCGAAATGCTAAATCCGCAAACGCGTAACAAAAGCTATGACGACTTTGCTTTGTCAATAATCGATACCAAAAGGTACAGGAAATTATATGGATAAAATTAAACGTGTGATTTATCAAAAATAGCAATCGTGTTCCTCAGTTCAATGCCATCGCCTATCAAATCAGTCTTTAAACAAACAATACATGCATGATAGATTTAATTATTATTGCTTACTATCTGCACTCAATCTGCTTCTTTACGAAGATTGGTAAAATATCTTTTTATTAAATTGCTTTATAGCGTCTCTTGTAATATTTTACAATTTTACTTTAAAAATGGATAGACTAATAAGCCTACATATTTTAATGAACGAAATGAATAAACTTGCAACCTAAGAAAACGACGTTGCAACTCCCCCTCCCCTGCGAAAGGCGGGTAAATTAACCAACAAAAATTTTACCGACGAAAAGTAGAGGAGGAGACCTAAACCCAAATAAATCAAGATTGGTAGAAGAATCGGTCCGAATCAGTCACGTTAGCTGGTTTTAGATCTTGTACGTGCCATATGCCAAGCGCTTTTCCGTGGTCGTCTTCCAGTTCGTAGCTGGTTAAACCGACTTTTTTTTTAATTTTGTAAGAACTAATAAATTTTCGAGCGAGTTTGGTTGTGCAAAATTTTGTAGCATCACTCAAAACCTTGTTTTTCTTCCAAACAATTTGCCCGGGTTCGTAAATAACGGCACAACGTCTCAGATTGAAAATACCTCGATTGCGTTCATGAGCGGATTTTAACTTTTCGATCACTTTTGCGAATAATTTTCTAGAACCTTCTTGTCTTGTAGCTATAGGGTTTTGTGGTTCTTCGTTAAAATCGCTGTTAAAGTGTTTCCCATTAGGGACGTATTCCCGACCAAAGTTTATAAAAAATAGCGTTTGTTGGGTAACTTCGTGTCTCGACGTTCTAATTGCACAGGCAACTGAAGACAGAGTAACATTTCAGTGTTTGTGCGTGTCTCGCACAATAAAAGCAAGCATCGTTTTTATAACTCTATTTGGACGTTCTGCTGGGTTCACTCGATGATAATATAAGGCTGTATATATAGTATTAACACCATAATTATTACGTAGTTCGCGAAATATTTTAGATTTCACCTGGCCTCTTTTATCACATATAATATGTTGCGGTGCACCATACACCAAAAATAGGCTGTTTTCTACATTTTTACATAGAGATTTGGCGGTTGCAGTTTGAATAGGAACAAGAACTACGTCTTTAAAAAATAATCGGTTACCACAAGAATATAAGTGTAACCTTGCGTTGATCTAACTAATGGACCAATGAAATCTAAACTAATTTATTGCCATGGCTGAGTTACTACGGTACGTTTACCCATTAAGCCTGCAGGCGCTTTTTGTTCTACTTTATGTTCTTGGCATACCAGACAATGATTGACGTAACGAACTACATCGACTTTCATTTGCGGCCAATAGTACCGGGCTTTAATTTTACAAAATGTTTTATAAATTTCCACATAGCCGGCTGTAGGGATGTCGTAATTGTCATGTATTATTTTACGACGTTGCTTTTTAGGTACAACTAGCTTTCAACAGTTAACTTCGGAAGACAATTCTGGTATTTCGGGTCGAGTATATTTAAATATAACTTCATTTTCTACCCGACACTGTGCGAACTTTTGAGGGTCATTTTTGACTTTAGTGCGGAGTTTTATATACCAACTATCTTGTTTTAGAGTATTCAGAATCGGAATTTTTAGAATCAATGGCGCAGTAGATACAGGAACACTACGCGATAATAAATCTGGAACAATGTTGTCTTTACCTTCACGGTGAATTAGTTCGAAATCATACGGTTGTAAGCGCAATGCCCACCTAGCTAAGCGACCTTGCGGATCGCGCCATAATAAAGAATGGTGATCTGTGATCACCATAAATCGAACTCCATCCAGATACTGTCTAGGTTTTTCTACTGCCCAAATTACTGTTAAACATTCCCGTTCTGTCATAGAATATTTCCGTTCTTGGGTGGTTAATGAACGAGAGAAATAGCAGATGACGTGTTCACCGTCATCTGAATTTGGTGACAGTACGTCACCAACACCATAAGCCGAAGCGTCTGTCTGTAGTATAAGCTACTTTATAAAATCTGGACAACATAATGTAGATGCTATAACTAAATACTCTGTTAACATTTGAAAAGCCTTTTCGCATTTGTTAGACCAAATCCATTTTACATTTTTCTTAGTGAGGTTGGTGAGCGAAGCTATAAGTGTAGAGAAGTGTAGCACGAACCTACGATACCAGGATGCTGTTTCTAAAAATCGTCTGAGCTCTGCAATATTTTTTGGTGGTGGAATATCAAGGATTGCTCGAACATTATCAGCGTCTGGTTGTACCCCCATGTTGATCTACTATATAATCCAGGTAGCGTTATTCTGGAAGACAGAATTTGCATTTATCTGGACTAACCAATAACCCTGCTTTATGTAAATGATAAAAGACTTTCTTTAGTGTTCTTAAATGCGTATCAAGGTTTTGTGATACCATGATGATGTCATCAAGGTAAACCAGTACTGAAGGTTGTAAAGCGGCAGCAAGGGTATTGTCCATTAATCGTTGCCAAGTACTGGGTGCGTTCATTAGGCCGAAAGGCATGTAAAGAAATCTAAACAAACCTCTGCCTGGTACTGTGAATGCTGTGAAATCACGTGACGATTCGCTTAAGTGTTCGTGACAGAAGGCAGATTTAATATCTATTGAACTAAGGTTTTAGCATCCTGTAATTGATATAAGATCGCCGACATATAAGGAATGGTATATGCGTCTTTGATTGTTACGGCATTTAGTTGACTAAAATTTACACCTAATCTATAAGAATTGTCCCGTTTTTAAACGAGACAAACGAGTGAAGATCATGCGCTTTTACACGGTTCTATGATTCCGTCGTCTAACATGTGTTTTAATTCGGCATCAATTATTTTCTGTTTCTTGGGTGAGACCGGATAGTACCTTTGTTTTATTGGTTTAGTTTCTGGCAAAACCTCAATAACCTGTTCTGTAGTTGTGCAACAACCTAGATTACTACGCATGAATAATAATTTTTCCGACACTAGTTTACTTAATTGTAAATGTTGTTCTGAAGTTAAAGTATTTTCGCCTTTTGCAAAATGCCATACATTGTCCTTTAGATTGAGTACGATGCCCATAATTTTCCAAAAATGTATCCCAAGAATTAATTTGTGGTGGAGGTCAGGAAAAACTAAAATATTAAGCAAACGAGTTTTGCCTTTTAAGCTGATAGGAGTCGAAACGAAACCTAAACTATAACATTTATCACCGTTGACTACGGTACACAAAGTTTTTTTCCGGTATTAATGATAAATTTAAATCTTGAAATAATTGCCAACCAGAAAGACCTATAACTGATTGCGTCGCTCCACTCTACACGTAGTACGGTCGTTGGTCACTTTCAGCGTGGGATAATACAAACTCTAAAATAGCATTATGAAAAGAATCCAGTTGGGTTTTTGTAATTTTTATATTTTTATCAACAGATTGGTTTACACTCGAATTATCGTTGGTCGAATAAGGACGGTAATCGGAGGATCCATGTCGACCTAATGATTCCTCCGACTGAAATTTAAATTTTTCGAACAGTCTGGACATGTTCTTGAAGTGAAATTATGTCCGCCACACCCACAACAAAATATTTGTCTAGGTAGCGGACAATTTCGATTGTTGTGACCTTAATCCTGGCAATTTCTAGAGGGTGAATTACTACTAGATTCGGTTGTGTAACGGTTTTGGTTGAAACAATCTAATTTGAAATTCGCGTCAGCTTCTGCGGCATAAGCGGAGGTTGACTGCACAAACGCAAAGTCAGGTTCTACACATTGATATCTTTTACGAGAAGGCGGAACATAAGTTTCGGTTCTGAATTTTGTTACTTCTAATTTGAGGCATTCATCTTCTAGTTCTTGTAGCGAACGAACAATCGGTAATTGGGTAGAATAAAAACGGACCAGATTTTGGCTGATAATACTTAGTTGTACCTTTTCAGAAATTTTCCCGTGTCTGCGAAACATTGATGACATGCACGTTAAATAATCAATAATTGATTCGGAGGGTGCTTGAGTCCTTGCAAGGATAAATCTGGTGCGGTAATCGAGCGGTTCAAAATGACGGCTGAGTAATTCTGATAATTCCTTCCGATCCCTAAACTTCGAGCGATTGCTTCGGTACCACAACAACGCTTTTCCATCAAACAAGTCGACGGCCGATTCGTACATCACACTTTCCGGGACATTCCTTGCTATACTTAATCCAGAAGGGCGTTCTAGGAAATTATGAACTGATAGTAAATTATTGTCACCTGAAAATTTCAGATTCCATTTTCGTAACGGTTGAGATTGGCTACATGAAGCGCTATTTTGATTATTGTGGTTAGTTTCAGAAGGATGTACGTCTTCTCTTGATTATCATTACTTGATGTATTATTAATATACGCCTCTCCTAAATCGGGTTGTGGTGGAGATGCACTATCTTCGAGATCGTCCGTGCGAGTTTTACCTAGTTTCGAAGATATATTACTAATTGGTATAAAATCTGTACGCCGTAATAAATGAGTCGTGCGAGCATGCAATGTAGAAACAGATAAATCTTGTTTTTCTTTCGATACTAACAATTCTTTTAGTTCATGAATAATAATTTTTCCGACACTAGTTTACTTAATTGTAAATATTGTTCTGAAGTTAAAGTATTTTCGCATTGTATTGTTGAAAGTTGTACATCAAGTGGACGGTTTGCAAAATGCCATACATCGTCTTTTAGATTGGGTACAATTCCCATAATTTTCCAAAACACGTTTGTTATTTTTGATAAATCACACATTTAATTTCATCCATAGAATTTCCTGTCCTTTTTGGTTTCGATTATTTGCATGGCAAAGTCGTCACTGCTTTTGTTACACGTTTACGGATTATCTTTTTATTAAATCACTTTATAGCGTCTCTCGAAACATGTTAGAATTTTACTTTAAAAATGGATAAACTAATAAACCAACATATTTTAATGAAAGAAATGAATAAACTTGCAACCTAAGAAAACGACGTTGCAATGTTTTGAAACATTTTACATTGAACTGTATTATCTCGAAACTAAAACATAGTTATCAAAATTCACAATAGACAACTCCAAATTTTTTACACTCTAGATGCATTCTGGACTGCGTTACAATGTATATAGATTAATCAAATTCAGTATGGAATTTTGACTTTACAAGGATCAGCTGTAGTAATAGCTAATTGCGTCTAATTGCGAACATGATCTAAAATAACCGTATATCATATTATATCTGAGTAAATGAAAGCAAAGTAATTAGCCTGAATAGAAATATATAATTTATTGCTGTGGGGATCAAGAACTAAAAATAATAAATTAAGGTTATGCGTATTTTTATATAAATTGGAAGTATGCATTTAGATAACTAGACTTCAGTATGAATTGGTAGCCGTTAAATAAAGAATGCGTACGTTGTTTGTGTTCTTATTACGCAGATATCAACTTGTTACGTTTACTTTACGATGGTCAGTTAAAACCTATCTCTTTTTGGTATTTTGTTATTCATTTACGTAGATTCTGCTCAAATCCTCCAACAACATCCGGTATATTAGACCTTCCTACAATAAGTACGCTTTCTAATAATTTTCCATTTAAACCTATTTACTTCGAAACGAAAAGCTCTTCTATAATCTCAATCGTCCGTACCTTGTTTGAGGTATCCGTTGACTTGATACACAATACTATAGCGCATAATTACTTCTTATTATACCCAATCATAAAGATTCATTGAAATAATGAATCGTAGTTATTTGTTAAGTTTTGTTTCAAGTTTCTAATCACATTTGATAACGCGGGGCTGAAGTTCGAATTCTTGTTATTTGTACGAATTTTTAATTTGATTCTGTAGTTTGTCCTTATATGTATTTTGTACATTAATCGTCCTATTACTTCAAGAGCGATGCAGGTTTTTTTTTTTGATAAGAGGTGTAGAGCTTAGGTGCATCGGTAAGTTCTCCTGCGTTATTAGTAATAGTAAGACTCTCTTTGTAGCTCTTACCTGGAGGCAAAATTGTTTTATGTACACCCGATTATTTTGTTTATGTAGAATCAACTGCGCTGGTATGTGTTCCGCTGTTGCAGTAATTGTCGCAGCGCTCAAAATCTGTCGACCGTGGTGACGCTGCATCTGGACGCAAGCACCCTGACGCTTAGCTAATTCACCTCCGTGGATGCAATGGACACACGATAGTATCTTGGCACATGGAGGTATGTTGTGATAGTCTTTCCATATATCGGGAGCACCTCTTTTTTTCTACCTTTGTTGTTAGTGCGTCGCTGGTGCTCCATAATACTTTATTAAATGATTACTAGGATTTGTTCTACCGTTAATATTTTTGCTTTAACATCTTGGTGTTACGAGAAAGTATAAACATTAATTTTTTTCTTTCTTTTACTAATGAATTCTACATGTTAAATGAAATGCGCACTTCGTACGTCAATTCTTAAAATTTGTTTTTTGTAATATAACTATTTATTTATTTTTTTGTTGATTTAAACCGAATTCTTTTTTTTAATTGATTTTTATTGTAAATAGAAAATCGATGATAATGTATTTTTTTGTGTTGCTGGGAATCCCCCCTATCCGCGTTGGTAGTTAGCCTGGTATTTCTACGTTTCATGTGTTCTGTTTTGTAATCGTGATTCGTGCGGGTCCTTACTTTAAGTATCCTTTCTATTGCTGTCTTACCAGTACGCTTCATACCGTAACAAACTCCTCTCAGGTATCGAAGATTATCGTGTTAAAGGATTATACACTAGACAATTTTGTATACTAATGTCTGTTGCCAGTTCGCAAAGTGTGGAAATTGATGTGAATACAATATTAGAGTTACTCCACGAGTTTAAAGAAAATTCTCATACTGAAGAGGACAATTCGAAACCCGTAGAAGATGAAATTTCGGTAAATCTAGTATCAAGATGTGATAGAAACTTAAAAATTTCAATCCCAATTGTGCAACATGCCACTTGGCCGAGGTCTAGTGATGTTTCAACGTGGCTTGGACTTTATAAAATTTTGTGTTTACCTTATTCTAACAACACATTTTATTACTTCTTGGAATTAAGTAAGATTCCGAATATACATTTACGTTTACTCTTGTACTAGAAAATAAAATTAGACACAAAGATTACTATATCTATTCACGATTTTGTTACTTGTCCACGTAGTATAAATAAATACGTTTACTGTAGTTTTATGATTGGTTGATTCTTCTTTCAAAATGCAACTGGGGTGGATCTGAATTTATCACAGGATCCTCTTCTATGTTCGTTACCTGATAACATCCGACTAACTTTCACTTTTTTTTTGTTATCTGAGTGCCTGACGGTACAAGTCTGCGGACACTTTATATTTTACCGGGTAGATGACCATAAGAGTAAAATCGAGTCTGACATACACTCTTGTAGTATGTAGACTGAAGGTGAATATTCGTGGGTATTAGTTTTAAAATTCTAGGTCCAAGGTTCGAAATGTTGAAGGGTGACCACAAGTGACTAACAACTCGCTGAGACGATAAGCTCACTGGCGTTTAGGCGTGCGGAGACAAGAAAGCGTGGTGGGTTTTAACACTAGATAGTAAGGGGTTAAGTCAAAGATGGATATAATTTTAATAGGCGCCACTATATCCTGGTTTAGATAGAAACAGTACACGATTCTTTCTTTAAAAGAACTTAATCTACGCAGCGACCAATAAGTCCTGAGAAGGATATAGGAAACCTCAGAACAACCACTGCTATTAAGCGAAACCAAAATATACACAATATTACTTACTTGGATGCCCGTGTTGCCTGTAGTTGGACTGGTAGGATTCTCCTTTAAATATATACAATACCAAATGCAAAAAAGGAGATACTTTTTGTATCCAATAAAACAGTAAAAAGTTATTAGTGTAATTTTGATCAAGCACTAATATCACTAATGTTGTGACCTACCAGCAATATATTTATGGATGATTTAAATTACTATTTTTTTTATTTTTACCATAGCTATTTAATTGAAGAAATAATAAGAATTTATAGAAAGAATAAAATATATTGTAATTTGCTTGGTAAAACTTTTTCTTACAATGTTATTTGATTTCTAATAGATTTTATTTGGAGCACTCATTGCTTGTGCAATATCGTAAAGCTAACAAGAATAAATTCATTAGCTTCCACACAGATCTATGTTGATGCTATAACATTATACAACTTACTTCAATAAATATTCAACAAATATATGGTTACTCTTAAGATATTTCATCAAAACACAACTTTGATCAAGTCAGAGCTTAATTTATCGAATTTCAATATAAACTAATTTATTAGTTATTACCGAGGGTGATCCGCTACTTAAAAACTGTCCACTGAAATTCTTTTCAGTGCATGACATTCTAGAATATCAGCCGAAATCCCTTGGCATCTTTAAACGTCCGTCGAAATCCCGTGATATCTTCCAGACATTCGCGTAGAATGTTACAGTCTAATTTCTGGTAACATTCCGATACTTTTCTGTTAATTTGTAAGGTGAGATTTTATGTTTGTATCATTAACTCTATTTAAGGGTACGTTTGTTTAATTTAAATATTAGGTTAGTCTTCTTGTGGCGATTAATTTAGTTAACTGTTATTGGTAACGTCATTGGATAATTCAAATATCGTATATTATAAATTTATTAATTCCAATTGGTTATCTTGAGCGCATTATCAATTCAAGTTTAGCATTTATTTTCTGTCATTCTGTCTACTTCGATCCTGGTTGTTACTTTATGCGGTTTAGCCGTCTGCCATTTTTGGGATTTGTCACTCCAGGAATTTTTGAAGCAATCTTTTTGATGTTAAATTATTGACTACGTATTGTTGGTGATGATTGCTCAATAAACTCATTTGCGAGGATTTATATGTCGAAGTAAAGATAATTATTAAATTATTCGAGTTCATTGATTTGTTATGCACGTGTTTTAGGTATCACCTGTGCAGTTGCTGTCTATATTGATTAATTGATCGTTAGATTATTTCACAGTTTATTGCCCGTTGCACGGTAGTTTATACAGATTACTAATATTAGAAATAGTAGGGCTTCTAGTGTTACTTTTGGTGTACCGTTTACCTTCAGGTCTCCTAGTGCAGTTTAGGTGTTCACGTACAATTATAGTTTTAGTCGTGTGTTGAAGTTTATTGGAAATTCCGTCAATACAGTATTTGGTTTGGCGCAAGATTTAGTTGATGGGTATCGTTATTGCATGCTTATGTTATAAACTTTATTTGTCATTTATATTAAATGCCAGTGTAGTATAAGTTATGGCATTGAGTTCTTAACGATGTTTGTGTACAATTTTATAGTACTTGTTACGTTCATTTCCGGCGGTAAAACCGTATCCGGTATTTGGTTATTTCATTTACATAAATTGCCTTTCTATTCTTAAATTCTACAACAATACCCTATATAGTGTACGTGTTCAGCATAAGCCCGCTTAACTTAATTTTAACTCAAATCCAGTTTGCTTTTGGAACGAAAATTTATTCGATAAATTAAATAGTCAATACCTTGTTTTAGGTATCCGTTAATCTGTTAAACATTCCGATAACGTATAATTGTTTTCTCTCGGTTTTCCCATTTAAAGACTTGTCGAAATAGTAGATCCTGCTATTATTTGATAGTGTGTTTTTTAGTTTGCTAATCGCGCTTTGATAACGCGAAGAATGCAGTTCGAACACGTATTATTTGAACCCTTATTTTAAATTTGATTCTACAGCTTGTGCGTTGAAATATTTTCTACATTATTCGTCACAGTACTTCGAAGGCAATGCAAGTTTTTTTGTTTGACAAGTAGGAGGTATCTTGCATGTATTGCTCTTAGCTGGAGGCCTAACTGTTTGTTGACATAGACCAACTGCTTTTGTCCGTAGACCGCTGCTGCAGTTACGGTGGCAGGGTGAATGGATCTTGACTACCATGAGGTTGCTGTGCTGACTCACCCCCGACAACTTGCAAGATAAACATCCCGACGCATAGAGATATGTGACTCGTTTTCTTTTATGCACAAAGGATTATTATTTATCAGCGGTTGATGTTGTGAAACCAGTTCACCATACATGTTTAAAAGCTAGCTTCGCTAGTGCTTCTGGTTATATTTCTTTAATTTTTACTACAACTTGGTCTATACTTAATACTTTAATTTAACACACTTGCTATGGGGAAAACCTACAATTAATACTTTAATTTAACACACGTACTATTGAGAAAATATACATTGAATACTTTAATTTAACACACTTGCTATCGAAAAAATCTAAGCATTACTTTTTTCAATGAGTTTTATTACATGTTAGCTACGAAATGCGCACTTCATGGACCCATTATAAAATTTGTCCTCTACAATATAACTAAATTTAATACTTTTCTTTGTCCATGTGAATCAGGAAATTATAATTTATTTCTATTGTTAATAGGTAATCGTGGACGACGTATTTATTTGTTTTTTTTGGTATGTAGGTGAATCCCCCTCTCCGCGGCTGGTGGTTAGTCTGGTAATTACTTTTTTTCCGGCTACGTCTAGGTACGTAGCATACTTTTGTTGTTATAATTTGGTGATATTAAAATCACTATCACACATAATTATTTATTCCATAGCGATCAATAACTAAAGAAAATCCTATTTTTATATATAGGTGCACAATTATAAAATTTATTATACCAAAGTGAATATTTTTGTAACTGATATCGGTGCACCAATATTCCCATTACATACAGTACATTAGTAATATTATTTGTTCCATTAAGTTCCACATATTTAAAATAATAGCGTAATAAATTGCATAAATTCTTGGTCCGATAAGAATTATTTATTGATGCTGTATACTACTAATAATTGGGTAAACATTGTTATTTTGTATTTGGTATATAATTTTGTACGTTTCGTGACTGTGTGGGTGATTAAGGTTCTATTTATTGTAGAAAATCTGAATATCATTTCGATTGGAGAATGTCCCAATTGGTTTCGCGGAGATTTAGGTTATTTCAATTGGGTAGCGCTTATTATTATTTGATCTAAGACTTTCCTTAGGGATGGATTTGTGAGACCCACTCGCTCCTCCACTTGTCTAGTTACGGCAACATTCCTAGTAGTTTCCGCTGTTCGGTTATATCTATTCGTCCTTGTTTGTGTATGTATTTTGTCTTTAGGCATCAGCCCCTTACGGTTTTTACTAGCCAACGTTTGAATGGTACAATTGATAGCAGTTGGATGATTGTAACGAGTTGTCTTCCAACGTGCTGCCACTGTAACAACACTCCTGACATCCATTGACACCCTCAGACATTCTTGGACATCCTCTAACATCCACAGACATCTTAAAACATCCTGGGAAGAAAGCTCATAGGTAAATATATAGAAATCAATTTAATTCAATAGTACTCAATGTACAGTTTGCTGATAAAAATTTATTTTACAAAAAATACTATAGAAAAAATTGGTTTTAAATGGTACACATAAAATAAAGCAGATAATATAAAAATCACATAAACTAGGAGAAGATAACGCGTAGGAGTTGTATAATATAAGAACAATAACTAAGATTAACTCAAAAATACTTATTCCTTAAACGACATATATTTTTGGTTAATATTCTTATAATCTAATTCAGTTAATTCGAAATCAGAGGTTAATTTTACCGGACCATAGAAAATATGCTGCTTGGAAACTTCGGCTATGTCATGTTTCTTTGGTCAATAAAACACCGTACTAAAAATTTCATCTTATAATTTTCTTTACGCAACGTTTCGATTATATGAATCCCAAGTACCACTGTTTTTCATAAAATACTGCATAATACTCATCGATTTCGGGATTAGTATGATCTGGTTACCTTGTTCAGTTTCAGTTTTAGGTGTTTCATTTATCGGTTTATAATTATTTATAGCAATCCAATTGGATTCTTTTTTTGTGCCTGTCGAAACGTCGGAGAATGATTCTGCGTCCGTAGAATCGTCATACTTTAGTGTTCATATCATCATCGTCGGGGGAATTCGATGAGGATTTTGTATAGTGGCAAATGGCTTTACGGTGGCTTATACGTCTCTTCTTCTGGTATTTTACATTTTTTCTAGAGTTGTTTTTCGGAACTTAATTTTTGCAATTTCATTACAATGAATTGACGCAAGCGATCAGAGCTGACCTTTTGAGTTGTGGTATCTAGAAGCCAGAACAAGGATGACTTTTTTATTACAGCCGATTTTTTGGCCACTGTGACTTTTACAAACGACCCCTGTTCATAGAAAAAGTCGTCTTCGTTTTCTACAAATTTTAAAGAAAAATCGTCCAGAAGAAGTTTGTGACCAACCCCTGTCAAACATATTGGGCGAAGATCCGGATAAAGATCACTATTTGAATTATGTAGATCTGATACCGAATCTCCAGATTGAAAGGGCAAAAATTTAAAATTTTTTTGTGATATAAGAAGATATAAGAAATATTTCAAATTCCATTTTCATCATCAGAAAGGTACGGGAACGTTCAAGAAATGCGCTGCCCTAATGGACCGGATTTAAATTATTATAGCCTCTTTCGGTTTCGCGTTATTACCCGCCATTGATTTACAAAAATACAATTTTATCTTTAATCAACTTCGTGCGTTTGTATTGATAAGACGGTGCGTCCGACGGGACAGTGTTGCTCAACCCTTGTTACATGATGAATGGCAGCTGCACAAAGTCAGTGGAGAATACCATACAAATCGTTAAAATTCAATTAATTTATCTTAATGTTTGCTATTACAGAAAGTAATAAAGTAATACTAGGTAAAAACTTGGTTCGATCGCATGACAAAGGGATATTTAAATTGTTCCGCATGGGCGTTAATGCCGACTTTTGGTCTGCAACTTAGAATATATACTTGAAATAGTAGCTGTAACGACATGCCAAAATTTCAAGCTTGGCCTAATAATATAAATTAGACCGCGTACATGACATGTTTGAGGTGATCGGCAACTCTCTAAATACCGATGTATCGATCCGCAAATACTATCCTGCATTCCTGGATCACTGGACAAGCTGTGCACAAATTGTCAGTCTTGATCACATAATATTTGCGACACTTTTTTTACATGTTGAGGGCGTTCGGCATCCTTCCATACCGCTATCTGGTAAAATCCTTAATACAGGTACATGAGCATACTTCCCTCAACATCTGCACAAAAAATAGGCCTTGATTTAATAATCATTGAAGATTGTCAACAGCTCTCCTACCATTAGTACTACTGCGTGATTAGGTGGCGTCCAAGGTATTTCCCGATCAAGACCATATTTTATACCCGATAGTCCTCCAGACCTTTTGTCAAATACTTATATCACCCGTCCCACTGAGTTAGTTGGCGGAACAACATTTTTGTTCGTATAGTCGAGGTTTTCGTAATTTCATCGGAACGGAGTTTCTAGTGGAGTAAATCTCTGCATTTGCTGTGGATTACCTGCTAGATACTCTGAGGGTCAGAAACAATAGATAACATACTGTTACCCTTTTAATTAAGTTAGGACTTTCTCAAAGTTGTTTCACATATCGTTTTCAGTTATAAATAAAAGTGCAATCCAATTAAACATTATAATATTAAAGTCAAAGTTCTTATTTACGAGTTAATAGTTTAATTAATAAAGTCCACTGGTTTATCTTTGCTTATTTAAAATTTACTTTCATTTAAGAACAATTTAAAAAATATAATTATATTGATTTAAGTAATGGGCAAACATCGGTAATGGTATCTGTATGCACGTGTTCACGTTCCCAAAAATGTGTTAACCAAGAAACACATACTTGGTACATACATTATTGTTGTAAAGATTTATAGTAAACAATTCATAGTATAAAAAAGTAACATGCATTGAAATTATTACTTGGAATGCAAGTGTGTTTCTGAAGAAACAACATTGTGTTTTTCACTTAAGACAATTCAAAATAGATTATGTGTTTGCATTATCTCTAGATACAAAAAGGAATTTTTTTTAAAAGCAAAGCTAAAACTTCAATTTTACTGTTAAATTGTAAGAATAACCATAATTAAACAATTCTTTATAATAAAGTCAAAACTTTTAAGGTTCTCATAATTTCAAACGACAAAAGCTTCCACAACAGGCATATTAAATTTCAATTTATGACTTACTTTGAAAAATTCGGTTCATAACCAACAAAACTTATAGATCCCTTATCGAAACTCTACAGGACTATTTCGAAGACGAATAAGTATGTTTCCCTTATTTATTCAAGACCAACAACAAGCAATATCCAACTTCTAAATCTTGTTTTGAAACTTATACTTATAATGAACGTTATGTTCAAACAAAAGGAGCTACCAAATTCATAAACGCTTTCTGCGACGTAGGACATGCTTTATCTTTGCATATCGAGTTTAATTAATTTTCAACATTTCGATTAACCACGTTAAAAACAATTCTCCATAATTAAATTAATTTTTGTCTGTTGCATTACTAAGATACATTTTGCTCGCTCTTAATTTTAAGGTGCTGTCTTGTTTACGATAAAAATTAATCTTATCTAGAGATAATAAAGTTGTATTTTTTACTAACCACTAAGAAAAAGCAGACGTGTCTTCACATTTTTGCAAGTAGCTTTATTATCGAGCGTGTAGAATGGCAATCCTCTGCGCCTAGGTTGTGATTTTATCAATCGTCTTAGTTTGATAACTCCATCACGTTTTTAACAAGAATTGCTTTCTGTACCAGTGGGAATGCGTTATCTCTATGCGTGTGTCAACATGGAGCTTTTAATTTCAACCAACAGAAAGCTTGGCTGACAAAGACTCTAACACAGAATAATTTTCTGATAAAACTTAATAGTGATAAGATAGCTAATCTTCGTAATAAGAACCAAATTAGTACAGGAAACATTGTTAGTGATCAGCTTGTAATAATTGTGACCGGCTAAGCTTGTCTACATAGTGCTAAATTATCATCAGGTTATTCAGTTTATTAAAAATTTTGTGTACTTGCAAGAAACAGGCGTTAAGTTGTCAATAAATAACAGTGAAACAAGCTCGTTACAAGATTAAACTTTAGGAACTATAATAATTTACTCACAATAGGTTATTAAACTACTGCCTTTAAATTGTCATATTCAAACACTAATGATAGCTACTGTTGAGAGTGTCGCTCTTTCTTCCCTTAAATCGCTACAAAAGGCGAGTGGGTGGTCAATTGACTTCAGAACTAAATTAATACAATTATTATTAACACATACGTATAGGACTGGTGACGTAAATGATTTCTTCCATAGAAACAAACAGGTCTAAAACTTTTTTATATTGGCAATATTTCTTAAACTTTTTAACTTAGATAAACCTATCAAGACTGTGAATTAATTTTAACTAGTTTCTAACCATGGGAATTTAAAGGTATGAAATCAAAGCAACGCGCGTTCATTTTTACATTGAATCAGTACTGTTTGGTTTATTAATGTTTGTATCAAGAACTTCAATCTTCATTAGCATAATTGTTTACGTATATTTAGGAAATGATATTACTGCAGATATTGCCTACTCCATTATAGTGATATACAACGTACTGCGTGGGATTGTCAATATGTTTTTTTCTATGAGCATAATCTCATTAGCAGAAGTACATATATCTTTACAAAGGTTACAAATATTTTTAGACTATGAAGAATTACCAAGTTTATCAAGTAATATTTTAAAATTAGATAGCCAAATAAATTGTAAAAAAGTTAAAGACATTTTTGAAAAAGAAGAAGGACATGTACCTCCAAGGATTGGTTTGAGTAATGTATGTGCAAAATGGGTTCAGAGCAGTACTGATTATAATTTAACTGACCTAAACTTAAACGTGGAGAATAAAACATTGGTGGCTGTAATAGGTGCTGTAGGTAGCGGAAAATCAACATTATTAAACACAATTTTGAAAGAGGTTCCTTTTTGTAGTGGCAATATAGATATTATTGGTAAAGTTTCTTATGCTTCCCAAGAACCTTGGCTATTTTCTGCTAGCATTAAACAAAATATTCTTTTTGGCAATGAATATGTCGAAGATCGTTATAAATCTGTAATAAAGGTATGTGCGTTAGAATCGGACCTTGCAATGTTTCCAAACAGAGATCGTACCATATTAAGTGAAAAAGGAAAGTCCTTAAGTGGTGGGCAAAAAGCTAGAATAAATTTAGCGCGATGCATATACAAACGAGCAGATATATATTTATTGGACGACCCGTTATCAGCTGTCGATACAAAAGTGGGTAAGCAACTATATAACAGCTGTATAAAGGAATTCCTTTCTGACAAGATTTGCATTCTAATTACACACCAATTACAATACCTTAGAACTGTTGATACAATTTTTGTAATGGCAGAAGGAAAAATAGTTGCAAACGGAAAATTTGATCAACTGCAAAACAGTGGTTTGGATTTTACTAAGTTGCTGCGGCAGTTTCACGAGGATGCGCAAGAGAATTCAGAAAAAACTGATACCACCAAGCAAGATCATCAAACAGAACACGAAGTGGAAAAAGCAACGGTTATCGATAATAAGGAAACTTATGCTACTGGAAATATTAGCAGCAAAACATACCTGGCTTACTTGGGATCAGGAGGAAGCATCTTTCTTATAATCTTGTTGTTATTAGTCATTGCTGCTCATTTCGTAGGAATCGGCGGGGATTATCTTATATCCTATTGGTAAGTTTTAAACAAAATTGTAACTAAAGTTAAACAACTTGTAGGGTTAACTTGGAGCAAGCTAGAAGCAGCAATCAATCAATCTATATGTTACCTGATAGAAACATAATAATATACACATATTCAGGTTTAATTTTAGGAACGATTGCTTTTGGTTTAGCTTACCCAATGTTCTTTTTTTCCTATCTTATGCGGTGTTCAATTAATATACACGATAAAATTTTTAATAAAATTTCCTTCGCCACCATGCAATTTTTTAATGAAAATACAACTGGTCGAATTTTAAACAGGTTTTCCAAAGATATGGGAATAATGGACGAGTATATTCCATTTATATTACTGGACGTTGTTGATGTATGTATAATTATTAAATATTTTAGAAATAATATTTTTTTTAGGTTTTCTTTACTTTTATTGGGAGTGTGATTTTATCAAGCATTATTAGTCCATATTTATTACTGCCCACTACTATTTTGATTTGTATATTTTATATAATACGAGTTTTCTTCTTGCACACAAGCAGGAGTGTAAAACGCCTAGAAGGAATAAGTAAGTTGTTTCCTTTTGAATAACAATTTAGAATCGTAAGACGATTGATATATTCAGCATTATTATGTTATACGTTATAGTAATATTTATATGTAACAATGTTTCTTCACGTGTCTTGCGGTGTCCTTTAACTGCCAACTCTTATAAAACGTTGTTTGAGATACCTATTTCAATGACATGGTTAGTTTATTCAGCTTTCTTTTTCCTGATTTTTAACTAACAGGAAAAAAATTGAAATACGGTAAAAATTTGATGTGATATGAAAAATGTATGAGTAAGGAAAGTACTTGTAATTTTTAGCACAGATTTAAACAACGTTGAAAATATCCAGATCATGATTAAATCCACCACGAGTTAAAGAGGAAGTGGGTACCTTAATAACTAATTTTAGATCATTTGATCAAGTAAATAAGTAGTAAATTTTAAAGATATAGACAACTGGTCACCAATTCATTAGAAAGCTTTTATGTGCGATTTTTTTCTAGTGCAACGCTTGTCTTGCAATGATCCTATACAAACCTTATTTTGCACTCTCTTTGTTAGGTCACCTCACTAGGTTCTACAGCATAAGTCGCTTAGAAGAGGTCCGAGGATGCAAGATGCGACCCTAACAAAACCTTATGCACTCTCTAGGAGCTTGGAAAACGTGTAAAAGATGTCCAGAAGAATGCACCATACGTGGAACCTTTAAAATCACATTTTAAATAAATATGTCTATATATAACGGCCAGAAAATATATTTCTACGAATACAAATACCGGATATCCGGTGAGAAGTGCTTACTTAACATCTCTATTAATTTAGAAACTGGAATTTTTTCAGAAAGATAACTTGCTTGTTTAAGTAAATTTAAAAAATATTCAGCCTTTTTACCAGACTGTACGGGTGCTTTGACCCGTACATTAATTGCAAATACAAATCCCTCTGTTTATTTAACCCACCAAAATCTATTTATAAAACTCGTTTTGAAATCGCCATAATTCTCAAAACTAGATTTTTACGGATAACCAATTGGCTGCTGAACCCTTTAAACAAGATCCTACTAAACTCATCCAATGATCTTCCGGTGCGCCGCATCACATAGAATCTTTTCAACCTTTTTTAGAAATGCCTTAGATTCTGGTGCGAGAGTAAAGCTTCCCCCCCCCTCCAGTTACTTAAAATTTGAAATGTATGAACGATCAATAGGCGCTGTTGGCGGTGACGGCGGCAGTACAGTACCGTCACCTCCATCTTCCTTAATAGATATTTTATTAACATTTACAGATAGGTTCATAACTGACTCCTGCAGTGTAATCATCCCGGAAGCGAGCTGATGTAACATTTGTTCCAGATTTGCCTGACCTTGAGATTTCATTGTTTGCTTTTGTTCATTAGGTCTTGGCATAATACACTATGCATGCGATTATTTCTTACCAATAACCGTACCTTTTTTCACCGACCGTTTAATCCTCAAATGTCCACTTTCGAATTAAGAAGCTTGCAGCCTGCATGACATTCTATGCAGCCGACTCTCTAAGCTAGTACTATCATCAAATAATGCTATGACGTACGAATATAACAAGTTATTTTTAAATAAAGAACACGCAAGCTCACCGCAGACGTAACTTTCATCTGTCGCCTACTCTCAAGCTCATATACAAAAGGTATTCCTGCCGCTGAGTATAATTCCACTGCAACTACGACTTGCAATGCCTTCGCCTTCCTAACTACGATCTTGATGTAACACGCGTCGAGATCATGCCCGTCCGGTTTCACAAGGCCGTTTAGCACCTTTCACTATTAAACATGTACATCATTTTTCACTGCAAATCGCGTATAACACATTAATTAAGAGCTCATCACAGCAGATTTCCTACCATCTGCTGTAAAAGCGCGTGTTGGGGTGAGGTAGCGTAGGGCGGGACTAAATTGTGGGGATGCAGATATTCATTAGAAGAGAATATGAAGTATAGTACTCCGCCTACTTGGTTTATGAAGTACCAGGGAGCACATATAAGCGGCAGTGCTGTGGAACTTGTTAGTCCAGTTATAAACCTCACATGAATTTTAATTATACTTACTCTCTAACATTTATAATCAGTGAAACCCTTTGAAATTCCGATATCTAATGTAAAAAAAATTATTAGGGAACAAGAAATTATAGATTTAACATTCCTACATTTGCATCGCACAGTTATTTTACAATTTTTAATATGCAATAGACAAAGCTGTTACAGTAATTAGTTGGCCAATAAATGGAAAAAACAGAATAATGGTTTAAACGTATCTCTAATAAAAAATGATTAGGAAAGTGTCAAGTGGGTTTTGATTACAGTTTGTGAAAAGCTACAAATGTTGGTTTGGTTTCTTTTCTTATCACACCTTCGTTTTCTTTATCATTTTCTAACGACGAAATAATAAACAAAGTGGCCGCAACGGCCAAAAATGTTTTATTTCAGTGAATCTTTTACGATTAAAAATAGATATAAATATAAAATACAAATTTTCAATATGCTTACATTTCTATTACATATTTAAAATTGTACTGAATCGGACACAGTAAACATTTCACTAGTAGAATAAAAATGCATGTTTTGCATTTTTAAGTAGTCCAAAGTTTGTTTTGCTTTTATTTATTTACGTTTTCATTGCAGCTTGTCAAATTTTGTTACATCACAATTGCGCATGGAAGTATGTGAATAGTGAATTTGTACCATAATGAACAAAAGTACATTTTACGTGTATCAGAGAAGTTTGAGAGTAAAAAAACTTAACAAACATGGTTTGTAAATTCTAATTAACCGTAAAAATTTTTATCACATTATTTCTTATTGCTATACAAGCCTAAATATGAGCCAAATACTACTGGTGGCTTTTAAATTTATTCCAAAACATTAATTGAACTTGAGCATAAAAATTAATCAATTCTGTGTTTATTCGTTTTTACAAGTCTTACACTACTCAAACTGGGGGAATACCAATTACCTACTTTACTAAATAGAAAACCCACAAAAATTTATATAAATCCAAGGTTTATGAAGAACAACTCATTTCTATAATTGCTGAGACGCAAAATAATATCCATAATGAAAGTTATAAATGGATTTGCGAGCAATTGCGACTATAGTCGAAAACTCTCATAAGGATAGTTTGATCTCAATAGATGTTTGTTGTGTTTTGTTTTATATAGCATGTATTCAAACCATTTCTGTTTTACAATAGTGTGTAACATGGAAGTTTTGAATTTTTCCACAGCACCATATTGCAGGTGCATTTTCTAAAAAATACTAATATTTAATTTATTCGATAAATAAACTGAATTGTAGTGTGCAATTTTGATGAAAATTTATAAAAATTATTCACGCATTTGGGAAAGTTACTGGTTTTGTTTAAATCGCTCTATTATTAGCAAAAAAATTTTTTTTTAGTTAAAAAAAACTTAAATGACTTTCCCACATAGACAATTATTTTATAAGTAACTTTTATTAAAACCGTTTTTAATTTGGGTGCCTAATAGGAAAGAAATTTGGATCTTTAGAAATTTCAAGATGGCCGCTACTGTGATGAACTCTTAAGGTATTGTTATTCTTCTGCTTTTCTATATCATCACTACAACCATTAAAATAACCGCCACGGTTGGGCTGCCAAAATGATATAGGATCTTTGTGATGAATCACGAACAAGGATGAATAATAAACGCATGAGTTTTGGTTATATTATAATGAATGTAAGCAGAACAAACATAAATTTTATTACACAAAAGTAAATTCAAACAATTATTTACGCTTATAAACTTAACGGTAGATGTGCGCTTCCACTATGAGTTTACGGGCATCACTCCCTCCTGCACCCTACCCACTCAAACAGTCCCACTAAAATCCTGTACCGCTACTGTGTGTATGTGTGTATTGCTACGCACCTTAAAGATCTCTACTTTGCTGTGATTAGTGAGGATTCGACTAATTTTAATTTCCAAGTAAACCTGTGGCCAATGTAGAACCTTCTGGTGTGGCACTAAATTGTTCAAAAATGCCATATATTTTGCCTCTACTAATTCATGTCTATTTCATTTTTTATTGCTATCATTGGCTTTCTTGCGAAAATCTCTAATCCTTTAATGGTGTATGTCAGGTCTGCTATTATTAAGTGCTGATTCTATTTACTCACAATTATTCTGCGCCCATTGTTGTTTAACCTTCCTATAGAATCTATTTATTTTATTCCTAGATTCTCTATACTTTTTCATATACTCCTCTGTAACAACATGCGTATTTGCATGTTTCTTCTATTGAACAAAACGGTTTCTGCATTATGCCTCCTTTCCTAGCCATATACTTTTATCTCTCCTTCCTTAACAAGGTAAATTTTTTCTATTTAATTTTATATCACATTTTGCTTCTATTAAATTGTGATCACTGTATACAGCTGCTTTCAAACGTTTTGCGCTCCCCTTTGTAGAACATGCTCTACTTTGCGACTACTTCTTTTTCTGTTTTCTATATTCAAATAAAAATGGCTTATGAAAGTAGGGTGAATTTTTGAATATGTTTTTACAAATACAAATAAATACATTATACTAAGTTACTTTTGGTTTTTATCTGTTGCTTTTGATAGATCTGCGTTTCTTATGTAACTAAATGTGTGGTGGTTTTTCATTGTCTTTAGCGAGATGAATAAAAGATCTTCCGAGGAACATTGTGTGCGAGGATAGGATATCGCCATCAGTCGGCTAATTCAACAACTACGGAAAGGGCTGTTCTCCTTCAGTTCCAGCATATGTGTCTTTTGAACGCAGTAAAACTGCAAAAGCTGATGATAGGATCGACAAATATTAAAAATCAGCCGGAAGGAAACGTAATATGACCATACGGCAAAAAAGGTTTTTTCAATAAAAAATGCTTTCTGTTGTCCAACAGCAAAGTACTAGAAAATAACATAGACCTGCACAGAACTTCAAATAACTTGCATTAGTATATACTTTAGCTGCAATAAATAGGTTGGAATATACAAAATCTTACAAGTACGCACGTTCTTCCTAGACACTGATAATGGATGAGCACTTAAAAATGTTTAAACGAAACTAATTTAGTATCATTTTAGCTCGCACTCCAATATTCAACCATTTAACAGCTACTTTGAATGGTCTAACTACAATAAGAGCATTTAATGCAGAGAGGATACTTGTTAAAGAGTTTGAAATGCATCAAGATCTTCACAGTTCTGCTTGGTATCTATTTATATGCTCTACTAGGGCATTTGGAATTCTATTGGATTTAATTTGTATAGTTTTTATTACTTTAAGTATTTACAGTCTTATAGTATTCAACAGAGGTAAAAAATATTTGCTAAGAGAGCTATCTAATAATTTAGTTTTCTTGGTTTCTTCTACGTCCTGAATGAACATACTAATTTGAAATTACGGAAGGAGTGCAGTTTGAGTGTTTGGCAGCACCGTAAAAAATCTAAGTGCAGATAGAGGAAGTACGAAGCTTTGTGATTTAGTACCATTAGCTTCGCCGATCCAAAGTAATCACTATAATTAAGCGTAATACCTGTACAAATTCTTAGAACAATTTTCGGAAATTTTAAATTGGGGCAACCCTTATCGCATACACTCATTCTTCAGCATTAAACTAGACACCATTTAAGCTTCTACGAAGTGTGACTATCAAATAATGCGACTGATACTATTACAGACAAACTATTCGTATGCCAAGGGCATACTGCCTACAGATGTGTAACGTTAAACTTCTCTTTCGGTTGCCGCTCCTACCGTAACTGCAGACTTCTTAGTCTTTGTATGCGTAAAATTATTTTTTTTATTTTTTCGGAAAAATGATGAGCGGTTTAATAGAGCAACGAATTGTCGTGAAATTATTTATGAAGTCCTTTAAAGACGGTCAAGATGATTGTCGGAGATGCCCTTCCGCAGTAAAAACGTACGAAAATATTGAAAAAATTGGTAATCGGATTTGATCTTACCATCGATTAACTTTTTGTGCGATTGCTAAAACTATAATAATTGACAAAAGAAGGTGCAATGCATGTTATGTACATAAAAATTTTAATATGAAAGTGTGTGTGAAAACAGTGTTGAAAATTTCCATAACAATAAGCTCGTGCAAACATTCTGTCACTTTAACTACCATTGAGAATGGCCTAAATTTCTTGGAAAGGGTGATGAATCTTGGTTTTTCACTTATAATCCTGAAGCTAAAAGGCAATCCACGCATTGGGAGAGCTCGAATGAGCATATCGAAATCCAAAGCAATGATGACTGTTTTTTACGATACCTATGGGAATGTGTACCGTCACTGGGTTCGTAAAATCAAACTGTTAATTAACGTTACTATCTTGAAGTTTTTGCCCAACTCCGTGAATAAATCGGAAAAAAGACCCGAACTATGGAACAACAAGTCATAGTTTCTTTATCAGAACAATGTACCGCCGTATACTACATTGTCTGCCAAGGCGTTTCTAGTCAAGTGTAACATTCCAGTGTTACACCATCCATCTTATTTGCCTGATCTGCCACTATGGAACTTGTATCTGTTCCCTAATGTTAAATCTGCATTAAAAGGACAAGATTTTAGAACGTTGAAAATGTGAAAGAAAAATTAGCACGTGTCATGAACAAGCTCACCACTTCCAGAACTGTTATGAACTATGGAAAATTTGCATGTAGCGGTTGTAGGAATCGAGAGGGGACGGGGTGTATATTGAAAAATATAATAATTAAATATTTTAAAATTAAAAAAAAATGTACTGCATTATTTTCGTTATTATATAGTCACGTCTCGTATATTAGCTAGTTAATACTTAATGGTTACGGATCAATACATTATAGTAACATGATTGACGTATCAGGTAGTAATTGTTTATGAGTTAACCCATACTATTTTAAGCATTTTTATTAAAATAATGGACCTGCACTAGGACTCTGATATAAAACCAAATCCCAGAAGTCATCGTAAAAGTATCTTTTAAATCTGGCTGCCACTTTTGATCAGCAAACATGACTAGTCAGAATACTTAAAGTATTTCTTTTTTTTAGAGAACCAACCCTATGCTATATTACTACCTTAGATTGCCTTTGCGTTATAGATTTTTTATAGGATATATATTTTTATCGAACAAAATATTTAAACAAATATTTCAGGAATTAACTTCTATAGAATTTTTTTGTTATAAAGTCATTGATATTTGCACAAATAAACTGACCAGGTTCTTCAAAATCCTTTAGGCATTAATTATTTTAGAAATACTTTTAGGATACTTTGTATTCTTTTACTTCGCACTACACATGCTACATAGTCCAGTCTACGCGTGTTTTGAGTGGAAACAATTATTATAAAACTAATTGCTTCCTCATCGACTACTACAAAGCAGACGAGCGCCTGGCCAAAAGTTCCCACCCCACAACTCTTGCTTCCACCGCTACCCGCACTTAAAGGTTATATTTGCAAACTTTTGGTTTATAGCTTATATCATAATTACGTATAGTAGAAGTGTGATCTTCTTACATTTATTTTCCTCATTAAAATCTCTATAAATAAGATTAAGAAGCCTGTTTTGCTAAACTTAATAGTTTAATACATAATCATGAAAACATCAACATTTTTGAGATTTCAAGTTCCATATTTAAAAGTTTTTGCATTATATCCTTTAATTTTGTACAATTTGACGAAACATTTTTAGTAATAGTTGTACTACAATTGATCATATTGTAACGTTTTAGTTTTAGGCAAATTCGGAATTTGCTATGTGTTATGTGGGATGCCACAGTTTAGGCGGAATATTGTTTGTCGACGTAATTATCGATACGCGCATCCATGCGCATGATGCTGGAGGCGCTTACCCGATATAGAAACAAGTATTCTTGTTGAAGCACGTAGTCAGAAAAGACGTGGTTCTTTAAAAAAAACGTGGTGAGGATCCAGCCATGTAGGGTGATAAATATCGCTCTTGGGAGATGCGTATTACCTGGGTTATAATGTAGAAAGACAGTCATTTTCAGTAAAGCAGTGCATTGAAGTTAACTCAAGATTTGTAAAGCGCAAGCAAGTTCAGGGGGTATGGTTTGGGGGGTTGTGGTAGGTTTCAGAGGTCAATTCGAGTTGCAGTGTCGTGGATGGAGGTGGGTTGACTTTTGAGGATGGAATCCTGTTCGTTCGTATTGGGGAGGCGACCAATGCGCGTGGCTGCGGTCAGACAGGTGTTTCGTAAATTTTTGTAACACTAAGTTTCTGCACGCTAGGGTTAGTACGATTTCTTTCTTTTGTAACAAGCATCAATCCACGCGAGAAGCAAATTTGGTTAGAAACTGTGTCGAATTAGAAGAAAAATAATTGCTTAAACGATTTGAAAAATTTAGTAAATTTTTGAATATTAAATATGAAAGCTTTCCTGTTGGATGAAATTGTTTTATTTAATGTAGATAAGATGATCTGGTTACATTTTTTGTCATTATTTGTTAGCATTAAATAGTCGCCATTTTGATCTAACACCTGTCAGATAAATATCTACTGGTACATGTTTATTTAAACAAGTTACATGCATAATTCTTGAACTTAAAGGAAAGCCACTAAGACATTAGAAAAATTAAAGTTTGATCTATAAATAATTCTTGTCAGCCGAAAACAAAGATCTTTGATTAAAGCATTTACTTAATGTAGTGAGATATTGGATAATTTTTTTCTGATGGGCTTAACCCATTAGTGACTGTTAATTTTTTGTCGACTTAACACTTCGATGAGCATTCAACTTTATGCTATTGTATTTTTCCTAAATTTTTGTATATAAAAAAAGAGCAACTAATTTCATTACATATCAGTCAAATATCCTAATAGTTGTATTTCTGAGAGTCTAATAAGAGAAACAGTGATTTATCCAATTCTCGTTGCGATAATTAAATAAAAAAAAAGAGATTATGTTATCGAATACCTATCTACCTTCAGGCATAGGTAAATTCCCTTAAGGATTATCTGCGTCTATCCTTAAGATAATTTTGTGTTACTTTAATTGACACAGTGGTGCCCTAATTTATACAAAGATAAGTTCAATCTTAGAAAATACCCGCCCATCTCATGCCTCCGTAGGGATAGACCCCGAGACTAGTCCGTGAGCTTATTAAAATTTTTTTTGCAACACAGTTTGGCTCAATTACATCCTAATCAAAAGCCACCCTCAGAAAAATAAATTAGTCAAATAGAAAGTTTAATTACAATATGTTCTTGTTTGAAACACTGATATAACTACACAAAACTTTAATTTGGTTAGATTTAAAAAATCTAACTATTTTAAATAATTTGTGATATGCTATTTTTTCTTCTATACAATAACAAAAAATGTAACTCTTTGACCATAAATACCTTTTATACCTATAATATCCGATTTGAAAGTATACTACAGAGCAAATGGATTTCAGCGACCGCTGACTTTATATTAAAAAGTTAAAATAAATAGTTCTTCTCATAGATTCTTCTTAATAAGTAAGACAGAAAATTATTTTACAAAACATTTATAGAATAAGTAATAGAACATACTGATCAACTTAAATGAGAATATTTATGTATTTATTGGGCCGGCTCCCAATTCCTCATCTATCATCAACAAGTTCCTTTGCACAATACACATATTTCTGTACAGTCTTTGGGACTTAAATCAGGAGCAAGTGTTTTATGTGCTACATTACAGTTACAAGTAATCAATGTTTTCAGGTGCTGGTGGTTTGATCGAATGCCTACTTTCGTCCAAAGCTGTATATGTAAAACATTCGTGTAAATGGAGTACAAAAGTCTTCCTTGTTTGCTTAATACTTTTTTATTCACTTTCACTACCACAGAAAGTTAAAGCTTGCTTGCACAGTTCTTCAGAATTACTCACCATCTGGTAAGCTTTAAGTTTGGCTTTTCCAAAGAATGAAGATGCTGTATTGCACACCGTTATAATATGGATAAAAAGCAAGACTTCCTTTATTTCTTTAATCTCTGTACAGATCTTGAAAATATCAAAAGCTTTTGAGGTGCAAGCAGTTCTATGGAAAAACAATTATGGTTGTCTGATGATTATAATCTTAGACGTAGAATAAAAATATCCGTGTCTTGACCAACTACAACTACAGGAAAATTACTGTTGCTCTTGGCTGCGTTAACAGTTGCTTGAACATTTTCTACGTCTGCATACTTTTCTGCTACTGGCGAAAATATTTGGACTTTTGCAAACTTCAGAACAAGTGCTTAAATAAGCTTCTTTTTGTTTTTGGGGTTGGATGGAAAAAGGTTTTGTTTTACAGAACACGCCATACCAAGGGTTAAACTAATCATAGACAAATTCATTTTACCTCTTCCGATATGTTCAAGGCCTTTAGTTGTCAGATACTCGGGATAACTATCAAACACAATATAATAATTTGTTCCATATTTTCTGAAAATGTACGATACATAATTTTTGATCATGTCCCCATATGTTATTTTTTTTGCTAAACAATGCTATGCAGTAGATATTCTCCATCAACAATGTGCTTTTTAAGTAATAAATTGGCATATCCTCCTGCGCCGATATTTCATTTTTCAAATATTTTTTTTATAGATGACTTAGTTCCGTTTATCTCTGCAAAAATAGATAGTATCAAGCACATGATTGACTAGTTGGAATCCTTATAGGCAAAATTAAGTCACTACCTACTAACAGAAATAAACTTTTTACAATTTGTCTTCAATTCTATCAACCCTTCTTTGACCTTTTATTCTCCTACTGCTTCTTCGATTGTTTTTTCTTTTTCCACTATTTTACAGTGGGAGTTCGTAATCTCTTCCGCAATAAATGCTTTTAGAGATAAACATTCTACTAAAATAAGAAACATTGCTTCGGTCATGATATGAGCCCCGTAAGATCTTGCATATGCGTGACCTAAAATCAAATGAAGTACAGTATTCTTTCCATTACTGGTAGTCCACATTTCTTCAACTTCACTCCTTTCCATAAATTTCCGAAACATCCCAAGAAACTCATAAGTAGATGAGAGCCTCCTAGCATGAAAATCACGCCTGAGATGTCACTGCTTGTTGTGGAATTAACTACAATGTCACGGGCTTTGGTAAAAAGTGGTTGATCATATGTTACTATGCACAGCTATTTAGGTAACTTACTTTGTTGCACTGCAAATTTTAGAGCTACGAAAATAGCTGTTAGGTTGCTTGGGTGTACATTTGTGAATGGCAAAGCCAGTACATAAGACGTTTCGTAGTCATTTCTACCGTCATAGTAACCGTATATGTAACCGGATTTCACGGATAGTATGACTTCATTAGGAGTAAAAGCATTTAACCTTAATATATTTCGAGCAGGCACGATCTCGGTAGAAGATGTACCATAAGACAGAGTTTCTACATTCACTTTTGTTAAGCCGTTGTTTTGTTTCTTTGCATACCATACTTTGCGTACCGATACATTGATTGAATCTTCCAAGTAAATACTGCCGGTCTTGGTGTATCACATAGTGTGTCTCCAAGTGCACGAAATGTGCTCTTCCCATCAAGGGTTCTTACATTAATGTCCATGTTTTCGAAAGCAAACGGGTAAAATGCCATTCCTCAATATGAGGCTTACCTGCATTTAGAAGCGATTGTAAGTAAACTTCCACCTTACAGTAAAATATTGAAAGTCCCACTACACTTCAATTAGATTCTTATATCAATACCTTCGAGACAGGTATAATTCAAATGCACACTGAGTGGGCGATTGAAAAGGTCGGGAGCTGCAAAGCTTTAATGTCATATGATTAATTGTTAGTCGTTTCCAATTAATATCTTGTCTTTTGTCCGAAGATTTTCTTTTATTTCTTGTTAGTTCTTTTGTGAACAAATCTAAAGGTTCTGGAATTGCATTTTTTCCCCGATTTTATTTCATCCTCAATGGCGTTAGAAGTCGTTATGAACTTTATTTTGAATTTTTAATAAACCAGCAGCCGTAATGACCAACCTGTTAATATCAGTTTCTGGGTTTTGTTTCCCTTTTGAATACCAGGACTCCATCAAAAATTTCTTCGCCTGTGTTTCAAACAAACTATGCAAGTCAACTTCTTAATATTTGTTATAACAAGTCTTTCATCAAAATAGTTTATTAGTAAAGATTTTAAATGCATCGTTGTATAAACATGTTTAATGCTAGATAAATGTTTCAACTGAATTAAATCTGAAACAAGTTGTTGGTAATCGTCACTGTCGTTTATAAAATTGCATACCTTTATAAAATCTTCTTATAGGTCCTCATCTATTGGTCTACCAGGACCTACAGAACTGTTATAAGCTCGCATAATGTGATGCAATTCCGGCGTAATATTCGGCTGCCACTAAATCTGTAACCCCTCCACCCTGCTCTTTACAATATCACCCCAATCATCATACCGATTTTCAGAAAATTTTAAAATAGTTTCTTTTGTGTTTAGCTTTTGGATTATGTGCTTAGTTTTTCTATACAGAGTGGGAGTCTTTGGATTAACAGTTGCTTCCATATCAGAAAACAAATAATAATATTTGAAATTAAATTTGTTTCTTAAAGTCAAACTATCACTGTCACTACTAAAAAGCATTGTAACGAAAAGTCTATTTACACAAACAGTTCTTTATTTTCAAACTAATTATGCAAGTCTTTTCAACAATTCATAGCTATAATGGTATTTGTTAAAAGCTCTCCCAATTCAGGTAATTGCTTAGAAAACAAATATTATCATCTTAACACTACGATGCAATCTTCTAAATGACTTACTAATGAAGCATTATAATTAACCATCCCAGAACTAATAATTAATCTATATAGTCACTACAGTAATTGATATCACATAGAGTAACTTATATCGACAGTCCTTTATATCACATCTTTTATAGTTATAAAATAGAACACATTGTAATTAAAGCTTTAATCGGAAACGAACTTCTAAATTCACGACGGCAATTTATACACATTTCAATCGTTCGAGAGCATATCAGAAATTATGTAAATAACATGCTCCAGGTTTTCTACTGTGATCTAAATAACCCTTATATGCGAAACTCATACCTGTCAAGGTCTCATATCACAAGTTGCTCAACGATTACCTTTTTTGTACAGATGCTTAGTTTACGTTCTATTGTAGTTATTCATGTAGAAGCAAATCAATTGGTGCTACAATATCACTAGACGTTGTACTTGCCAAATATGCTGCTCGTATATGTTTTACGGCATCCCCAGTTGTTAAATTCTACATGTAGCCCATCCTTTCTCTTTGAACGTGATTTCTGCAGGCTTAGTAACCCTTTTGAAGTAGCATTGACAATCTCATTTACCGGCAAAATCTCGTTACAAATAATGCAACACTTAGGGTTCTTTCCCATCTCTTCGTCCATGTTCTATAATAATAAAAGAAAAACACAATAAGGCCTCACAAACACTTAAAACACCACAATCTTATAATAACATCACAAATATCTTCTGTAATCACAAAACACAGAATTTTTCCGGGAGGCTATCTAATCGAACTGCCCGGTTTTTGGTAAGGAATTGAGCTGTTTACATGCCATTCATGTCGAGACATGAACATGACGCAGCTTCGCCCTGCTTCATTCACTTCAAGCCGCTGTCAAAACTTAACAATATCTCAAACTCTAGAAATGTTTATATTTGTGGATATCGATCGTGCTGCAACTACTATTCGAAGTGTTTTGTCAAATTTTAGAAACTAAACAAGTTGTAGTGCAAATGCTTTCAAACAAAAATCGCAAAAATGTAAACGCTGTTGTGAGTATTTATTAAACTATCGAATCTAGCAAAACAAGTAATATAATCTTGTTTGTAGAGAATCTAATGAGGAAAATAAATGTTCTATTTCGAATAATTACAAAGATATAACCTATAAATCAAGATCTTGCAAACGAAAACTTTAAGTGGTGGTAGATGTGGAAAGAAGATGAAAGAGTGTAGGGACTTTTCGTCAGACACTCGTCTGCTTGGTAGTAGTCGACGAGGGAAAATTAGCTCTATAATAATTTTTTCTGTGTCTGCCATTTTACGGAACACATTGACTGGACTAACAGTGTTTAAGTATAAATATAACTTGTAAGATAAAGGTGGAGAATTTTGACGGTTTTGCTAAAGTCAATTACTTCGAAATGAAAATAAAGTTATAAAGGTTATTAAAACAACTATTAAAGTATATATTGGTTGCTAATGGCCTGCTGTTGCCATACACTCAAAGCGCACACTTTACGATATTGTGGTACAAATTTGTATTTACTTGAAGTAAAGAAATCATGCAATAGCTCACTTTGTAGATAGCTCAACTCTTGTATATGATTTGTAATACATTTAGCAAAATGCAGGTTATTATGGGGGAGATGTCGGACTTGTCGTTACACAAATGATAAATTTGAGTGGTATGCTACAGTGGGGAATGCGGCAATGGGCAGAACTAGAAAACAACATGATATCAGTAGAACGTCTTTTAGATTATACGAAAGTAGAAACCGAACCCGTTCGTAAACAAATTACATGTATCCCTAATGGTTGGCCAGACCTTGGAAAAATTACATTTAAGAATGTTTCTATGAGATACAAGCCAAAAGAATCGCCAGTGCTTAAAAACCTCAACTTTACGATAAATTCCCGAGAAAAAATTGGCATTGTTGGTCGGACTGGTGCAGGAAAAACCTCCTCCATTGCCGCTCTATTTCATTTATATAATATTGAAGGGAGCATAATAATTGATGGCATAGATACAGCAATATTGCCATTGGAGGTCATACGCTCCAAAATATCGATAATTCCCCAGCAACCGGTATTATTTTCAGGGACAATCAGAAAAAATTTAGATCCGTTTGGAGAATATAGTGATGAAACATTGTGGAATGCTTTGAGACAAGTTGAATTGAAAAGCGTCATTGAAGACTCTCATGGTGGTTTAAGCTCTAGCGTTAGTGAAGGTGGAGTAAATTATAGCACTGGCCAAAAGCAATTGATTTGTTTAGCTAGAGCGCTGATTAGGAGAAATAAAATTCTTGTAATGGATGAAGCTACTGCCAACGTTGATCCTCACACAGATTCCTTGATTCAAACGACCATTAGACAATGTTTTGCAGATTGTACAGTTTTAACCATAGCCCACCGATTACATACAATTATGGATTCCGAAAGAGTTTTGGTTATGGATCATGGCGAAATGATTGAATTTGACCATCCATATCTCCTTCTGAAAAATCCCGATGGTGTTTTTACAAGCATGATTCAAATAACTGGAGGTGCAATTTGTAAGGACGTCAAATCAATTGCCGAATAAGTAGGTGAGTAAAGTCCAAAGAACTATAATAATTTAAGTTTGGCTAATTCTGATTTCTTTTAGAGTTCTGTAAAGAGATGGTCATAGAAAATTAAAGAAGAGCTAGCGCCATTTAAATACAATAAAGAATTCGTAACTTACATACACTAAAACAAATATTTAGCTAATTTGTATAAAATTATTTTATGAAATACTTTAGAAGTAACAAAAATGTACAAGAATCCTGACGAACATTAGGTAAATAGAAGTTTTAAAATTAGTAACTTTTAGGACATATTTTAGAGATGTTGATTTAGTCAACTGTGTGTACGACCCCATCGTATGTATTAACTTTGCAAGAAATGGTTCTATCTTAATTTTACAACTGCTTATAACAAGTACAACGGTATACTAACGGGTTAAAAAATAAGATAGAAAAGACTAATTATAAATTCTAAACTTGGTAATCAATTATTTGATTACATCAACTATTATTATTTTTCAAGAATTCGTCAGTAGAGTTTAGTAACTTGAAGCAACACCAAGTCTTTTCGCGACTGGCTTTGTATTCACGCTATACCCTTTTTCTACCGGCCCTGAATATAGTGTATTCAAGCTACCTATTCTACGCGTTTTTGGGGGCCTAATTGTAATAGTCGCTATGAGAACTGGCTTTGAATCGTGTGTCTGTTTTACGAAGGACGTTTTATTTGGTTGTAAATATATTTATATTTTGAGATTGTTGGTGTCATCGTTTAATTTTCGAAATTTCTCACTTGGAAAATTTACTACGTCGCTTGTAAATGTATTGATCTGCATGTTGCTTATGGATTATGCATTGACAATGCTGAGCAAGTTCTAGAAAATACAGTAATTGTTGCCTTAACCTTCATTAATTTTTCTAGGGTGTTCAATGTAAAGACCTGGTGGCAAGCAATTTTTTCAGGGTGATCAAGGTAAAACATTTGATGCTTTATGGCGATAGTGAGGAAGACTTAAAATTGATGGTGCAGGCGAAGTTGTCGCAACGACATTAGAAAATGTTGCATGGAAGTAGGAGGAATATAGCATCCTGGACCCACATTTGCTCCAGCATCCACATTTGCTCCCAAATTTACATGTAAATTTCCATAAGGAGCAAATGTGGAGACAATCCACATTTGCTCCCACATCTGGCGACAGTAATAAATAACATTACCATCTTAAATTTTGCACAATAGCTTTCTTCGAGTAGCCATCGCATCTTTCGAGATAACCCTATCTTGTTTGGTATCAATTAATATTAGAATTTTCTCAGCTACCTGAATCTCTATGAATTTCTTAGATTACATCATCCTCCAGAGAGCTACCCCAATTTTAAGATTTTGCACCAGCAACGATTTTCTGACTGACTGCATAAATGTTTTAGCTATGTGACACATTAAACTAATCTAAAATTTTACACAGAATTTGAATATGCAAACAGATTTAAAATCGGACCATCCCTTACAAAGTTATACTTTAAAGCTCTCAAACCTCTAAATTTTGCTCTTTGCTCCCAAATCTGAACCAAATAGTTTTCTTCGTCTAACCAATGCATCTTTCGAGATAAACCTATCTTGTTTGGTATCAATTAATATTAGATTTTTCTCAGATACCCGAATCTCTAGGAATTTTTCAGATATCATCACCTCCAAGAGAGCTATCCCAATTTTAAGATTTTTTGCCGATAACGATTTTATGATCGTCCTTATAAACTTTTTAACCATGTGAAGCATCTTGTTAGTCTAGAATTTTACACAGAATTCGAATCTGCAAAGAGATTTAAAATCGGACTATCCCTTACAAAGTTACTCCTTTAAAGTCTCAAATCTCTTTAAATTGTTTTGCTCATCTATAACATATGCTTTAAACAACCATTTCCCTAGAAATCTAAAACCGCAAGGATTTCAGAAATGAGTTCTTTATTAGCCATAAGTGTTTAATATTTAAAACGATTTTCCCACAGTAATGTGCTGTTTTCAGAATATCGCAATTTTCTGGTTTAACATTTTCCTAAATAAGTACGTTACATATTATGCTCAATGCTAAATAGTTAGAAAATACATTCGTTTTACAAACTAATTGCTTTACAATTATGTAACGTAAAGTGAAAGTAGCGTAGACCTTTCTTCTTTATGAATTAGCGGCTATATGATTGGAGAAATACCATAGATATGCTCAATGCCATCCATTAGAATCATCGCATCATTGCTGGAGGGTTTATTAATCATACAATGAGCGCTCTAGTATGGTCGTCCTTATAAATTTTTTAACCATGTGACACATCTTGTTAGTCTAGAATTTTACGCAGAATTCGAATCTGCAAACAGATTTGCAATAGGATCAGCCCTTACAAAGTTACACTTTTAAAGTCCTGAACCTCTAAATTTTGCTGTTTGCTCTATAACATAACAAATAGCTTTCTTCGACTAGCCAATGTATCTTTCGAAATAAACCTATCTTGTTTGATATCAATTAATATTAGATTTTTCTCAGCTACCCGAATCTCTAGGAATTTTTTAGATTGCATCATTCTCCAGAGAGCTACCGTAATTTTAAGATTTTTTTGCCGATGCGCGATTTTATGGTCGTCCTGATAAATTTTTTAACCATGCAATACATCTATTGAAGACCGCCATATAAATCAAAACCAACTTCTATTATACGGTGGTGAGAATTTGGTGGAAACTCGTCTAAGCTATAGGTTGTCTTACCAACTAGTTGGTTGATATTTAATTGTGGTACTCGAACTCTACAATGTTCCAAAAGCTACACTCTATACGAAACTCAGATCAAACGAAAATCGTGTACAGTTGAAACAATATTTATATTTCAATTCAAATACTTAACAAGTAGACTACACATAGAAATACATTTTTATTCATTAAAACTAATACACACACACAAAAGTCACTTTTTCCTCCTTTTAATTGGCAAATGTGTAGTATACATATCCAAATTTTGTACACGATTTTCGTTTGATCTGAGTTTCGTATAGAGTGTAACTTTTGGAACATTGTAGATTTCGGATGCTTCTAAACCAGTAATCCATCCTTTGTTTATTTCGTCAAGGGCTTTATTTAAATCCTCTTTAGTATACGATTTAAGCTGTCTCTTTCTTTTTCTGTCAGAAACGTCTGACTTGAAGTCTATGTTTTGATCTTTCGCATCAACATTATCATGTGTAGGTTTATCTTGCAGTTTTTAGTATTTGCCAGAGATTCATTAGACATACCATTCAAATGTTGGCTAGTTGAATTGTTTGATAAACCTTTTTTCATCTCCTTGACAACTTCTTCTAAAATTTTCATAGCATCTAAAGATATAATTCTTTCTCCGCTCATTTTTATTACGATGTTTACTTATCAAAATGCAAATGCAGACTATTCCAATTTTACAATTTCGAAAAATATGTATAAATATTTACCCCCCATCTAACTTTGTTGTCGTTCTATTCTATAATTTCTTTTTGTCGAAGTTTAGATATTATAGAGATAATTTCATTTAGGTTATGCATATCTCGATGGTTATGATAATCAACAGTAACTAGCAACTACAGTCTTTCAATCAACCCATGCACATTAAAGTGAATATATGCATCATCTGAACTGTGCTCAGTACGATATGTATTTTTTAATACAACATCCCTTTTTATATACATCGGTATTTTAGTGCCCCGACTATTGCTTTCCTGTGTTGAATCCCCATCTTCAGAATTTGGGGTGTAATCCATAGAACTTGATTCATTTATTATTTGCTCTGATAGTTTATGACGAGCATTTCCATTATTTTTGCAGAGTTTATTTCCTCAATATTAAACTTTTGTTTTTGCATCTTAAAACTTCTTTTACAAACTTCTTTATCATCTTTACCATCTGAGTAGATAGGGGTTGCTGTACAGCTTAGAGTACTTCCTGTTCCCATTTCCGCAGTTTGTAAATTAGTTGTTTGTATATCAGAGATGTAACTGTCTACACTTTTATCTCTTTTACTCTGCGATCGTATGAGATGGTGGCGCAATGTCGACTTTGGAATCCTAAACTTCTTACTAGCAGAGTGCATTGTTGCAACACCTCGTTTAACCTCATTAAGAGCTTCTTGCAAACATTCCTTGGTATACGTTTTTCAGAAATCATTTTCAAGTTACAATGCTTTACGGTTCAATATCCGAGATAAACTAAAGTAATAATATTGTAGCCAGTGAATATAAAACCGATCGAGTTTAACATAATTTGATCTATATCTGTAGTTGAAGTATAACAATTTAGAAACGTATAAGAGAATAAACTGTAATATGCAGGAATCTAGTGACAGAAATTTCTCCAAAAAACTATGGTTTAAAATTTAAACATCGCCTCGGAATTCGACAGACATCTATTATTTGATTATTATATAACATTGTTCTTTATTTATAAAAGACTGTGACGTTACCCCGAAATAGCAGTCGCACAGAGAGGGGTGCGCATGGGCAGTGCGCATGGGAAAAAATATATGGCGAAAAACTTATAGCGCTGTTGATTAAATATATGGCGAAAAACTTATAGCGCTGTTGATTAAACCCTCTCCAGAACAGATAATCGTGTGTTTACTCAAAAAAATCTCAAACTATACTTAATATACTTAATACTTAATATACTTAATAAACAACAGCAAGTCTATTTATATTTTTTTCAAAAAATATACAATATATTATAGTTTCACAAACTACTTAAACAATATATTTACAATATATTTACATCAAGATCTCTTGAGCTGTGATCGTAGTTGTCTACTATAACTACAACTGTCTTTTATAAAATACTCTTTCTAGTTATCACCATAACCTGAATCTTCAGAATCGGCAAATTTAAACGTCTAAACATTTCCACTAATGTTCTTGTACGTATCACGTCTCGCACAAATATATCCGGAAAACGTATAACCAGCTCCAAAGCATTTAGTGCACTTTGATTCCATCTGTTGTAGAATAAAGTATTGCCAATTTGAGCTTCGCCTTCAATCAAGATTTTAATTTGTTTCTCCCCTTCAGTCAGAGTAGTAAACCAATCGCCGTCATTTAAATTAGAATTAGCAACAAACCCTACTAATTCGCTGTATAATGCTGGGAAGTCACGACTTTCCAGCTGTTTAAATTGATACTCCAACAGCTCTCGCATATGGAATAGTTAACGGCACTCCAATTCGTTTATAACTATCGAGCTATCACCCATTATTATTTTTAACTGGAACGTTTCATCCTCGGTTGTTCCAAACACTGGCGACAGAGTGATAAAAAACGGACCTCCTAGTTGTATGTGTAGATCTTCTATTTCGGGTGCGCCATTTAATCGAGTGTTCAGCACGTCACGAGAAAATACGTTGATTTGAAATTCCACTTGAAAATTTGTAAAGGCTATCCAATTTTCGTATGCCAATTCCAGAACATGGTTGGTACAATATTTCTTGCTACACACCAATCGTAATGTAGGTTTTATTGTCTGGTTTATAAAAAACCCAATTTCCACATCATGATTGTGCTCGACCAAATCACTTAAACTATGCGTAAACTTATTAATAAGATTTTCGGTATATGAAACTTGTGTATTATTAACATCTGCATACTCCATTGCTTTGCACTGATGTCACTGAGATGACCGAGAAAGGATTCTATGCAGATCATCCTTTTAAATGTTTCAGGGTTGTTGTTGCGCATGCGTAAATTGAACTCGGATGACTTAGAATGCGTAAGCAAAAAGTTAATTGGTTCTCACCGACGTGAATAGACTGGTCTGTAAACAATTAGAGTAGAAGTGAAAGTTAAAGTGATACAACCGATAATTATAGTTGTAGTGCGTAAGCAAGAAGCTAATTAATTTTCACCGATGTGAATAGACTGGTTTGAAATATAACTCGAGGTCAAAACGACGTTGGGTTTCTTCTAATTTAAAACTAAACAATCTAATTATACCAGCGGGTATAAAAGCACCGTGCGATGCAATATCATTCAGTTTCTGTTTAGCTTACCGGTTGTTTTGTGCCTGCACACAAATCGGGTGCAATCGGTACATATCCGGATAGGAGTAGCTCATATAAAGGGACTGTTCGCGTAGAAGTTATTATTTATTGATTGTACAGTTTAAAGAGACGATATAACAAATATGTATAAAGACTTTGGGGAGGTTATTCGAAGATTTCGCAATGCTCTACGAGTAAAAAAAGCAGAATGTGGGCAACGCTTTTTGATAGAAGGAGAAAAATGTCTTATGTGTCAGTCATACCAGGAAGCAATACAGCACTGTACTGCTGTGTTAGCAATGCCTGAGGATCTGGATGATTTTATGGAAATAATCGAGGAGATGGGGTTTATAAAACTGTTGGCAGATATTCAAATGGAATATATACTAAATTGTAAGTTTTAAAGTAAAAATTTAACCACCGCAACTATTATCATAAGAAATGAATGATGTGAATTTAGAAATTATTTTTGTATATATTAGCTTGTTCATGTTATAAAATATAAAGTATACACTGGTGGTATTGTTTGATTTTTCAAAATGTCCACGCAAGTGAAATGGGTATCTAAGTTCTTATTAAAAGAATTATAACAAAGAGTGCTACATTTAATTTTAATAGAAATGAGTACAACTGCGTGTTTAAAACATACCTTTTAGTTTAAAATTTTTTTGTTCAACTTCGATGATATTACATAAACCAAGATTCTGCTACTGCTTCCGAGTAACGGAAGTATTGTATTTTTATTGTATCCTAACAATACCATTATATATAAATAAAACCAAAACGTTTGAAACTATAATTATATTTCAATTCAAATACTTAACAACTACACTACACATAGAAATACATTTTTATTCATTAAAACCCGTACACACACACACACACACAAAAGTCGCTTTTTCCTCCTTTTAATTGACAAATGTGTAGTATACATTTCCAAATTTTGTACACGATTTTCGTTTGATCTGAGTTTCGTATAGAGTGTAGCTTTTGGAACATTGTAGAGTGCGAGTACCACAATTAAATATCAACCAACTAGTTGGTAAGACAACCTATAGCTTAGACGAATTTCCACCAAATTCTCACCACCGTATAATAGAAGTTGGTTTTGAGTTATATGGCGGTCTTCAATAGATGTATTGCATGGTTAAAAAATTTATCAGTACGACCATAAAATCGCGCATCGGCAAAAAAATCTTAAAATTAGGGTAGCTCTCTGGCGAATGATGCAATCTAAGAAATTCCTAGAGATTCGGGTAGCTGAGAAAAATCTAATATTAATTGATACCAAACAAGATAGGTTTTTTCGAAAGATACATTGGCTAGTCGAAGAAAGCTATTTGTTATGTTATAGAGCAAAGAGCAAAATTTAGAGGTTCAGGACTTTAAAAGTGTAACTTTGTAAGGGCTGATCCTATTGCAAATCTGTTTGCAGATTCGAATTCTGCGTAAAATTCTAGACTAACAAGATGTGTCACATGGTTAAAAAATTTATAAGGACGACCATACTAGAGCGCTCATTGTATGATTAATAAACCCTCCAGCAATGATGCGATGATTCTAATGGATGGCATTGAGCATATCTATGGTATTTCTCAAATCATATAGCCGCTAATTAATAAAAAAGAAAGGTCTACGCTACTTTCACTTTACGTTACATAATTGTAAAGCAATTAGTTTGACAACACGAATGTATTTTCTAACTATTTAGCATTGAGCATAATTTGTGACGTACTTATTTAGGAAAATGTTAAACCAGAAAAATATTAAAGGTCATGGGTTTTTGCGATATTCTGAAAACAGCACATTACTGTGGGAAAATCGTTTTAAATATTAAACACTTATGGCTTATAAAGAACTCATTTCTGAAATCCTTGCGGTTTTAGATTTCTAGGGAAATGGTTGTTTAAAGCATATGTTATAGATTAGCAAAACAATTTAAAGAGGTTTGAGACTTTAAAGGAGTAACTTTATAAGGGATGGTCCGATTTTAAATCTGTTTGCAGATTAGAATTCTGTGTAAAATTCTAGACTAACAAGATGCTTCACATGGTTAAAAAGTTTATAAAGACGATCATAAAATCGTTATCGGCAAAAAATCTTAAAATTGGGGTAGCTCCCTTGGAGGTGATGCTATCTGAAAAATTCCTAGAGATTCAGGTAGCTGAGAAAAATCTAATATTAATTGATACCAAACAAGATAGGTTTATCTCGAAAGATGCATTGGTTAGACGCAGAAAACTATTTGGTTCAGATTTGGGAGGAAAGAGCAAAATTTAGAGGTTTGAGAGCTTTAAAGTGTAACTTTGTAAGGGATGGTCCGATTTTAAATCTGTTTGAAGATTCAAATTCTACGTAAAATTTTAGATTAGTTTAATGTGTCACATAGCTAAAAAATTTATGCGGTCGGTCAGAAAATCGTTGCTGGTACAAAATCTTAAAATTGGGGTAGCTCTCTGGGGGATGATGCAATCTAAGAAATTCATAGAGATTCAGGTAGCTGAGAAAATTTTAATATTAATTGATACCAAACAAGATAGGGTTATCTCAAAAGATGCGATGGCTACTCGAAGAAAACTATTGTGCAAAATTTAAGATGGTAATGTTATTTATTACTGTCGCCAGATGTGGGGAGCTGAAATGTGTGGAGACAATCCACATTTGCTCCTTATGGGAATTTACATGTAAATTTGGGAGCAAATGTGGATGCTGGAGCAAATGTGGGTGCAGGATTGCTATATTCCTCCTACTCATGGAGCTGTGGTAATTTTGCCAAGAAGTCTGGAGTCCACAAGCACAGTACCTATAATACTGCAATGAAGCACCTATACCATGTGAGGCGCGTGCAAGCACTTTTATCGACTCTTTAAAAATTGTATAAAGTGACAATCTGTTTTTTCTTTGTGTTAGAGTATTTAATATTTATACTCTCTATTTCTGGTGAAAACCAAGAACTATGTAACATGACCGACTTCAATAGCACTTCAGTAATAATGTAGGCAAGAATAGTTTCCAGTTCATTAGACGAGCCATTTTATTTGCGACTTAAACCTAATGCACAACGGTGCCTTTGCTTTTTTTAAATGAAATTTTAAATAAGGATAGAGAATATTTCCTTTTTTGATTTTATTGCTGACCTCAACTGAATTAGCTCCAAGTAGTTATTTAATGTATACGTAAACATAATTAAATGCAAATAGATAAATGGGAAAATGTAGATTATGATGATAATAAAAGTCGTAGCTCGTTTCAACTGAGCTTTTCGACTGACGTGTCCAGTACGAAGTGTTTGATACCAGCCGTAAAGATCGATCTCGTATTAGTTAAATACCTTTTATCATTATTAGGTCTTCACTCCTAGTACTGGTTGGGCGCGTACTTCCATTGTTTCCTATTCTGAGCTAACCTACATATTTCCAATTCCCACAGCCTATATTTACACTGTCTGTGTGCAATAGCCTAATCTAGATCAACCTTTCCTGTCCCTTTCCCTTCTCTACTTCAAATATATGCCGCGCTGTTCCCGCATGTCTTAGTATCTGTCCTATCATCCTCATCATCATTATTAGGTGTTCAGTTCTAGAACTTGTTAGATGAGTACCTCCAATACTTCCTATTCTAAACTAACCTACACATTTACCTGAAATTCCCACAGCCTATATTTTCACTGTTTGTGTGCAATAGTTTAATCTAGATCAACCTTTCCTGTCCATTTTCCTTCTCTACTTCAAATATACGCCGTGCTTTTCTCTCATGTCTTAGTGTGTGTCCTATCATCCTCATCATCATTATTAGGTGTTCAGACCTGGAACTTGTTAGATGAGTACCTCCATTACTTCCTACTCTAAACTAACCTACACATTTCCCAGAAATTCCTAGAGCCTATATTTTTGACCATCTGCGTGCAATAGTCTTATCTAAGTCTAGGTATTCCTCAACCTCTTTTTTTCCTATCTCTGCTTCTAATATATACCCACTATTTCATCATGTCTTAGTATGTTACCTATCATACTATCTATCCTATTTCTTTCTACATATTTCTTTCTTCCCTTACCATTTCTAGAACCTCTTTGTTCTTAAATTTGACTGTCCATAATATCCTTATTATACGTCAGTAACATCCCATTGCAAAAGCTTCTATCTTTCAACTGTCTGCTTCTCGTACAGTCCAAGTTTCACAGCAGTATAGTGCTTTGCTCCATACATATACTTCCAGCAATCTTTTTCTTGTTTCTATGTTTGTTGTCTTTAAACATAGTAGTGGCTTTTCATGTTAAATACAGAACGACCTTGTCCTAATCATTGATTTATATCTTTTACACCGTTCCAATCTAGTGTTATTTGGCTTCTTAAATAGCAGAAATCCTATAACCTTTTAGAAGTTCTAGTTTCGTATTTGTATTCTGGTTTTTGACTTAACTTCCCCTTCTGTACATACTAGTACCTTAGTTCTATTTTTGTTGATCTTCATACAAAACCTCTTTGTTACTACTGTTTCCATTTTATTAAGAGCTGCTTCTAACTCTGCCTTACTAGATGCTAATGCTGCTATGTCATCTACAAATCTAAGTATATCAATTTTTTGTCCCTGCATAATAATTCCAAATGTATTCCTGCATGTGACAGTTTTCATTACCTCTTTAATGTAAGTTATGTATCCCCCAATTACATATATATTGATATATTGAATCTAATAGGAATTATTAGAAATTATTAAGTAAAAGTATAAGTTCAATGCAACATTGTAACACAAGGATAACCCAGAGAGGTTATCGACAGTTCATGAGAACGGAATGCAACTTTGCATCCGTGAGGGCAGTGATACTGCAGGTGGCAGGTCACAGGCGGTCAACAGACCGCAATTACTTAGAATTAAGTTGTTACATTGTAATAAAGTGTACAATTAAGAGAAACGCAGACATGAGATCTGCAAGTTCCCACAGCCGTGTGGAGGGCAGGTTATTATAAAAAGCCCGGGAGCTCAATGCCCGGCAGTCAGTCTTCGAACTCCATACTTCGTTGTTCAAGCTACTCATCAGTACAATTAAGTATTATTTTTATTAAAGTTATTATGTACAAGTTATTCCAAATTTCACCATAATTTCTGTTTCAAATTAAAATAAATGTGTTAAGAGTCGAAATTGTTTTTTAAAAACAAAGCTCCAAAGGCCCGAACCTTAACTGGCGCAGTCGTAACGGATGTCAAAAGGGCACTGAAAATCCAAAAATCGGAAGATTGGTAACCAAGAATTTTAATTCGAAATTTTGCCAGAACCCAAACCAAGTTGGAGGAAGAACATAAATCGTCTAAATCCAGCAACAAACCAAGTTGGACAAGGAACAAAAATCGTCTAAGGCCAACAAACAAACCAAGGTGGACAAGATACAGAATCGATCGAACCCACCAAAGAAACAGATGAAATTAATGTAAGTTCATTTCCATAACTTTTTTAACCAAAAACTATTATTGATATATGCTAGTATTATTATTTTACTTATCATTGTTTTATGTATTTTATATTATGAATATTTTTTGATAATAGTTCAAAGTGAATTATTTTCAAAACGAGAAAGTATTGACCTATGAGACGAATGTTAAAGAGATATTTTTTTTTCTTTCTTTAAAAAGCAAATGAGACTTGAATTTTAAAAAGAGATTTTCTTTTAAAAAGTAAATGAGAATTAATATTAAGAGATTCTTACCATAATTAATAGAACGAACTCAAAATAATCCAAAAATAAACAGGCGCACATTCACTAACACCAAAATAAGAAACATTAATTACCGCGATTCAAACCACGCTATAAACCGGTAAGCTAACGCAATTCAATTTCAAAGCTAATTCGAACAAGCAGTACCGAACGATAATTAAAACCATTGACCTCCATAATACTGAATAAATCACAAGAACTCTGCATTAACTAAAATACGGTAACTTAAAACCACCTAAGAAAACAAAGTTCGCATCTTTTATACACTTAGAACCTCAGAGAAGTGCAATAACTTTCAACTTTCAGTACTAAAGTATAGCTTCAACAACGCAATATCATTATTACCTTAAAGAAATAGCTTTCAGAATCCTTCGCACAACGCAATTTGCATCATAAGTACTAAATCTATCACGACATAATAAACCAACGCAGTTTTTGCATTTAATACCCACAAGTAATCAATCCATAAAAGCAGCATTATAAGCAATTAAATACATCACTGAATTATAGAAGCGCATGAAAATTACACCACAACACTCTATAAATAATTTGCAGTACAAACACGGTATAAAATCTAAACGTCTTTCAATTAATTAATCAGCATTTATAAAGTGCATTATTCCAATACGAATACAGAATAACGCTAAAACGTTATCATACGAGGAAATAAAACGCTCATAATTACACCTGAAGACGCGCATAACAGAGAGTTCAATTACAAGTCGTGAACACCGAGATATTTAAGACGTAACACTTTTCGCAAAGCATTAGCAAGTAAATTAGTAATTTCTATAAATTGAAATAACACCTGTAAGTGCAATTACCTCAACGTACGTGACGAAGTAACAAAGATTACATCCTTTAGTATTCAATTTCAACAATAAAGTGCAAAAGCAATTAACCTCAAGTTATATTTAGAATATAAGACAAAGTAAAAGCTGCATAAAAACAGGCAAATCCAAGACTACGGTAAATAAATTCAACATTATTGAATACAGATCTCACAAGTACATCACCGCATTGTGTAATTAAATATAAATAACAACGACTACGATTTTAAAAATAACCAAACGCAGTCTAAACTCAAAATTAACAAATCCAAACCAAAAATTAATATTACAAGTACGAAATTAATCTCAATTTTACCAAATTTTTATTTACCCAATCTAATTGAAAAATTAACAAACCAAAACCGAAGTTAACGTTTCAAATAGCTAAATCAACATTAATTTTTACAAAATTCGAAATTATTCAATCCAAAAGAGAAATTAATACATCCCAAGCATAATTAACGTTACAAATAGCAAACCAACCCCAATTTTTATAAAATTTGAAATTTTACAACCCAAACGGAAAATTAATAAATCCGAAGCAAAAGTAACAATACAAATAGCGAAATAAACCTTAATTCAAAAAAAAATAATAAAAACAAAAAAAAAATTTTTTTTAAATTTCCCAAAAATCGAAAACAACCCTTAACCAACATGAGTAACACAGACTTGCGTCTCTATTTAGAGACAATACAGACATTCGATGGCACACAGGCCCATCTCTCAAATTTCATTGGAGCATGCGAAATGTTCCTAAAAACCTTCTACAAACCCGGAGATGACGCAAGAAATTCATTGCTTATATGCTTGGTAACAAGTAAACTAGCCGGAAGGGCACTAACCTTAATCGCCAGTAGGGACGACTTACAGGAATGGCAGGAGTTTAAACAACTACTAATTGCATATTTTGGAGATCAACGTAACATAAAATGCCTGGTACGAGACCTAATAAACCTTAGAATGGAACACAACCAATCCCCCTACCAATTCGGAATGAAATGCCAAGACGTGAGAAGTTTAATACTAACCAAATTAAAAATCGAAGAACCCGATCAAAACGTTAGACATTTAAAAACAAAAATGTATGACGAAATGGCACTAGACACGTATATAAACGCTTTACCAGAACGACTATCGGATAAAATCAGATTCCAACGACCCCAGAATCTAGAAGAAGCTATGAGCCTAGTCATAGAAGAAGAAAATGTAATGTATTACCGCAACAGACTATACAACCCTAACGCGAATAAAAGTTATTCACCAATAAAAACTATACAAGCTACAAGACAAAAAATTTCTCAACAAAAATTCACACCCTTTAACGCACAAACAAATCAACCGCGAAGTAATAACCCAAGTTTTAACAATACAAATTTTAATAATCAATATAAACATTTTTCAAAACCAACGTTTAACCCAACTTTTACGAAACCAGCATTCCAATCAAGATTTAATCAAAACTTAAACCAACAAAGACCAGTATTCAACGCAAACCCCAATAGAAATACACCAATGACTAATAATAATAACAACCCTAATATTTATTACAAACCAACACCAATGGATACCTCATCACCAGACAAAACACAAAAATAACACATATCCGACCAAACCCTCATCAGAAACGTAATTTTACATCGGAAGAATTATTTCATCAAGAAATAGAAAAATTTGACACTGACCAGAATAATGACATTGAGACACATACGAACAATGAAACAAACCATGCAGAAACTTACGAACGTGACAAACAATACGAAACCTACGAGGAGTATGATGAAGAAAACTCGAACTCAAATTTTCAAATGGACCCATTCATAGACAACCAAACTTAATAAACTTAAATAACATAAATCACTTAGTATTACCATACATAGAAATACCCCACGCCAAATTCAAACTATTAATTGACACCGGATCATCTAAAACATTAATTAGCCCCAGAACCGTACAAAAACATTATTTAGATTATGTAGAAAGAGAACCCTTTAAAATTAAAACAGCCCATCAAACAACACTACACCAATTTGTAGCCAATATACCCTTACCAAGAACATTTAATGTTAAAATGAAACATAAATTTTGTGTATTCGAATTTAACGATAAATATGACGGATTAATCGGAATGGACCTTCTAAGAAAATTAGGAGCCAACATTGACATTAAAAATCGCTTATTAAGGACAAAATACGGAAAATCCCAATTAAATTTCAAAACACACAAGTTGAACAAAAATACACTATAGAACCCCGAACGGAAAGAAAAATAAAATCCCAGTAAAATCTAACAAAATTTAGGAATAATAAATCATATGACATTTCAGCAAGGAGTAGAAACCCCAACCGCCTTAGTGCAAATAAAAGATAATTATGCGACCACAACAATATTAAATTCAAACGACTACCCCGTAGAATTATCATTGACAGACCCAATTAACGTAGAAGAACTAAATTTTAACGAAATGGAAATAGACAAAAATTTAGAAAACGATTACAACCCAATAGAACATGACGAAATGTTAAGAGAAAATTCAACTAACATCCGCTTTAACACCGACATCAATCAAGAAAAAGAAAGAGCAATTAAGAACTTATGTTTCGAATACCGCGACATATTCCATTGTGAAGGAATACCATTAACATTCACCAACACAGTAAAACATAATATCGAGTTAACAGACAATAAACCAATCTTTACAAAAGCATATAGACTACCTCATGCAAGCCAAGAAGAAGCTGACAGACAAGTAGCAGACTTATTAGACCAAGACATAATCCAGCACTCCAATTCACCATGGAGCAGCCCCGTGTTAATAGTACCTAAGAAATTAGACGCAACCGGAAAAAGAAAGTACAGAATGGTAATAGATTATAGAAAGTTAAATGAAAAAACTGTAGATGACAAATACCCACTACCAAATATAACCGAAATTTTAGACAAATTAGGCAAATGCCAATATTTTACAACATTAGACCTAGCATCAGGATACCATCAGGTAGAGATGGAAGAAAAGACATATCAAAACAGCCTTCAGCACACCTAGAGGACATTACGAGTACAAACGAATGCCATTTGGATTAAAGAACGCACCCGCTACTTTCCAGAGAGTCATGGACAATATATTACGAGGAATACACAATGAAAAATGCCTTGTATACCTTGACGACATCATAGTTTATTCCACATCATTAGTAGAACACATAGAAAGATTGAAAGAAGTATTCGAAAGACTTAGACAAGCACATTTTAAAGTACAATTAGACAAAAGTGAATTTTTACAAAAAGAAGTATCATTTTTAGGACATGTAATAACACCCCAAGGAGTAATGCCAAATCCAGACAAAACAAATGCAGTTCTAAATTATCCATTACCAAAAACAAACAAAGAAATTAAAGGATTTCTAGGACTTAGTGGTTACTACCGCAAATTCATTAAAGGTTACGCTCAGATAACCAAACCCTGACAAACTGTTTAAAAAGGAAACAAAATTGAACACACCCAGAATTTATTAAAGCCGTAGACAAAATTAAAACATATTAACAAATCACCCTGTATTAGAATACCCAGACTTTACAAAACCATTTATACTGACGACAGACGCATCGAATGTAGCATTAGGCGCAGTATTGAGCCAAGGAAAAGTAGGTAGCGATAAACCTATCAGCTACGCATCCAGAACCCTAAATGAAACCGAACAAAAATATAGCACTATAGAAAAAGAGTTATTAGCCATAATTTGGGCAACAAAATATTTTAGACCTTATTTATACGGAAGAAAATTTTACATATACACCGATCATAGACCACTAGTATGGCTATGCAAACTGAAAGAACCAAATTCAAAATTACAAAGATGGAGAATCAGACTCGAAATTATATATAAAAAGGGAATTTATAACAACTTATGTTTCGAATACCGCGACATAGATAGCGATCATAACTTAGTTAAAATGAAGTGTAAACTAAAATTTAAAAAATTGAGAAAGGTTAAAAGAGAGGGATGGGATCTAGGTAAGCTTAATGATAGTAGGGTAAAAGAGGAATATAAACAAGTATTAGATAATAAGAGCAAAGAGATAGCTGTAGGAGGGAGCGTAGAAAATAGATGGAAAGAAATAAAACTGACTGTACATGATACAGCAACACAGACTATAGGTAAGAAAAAAATAGAAGCGAGAAAACCCTGGGTAACAAAGGAGATATTAGATTTAATAGAGAATAGAAGAAAGCTCAAACCTTTCAGAGAAGTGGATAGTGAAAATAAGCAAAAATATAATACAGTTAGAAATAAGATAGTACATGAGTGTAGAAAAGCTAGAAATAAATGGATGGAGGAGAATTGTAAGGGAATACAAGATGATTTGAGAGTAGGTAAGACAGACAGGGCTTACAGAGCAGTTAAAAAGTTTTTTTGGGGAAGATAGGAAAAAATACAATGGTATTAGAGACGAGAATAATGAGCTTCTAATAAATAAAGTTGAGGTAGCTGATAGATGGAAAAGATATTTAGAAGATTTATATAAGGGAGACGATATGGATGAGTTAGAGAACGACCAAGAAGAGGATGTAGAAATAGGGTTCTCAATATTAAGAGAGGAATTTGATAGAGCTGTTCGGAATCTTAAATTAAATAAAGCGCCAGGTATAGACGATATTCCCGCAGAATTAATAAAATATGCAAGTCAGAAAACTTTAGACAGATTATATGAACTAATAAATGTAATATATGACACAGGTGAGGTTCCAATAGATTTCGAAAAAAATATTATTATCCCAATCCCAAAAAGTCAGGAGCTGATAGGTGTGAGAATTTTAGAACAGTTAGTTTAACTTCTCATGCTTCCAAAATACTAGCAATAATAATTAAAAATAGAGTAGAAGCTTTGACTGAGAATTATTTAGGCGAAGACCAATATGGTTTTCGTAAAGACAGAGGAACTAGAGAACCGATACTAATGATTAGGGTAATTATCGAAAAAGGTTACAAAAAATAAAAGACTCATTTCGCGTTTGTAGATTTAGAAAAAGCATTTGATAGGGTTAATTGGATGGTTATGTTCAGGGTTTTGCAAAAAATAGGAATCTCTCATAGGGATAGAAAAATTATTTACAGTCTATATAAAAACCAAAGCGTAGTAATTAGATTTGATGAAATAGAAAAGGAAGCTAAGATTAGAAATGGTGTTAGACAGGGTTGTATACTGTCTCCTTGATTTTTAATGTTTATATTGAGGAAGCTTTAAACTTAGCCAGAGAGAGAAAAGAGATAGGTATTAGTGTACAGGGACAGAAAATAGACATGTTACGTTTTGCAGATGATATAGCCATTATAGCAGAGTCTAGAAAAGAGTTAGGAGAGTTTTAAATATTTTAGATGAGATACTACGGAGTAACTATAGTATGAGAATTAACTCAGTAAAGACAAAGATAAAGACAAGTGAGTTACAGCCTAGTTCTAAACCAAAATTAAAAATAGGTAATACCGAGTTAGAGGAGGTAGATGAATTTTGCTATTTAGGTAGTATAATTACAAAGGATGGACGTAGCAGAAGGGATATAGTAGCTAGAATAGCTCAAGCTAGAAAAATGTTTTTAAAAAAAGACTTACTAATAGCTAATAGTATTAGTTTAGATAATAGAAAAGTTTCTTAAAGTCGTACGTATGGAGCGTTCTACTATACGGTAGTGAGGCTTGGACAATTAAAGAAGTAGATAAGAAAAGATAGAAGCTTTTGAAACTTGGTGTTATAGGAGAATGTTAAAGATTAGTTGGACAGATAGAGTAACAAACGAGGAAGTTTATAGAAGGATAGGTGAGGATCCCTGTATGTGGAAACAATTGAAGGTCAGGAGAGATAGAATGATAGGGAACCAGTTAAGACATGAGGGACTATTTAGTAAAGTCTTAGATTATAGACTACCAAATAAAAATAGAGTAGGAAGGCCTAGACAAAGCTATATTAGTCAAATTATTAGAGATTTAGGTTGTGAAGGGTATGTAGACCTTTTTAGACTAGCTCAGAATAGAAAAGAATTTAGAGCTGTTTCAAACCGACTTTAAGTAAGTCCGAAAACAAAACAAAAAAATAAAATCAGTTAACTAAATGTCACCAGGACATAACTCACAATTAGTTAGCGGTCTGGCATGTTGGTAGCGATTCGTTGCTTAAGCCTTACCATAGCATATAATTTAATAAACGTCACCATGACATAACTCACAATTAGGTAGCGGTCTGGTATGTGGGTAGCGTTTCGTTGCTTAAGCCTTACCATAACATATATTTTAACACTTTTCCTTTTGAAGGTTATATTTCATTTCCTTATAAATGGTAAACATGTAAACATGTTAGAGTTCTTTAACAACCATCATGTTGCTAATATCTATGTAAAGTCAGATGGATAGGAAAAAGATAAAAGGATATAGGAAGACCTAGACCAAACTATATTAGTCAAATTATTAGAAATGTAGGTTGTGAAGGGTATGTAGAACTTTTTAGATTAGCACAGATTAGAAAAGAAGTTAGAGCTGCGTCAAACCGACCTTAAGTAAGGTCGAAAACAATATGATGATGAACAACAACGCAGACGCTTTAAGCAGAATCCAACTCAATGCATTAGAAACGGAATCCATTATAGGAAACGTAGAGAAGAAGAAATAAGAGAAGATCCAGACGAGAGCGACACAATACATTCGACACAAAACGAAGATCCAAAAAACGCGATTAAAATTTTAAATGAAGCAATCGATATGAAACCCAACCAATTTATAATAACCGAAGTTTTAAATAACCCCAATCCAGTAAAATATACAAAAGTAGATAACAAAAAGATATACCAAATTCAAATAACTAAAGATGATAATGAGGAACAAATAATTAAAATTCTAAAAGAATACACCCCCGAGAAAAAACGATTTTATTTTTATTTCAATACCGAACATTTATACCAAAGATTTTCAGAATTATACATTAAACTATTCAATAACTCTGGACCTGAACTCATCAGATGTACTAGAAAACTAATAACACTAGACGACCCTGACGAAATAAACGATGTAATTAGAAATCAACACGAAGGAAAAACCAACCATCGTGGAATTAACGAAACTATTAAGCAACTTGTAAGACGTTATTATTTTAAAGACATGAAGGACTTGACCACAGATTTCATTAACCAATGCGAATTATGTGACAAAGCGAAATACGATAGGAAACCCCCAAAGATACCCTTAATGTTAACCAAAACACCCGACAAACCATTTCAAAAACTACATGCCGATACGCTAGTAGAAGAAGCGCAAAACTATCTAACAATTATAGACGCATTTACAAAAATAGGCCAAGCAATACCAATCACATCCAAAAATAGCATTGACGTGACCCAAGGATTTTTACAATACTTCACATTTTACGGAACACCCGAATCAATAACTTTAGACAATGGTAGCGAATTCAAAAACGAGACAATACAAAACACTTTAGAACTCCACAAAATAAAAATTCATTTCATAACGGAAAACCACCCTGAGTCAAACGGACTAATTGAACGATTACATTTAACCCTGTTAGAACAAATTCGATTATTAAGAATAAATTATAAAAGGAACATATAACCAATTTAATGTCATACGCACTAATCGCCTATAATAACACAATTCACTCATCAACAAATTTTACACCTTTAGAATTAACCTTAGGACATTCAGATTCACGAAATCCCTATGACATACACTACAATAAAGAAGTATATCAACAATATGCTTCTTTATTGTAGTGTAGAATTTCAAACAATCACAGAAAATTATGACCGATTAAAACAATCAATGGACACAGCAAAATTCGGAAAAGAATACGCAATAGAAATGATGAATTACAACAGTATAATAGAAAGCATTTTAAGAAACATAGAAGATAAATTTAATAGACTAATACCCAACGAACAAACTACGAGACGAAAAAGAGGACTAATCAACGGATTAGGTAACATAATAAAAGCTATCACAGGCAATTTAGATAACCAAGACGCAGAACGTTATGACAACACAATACAACAAATAATTGAGAATCAAAAAGACATTAAAAACAAAAATCAGCAACCAATTATCGTTAACCCAATCAACGATTATAAAGTTCAACGAAACATTGAGAAAGTTAGTAATAAATCAAGACAGTATAGCCAACCGAATGCAAACCCTTGAAACCACCATGCAAACTACCTAGTTAAGCATGCGAGATTTAGTTAGATTTAATACAATATTTACTCAAATAATATCCACCCTTACTTTAATGCAACAAATTTTAGCAACGTTAGAAAACGCAGTAACATTTGCAAAACTAAATACCTTACACTCTAGTATTATTGAACCAATCGATTTATTAAACGAATTAATAAGAATTAGATCATTTATAATTAACAGTAAATTACCTTTTGATGTAACAGAATCGAACATACTAATATTTGAAAAGATAGCTATAGTAAAAGGCTACATTAAGAATAACGAAATAATATTTTTAATAGAAATCCCGATAGTAGAAAGTAACAATTATAATTATTATCATTTATTTGCTTTTCCAACAAAGGTTACTAGCACATACCAAGTAATCATACCCAAACCCAAATTCCTATCCCTAAATGAACTGAGATATAGTTATACAAACTAAAAATGTACTGAAGTAACACCAAACCAATATTTATGTCAATCGATGACGACAACAACCATTCAAGAAGACAGCCCTTGTGAAGTACAACTATTAAAATTCTCAAATCATTACGAAAACTGTGAAACCAAACAAGTGCAAATAACTAATATGAAAATTCAAAAAGTTACAGATAACAAATGGATAGCAATTTTCCCAACAGAAGTAATAGCAACCATCCACTGCAACCAAGATGAAAATAACCAAGCATTAATCGGAAGCAAACTAATTACCCTCAAAGAAGATTGTTATGTGAAATTGAAAGATAAAGTAATCAGAGTTTATCAAGATCCCATAGCAACAAAGAAACTTGCAAACCTACCGGAACTACAATTCAAGATACAACAAGAAGACGAAGAAATAATCAAGAAACCTATGAAGCTAGAGCATCTAGACTTAGACGACCTCAACCACGCCGTGAAATTAGTGGAAAGTTATAAAGAGCAATTAAGTGAACTCAAAACGCCAAAGTTACATTATAATAATATAAGTGTTTGGACAATTGTATTGATCATTTTAATAATTTTTGTAATCATGTATGTATTATACAAAATGTACCTTAGATATAAGAATGAAGGAAACAGTTCTAGATTTAAGGAAACAAAGAGAAAAAAAGAAACGATAAGTATACCCTTAGAAACAATGAATTTTAAATGAATTTAAATAATGTATTTTGTGTATTTAAAAATTAAGAAAAACCTTAATTTTTCATTTACGGTGGGAGGAGTTATGTATCCCCCAATTACATATATATTGATATATTGAATCTAATAGGAATTATTAGAAATTATTAAGTAAAAGTATAAGTTCAATGCAACATTGTAACACAAGGATAACCCAGAGAGGTTATCGAGAGTTCATGAGAACGGAATGCAACTTTGCATCCGTGAGGGCAGTGATACTGCAGGTGGCAGGTCACAGGCGGTCAACAGACCGCAATTACTTAGAATTAAGTTGTTACATTGTAATAAAGTGTACAATTAAGAGAAACGCAGACATGAGATCTGCAAGTTCCCACAGCCGTGTGGAGGGCAGGTTATTATAAAAAGCCCGGGAGCTCAATGCCCGGCAGTCAGTCTTCGAACTCCATACTTCGTTGTTCAAGCTACTCACCAGTACAATTAAGTATTATTTTTATTAAAGTTATTATGTACAAGTTATTCCAAATTTCACCATAATTTCTTTTTCAAATTAAAATAAATGTGTTAAGAGTCGAAATTGTTTTTTAAAAACAAAGCTCCAAAGGCCCGAACCTTAACTTGTATAAGATAAAAACCAACGCGGATAAGGCACATCCATACACTATGTACTATATGTACTATGTACTATGTACTATGTACTATGTACTATGTACTATGTACTATGTACTATACTATACGTGTGTCCTTATAGCTCATTACAATCTTTTGAAGTATTTCAAAGTTTTCCCATTTTACATTGTCGAATGGTTTTTCCAGATTTGCAAACGCCATATAAACACTTTCTCGCTTTTCTATTGTTTTCTCCACTAATCCCCCTTAAATCTAAAATGGTCTCTAGTGTCCCCCTTTTTCGCTGAAACCCAAATTGATCTCCTCCTAATATTTCTTTAGTACGTTTTATCGTCCTCTCTTGTTTTTGGTATAGGGACTATGGTGTTAAGTTTGAAATCTTTGGGTATTTCGCTTATCTCATACATATAAGATACAAGTTGAAAAAGACGTTCGAAGACTGCTTGCCCAGCAGCTTTTAGAGTTTCTGCTTGTATGTTGTATATCTTCGGTGTCTTATGTAGTTTCAAATTTTAATACTAATTCAAACCCGTCTCTAGGTATAGAATATTCCAAGTCATCCTTTCAATGTCTTATTTTTGTTCTAGTGCTTTAGGTTGCGGTCCTGCATATAATTTCCCTATATATTTTTGTCACTTTCTCTATATTTTCTATAATGATTTCTTTTCCCGCATCCCTTATATTTTTGCTATGCGGTTTTATATCCCTAAAATTCATTCTAATTAGTTTGTATGCTTTGTCTGCCTTTCCTTTTTCCATCTTAGTTTGTACCTTTTTGCGCTTTTCCTTAACCCATTGTTCTTTAACCTACCTGCATTTCAGAATAATTTGCCAATTTATGACTTTGTATTTCTGCTTTTCTGCTTCGTCTGATCTGTTTTTGTATTTTGGCTCTTTTCTATTAAATTCAGAATATCATTTGTTACCCATGGTTTCTTATTTTCTTTCTATTTATACCCCATTATACATTTGGCCTCGATGTCAAATATTATTTAATGTTATTCTATTCTACTTCTACTTTCGTAGTGGTAGAAATTTTCCCGCAGTCTCTCAGCAATTTGTTTGATTTTTCTCATATCTTTATCTTTTAGTTTCTCAAAGTCAAAGCGCGTTGTTCCGTTCCTTTTCTTCAAATTTTTTAATTTAAGAGCGTTTTACATAATCATTATGTTATGGTCTGTGTTTATATATGCTTCTGGGTAGCTTCTACAGTATCTTACTTGATTCCTATACCGTGGTCTAACAAGAATATAACCTATTTGATATCTCCCTGTCTCCGGGCGTCTTCCACGGGTGTCGTCTTCTAGTATGATTTTGAAATAATATGTTTGATGGTTAATTCGTTTTTGTCGCAAAATTCTACCAACCTATTTCCTCTGTCGTTTCTCGTACCTAAACCAAATAAACCTAAAACCGCTCCTTCCTCACCCTCGCATACCACTACATTAAAATCTCCCATGGTTATTAAATCTTCATGTGCTTGTACAAATCATGTTGTCTTCGATATCTATGTAAATCACGGTCCACTTGAAAAATGTTGTGAAAGAATTTTCACAAAAATACGTCTTCGTTCGAATGAGAGGTAAAATGGAGGTCCCGTGTGTGAGTGTTATCACGCACGTTAAGGATCCCTACTTTGCTTGGAACAGCGAGTGTTCGGCAAAATTCAAAATTTGTCAGGTAAAAGAAACTCACTTCCTGACCAATATAGTACCTTCAGTTGGAGCATTGGAAAAAAATCACATGTAGGATATCTATGTAGATCACTTCTATCTCTTCCTCCCTGTAGCTAGAGGTGGGCATGTATACTTGTATTATAAATATTTTTACCGGGTTAGATTCTAATCTAACCACGGGTACTTTATCGTCCATTTGTAAGTAGTTTTTATACAATGTCGAGCTTTTTACGCATAAGGGCCCCTACACTCGTATTTCGTTCCTCTAATCCTATATGAATTACCCTAATTTCTTCACTCCAAAAATTCCCCACCTTTGGCCACCAAACTTTTCTAATCCCTACCATGTCTAATGCTAAGCTATCCATTTCAATTTTCTAATTCTCTAGCTTACCCACTTGTTGCATGCTTCTGATATTCCACATTCCGACTAGCAGAATATTCCCGGCTCTTTTTTTATTCCTTCCGATTGCATCCTCTGAAGTAGTCCCTTCCGGTAATCTGAATCGGAGACTATTTGACGGCTGATTCTTTTATCCCAGAGAATGCCATCACCTTAAATAACACTGTAGTACGATATGGACTTGGGAGATGTGGTGTTTTCCAGTTGCCTTCCACATCGCAGTAGTGTGTCTTAGAGTGCCGTACCGACCCCTATGGTCTATCTCACTTTGAGTACCGAAAGAATTGCTGCCTTCTTTTGGGGACCAACTAATTTAGTTAAACCTATTGTTCGGCTCTTCTTTAAAACAGTTTTCGAAAAATTTTTTGCTACCGAATCCCTCCAAAATACTATCAACTGACGTTGAAAAACTATATTACTTATTTTTATACTGATTAATACTTTTCACATTAAAACATAGCTTCCTATGTTTGTTACAATTAGATTATTCATATCATAAGTATTTAGTTACTCACTGACACTTGTACAAATGCTCAAATTTTTATTTTCCGACTCTCTATCTACGAATCAACAATGATTCTACTTCATCCGGTACTTTACCTTGATTCTCAATGCTCCTTAACTCTACTTCATTTATTTCTTTTCCTATTTCCTGTAATTCACATTGATTCAAATTAACATAGTCTTTCTCAACTTCAGCATTTATTTCTCATCCCACTTAATATAATCTTCACCACACATAATCAACTTATCCTTCGTGCCTATTCGCAATTTCAACTTATCAATTAAATTCATCCCAAAAATCGCCTCTATCCTCAATTCAGGTACAACCATAAATACATGGTCAAATTTTTATTTTCTAAGTCACATTTTAAGATTGCCATGCTGTTTATAGTCGCAAACTTTCTGTTGTTCGGTGTTACTAAGTTACGTAAGGAAATCAGCTCGTTATTTAAGTGTTGAATCTTATTTGTAATAAACTAATCTGAATTCAACGATGCTGAGCTCCTGTATCTATAAGTACTTTAATGACTTAAACTTCTACATTTAAATTTAAAATAGGTAAGAAGTTTTTATTTAAATTATCTTCACTTCCTATATCAAATTTTATAAACTCACGTTGATGTTCATACTGATTAATTTCATGAGGTGTGTTTAGTTTGTCTCTTGCTGAAAATCCACCCTCGCAGTTGAAGGTTCCGATTTCGGCATATGTTCTGTTGCTTTCTCTAGTTGAACTATATCTCTGTGCATTTCCATTTGTCCCGTTCTCTCGGTTTATGTTCCTATTTTCAGTAGTTCTTGTCGCATTTTACTTCCTCCGTCTCTTCTAGGCGTGTTGTTTTGGTTCTAATTATCACTATTAAAATTTCCCATGTTAAATGTTCTATTATTATAACTTAGTTCAGATCCGGTGCGTCTCTGGTACCTGAAAATGTTTAAGGGGCGGTTCAGAGTTCTACCCTTCATCCTTCTGGGTTGACCCATTTCTGTGTATTTTTGTAGGTATTCTAGAAATACGTACCGGTCCACAAAGTTTTACAAAGCTATGTATTATCTTACCTCTTCCTATAAATGCCGGCTAGATATTTAATTATTTGCGTGTCTTCTAGAGGAGGATCGGTTTGTTTTGCCACACAGAAATTTTTTATGGCATATAGTTCCCTTGCCATGCCTGAAACGATACTGTATTTTTCCAATATTAAATTATCCCGTTCTTTAAATTGTTGATTAAAGCCCAAACCAAGTTTCGGCACTTCCTTTCTCAATCTCACTATATGCAATTTTACCTATTCAGCAACTACTGTTTATTAAAGTTTTGACATTATTTTAAATTATTTTTGGATGTAGTTTATCCCCGAAAATTCTGAACATTGTTTAAACGGGACACTGCTAGGACATCATCTCATAACTTCTTCAACATTAATATTATTTACTCTATGTTCTAAATCTTCTTCCTTATTTTATGTTCTATTTTAAAGTTCCCTAAGTCATTCCTAAACGTTTTAAGTTCGGTTTTACAACTTTTCTCAATTTCACTGACTTTTTTATCTAAGTTCTAAATTTTTCCATTCGTTTCTTTCTCACGCGCTCCTTGATTAAATTTTGTGTGAACAATTTCCTCTTTCACATCGTCCATATCCTATAAAATCTGTACCACTTTTCTCCTAATTTCAAATTTCAGATCATCTATGGTTTTATTTGTATCTTTTAAGTTTTTGATTAATTTCTCACTCATCTCTTTAAATTTCCTTTTATTCCTGTCGCTTTCTAATTTTAGAATTTCCCCCAATTTTGCTAGATTCTCTCCAAATTCTGCTGGCAACTCCAATATTATCATTAAGATGTTAGTTTCCATGCGTTCAAACTACCAAGGTTACGGTTTATACATGACGTTAAACGTCGAACAGATGATTGTCTCAACAAATGGAAATCACTTACCGACCTTGAACTTAGAGCATCGTTGCTTACAAACCAATTAGCAAACAAGCTCGACTTACATGTGGACTCCCAACATTAAGCAAACACATGAAAAAAGCAGTTGTTTACATTGTTATAACAACGCCTCGTAAACTAGAACCATATTGTAAGTATCCAATGCGTAAACGTTTTATACGCAAATACATTAACTTCTTCTAATAACTTGTGTTGTTTCTGAATTAAAACAAAGCTTCCATGTTAAAACATGAGGAACGTATATATCATATACGCAGTAAAATTAACAGTTTCGTACAACCATTATTGCTTCAGTTCTTAAGTGTTGCGCTAAGGAAAACCAAATAAAATTAGTTTGAATTATTTAGAAATAAAAATTACAAACCATGATGAGTTTTTAAACCTACAGATCGATGGATTGCTTGAAAATAATTTGCAACTAGCAAATCAGCCTTGGATATCAATTTTTCCATGTTGACGTTAGAGTGATAAAAGACCGACTGGTTCGACTTGACGACAACAACGACTTTAACAACCAGGTGCGCAAAAGCACGCTATTTGATATTATCTTGAAGATACTTTATGGAAATTTCTGAATAGTTTGTTCGAGTTTTAGCATGGTTTTAAGATACAAACTGGCACATTTATAACTATGCGCTTTATTTACTAGATAATTAGAATAAAGAAGGACAATAATTGGGGTGTTTCGAAATTATGATACCTTGCTTTAATTTTGTATTAATTGTAGATGTACGATTCATATTGAATTATAAAAGTAAATTTAAAAGTTTTTATAACAAAACACATAATTTTTATGCGTTATTTTAGAAGAGGGAAAACAAACTGTTACAACGGAATAACGGTTAAGAACGACTGACATAGATCACACACGCGTTTTCAATTGCTTGGAAACATACTTTTGTTATTCGTATTCCTAAAGTAAATCACCAACTAAAATTAATATTTTACGACCAATTTACTTACTATATGTCTCCTCTAAGGAGTTTGACAAACCTATAACTTACAACGCTAGTGCACTACGTAAATTAACATTAGGTAATAGGGATGAATTTATTAATTTACATTAGTTAAATAAGCTTTTAGCAACGGAACCACCATAGAATATTTATGGAAGCTTTACACCTTGTAGCGTGACTACTACAAGGTAATATTAAATTATGAAACCTAGATAAGCAGGAAATCATCTAGTATATTTTATACAACCAGTAATAAAGATCAGAACTTTACACTCTCCGTATTAAATTAAAAATATATTTATGGGTTTGGGTAAATAACCAACACAGAAAAGCTAATTGAATAAATTCACCCGAGATCGAACAAATTACTATCGCCATAGAATCATTATACAGCCATAAAATCAATGCGTTGTCACGGACAGAACGTCATTCATTTCAAAAATCGAGCAATTTAATCGCACAAAGCAGGAGAACGAAATTGTTAAGGGAGGGTGATTGGGAAATAAGACTAAGTTCAAAAAAGTTTAGTAGCAAGTTACGATAGAAAAGATAGAGATGTAACAGTGGAAAGGCACACGGGCTTTAGGTCGGTTCCTGGATGAGGAAGTTGACAACAAGTTGTTTTGAACTTTGCTGGATAAGTAGGCTATGAAGCTTACGCACGTAGTATCGTGGAATTTGTATTCTCGTCGGTCGCGGTTTAGAAAAAGTAGGAATTGAAGTAGACGAAATGAGGTGACCTAACATGCCGATAGTTAATAAATAGAGGAATCATTTGCGTTTCTGAATGTGTTTATTTAATTGAAAAACCAAGAAGTGGGATTAACTGTGAGTAGCGTTTAAGTTTTTCTTTCTTGTGTACGCTTGATAAATGCGTACATGTGAACCTATAGATATAGGTTTTAATTAGTTCGTAGAACGACGAAATGAGTTTAGTTAAATTTTAAGCATAATACTATCGGGAATGGAAGTTTGAAATTATTGTTAGGTAAAGAGTGAAAACTCGGGTATTTTTAATGAACATTGGACTAGTTAAAGCAATAATTGGTATTGCGCAATATTTTTCAATGAACTGTTATGAAGGGCATTTCCATTAATGTGATTTAAAATGTATAGATCATTTTGGAAACTGGAACAATGAGATGGTAGCATTATTCATGGATAAATGCTTTTTAAGGAGCTCTGTTGAATGCTACATTAGGCTTTTTCTTTTTTAGGTTAATCTGCGTGTATTTATATATCTAAAATTTACTGCTAATAAAGTTTATGCTTAGATGGAATTTTATTTGGAGTTATTTGATAAACAGGTAAAGGTGATCATTGTGTAAGAATATTCAGTTATTCCAGTGATAAAGTTATATTTAGCTGAGGTCTTTATTTTAAAATTTGCTTTAATTTGACAGAGTTTTGAAGTTATGGTTAAGAAAGTTAAAAAATAAGGCGACGAGATCTAAAAACATCGGAAGCAAGAAAACCTATCTGAAATAATTGTCTTTCGGGTAGCGAAAACATCAAAAAGGTTGCTGAGACGAGGCGGTTTGGTGTCCCCTTATTATTGATAAGCAGTAAAGCCTTTCAAAGTAAGTGGTACGTGTAAAGTAGTTTTGTATTTGGGCCACTTTACTTGTTTATATTATATTATTTCTATCATTTTTTTCATAGGAACACACTTCCATACCACTGCAATTATCCGGAGCATTCTTAAAATTACTGTAGGGTTCTTGCACTTTTTGAACAAATCAAAGTTCTTAATATAATGTCGTTTTGTACTTCTAACAAGCTGTTTAGTTGCATAGTTATATGTAAAAAGTCAAAGCTTTGGGTTATTATTCAACAACAACTTAATCCATGTAAATCGTATTATACTATTTTTCGATTTTCATAAATAAACAGCTTTTCAAACCACGATAAAGGTTTTTATTGGTAGAGTGGGTGTTCTAATGAAAGATGCTGCACGAAACTTGTGCGTATTGTAGGATAGTGACTTGAATTTTCTACAGCATATTAATTTTTATACAGGTAAGCGTTCATAAATCTTAGGACAATTCTCTCATTAAGTAACTCTTTAGTTCAGAATTTGAAATTATAACCGTATTATAATACCAGTTATTTCATAGTTCGATTTTTACTTTTCCGTCTATGATACCGCTCAAAATATTGAATACAAAAACAAAATTCAATAATTACGTATGAGTTACGAGATCGGAAAATATTTTCGTGCTTTTTTTAAATTATCTTAACCCAGCTGGCTTATTATGACAGAAAAACATAATATTTAGATACACGTCTGTATTTCAAAATTATCATTCATAAATATACAAAACTCTTACGTATGAAATTGGCATTCGGAACAGATGTGCACAATTTGAATCTCCGTTATAAGGGTCTTCTTACTCCTCTTTTACCTAAAACTTCTGTGCTTGAAAGATTTTTTCAAGCCGATACTGCAAAGGTATTAAACGTCTTTTGAACCGTATTGTATTTTTTTGCTCAGGTCTTTAAACAAAAGTATAGGCAATATTTGTTAAATAAATAGTAGCTAGAAGTAAAAAAAACTTGCTATTCCAATAGATGATGTGCAATAGAGCTGCCAACTAGATTAACATACACTATTTAACAAACTTTAGTTTTATTCTTTCTCCTCTGGTCATATATAATTAAAAGAAATTTTATGAACATGGTTAGCTTGTATCAGGACGACAGTTATGTGTTTATTTATCTTTCTTTTCAAGATTAAGTTGAACAACGACTGGTGGTTTTCAACAACCGAACTTTATTTTGCGAAAAAGCAGACTTGCTACAATTAGTTATACCTTTTTATAGTTATTCATTTTGTTCTTGCATTAAAAAGACAGTCATTATTAGTTTAGCAGTTTAGCTCTTTTGATACAAAGCTTAAATAATTATTTTACTTCGAGCTCATCATCAACATTAGGTCTAAAGTCCTGGAACTGGATAGACGCGTACCCTCTTGTTTCCTATTCTGAGCTAATCAATCTACACATTTTCTTGAAACTTTTAGAGTGTGCATCTGTCACCATCTGCGTGTAATAATCTGATCTAGGTCTACCGCTAACTCTTTGTTTTCCTATCTCAGCTTGTAATATATCTAGCACTATTCCACAAAAATGTCTTAGAAAGTATTCTGCCCTTCTATATCTCCGATTTTTTTTGTTTTCCACAGATATATTTATTTCCCTACTATTTCTATTACCTCATTGTCATTAAGTTTGTCTGTCTATGGTATCATCATTATACATCTGAAGTGCAACATTCAAAAGGCTTCTATCGTTTTTCTATCTGCTTCTCCTACTGACTCTATTTCGTAGACATACTGTACTGTGCTCCACACATATGCTTTCAACAATTTTTCCTTGTTTCTATGTTTGTTGTTTTCAAACATAGCCCCTGCTCTTTCTTGTTTAATGCAGTTTGGTTCCCCTTCTATTGCTTTACAAATATATACCCTATTACCCCGATATTCAGTGGTATGTGAAGGAGGTTAAGCAGCCTGTTGCTGCCAAGATTCCCCAACACTTGAACATTTGCTGAATTAATAGTTTTTTACATAACGTTTCCCACAATCAACATAAGTTGAAAATATTTCAAATTCAAAAATTGTAGTTGTTTATGATAACTATCAGATTTAAGCGCAATTACTTTTTTTTGTTTGATTTTTCGTCTTGAAGCTGGTTGGTCGCGCACCACCATTGATTTTTATTCTGAGCTAGCCTACACATTTCCCTGAAGTTCCCACAGCCTACATCTTTCACTATCCGTGTGCTATAATCTAACCTATGTCTACCTCTACTTCTTTTTTTCTATTTCAGCTTCTAATATATTCCGCACTATTCTCTCATGACTTGGTATGTGACCTATCAGCCTATCTCTCTTATTTTTAACGTTTTTCACATATTTCTTTCTTACCCTACCATTTCTAGTACGTCTTTGTCTTAACTTTGTCTGTCCCTGATAACTTCATTATATGTCTGTAGCACCACATTTCAAAGGCTTGTACCTTTTTCTTGTCCGCTTCTGATACTGTTCAGGTTTCACAGTCGTACAGTAGTGTGCTCCACACATGCTTTAAGCAAACTTTCCCTTGTTTCTACGTTTGTTGTTTTTGAACACAGTAGTTGTTTTTTCTTGATAAATGTAGCACGACCTTGTGCTAATCCTTGTTTTATATCTCTTACACTCTTTCCATCTTGCGTTATTTGGTTTTCAAGGTAGCAGATTTCCTTAACCTCTTGTAAGTTTTCGTTACCTATTTGTTTCTAGTTTTTAATTTGTTTTACCCACCTTTGCATACTAGTACTTTAGTTTTACTTTTGTTAATTTACATACCGTATGTTTTTGTTAGAACTGTCTCCATTTCATTAAAAGCTACTTCTAACTCTTTCTTGTTAGATGCTAATACCGCTATATCATCTGCAAATCAAATCATATAAATCTTTTGCCCCTGCATAATAATTCTAAATGTTTTTTTGTATTTGACTATATTCATTGCCTCTTCGATGTACAAGTTCAAAATTAATGGGGGATGGGGCACATATCTGTCCCACCACATACCTAGTATTTACTTCTCTACGCTGCTCTAATTCTATTACTGCTGTTTGCTCTTTGTATAAGCTATATACTATTCGTCTATCCCTAAAACTCATTCTAATCTTTTTGAGTATTTCGAAAACTTTTTCCATTTTACATTGTCGAATGCTTTTTCTAGATGTACAAGCCCTATATACACGCTTTTCTCTTTTTCTATTGTTTTCTACATTATCATCCTCAGAGCTAAAATACCCTCCCATGTTCCACTGTTTCGCCTAATTCCAAATTGATCTTCTCTTAGTATTTCTTCACCTTGTTTTTCCATTCGTCTTTGTACAATTTTAATTAAGATTTTTGACACGTCTGCTAGTAAACTTATTGTTTGGAAATTTTCACATCTATCCGCGGCTCTCTTTTTTGTAATAGCGACTATGATGTTACGTTTGAAATCTTTGCGTATCTCACCTGTCTCATACGTATAGCTTACAACTTTACAAGTTGAAGAGACGTTCTGATACTACTTGTCCAGCGATTTTTAGAGTTTCTGCTTGCACCTTATCTGTACCCGCTGCCTTACCATTTTTCCGATCTATTGTTACGTGTCGCCACCAAAGGTGTAATCGATTGTACAGTACTTTATTCAAGTATCTATTTGTATAGATTCCGCTCTTTATATTCAAATACGACCTCGTATATGATACGTTACTATAGAGATTGTGTATTTCAACAAGTTTTTCAAACCAGCTCCGTCGCGAATTTGAAAGATTGTCAAAATTGATTGTGGTCCGTATCTTGCTTAATAAAAGGCCGTATTAATATGCTTTGTATTGGTTTTCTTATTTTACTTGATTGCATTCGGCTCTTCGAAATGTTGATAAAGATTTGCTACGAATTCTATACACACCTGTTTTAATAATATATTGAATTAGATTTTGCTTGTGATGAAAGAACATTCTCATTCTTTTGCTAAAGCTATATAATGAACAATTCATGTTTCTACAAAAGCAAATTCCTCGTTTGTCACAGTCTTACTATAGATGTTTTTTGTCGGATATGCAGCACATGATGAAGTTGACGCTATGAGTGTCTTTTCATGTGGTAAGCTAATTTGTAATTAACAAATTATAGATTTACTTGTGCATTCCTTAATTCGTTCATATTTGCTCTTTAGCATCTTCCGTGGGCGTAATGCCTGAGATACTATAAGGATGTGTCCCCACCGCATAGATATTGATATTCACTGGGTTCAGCGGTCTGTCCTATCAGGCGTCGCCGTGGATCAATGTAGTAAGCGTAAGACTACGGATCCCAAGGTCCCGGGTTCAAATCCCGACACGGCCGACTGCTTGAAAAATGGCAGGTGAGCATTTTTCACAAATATTACGCCCTCGTTCGGATGAGAGGTTAAATGGAGGTCCCGTGTGTGAGTGTTGTCACGCACGTTAAAGATCCCTACCTTGCCTGGAACGGCAAGGGTTCGGCAAAATTCTAAATTTCAGGCAACAAAAAACTCGCCTCCTGGCCAATGTAGTACCTTCGGGTGGAGCATTGGAAATATAAAAAATGAACGGCCTGTCCTATCAGGCGTCGTCGTGGATCAATGTAGTAAACGTAAGACTACGGATCCCAAGGTCCCGGGTTCAAATCCCGACACGACCGACTGCTTGAAAAATGGCAGGTGAGCATTTTTCACAAATAGTACGCCCTCGTTCGGATGAGAGGTTAAATGGAGGTCCCGTGTGTGAGTGTTGTCACGCACGTTAAAGATCCCTACCTTGCCTGGAACGGCAAGGGTTCGGCAAAATTTAAATTTCCAGGCAACAAAAAACTCGCCTCCTGGCCAATGTAGTACCTTCGGGTGGAGCATTGGAAATGTAAATGAACGGTCTGTCCTATCGATGCGTGCAGCGAAGCCACCTATTAAGTCCATCTGATGAGTCCTGCCCATATTATCACTTTAATTTTAACCTTGCAGTCTACGCGACAGGCTTCTGCCGATTTATAGTCACTGCAGGGAGAACTTATTTATGTTTCTACCTCAGAAATTAAGGAGTAAATATATTTAAACCTACTCCAAGAGAATCGTCTTATTATTATTATTATATTAAGACAATTATGTTTTACATTTTTTGACATTTTTGGTCATACAAGCATTTCACATACAGTAACTAACATTTCTAATATAAGAACATGTAATGCAACTAATAATGGTAAAGTTCCTAAAGTTAATTTACGCCTACTGTTTAGAAGCTGCTTATCTTACCTTATCTTTTTCTCTTTTTGCAACCTTTTGAGACGATTGCGCAACGTTATTCTAGGTATATTATACAGTACACTTGCAGGTCGAGTACTTATTACACCCCGCTCGAGTTCACTAATTTTTTTTACACGAGATTCCTTGGTGTACATCTTTTAGGACTGTAGTTAAAATTGAACCCATTTTAAAAAGGAAGATTTATTTATATTGTATGACCTACGCCCATCATAGGACTTTAGCGCCTGAGAACTGGATCCGCCATTTGCCTTCAATGTATAAGGCCCGAAAGCATTCCAATGTTTATTTATTACTTATACAACACTAATTTTTCCAGTTTTGGTTGTACCCCTAGTTCCCCAGACGTAACTGCACTCCATTCCTCTAAGAGTATCTCCATTGGGACGACGTTTTAATAGCGACCTGTGTGCATGCCCTATTATTTACCCGTTTCCGTTTCCAGTCGTCTATATATATATATATATATATATATATATATATATATATATATATATATATATATATATAGGGGGTCTCACCCTAATTTCCGCAGTTGTGTTTCCTCCGCGATAGTGTAAACATCGTTGTTTGAGTATTTTAAACCGAATAGTTACACTGTTTTATTGTGCAAATTACAATGGAATCTACGAAAGTATTCATCTGCGATGTGTGCCAGAAGACATTCTCGACCTAGAGCAGCATTAACCGACACAAAAAAGAGATCCAATATATTGTTAGATCACCTCCTGTACCACGTCAAGTTACAGTCACGGTTCCACCAACTAGATTACCAGCGCCAACACTATTTGTGTGCGACATTTGTGGCTGCATGTTTGGGTGCCGAGTTAATTTAATCCGGCATCAGCAGGGACTGCTACCCTTTCTACATCTAGGTCGGTCAAACGTGCAGCATTAGCAACGCGTGCTGTATCCAACCCCAAGCGCCAGCGACAGGACATACGGCACTGTGAAGAATGCAATTTGGACGTTCCTTCACGCTAGTTCCCTGGACATTTACGCAGTGCCGCATTTGAAGACCGTGGACTAGAAGAGGTACAACAGTTGTAGTCAGCATTTCGGTCTCGGAATCCAACCTACTGCATTAACAATCTGTCAGGTCGTGAAGACTTTTAAAATTAATTTAGAAGTGTTTATCATGTACACGAAAATGGACCTGGGTGATACCAAAAAAGCTAAACCCTTTAATACCAGGAATCAAATTATAACCCGATCGAGTGATTTGACGAAGTGTATGCAGCGTTTTCTCGGGAGATGCTCGACAAGTCTCAAGAATTTAAACATCGCCAGTCCGGTTGGGTCCTACAAAGTGTACTGTATTTGGAGTTAAACATCAACAAATACCAGCCACTTAGGGGTCCTCCTACATTGCCCTTCCTGACTAAAAAAGCTGTGGTGAGTGTGAAAACCCGAGACACTGCCTGTTTTGCCCACAGTATTATAGCAGCACTATATTCTGCCTGTCGCTTATGTATACAGATACCGATTCGCTCGTGTATAGTGTAGAGACAAAAGACTTGTACAGTGACATTCGTAACCACTTGGACCTATTCGATACTAGTGACTACTACCCAGACAATAAATATAAGATCCCGCTTGTAAACAAGAAAGTGCCCAAAAAGTTTAAGGACAAGTTTAATGGGGAGTTAGTTTTAGAGTTTGTGGATACTCACACCAAAAGTTATTGTGTAGTTAGCGAAAGAGATGTAATAAAAAAGATTAAAGGGGTCAAGCTTTAAGGACGTAGTGCATAACAGTAATGGCCGTGCCCTCGTGCATTCGATACGGTCTATTAGGAACAAAAAACAGGATTTGTTTACGCTGTTACTTGGCAAGATTAGTTTATCGGGGGCAGATGACAAGCGTTTCCTCATCCCTAACACGACCCTAACGTATACATAGGGACATAGGGAAATAGATAGATTTAATTTTACCTAGTTGCAGATATTGTTTAGATTTAAGTTATATATATTACTTGCCTGTTTTAGGAGGCGCCCTGTATATACATGTTTCATCCTAGGAGCGTGCACAACACTTCCAAGTATTAAATCTGTATTAATCTTTTTACTAAAGCCACGTAATTTTATATTTATTTGCTTGTTTTTTAACCTATACTTGTAGTAACTTTTAGTAGACGCGTATTTATTTTAGGGCTACGTTTGCGAGCCTTTGTACTGTTTCAACCCCCTTTTATTATTATATCTATGGGGAGTTGTCGTTTTTTCTGTATTATTCTATTAATGTTGAAGGTGTAATTTATTTGAAGTACATGTATATATTCGTTAATAAATTTTTATTTTATACATATTGTAGCTTATTTCTAGTTCCGTGCTCAATTATCAACACCAGAGAACGGGAACAATTACTCTTTAATATATTGATCCCCTAAACCTATGATATGTAACTGTATTAACATTGACCTGATTTTTAAAATAACACTGGCATATGTTATTTGTTATTTTAGTAAAAACACTTTAGCTGTACTTCTCATCTACATATGTAGTCCAATGGCTAAGCTACTCACCTACCATGCTGGCGACTTCTCGGTGTAGGTAGAGTGGGGGTGGGGATTATGGTTCGAATTAAGATACCTAAATGCGACTCAAGGAATGTACTTACACTACTTATTTAAGTTGATTTTTTTTTATTACTTAACCGTGTAGTAGGAGTAATATCCTACATGATTATTAGGTTGTTTTACTATTTATTTTGATATTTATCACAATACCCCTTTTCTTACAATCGTGCACCGAAGGCCGGACCTGTTGTTTCTGTCAATTGTATTATGATTTGCGTAACACCTTTAATGCTAATTCAAACTCATCTCTAAGTGTAGGATGTTCCAAGTCATCCTTTTCACTGTCTGATTCGTGTTCTAATGCTGCTAGCTTTTCTCCATTTTCTCTACATTTTCTATAATGACGTTTCTTCCTGCGCCTCTCATTAGTTTGAATGTTTTGCCTGTTTTTACTATTTCCATCTTAGTTTGTATCTCTTTGCACTTTAGCTTTCCTGCATTTGAGAATAATTTCTCAGTTTATGGTTTTGTATCTCTGTTTTCTGTTTCGTCTGATCTATTTTTATTTTTCGTCTTTCTTCTATTAAATTTAGGATATCCTTTGTTATCTGTGGTTTCTTATTTTCTTTCTGTGTATAACCCAGAATATCTCTGGCCGTCATGTCTATGCTGGATTTAATGTAATTCCCTATTTTGGCCGATGCTGTATTTAGTATTTATATCTGTTTCTGGGTAGCTTCTGAATACAGTAAATTCCTTCACAATCCCTTATGCACATACTGAACAACAACAAGCAACAAAACAATACGCAAATACACTACCTAACAGTACCCAGATTATGACTTAGACGTAAACTCATTAGACTCTAGTAAAAAACCTTGACCCCCCTAAACCAAGTCCCCGGCCCAGATCAAATCTCCAATCTTTTCATACAAAAATCCTGTCCTTTCATTAAAGATTCCAGGATCCAACTTATCCATAAATGTCTTAAATCGGTATTTTTCCGAATATCCTTAAAAATGCTTCTATTATCCGCATATTAAAGCGCAAAAAACTCCTGAAGACCCAAACTCCTACCGCCCCATAGCACTTCTCACCACAATTGGTAAAATCCTAGAACTTATCCTTATCCAGAAGATCAACTCCCATATAGATGATAAACATTCATTGCTCTCTGAAAACCAACATGGATTCCGTCCCGGATATAGTGCCGAGGACACCATCCGATCCCTAATCACCACTGTCCATACATCTCCCTCCAATCATGTAATGACAATTTTTCTAGACTTCTAATCCGCCTTTGATCTCCTATGATGGCCCAATGTACTTTCACGTTTTAAAAAGCCAACTTTCCTCAAAATATATAAAAAATCCTAAAATCCTACCTACACTCACGTTCTGCAAACTAAATCCCAACTACTTTTCAATCACCAAACCCCTATCCCAGGGTTGTCCACAAGGATCAATCCTCTTACCCATACTATGGAACCTTTCTATAAACCCCCTCCTAGACCTTGAGATCCTTGATATTGCTATCTTCTCCTATGTTGATAATCTAACGTACCTCATACATGAAAACTCCCGCAAATCTTTAGAAAATAATACCCGCCTCCTGATCCAAAAATCGAATCCTAGTCCTTACTTAATAAACAACCCCTATCACCCGCTAAAACCAAAATCCTATTACTTAAAGGACATCTCCAACGCACCCCCACTATCAACATATTTAACACACCTTTAACCTTATCTAAATCTACCACATACCTTTGAATCCAAATCGAGTCAAGACTTAAAATTCACGCACATTTATCATATCTCCGATCCAAAACCAAATCAATCCTTAACAATATACACCATTCCCTACCAAAATCCACTGAACTGACTTGCCCCACCCGTAAACTAATCCTGCAACAAATAATATTCTCATCAAAAGTAATGCAATAGACTTACAACACCTCATTCCCGCAAAAACCTTAATCCAATCATAACACATTTCCTATTATTTTCCACAAGAGCCTTCAAAACAACCTCCACCTCAGCACTATACATAATTCTGAAACAACCACCCTAAACATCCTGCTCCACTCCAAAGTTCAACTTCGAAACCTAAAGGAAAGAGGACCAATACAATTACATGACTGCACCCTACAACCCACAGAATACAAAATAATGACAAAGACAAACATAAAATACCTAATTACTAAATCCCTAATGCACAGCTGGCAAGACCAATGGAACAACGAAGTCACAGGTAGGCATACACACGACATTTTCCCAAATTAATATACCTATATTGCAAATTTATTGTAATTTATATTATTTGTGTAACTTCTGTTCATATTCACTAGGTTAGGCCTTTGGCCCAGGAATAGTGTACAACAATAAATAAATAAACAAAACAAAACAACAGTCCCTTACTTGATTCCTAAGCCAAATAAACCTACTACCGCTCCTTCCCTGCCCTCACCTATCACTGCATTAAAATCTCTCGCAATTATTAGATTTTCATATTGTTCCGTCTAACCTTGTATATTTTTATTATTACTATAAAATTACAGTCTTTATTTGATAATGGTAATATCTACTGATTTATTTAAATTAAATTGATAAACCCGGTCAACGCGGCCGGTCGCGTTATCACCTTCAATGTACTATCTTGTTTGTCACATATATTGGGCGACTGCACGGCCTAGCACCGTCCATTGTCACCGCTTGAACAATAAGTTTCTGTTTCGGAGGTCAGTCCCCATATAGGGCTACCTCACTGCTTTATATTATTTTACGAGTGCAGTAATAAGTGTTTTGGATCCAAGAATCTTCACCGCTTTAACTGGACATCAGGTAAGAATATTGAAGTCCGCATTTGTTTAATATCTGTTTGGTGAAACACCCGCTTCGATATCTTTGTTGATCGTTTCTACCTCTTCGTCACTGTAGCTAGAAGTGGGCATGTATACTTGTATTATTACTGTGTTTACCTGTTTAGATTCAAATCTAACCATGAGTACCCTTTCGTTCTTTTGTAAGTAGTTTTCTACACAGTATCGTATTTTTTTTTTGCATAACTATCCTCATACCTGAATTTCCTTCCTCTGAGCCTGTATGAATTATCCTAAAGTCTCCACTCCAAAAATTCCCCACTTCTGGCCAGCGAATTTCGCTGATCCCTACTATGTCCAATGTTAACCTATTCATTTCAATTTTCAAGTTCTCTAGTTTATCTACTTGCTCCATACTTCTAACATTCCACGCTCCGACTCGCAAAATGTTCTCGACTTTTTTTCTAAACTTTTCGATCACATCCTCCGAAGAAGTCCCTTCCCGGAGATTCGAATTGCGGAGTATTTTAACTCCGGAATCTTTTACCCCAGAGGATGTCATCATCTGAAGTAGTGTGTCTTAGAATGCTATACCGACTTCTATGGTCTCTGTCAATATAAGTACCGAAAGGGACCTGTCTTAGTCTGGTTCCACACTAAAGACCCTACTAATTTGCTTGAACCTATAGTTTGGCTCTTTAGATCACTGGAATGCACAAGCCATTCCACTTGTGATCTAGAACTTTTTCAAGATGCAGATCTATTCAGAACGGTTAATTCGTGCTAGCAATTGAAAAAAGGTAGATACTTGGCCGCACATTTAATTTCGCAATGCTCTACTCGAACGTACTACATATTCCTGGAAACGGGTTTTTTCTACCGGGAAATTTTGAATTTTACCGAACTGTTCCAAGTAAGGTAGGAATTTATAACGTGAGTGACGACACTGACACACACGGGACATACATTTTACCTTTCATCCGAACTAGGGCGTCTTTTTGTGATAAATGCTCGCCTAATAACATTCTTCACGCGGTCCGTTTTGGAAATCGAATCCGGAACACTTGGCTTAGTAGTCACACGCGAACCAACTAACCTACGGAGCCGGCTGGATATTCTGCAACATACAGCATTCAAAATTGTACATTTTTAATTGAATGCACTTACCAATTGAGCTATTGCCACCGATAGTTTAATTAGAAAAATGACCAGATCTAAACCACATACGTAACTGTTATGTTAATTTTTCAATTTCGTTTAGCATTTTAGTCAATCGAGACAGAGTAACAAATTCTTTGGCGTTATGTTGAATATAATTTCAAAAATCAACATTTTTTTGCAATTAACTTTATAATCGCAATAAGTAGGTGACTTAAGTCGTGAATCTGAGCGTTACTCCCTGCACATTTATCCGCAACTATTAAACTGTTCATAGCAACGAATTGTGCTACAACTTTTTTCCCCGTCTACATTTGTTGTTTTAAATAAATTCTAGCAGAAGTGAAGATTTAATAACATGGAATCAGAGATGCTGAAGTTCCTCTTCATCATCATTTTGTTTTCGACCTTACTTAAGGTCCGTTTAACGCAGCCCTAACTCCTTTTCTATTCTGTGCTAATCTAAAAAGTTCTACATACCCTTAACAACCTAAATTTCTAATAATTTGACTAATATAGCTTGGTCTAGGTCTTCCTATACTCTTCTAACTTTTTCCTATCTACCTGGTTAGACATAGATATTAGCAACCTGATGGTTGTTAAAGAACTTCAACATGTTTACATGATTCCCATTTATAGGGAAATGAAATACTACCTGGTTATTCCCTCCAAAAAAAGAATAGTGTTAATTTATATGTTATGGTAAGGCTTATGCAGCGTAACGCAGGCATCATGCCAGACCCCTAACTAATTATGAGTTGTGTCATGATGACATTTGGTTAACTGATTTTGATGTATTAATTTTTATTTCTTTCGAACTTCCTTAAGGTCGGTTTAGTGCAGCTCTAAATTCTTTTCTGTTCTGAGCTAGTCTAAAAAGGTCTGCATACCCTTCACAATCTAAATCTCTAATAATTTGACTAATATAGCTTTTTCTAGTTGTTCCTAGTCTATTTTATTAAGTAGTCTATACTCTAAGACCCTACTAAATAGCTCCTCATGTCTTAACTTGTGTCTTATCATTCTATCCCTCCTGACCTTTAATTGTTTCCACATACAGGGTTCCTCACCTATCCTTCTATAAACTTCCTCGTTTGTGACTCTATCTGTCCAACTAATCTTTAACATTCTCCTATAACACCAAGTTTAAAAATCTTATATCTTTTTCTTATCTAGCTCTTTAATTATCTAAGTCTCACTACCGTATAATAGAACGCTCCATACGTACGACTCAGAAATTTTTTCTATTACTAAACTAATACTATTAGCTATTAGTAAGCCTTTCTTTTTTAAAAACATTTTTCTAGCTTGAGCTATTCTAGCTACTATATCCCTTCTTCTACGTCCGTCCTTTGTAATTATACCACCTAAATAGCAAAATTCATCTACCTCCTCTAACTCGATATTACCTATTTTTAATTTTGGTTTAGAATTAGGCTGCAACTCACTTGTTATTATCTTTGTCTTTCCTAAGTTAATTCTCATACTATAGTTACTCTGTAGTATCTGATCTAAAATATTTAAAAACTCTCCTAACTCTTTTCTAGACTCTGCTATAATGACTATATCATCTGCAAAACGTAACATGTCTATTTTCTGTCCCTGTAAACTAATACCTATCTCTTTTCTCTGTCTAGCTAAGTTTAAGGCTTCTTCAATATAAACATTAAAAATCAAAGAAGATAGTATACAGCCTGTCTAACACCATTTCTAATCTTAGCATCTTCTTCTATTTCATCAAATCTAATTATTACGCTTTGGTTTTTATAGAGACTGTAAATAATTTTTCTATCCCTATGAGAGATTCCTATTTTTCGCAAAACCCTCAACATAACAATCCAATTAACCCTATCAAATGCTTTTTCTAAATCTACAAACGCGAAATGAGTCTTTTTATTTTTTTGTAGCCTTTTTTCGATAATTACTCTAATCATTAGTATCGGTTTCCCCTGTCTCTCTGTCTTTACGAAAACCATATTAATCTTTGCTTAAATAATTCTCGGTCGAAGCTTCTACTCTATTTTTAATTATAAATGTTAGTAATTTGGAAGCGTGGGGTGTTAAACTAACCGTTCTAAAATTCTCACATCTATCAGTTCCTGACTTTTTTGGGATTGGGATAATAAAATTTTTTCGAAATCTTTTGGAACCTCACCTGTGTCATATATTACTTTTACTAGTTCATATTATCTGTCTAAAGTTTTCTGACTTACATACTTTATTAATTCTGCGGGTATATCGTCTATCCCTGGCGCTTTATTTAGTTTAAGACCCCTAACTGCTCTATCAAATTCCTCTCTTAATATTGAGAACCCTATTTCTGCATCCTCTTCATGGTCGTTCTCTAACTCATCCATATCGTCTCCCTTATTTATTAGAAGCTCATTATTCTCATCTTTAATACCATTATATTTTTTCCTATCTTTCTCGAAAAACTTTTCAACTGCCCTGTAAGCCCTGTCTGTCTTACCTACTATCAAATCATCTTGTATTCCCTTAAAATTCTTCTCCTTTCATTTATTTCTAGCTTTCCTACACTCATGTAGTATCTTATTTCTAACTCTATTAATTTTTTGCTTACTTTAACTATCCAATTCTCTGAAAGGTTTAAGCTTTCTTCAATTCTCTATTAAATGTAATGTCTCTTTTGTTACCCAGGGATTTCTTGCTTTAACTTTTCTCTTACCTGTAGTCGGTGTTGCTGTATCATATACAACCCTTTTTATTTCTTTCCATCTATCTTCTACGTTCCCTCCTATAGCTATCTCTTTCATCTTATTATCTAATACTTATTTATATTTCTTTTTACCACACTATCATTAAGCTTACCTAGATCCCATCCCTCTCTTTTAGCTTTTCTCAATTTTTTGAATTTGAGATTACACTTCATCTTAACTATGTTATGATCGCTATCTATGTCAGCTCCTGGATAACTATGACAGTTTTTAACTTGGTTTCTAAATCTTTGTTTAACTAAAATATAATCTATTTGGTATCTAGCCCTATCACCTGGCGCTCTCCAGGTATATCTTCTTCTAACATGTTGTTCGAATAGGGTAAATACAGTTACTAATCGATGTTCCTGACAAAACTCAACTAATCTTTTTCTATCATTTCGTCTATCATATCCAAATTTTCTTACCATATTTCGCTCACAACCTTCTCCCATTGACGCATTAAAATCGCCCATAACTATTAAATTCTCATCTCCTTTTACCTTTCTCACTATACTATTTATATTCTCGTATACTTTTTCTACTTCCTCATCCTCGAACAAAGTTGTTGGCATGTAAACCTGTACTAAAACAGTGTCTGTGGGTTTTGTACTCAATCTAACCATAATTATTCTATCACCAAATTGTAAGTACTCTTTAACTTTACGTCCTAGTCTTTTACCTAATACTATTCCTACCCTTGCCTATCCATTAGTTGAAGAAGTTGCAATTATTCTATAATTATCTTTCCAAACTGGCCATCTCACCTCACTAATACCTAAAATATTCAGCTTTCCTTTTCACATTTGGTCTAATTAATTCGTTAACTTGTTTACTATAAGTAATAACCTTACATTCAAAGTCCCTATCGCTAAATCGAACCGTTGTTTTAAATTCTTACGATGGCGAGTCCCAAGTACCCCCTCCCGGAGATCCGAATGATGGGGTATTTTACCTCCGGACAAGAATTTTACATGTGATAGGTTCCCATATCTTTCCACAACGCAGTTTTTAAAGATTTTAGCAAAAAGTCGTATCGGTCACAGTCAACCCCCAACAACCCGTAAATTATTGAGTATCGCCTAAGACCAACCGACTCTCCTCCAATATCTTTTAGCCGGCAAGGCTGCTGCCCTTTGCTGCTCCTTTTAATTGCATTTTACGATAAGCAGGCTTACTACAGTAGTATTCTTTGTCCTCTACTATAGGGTATAAGTTCCTTCTAAGTTGACATAAATTGTACTTTCCTATGGATTGTAAATATAATAACAATAATAAAAACAAAGTTAGAAATTGTTCAAACGAGTTGTTTTTTATGTCATCTTTTAAATTTTATTGGCTTAACAATTCATTCACAAGGTCATACAAAAGTACAGGTTATTAAACATACTGTTAATATTAACTGTTAGAGACTATTATTTTTATTATTATGTTTTAATCTTCGAACTCTATTATCTAATTTTGTAATACCTGCAAAGTGATCAGTAATTTCTTGAAGAGCTTTTCCTTCAGTTTCAGGAAGCCAAAAGTACAATATAATTAAACCACATATTCCAAAAAATCCGTACAGCCACAATGTACCAGGTAGTGTTATATGTGAAACAATGGAAAGAAATGTTTTATTTGCCAGGAAACTAAAAACGCTACTTACTGCACTCGATATTCCAGATCCCATTGAACTTGCGGGTCTAGAAAATATTTCGCCCATTAGAATCCACGGCACTACACGCACTCCACCTTGGAAAGCAAAAATTGCAATAATTATGAACGCTAGTGGCAACCAGTTATATGTATCCGAACTTGAAGCAACAATTGCGCCTGGATGTATATATTCGATATTTGTCAAATGTGCATATGTAGCTAGTGCGACAACAGAAAGTGTTCCAAGAATAATTGAGTAAAAAAGCAATACTCGTTTTCCAATGTAATGGATTAATGCAATACATGGTATGACCCCTAGAATTTCTGCAACCCCTAATAGAAGCGTTGCCTGGAATTTATCTATCGGAACTTGTAAAGCAGAAAAAATGTTTACAGCATATGTTCGTAGTGGTGAAGCTCCTGTAAACTGGCTAATAAAAAACATAAAGCTTAACAAGATTGTTGGAAGAATAAAGTCTTTTCTGGTGTACTTGTAAAGAATGTTGTGTTCCAGAAAATACTCGTGTTTTTTAATTTGTTTAGTTAATATTTCTTGGAATTCGTCTTCTACTTTCGACACGTCTGTCCATCCTCTTAGCCACGCTAAGCTCTTCTTGGCATCAATATATCTCCCTCTCATTATCAACCATTGAGGACTCTCTGGAATGATAAACAATAAGCAGAAACAAATCAGCGGTGCAACACATGTAACAAAAGCGACATTCCTCCAGCTCATAAAAATTCCTAACGCGAATTCAATTAGTACTCCAAAAAATAAAGTCAAATTTGCGGTTGCTGAAAATGCACCTCGTAAGGAAGGTTCTGTTATTTCGCCAACGTACGTTATTACCTAAAATACCGGATGTACATTTTCATGCAGAATTTGCCTTTATAATCTTACCGGAGCTTCTATAAAACCACCAGTAAATCCATTTACGCCAAGACATAAAAATATTTGCCACGCGGTTGCAGAATATTTTAATCCAATGCAGGTGATTATAAATGGTACACATCCAAGTTGCATACCTGTTCTTCTTCCAACACGATTGATCAGTGCACCAGAAACTATACTTCCTAATGGAAAGCATATTGTACCAATTGAACCTGAAAAAAATATACATTTAGTATTTTATGTTTTACAGAGAATTACAGAAATAATTTATGTTGTACTGTTTGAGAAATCGAACAACCAAATAATTCGTTTTAGTTTTATTATAATACAGATAAATCAGAAAAGTATCATACTTAGCTGATTGTTTACCAAAGGAATTTATGGAATTTGGCAACTGCAGATGAATGAGTTTATGCCGAATAAGACTAAGGTATTTTTCTGTATAGAGTTCAGTTTAAGTTGAAACTTGAATTATGTGGTATGCCTTTGAAAAACGCGTTTCGTTTGTAATTTCCTCATAAGAAAAGTCCTATTTCAATAAGTACATGTTATATAAAAAAGTAAAGTTTGCCAAGCAATCACCAATTATTTTTAATTGGGATAAGAATTAGGCGAAACAGGGGAACACGGGAGGCTATTTTAGCCGTAAGATGATAATGGAGGAAACAATAGAAAAAGGAGAAAGCGTATATATAGAGTTTGTAGATCTGGAAAAAGCATTCGACAATGGAAAGTGGAAAAAACGTTCGAAGTACTCAAAAAAATTGGAATTAGTTCTAGGGATAGACCGATAGTACGTAGCTTATACAATGAGAAAACAGCAGTAATAGAATTAGAGCAGGAACGTAGAGAAGTAAATATTAGAAAGCGGTGAGACAGGGATGTGCCTTAATCCCCATTAATTTTTAACTTATACATTGAAGCGGCAATGAATACTGTCAAGTACAGGAAGACATTTGGAATTAATATGCAGGGAAAAAATTCATATATTTAAATTTGCAGATGATATAGCAGTATTAGTATCTAGCAAAGGCGAGTTAGAAGCTGCTCTTAATGAAACAGTTCTAACAGAAAGATACGGTATGAAAACTAATGAAAATAAAACTAAAGTAATAGTATGCAAAGGAGGGGAAAACAAATTAAAAACAAGAATAAAAATAGGTAACGAGACCTTGCAAAAGGTTAAAGATTTCTGCTACCTAGGAAGTCAAATAACGCAAAATGGGAAAAGCGCAAAAAAAAACTAAGATTAACACAAAGTCGTGCTACATTTAACAAGAAAAAGTGACTACTGTGTTCAAAGGCAACAAACATAAGAAGCAAGGAAAGGATTGCTTAAAACATGTGTGTGGAGCACAACACTGTATGGCTGTGAAGTCTGGATTGTAGGAGAAGCGGACAAGAAAAATATAGAAGCCTTTGAAATGTGGTGCTATAGACGTATGATGAAGATATCATGGACAGGCAAAGTTGAGAACAAAGAGATACTAAAGGTGGTAGAGGAAGAAAGAGATATGTGGAGAACAGGTATCGAGAACTTACAAAAGATTAAAGATTTCTGCTACCTAGTAAGCCAAATAACGCAAGATTGGAAAAGCGTAAAAGATACAAAACAAAAATTAGCACAGGGTTGTGTTAAATTTAACAAGAAAAAGTAACTACTGTGTTCAAAGACAATAAACATAGAAATAAGAAAAAAAACTTCAAACATATGTGTGGAGCACAGCACTTTAGGCCTGTGAAGCCTGGACAGTAGGAGAAGCGGACAAGAAAAAAGTAGAAGCGTTTGAAGTGTGGTGTTACAGACGTATGATGAAGATATAATTCACAAACAAAGTTAAGAACAAAAGGTACTAGAAATGATAGTGGAAGAAAGAAGTATGTTCAAAACAGTAAAAAGTGCAAGAGATAGGATGATAAGCCACATACTAAGACACGGAACAGTGTGGAAAATTAGAAACAGAGATAGGAAAAAAGAGAAGTAGAGGTAGACTCGATTGGACTATTGCACACAGCTAGTAAAAGATGTGGGCTGTGTGAATTTCAGGGAAATGTGTAGGCTAGTTCAGAATAGAAATCAATGAAGGTACGCATCCAACCAGTTCCAAGATGGAAAAACTAATGATGAAAAAACATCTGTACCCCAACATGATGATTATTATAAGCAACTACAGGTATTGGTTGTGCAATGTTCTTGAATAATGTTAATTCTGCGAAAGGATTTACTGGAAAACTATTAGTTTGGCAAATGTCTAAGTGTTGGGGGATCTTGGTAGTCACAGGATGCTTAAGCCCTTTTACATACCACTAAATCTTGGTGAAATAGGGCATATAATTAGAACACAATAGAATGGAAATTTCAGTAAACCTTCGGAAAACCTAATGACGAAGAAACAACTGCACTTAAATCTGATGATTATTATAAACAACTACAGGTGTTGCTTGTGAAATATTTTCAACTAATGTTGATTCGGCGAAAGAATATATTGGAAAAACTATTCATTCTACATATGCTCAAGTGCTGCAGGAACTTGGCAACCGCAGGCTGCTTACCCCCTTCACATACCACTGATTATCAGGAAATAGAGTATAAAATTGTAAAACAATAGAAGGTGACCGAACTGCATCTAACAAGAAAGAACAGCTGTTATGTTCAAAGACAACAAACATGGTAACAGGGAAAATTTTTTTGCAAGCATGTATGGAGGACATCACAGTACATCTGTGAAATAGGGGCAGTAGGAAAGGCAGAGGGAAAGGGATGGATACCTTTTGGAATGTTGTGTTACAGATATGTGAGGATGATAGAATGGAAAGGCAAAGTTAACAACAAATAGGTTTTGTAGGTTAGTTCAGAATAGGAAACTATGAGGGTACGCGTCTGACGAGTTCCAGGACTGAAGACCTAATGATGATGAGATAAGAATTAATACAAATATACCAACTTTATTTGAAAATTTCCACCCATTTAAACCAATGTAAAAATGAAGGAATTTACGCTTATAAGAAATACATAGAGATTGTCTCTATATGGATTATATGTGTGTGTGGGGAGGGAGGCAAACATACATTAATCTAATCACACGGTTCTTTGTTTGTGTTTGTTACTTAACCATGTGATCGTTAATGTTATTAAGCATTTTGACAAACCTGTTTGCTAAATTTTAGCACATCTAATTACAACATCTTCTGCCTCACAAACCCTTAGAACATAATATATTAACTCACTTTTTTAACACGTCGTTAACGTCACAACTTAACGTTATCTCACTCCTGGATTGTGTAATTACAAACTTCGGACAGTAGTTACATTCACGGTAAATCATTTCACAATATAAGCAAATATCCATTTTGTTATACACAGGAATATGTTTTTACAATATTAACACAAAGTAATTTTTTAAGTTTTGCAAATAACATACACCACTATGCATTATTGTGCAAATTAGATGTACGATGTGTTGTCTATAGGTGCAAATATTCTCTATCTTTATATGTTATACATGCTAATATTTAATTTACGCTTTCTAAGTAATCCTAGAGTATGCAAGACCTGATTACCAAATTTTAGCACTCCTACTATCGTTGGTGTTGTATATTTTACAGTTTAAGGGTGACGAAACACTATTTGCAAACCTAGCACATGTATATTTTGCAATACCCAATCAAATTTTTTTACAATATTAGCATATATATTCTATAGTCAATGCTAGAATAAACCATGTTACACTATATTTGCACAAAGTAATATTTTAAGCACTTCAAAGAACATACTGATATACATTATTTTACAAATTAGGCGTACGGCGTGCTACCCGAAATGGAGTCAAAATATTTTAAAATTTATTTGGAAACAAAAAGTTTTTAACCGCTTCCGTAGAGCTGTTTAAAAGATGAAAATTGTGGCTACTGAAACCAGAAAGTTTATTTTAATACACAATGGCACACTTGTTACATACGTTAAAAAATACATTTACAATTATTATATCTGAACGCACGCCATTTACATTCAACGTGGTGCCTATAGCTGTATACAATCTCCATATTTATATGGTGTACATTTACCAAGATTTAGTAACAACTGGACATTTAGCAAACCATATGCCACTGCCACCTGCAACATACACGAATATATTATACATTTTTACCAATTCTTAGCCACAGTATGCAATCTACTGCATATATAAATAATTTTTAAACTGCGCAGTCATCTGACGGTTGTTACTTCTAACCTATTAAGCATATTTTTTAATTAACCTTAGCTCTAATTTTATTTACGACTTGATTTTAGCCATATTTTCTTCGCTTACTAGAAAACAAAAGAAATCGCAACTATTGAATTTCAGCTGTGTCTAATTTGTAGTGGATTTATCATTTTTGAATCAAATTTTCAGCATTCAAATAATGGAAAGCGTTGTTAAGATAAATGTAAAACTATGTACAAGCTATTTGTAACGTAAATTCGCCCAATCATTATTCAATCACCTTAGAAATATTTATTTATAGCCATGTAAAAATTCATCGGCATAATAATTAAGCCTTTTCTAACTAAACATCGCGCCAAACTTTTCAATCACCTTAAAAATATTTAATTAATATCCATGTAAGAATGTATCTATATAATAAATAAAAATATGTAATGCAGATTACTTAAATATACATAACCAAAGGCAATCTCTTTTGCTTCAACTAATTAATCAAGTTCATGTGTCATGATGATGTTAGCGTTTTAAAGACAATTATGTTAATAGTTGTATATGCACTCCTTCAAACGATTTCAGTATTTTATAAAAGCAGGTTCTATTTAATGTGTGCCAGCAAAATTTTTTAGATCTTATAGTAGTTCACTAATTTAATAAGAATGCTAATTTTCAGATTGATTCGGTTATTATTTCTAGGATTATTATTTATAAATTAGATTTGTTTCGTAAATAGACAAATCAAAACAGTATTAAATAGCGAAACCCGCTTACCTTACGTCCAAAAAACGGTCGGAAAGCACGGATAATCGTTTCGTCAAACACAAAATGAAATAATTGTCACGCATCAAATCACGCAATATTTTTTAGTCTAACGCCAGTTACGTTTCGGGCGTTGAGAGCGGTCTTTTTAAAAACTTCTTTCAAAAACTTCGTAACAAAATTTTTTTATTAAACAGATATTAATGTGGAATTTTGACAAGCTTGAATAAAATTAAACTAAGTCGAAAATTAATTAATAATTGAACTAATATTGTGAGTAGCCTAAGCAAACTGCAATGTTAAAGCTAAAATACTGTAGACTAACTGACGGTCTTGGGGCTCTCAGGGTATTTATGTTGCCGCTGACCCTCAAATGTCTGTGGGAACTTTCAGAGCTCATGTCAGTTTATTTCTTAATTCTATTCATTATACAATGAAACAATCTTAATTTCTAAGTAATCGCGGTTTCTTAAGCGTCTGTGACCTGCCACCTGCAATATCACTATCGTCTAGAATACAATGTACTGCATCCGTTCTCACAACTTGCTTGTGAACTGCTAATAACCTTTCTGGTTAATCCTTGAATTTACATTGTTGCATATACTTAGTTTTTTTAACAATTTCTAACAATTCTTAATAAATTCTACTTTATTATACATATATAGATTGGGGGATACATAACTCGCCGGGGATGAAATTATTAAAAATATATAACTTCTTCTATACAGTACATACTCAAGTAATGGTTTTTTTTAAAGGAACGATACATTTCGTTAGGTTATAATTAAAAATTGTGCGACCTTCCCATTTCTATATTATCGTTTAACTTGGCATGCTATAATTTATATAGTTAATTTCATATAGAATAGGTTAAAGTACTATATAGTAATATTATTTTTTAAATTTCATAATTTCAAAAAATAAGCATTATACCAGCAAAATATAGACCTACATTAATGTATTATATCATTCACATTACAATTTCCAAAAGTCTTTCGTTCGAATTCATTCTAATTTATATTTAAGGAAATACAAAGTCTAGTTGGCAAGCAATTTTGTTTTTATGGGGCCGTACGTTAATCCGATTTAATTCTCTAAAAATCCTAAATCAAATGAATACATGTCCTGAGTGTATAAAAAAATTCTGAAAGCGAGATAATCTACACCTACAAAATCTCACTGCTTGTTTTAGAGGGGTAGTCTAATCAAAAAGGGAACAAATTTTGCTAAGATCCAAGTGTTATAAGTAGTGTAAAATCAGGGCTTCTGTGACCACATTTGCACCAGCATCCACATTTCCACACACATTTGGGCCAAATAGTTTTCTTCGATTAACCATTTTTATCTTTCGAAATAAATCTATCTTGTTTGGTATCTATTAATATTAGATTTTTTTCAGCTATCTGAATTTCTAGGAATTTTTTACATAGCATCATCCCCAGGGAGCTACCCTCATTTTAAGATTTTTTGCTGGTAGCGATTTTTGGCCGTCCACATAAATTATTTTAACCACGCAATACATCAAACTAGTCTAGGATTTTACACAGAATCCGAATCTGTAAACAGATTTAAAATAGGACCACCCCTTACCGTTTTACACATATACCCTCTGCGAGATAAATCTTTCTCCACATTTCCACCCACGAGATAAATGTACCTTATTTGGTATCAATTAATATTAGATTTTTCTCAGCTATTTGAATTTCTAAGAATTTTTTAGATTGCATCATTCACCAGGCAGCTAGCCCAATTTTAGGATGCTTTTACCAATGTCGATTTCTAATCATCTCTCCTTATTAATATCTAGAATCCTTTAACCAAACACTTAAAGGTATTAACACAAAGAAATTAAGCACACAAAAGTTTAATAATTTATTTTATCCGATTTACAGTTTAATAAACTACAGGAATACAATTTTTACATTGCAAAGTATAACATTATTTTATTTTCTTTGAGAAGCCGAATCCAAACAGGTTAAAGTAATCTGTAACAAAAAAGAGATTAATGTGCTGTTTAAAAAGAGAGGAATCGTGTTTTCGGTCAATAAAACATATTGTTAGATTAACGACAATATGTTTTACCGTCCAGCGAGACCACGTGGAGGTAAACATATATCGCCGGGAGCGAAGGAATTATTAAGGATGGGGATGGTATGTACGTCTTATAACTAACTTACATACCACTATATATACACAATAAAATATATACAAATATAGCAACTATCTTATATCTTTATGCCCCCATGCATAGGTTGATATGCTTCCGGGGATGACGTAACGCATGTCATCTTCGCCCGACAAACTAATTTTATTAATTAATTGGGTACAAAGTTGGTGTTTACATACTTTCGTTTAAGACCTCGTACATATTTTCCATATTACTAGAAGATGTTATAACCATATTTTATGTGTTAAAGAATTTCACATCGGTAGTCTCTTCTCCCATTTTTCTGTAGACGTTGTAGAGTTCGCAATTAACTTTTATTGCTGTATGTTGTGTTCTTTTTTATTAATTAATCGAATAAACCGCTCTTTCTGCTTCCAAAAAAACTCGGACACTCCATCGTCGACACTGGCGTTCTTTATGCGATAGCTAGCCATACGGTTGTTAAACGCTGTGCTAACTATTTCTACACCATCTTCGCCAGTAACGGTAACTGTTGCATTTTTATGTCTGTTGCGGCACACGTAGTCTTGTCCATTTCGAAATCGCATACTTTACACATAATTCGTGCGTGTTTCGTAGAAGACCCTTTAGCAGCTGGCGGAGCTGAACGTTTACGGCTTAATGACATACCGTGCTGTTTTTCCTTGTGCCGCAGTAAGCTGCCCGTTCTCGTAAAAGCGATACCGCAAGACCCACAGTTTAAGTACTTTGCTGCTGACGGATGTAAAAGCTTAACCGTGGACGATGTTACACCACGACATCTGTTCTGGTGCCGTTTAAGAGCATTTTTCCAGGTATAAGAGCACCGCAAGAGTTGCAATTAAAAATATTTTCGGAGGGCATTTTAGTACAAAACAAAATCAGCACTATAGGACTTTGGTGAAACTTGTAAGCGAACTAACTTATAACTAAAAAGTTTACTCTTGCTTACCTGCTTTATGTACCCTATAGAATGCAAACCAAAGGTTTCCGAAGACAGCCGAACGAAGTTAAGGATTCAGCGGGGACTAAATAACGTCATGTTTTGCCAATCCTTGCTGCTCGTCCAGTACATTTAGCACCAATGCATGCGCCCGGTTCGCATCGTCCATGCTGCGAAAGCAGTTAGTAGAAACACCGGAAACGTCTTCCATGTTATACTGGTCAGCAGTCGCATCGCGTGCATATTAAAAATCCAAAAGGTTGGTAGCTCACGCACACAAATTGGCTGCAAGTCGTACGGAAGAAGATGCAGTGCTACTATAAACAAAAACTTAATATAACACTTTAAACCTTTAGTAAGGGAATACCAAACTTGTTGTCTACAGAATACTTACTACTAAAGCAATTTAATTTTAAATAACTTCTACGTCATATTTTCGGAAATGGCAGGCTTGAATATTTTCTAAATAAATCACCAAACGAAAGTATATGCTTAGCGGCATTAAAATTACCCATTAGTTTCTCATTTTACGAGCGCGGTTAATTAGAGATTAAAATTTAATTTGTTTTAAATAACGAAATTGAATACTCTACATAGAATTTGTGGTTGTTTCGTACAAAACCCTTTAACAGCTGGCGATATTCCGTGCTGTTTTTCCTTGTGCCATAGTAAGTTGTCCATTCTCGTAAAAGCGATACCGCAAGACCCACAGTTTAAGTACTTTGCTGCCGACGGATGTATAAGCTTAACCGTGAACGATGTTACATTACGACATTCGTCCATTTGTGAGCATTTTTTTAGGTATAGGAAGCACCACAAGAGTTGCAATTAAAAATATTTTCGGATGACATTTTCCTTCGACCAGCTACCATGGATAGCGCCATGGTTTATATACATTTTGAAAACACTCCAAGATTGCCGAAAACACTCGAAGAGTGCACAGCGCGGACACTAAACCAATGATCATTAATACCAGTATTCCGTACTTTTGTAGGGTGCTCATTTCCTAGAACCAAATCTTCCGCATAGCGGTCGGTAGCACGTAATTATTTCTAAAGCCTGCAAGTACTCGATACCACCCAAATAGAAAATTAGACGCTTGATGTTTGTTAACTTCCGATTCCCTCGTAAAATGTAGAAAAAACTCGGTCAATCATCCATCTGACTTATACTTCGACCCGCTCCCGCTCTGATAATTTCCAAACATTTTTCAAACGACAATGGTCTCAGAATTTTAAACCTCCAAGGGATCTATAGGTCGTGATCAATTACACGATCGAGCTACCGGTAAACTAACACATTTTGTAGTAACAGTGCGCTGTATAATACATGCATACCCCTTCTCTGCGCTACTGCTATTCTTGTAGTTGCTTAAAAAGTCAGTCGCCTTTTTACTGCTAGGACCGCTGCAAAGCATCATTCTATATTTTCTATATAAGTATAGCACATCGCGCACTTTTCTGTCTGATAATTAAATTTTGCTTATGTAGGCTTTTACACTTTCGCATATTTAAACATCTAATCCGATCAATTAACCACTTTCGATTATTCTAACGGGAACCGCCATACATTCTGCCGCACCGTTCCTTTTGAATTCATCGATCCGATGGGCTTATACACACTAACACCTAATGTATCTTTGCTACTATTTGTTAAACAGAAACTACTGGCATCTGCATGTTCGTATGTGGACGTAAGCAGATGTTTGTGGATGTGTACGAGGATATGTAACCATATACATTAATCAGTCTAAGCTATTTTATTTAGTCCATGAAAACTACTATTTTTCTAAATCACAATTATTAATCGCCTTTATAGGTTTAACATTTCTACTATTTCCCAATGACTGGTGCTACGTACATGGAAACTTTAATTTCTTATTGAAGAAAATGTTTATTCTTCCACGCACTGTTGCATGCCCACCCCTTTTGGGAATATATGTTCGTTATAGGTTGTACTTAACTACACTTCGTGAGACCCCTTTAATCTTTTTAATCGTGTCTTTTTCGCTTACAATACAGTAGGACTTAGCTTTTGTACCGACGAATTCTAATACTAGACCCCCATTAAATTCGTCTTTGAATTTCCCTACAACTTTTTTGTTGACAAGCGCTATATTGTATTTATTATCCGCGGGGTAGTCACTCTTTTAAGATAACTATATTTTGTTTGGTATCAACTAATATTAGATTTTTCTAGGGAGCCCAAATCTGTAAATAGATTTTAAATAGGACCACTCCTTACAAAGTTACTCTTTTTAAAAACCCAAACCTCTAATTTTTGCCTATCTTTATTTAACACAATCTTTAAAGTCTTTTTTTGCTACCCAAGACATATGCTTCAACCAACCATTTCCCGAGAAATCTAAAACCGATGTGTACCGCGAATACCACGTCGGGATATCACGTATACTCTGTCCACCAGGATAGAAACAGGAAAGATTTGGGAGAGGGAAGGTGGAAGAAGAACTTAAAAATTATGGAGTCATAAAACTAATATATACAATAGATTTACAAAATCTATACAAATATAAACAACTACCTTAGATTTATAACTTTATGTCCCCATGCATAGATTGATATGCTTGCAGGGATGACGTTACGCTTGTCATCTTCACTCGATAAACTAATTTCATTAATAGCAAATAGTTTGATACATAGAGACCGTCTAGGTTTTCGAATTGCAAAATGTACCGAAGTTTGTCTCTATATATAAAGTATTTAATTCCACCGACAACCAGATCCATTCCTTGGCGTAATTCTTGCAGCTTATGACAATCTTTTAATCGCAGCTTTCCCACTATATTCTGTATACGTATCTTGTTAACTTGATCTACTTCTTCTTGTCAATATTGGAGGGAATCCTTATTTTCCCACTCACTGTTGCGTAGTTGCATGTCTTCCACTTTTGGGAATATATGGTCGTTATAGGTTGTAGGACCCTCGGTTTTAAATGATCCGAAAGATTATTTACTAGGCAAATATGCAATGTTTAGCGGAACCCCTTTGCGTGTGGTGTACGCCAAGGTTACGAAACCCGTAATCCTTAGTTCGTTTTTGTTATCTGCCATTTTAATAAATACGTTTCTAGAATAACCTTTTAAAAAGTATACGGATTTAGTACCATCCTTTTCCGCAAGGACACCTACATAACTAAAAGAGCTTTTCTTACTAACCGCAAATGCATACAGCTTGTATAACCCGGATGTATTTAAGTCAGTTCATCGGCACAAAATAATATTTTAGTTCTTCGTCATTTTCTCCGATAAGATGTTCTCTGTCTAACACATCTTTGTATCGTTCGCGTATTGTCGCAGTGTTTTCCATGTAGTCCAACTTTAGCGTTTTTGCATCCTCTCCTCTAATTCCAGTTGCCTTTTTCTTCCACTTACAGCATATGGCATGCATAATGGGGTAATTTCCTTTAGCGTAAACGGATAGAGCTTACTACCAATATTTACGCGTTGTCGTACAACCTCTGGGCGAATGTTAGGCGTATCTATCAATCCCAATTCCGAAATGACTATTTCTTTTGGAATTGTAGAATATGATGTTGCAGATTGTATAAAATATGTACTACCTGCTTTAATGTAGCACTTGTGTAAGATTTTTATTTTATCTCGGCTGTCTTCCTCCTCTACTATCTCCAAACAATTTACAGGTAAATAGTTAAAACTAAAAGCCGAAAGCACATACTTTATCAATTTTTCTCTTTCATCTGGTTTTTCTGACAACTTAATTTGCAAGCCAGTCAATTTCTTTGTATTGCTATTTCCCCAATACACGTTCTGTAGTAGGTTATAATACACTAAACAGCAGCGATTTTGTAGCTTGTCCGATAGCTTACTCCACATTTTGGCAAGTGGTACCGAGTACATTGGCGCCTTGAGGAAGTATAACTTACTATCTTCCAATAAGGTTAAACAGTCTTTTAAGGGATTATACACCCTTTCCGCACTGACATAGTTTCCAATTGTACAGTTGCATATTGTCGCTTCCAATCGCGTAATACTATGTTTTTTGGTCAAAGTAGACGCAAATGTTTTCCTTAAACGTACATCTAGACAACGTAAAAAATCTAGTATATGATTGCCAAGTTGTTTATTAACACCAGGACTTGTTATCTGACACACGAATTTGTTGTATATCTCAATTCTGCATTGGTTGTTAGCCATGTTAAACAATCGCTTCCCACAGTTTTATCGTTGTCAACTATAATATTGCACTTTTCTTCGTATCTACCCTTGTAGCAAAAGTTATGGTTTGTAGTTAAATAATTACACATCTCCATCTTGCTAAATATACCAGCAAAATCTTGGGTTACATCCATGTCAAAATGATAGTAATAATCTTTTTTGAGTTTGTCTAATATATCTGGTAGTTCCTCCAATAAAGTTTCCAACTAACATCTGCTAGTTCTACTTTGTATGGAACACATATAGGATTTTGGAATTTTTTATTAATGCTTTCGAGGTCTTCTTTTCCGATAATTTCTTTCACTCCCTGGCCCATCTTGTTAGTGCTTTCCAGAGAAAACAGAAGCTTAGCTTTAACACCATGCCTAGGGGAAAAAAATCCGTCGAAATTTCTTTGTAGATAGCTGTTAAATGCCCCACAAATTTCTTTTTTTAGGATAAACATCCTTTTGTTTGCAGATGTTTGCTCGGCGTCAGAGAGGTCGCAAATTTTAACCAACATTATATTATCACAAAATGGTTTTGTAATTGGTGTATGTAGTCTACCAGTCAGCATCTGTTTGCCTTCAACATAACAAATATTACCAATATCTGTCACCAAATTATGGTTGCACATAATTTCTGCCAACAGCTACAATCCAAATCGCTAATTTGTTGGTTTCACTTTATTCCCAAGAAGTTGAGGAACGTTAATCACCTTGGAGACGCTCATGTTTACCGTTCTAGCTACTGTCGAATACTAAATTGAGTACGAAAATTGCCCTTAAGAACCCTACAGAGTGGGGGCGCATATTGCCAAAGATACCCGAATATGTCGGACACTACCATATCGCTTACATTCTATTGTTTACGAACAGTTTTGTTATCCGACCTAGGTCGGCAGGGTTGCGCATCGACATGTCCGGATATATGTCGGATATATATGTAAGATGTTAGGTTAGGGTGAAATTACCTCATAGAGTAAAATTGCTTCATAGGGTGAAATTGCCTTCGACTTAGGTTGTATGTGGACTTGTCAGGAGTTAGGTTAGCTAGTGTTGTCTGAAGTTACGTTAGGTTAGTTGGACTTGTGTGAACCTAGGTTAGATAAAAGGAAAAATTGATAGGTTAGGTCAGCGCCGCGGCGTTGACCTGACCTATCAATTTTTCCTTTTATCTAACCTAAGTCCACACAAGTTAATAAACAACTTGGCAATCATATACTAGATTTTTTACGTTGTCCAGATGTACGTTTAAGGGAAACATTTGCGTCTACTTTGGCCAAAGAACATAGTATTACGCGATTGGAAGCGACAATATACAACTGTACAATTGGAAACTATGTCAGTGCGGAAAGGTGTACAATTCTTTAAAAGACTGTTTAACCTTATTAGAAGATAGTAAGTTATACTTCCTTAAGGCGCCAATGTACTCGGTACCACTTGCCAAAATGTAGAGTAAGCTATCGGGCAAGCTACAAAATCGCTGCTGTTTAGTGTATAATAACCTACTACAGTACGTGTATTGGGGAAATGGCAATACAAAGAAATTGACTGGCTTGCAAATTAAGTTGTCCGAATAACCAGAGAAAAGGGAAAATTGATATAGTATGTGCTTTCGGCTTTTAGTTTTAACTATTTACCTGTAAATTATTTGGAGATAGTAGAGGAGGAAAACAGGCAAGATAAAATAAAAATCTTACACAAGTGCGACATTAAAGGAGGTAGTACATATTTTACACAATCTGCAACATCATATTCTACAATTCCAAAAGAAATAGTCATTTCGGCCTAACATTCGCCCAGAGGATGTACGACAACGCGTAAATATTGGCAGTAAACTCTATCCGTTTACGCTAAAGGAAATTGCCCCATTATGCACACCATACGCTGTAAGTGGAAGAAAAAGACAACTAGAATTAGAGGAAAGGATGCAAAAACGCGAAAGTTGGACTACATGGAAAATACTGCGACAATACGCGATCGATACAAGGATGTGTTAGACAGAGAACATCTTATCGGAGAAAATGAGGAAGAACTAAAATATTATTTTATGTGCCGATGAACTGACTTAAATACATCCGGGTTCTACAAGCTGTATGCATTTGCGGTTAGTAAGAAAAACTCTTTTAGGTATGTAGGCGTCCTTGCGGAAAAGGATGGTACTAAATGCGTATACTTTTTAAAAGGTTATTCTAAAAACGTATTTATCAAAATGGCAGATAACAAAGACGAACTAAGAATTGCGGGTTTCGTAACATTGGCGTACACCACACGCAAAGGGGTTCCGCTAAACGTTTACATATTTGCATAGTAAAAAACCTTTCGGATCATTTAAAACCGAGGGCCCTACAACCTATAACCACCATGCATTCCCAAAAGTGGTAGACATGCAACTACACAACAGTGATTGGGATAATAAGTATTCCCTCCAATACCGACAAGAGGAAGTCGATCAAGTTAACAAGATACGTATGCAGGAAATAGTGGGAAAGCTGCGATTAAAAAATTGTCGTAAGCTGCAAGAATTACACGAAGGAATGGATCTGGTTGTCGGTGGAATCAAATACGTTATATATAAAGACAAACTTCGGTATATTTTGCAATTTGAAAACCTAGACGGTCTCTATGTATCAAACTATTGGCTATTAATAAAATTAGTTTATCGAGCGAAGATGACAAGCGTAGCGTCATCCCTGGAAGAATATCAATCTAAGATAGTTGTTTATAATTGTATAGATTTTGTAAATCTATTGTATATATTAGTTTTATGATTCCATAATTTTTAAGTTCTTCTCCCACCTTCCCTTCTTCCAAATCCTTCCTGCTTCTATCCTGGTGGACAGAGTATACACATCGGTTTTAGATTTCTCGGGAAATGGTTGGTTAAAGCATATGTATTGGGTAGCGAAAAAGACTCTACAAATGGTGTTAAATAAAGATGGGCAAGAATTATAGGTTTGGGTCCTTAAAAGGCGCAACTTTGTAAGGGGTGGTCCTATTTAAAATCTATTTACAGATTTGGGCTCCTTAGAAAAATCTAATATTAGTTGATACTAGACAAAATATAGTTATCTTAAAAGAGTGACTTCCGCGCGGATAATAAATACAATATACCGCCTGTCAACAAAAAAGTTGTAGGGAAATTCAAGGACGAATTTAATGAGGGCCTAGTAGTAGAATTCGTCGGTACAAAAGCCAAGTCTTACTGTATTGTAGGTGAAAAAGACACGATTAAAAAGATTAAAGGGGTCTCACGAAGTGTAGTTAAGTAAAACCGAGGGTCTTACAACCTAAAACGAGCTTATATTCCCAAAAGGGCTGGGCATGCGACTACGCAAGAGTGCGTGGAAGAATAAGAATTTTCTCCAATAAGAAATTAAAGTTTCCATGTACGTAGTACCAGTCATTGGAAAATGGTAGAAATGTTAAACCTATAAAGGCGATTATTAATTGTGGTTTAGAAAGATAGTAGTTTTCATGGACTAATTAAAATAGCTTAGACTGATTAATGTATATGTTTACATATCCTCGTACACATCCGCAAACATCTGCTAACGTCCACATACGGACATGACGATGCCGGTAGTTTCTGTTTAACAAATAGTAGGAAAGATACGTTAGGTGTTAGTGTCTGGAATCCCATCGGATCGTTGAATTCAAAAAGAATGGTGCGGCGGAATGTATGGCGGTTCCCGTTAGAATAATCAAAAGTAGTTAATGGATCGTATTAGATGTTTAAATATGCGAAAGTTTAAAGACCTACATAAGCAAAATTTAATTATCAGACAAAAAAGTAGGCGATGTGCTATGCTTATAAAGAAAGTATTGAATGGTGTTTTGCAGCGGTTCTAGCAGTAAAAAGGCGACTGACTTTTTCAAGCAACTATAAGAATAGCAGTAGCGCAGAGAAGGGGTATGCATGTATTATACAGCGCACTGTTACTACAAAATAAGTTAGTTTACGTGTAGCTCGAACGTGTAATTGATCACCATTTATACTCCCTCGGAGTTTTAAAATTCTGAGACTATTGTTGTTTGAAAAATGTTTGGAAATTATCAGAACGAGAGCGGGTCGAAGTATAAGTTAGATGGATGATTGACCGAGTTTTTTCTATCTTTTACGAGGAAATCGGAAGTCAACAGACATCGAGCGTCTAATTCTCTATTTGGGTGGTATCGAGTAATTGCCGGCTCTAGAAATAATTACGTGCTACCGACCGCTATGCGGAAGATTTGATTCTAGGAAATAAGCAACCTACGAAAGTACGAAATACTTGGTATTAATGCTAATGGATTTAGTGACCGCGCTTGTGCACTCTTCGAGTGTCTTCGGCAATCTTCGATTGTTTCCAAAAAGTATATAAACCATGACGCTATCCATGGAAGCTGGTCGAAGAAAATTGTCATCCGAAAATATTTTTAATTGCAACTTTTGTGGTGCTTCCCATACCTGGAAAAATGCTTTCAAATGCCTCTCAAACGGCACCAGAGCAAATGTCGTGGTGTAACATCGTCCACGGTTAAGCTTATACATCCGTCACCAGCAATGTTCTGTGGGTCTTGCGGTATCGCTTTGACGAGCATGGATAACTTACTACGGCACAAGGAAAAACAGCACGGTATGTCATTAAGCCGTAAACGTTCAGCTCCGCCAGTTGTTATAGGGCTTTGTACGAAACAAGCCCGAATTATGTGTAAAGTATGCAATTTCAGAATGGACAAGACTACGTATGCCGCACACTTCAGGAGCAACAGACATAAAAATGCAACAGTTACCGCTACTAGCGTAGATGGTGTAGAAATGGTTAGCACAGCGTTTATCAACCGTATGTCTAGCTATCGCATAAAGAACGCCAGTGTCGACGATGGAGTGTCCGAGTTTTTTGGAAGCGGAAAGAGCGGTTTATTCGATTAATTAATAAAAAGGAACACAACATACAGCAATAAAAGTTAATTGCGGATTCTACAACGTCTACTGAAAAATGGGAGAAGAGACTACCGATGTGAAATCCTTTAACACAAAAAATATGGTTATAACATCTTCTAGTAATATGGAAAATATGTACGAGGCCTTAAGCGAAACCATGTAAACACCAACTTTATACCCAATTAATTAATAAAATTAGTTTGTCGGGCGAAATGACAAGCGTTACATCATCCCCGGAAGCATATCAACCTATGCATGGGGGCATAAAGATATAAGATAGTTGCTATATTTGTATATATTTTATTGTGTATATATAGTAGTATGTAAGTTAGTTATAAGAGATACATACCATCCCCATCCTTAATAATTCCTTCGCTCCCGGCTACATGTGTTTACTTCCACGCGGTCTCGTTGGACGGTAAAACATATTGTCGTTAATCTAGCAATATGTTTTATTGACCGAAAAGACGTTTCCTCTCTTTTTTAAGCAGTACATTAATCTCTTTTTTGTTACAGGTTACTTTAATCTGCTTGGATTCGGGTACACGACGAAAATAAAATAATGTTATACTTTTCAATGTAAAAATTGTATTCTATTAGTTTATTAAACTGTAAATCGGATAAAATAAATTATTAAACTTTTGTGTGCTTAATTTCTTTGTGTTAATACTTCTAAGTGTTTGGTTAAAGGATTCTAGATATTAAAAAGGAGAGATGATTAGAAATCGACATTGGTAAAAAAATCCTAAAATTGGGGTAGCTCCTTGGGAGATGATGCAATCTAAAAAATTCCTAGAAATTCGAAAAGATGAGAAACATCTAATATTAATTGATACCAAACAAGGTGGGTGGAAATGTGGAGAAAGATGTATCTCGCAGAGGGTATATGTGTAAAACTGTAAGCGGTGGTCCTATTTTAAATCTGTTTACAGATTCGGATTCTGTGTAAAGTTCTAGACTAATTTGATGTATCGTGTGGTTAAAAAAATTTATGCGGACGGCCAAAAATCGCTACCAGCAAAAAATCTTAAAATGAGGGTAGCTCCCTGGGGGATGATGCAATTTAAAAAATTCCTAAAAATTCAGGTAGCTGAGAAAAATCTAATATTAATTGATACCAAACAAGATAGATTTATCTCGAAAGATGAAAATGGTTAGTCAAAGAAAACCATTTGGTCCAGATGTGTGTAAATATGGATGCTGGTGGAAATGTGGTCACAGAAGCCCTGCTTTTACACTACTGTTATATTAACAATGATTACGAGGTGTATGAGTATTCATAAATATAGTTGTTATCAGTTGAATTCTTTTACCGTTTTTGGCACACCCGGTAGTCATATTATATATAATTGCTTTTTAGGAAAGGAAAAAACAATCCTCGTTTTTTAATTCGATATCGAGCGCATGTGAACTTTAAATGTGCAATTAACTGTGATCTAACATATTTAGGCAGCTTCACTTTAGTTGTTGTATAACCAGATTTCAACATCTTTATCTAGCATTCACCAAGGTGTTGTTAGCACTACTTACTATTTCAAATAATGCTAGCAGCTTAAATTAAAAACAAATAATTATTATCCAATAGCTTGAAAACATTTTGACCACACACCTTTAGTATATAGGCACTTGCTTTAGATGAAAAGTTTGTTGTAAGGCTGAAGATAGAGTCCAATATAGATAATTATGCCGTAACATTAGATGTTTTTAGAAAGTCGACAGCTCTATTTGTCATACTTTACCTAGACTAAATCGTACAAAGAAAAAGATGTATTAAGAGAAAACAAACAATTGCCTTCCCATAAGCGCTGCATGTTTTCTCTATATTGATATAGCATGAGTGCATTGATTTTTGAACTATAAAGTATAACGTACTTTGTATCTATGTCGTGTGCATGTTGAAAACATAATGGTTGGGTATATGCAAATTTGGTATAATTAATTAGCACCATTTATTCATAGGGTAAAGATGTATCATTCTGCTATTTAATAATACTTTTACATTTTTCCTAGAACGTATTAGTTTCAGAGTGCAAGTGCTATACGTTTTCTGATTCACCTGACCACTGGTCAGTGGCAGTCAACTCCTGAAGATGCAGCCTTTGTATACGGTTAGTTTTCTTGAATTTATAACGTGCATATTGATTATGATTATAATTGAAAACCTATCGATTACTTTACGTTATTTTCTTAAAATGCTGTTAGCGAGATAAATAGATATTACCCACAAACGTTTAATCTTGCGGAAACAAGCTCTAAGCCTTGAATTTATTCGTGCTTAAAATGTTATTTGTAGTTTATCACTACAGCGTGTGTTTGAAATATTAGAAACATATTTGTTAAAAACATTATTCTATTTGGATATTTGTTGATCCTGAGTTTCGTATTACAAAAGAATACGTTAAAAATGTGAACTGAACTTCAGATCTGACGTGAAGTAAATTAATACGTAAAACATCTCTGTACTTAAAACAATTCAGTTATTAAAATAATCCTTTTGGATATAATTTAATTTCGAAGCAACTTAAAAAAACTTATTGATTTGAAATAATTATTAGTCAGGAAATATTACCTGCTTTTTGTTAAATGATTATACAAAACTATCTTAAATTTTCATTTAGTGTTAACTTTAACTACTTTTACTTTCTTTTATTTTGTCTCTAGACAAGGTAATCATTATAAGGTACTTCAGGTTTTATAAAAGCAAGGTTATGGTTAGTGCTAAAAAGATGATGCGCTATTTGTTTAGTGTTGGGTTAAGGAATTTACTTTATGATATAAAATAATTGTAATTTTTAGAGCACAGACCGTGTCCTTAATATTTAACTTGATTAAGTGTATTTTTATTTCAGATTTAATTCAATAGTGTTTCTGTATACTGAAGCTGTAGCTCCATCCACGAGACAACCTGGTCGTTTGTTTTCAGTAGTACTTTAGGGTTCTGTGTTTCCCTTTTGTTTTTATTATAGCTTACGTACACCTAAATGCAGTGGCGCCCTTCCCTCTTAATGAGATTAACCCATGCTCTTTCTCATGCTTTCTGCCTGGAGTATTGAATTCTGGGATGCCATTTTCCTAGTATCCTATCAAGATCAACTTAACGCAAACGCTACAAATTTTGTAACGCGGATTTTATATCTTTTTGAAAGAGCATTATTACCAATTTTGATTTTCCACACTATATTTAAATCTGAAAAGCAAGAAAAACTTACCAATCCAAGAAATGCCTTCCTGATCCAAATAAATACTTTCATCTGGACTACGTACAGATAAATATGGAATCAATATGGTAATAAATCCTACTGTCATTCCTTGTGAGAGCAGCACAAGGTTTTTTACCATTACAGCGCATAGCTGCGACAAGGGATTGCGGATTTTTGAAAATGAAAGGCTCGAAAATGTGATATGTGTCCTGTAACAAAATATAACCAATAGTGAATTTAAAAAATAGTTTATTTATATCATAAAACTTTTAAATGCTTAATACATTAAGTTGCATCATATACATAAATTAGAAAAACTTCGAAAAGAGATAAGTACATTTTGCGGCAGATAATAATTCTTTTAACATGGGACAAAGAAACTTGCATTAAATGTAAAAATGCTTGTGATTGAATGGCAAAGTATTGAGTCCGATGCTTATAGAAATTTTTTTTATTAATTAAATTTTTTCAAAATCCTCTTAGCTTTAAATATTTCGTATTTTGCGCAGACAGTAAAGCGAATTTATATTATTTAGCAGTCTGCAAGAATGAAACTGTTCCAGAAGATAAAATATTTGTCTCAAACGTTAAAAAAATTAATATATCGCCCAATAGTTTACCGCCAAAGCCATCTACAATCCAGTGCGATTTAGACCCGATAGAAAAACCGAAACTGAACTTTGGTTCTTCTTTGAGATTTCTAAAATTGGCCCGACTGAATTAAATGCCAGGATAGTACCTTCCTTAACTTCAGGGATGCACCGAAAGGTTCTTCGCCGAAAACCAGCACCACCTTTCACACGTTGACTGCCTAAGCGAGGTTGTTAGTCTTACAGAACAGCCAAAATTTTTTTTTAGTTTAAATTTAATAAAATCTGTTTTCTTTAGTATTAATAATTTTTTGGTGAGCCTTTATACCCAAAATTAGCGTGACTCAAGGGTCAAGTCACCGGCTTCTGAGGTTCGTTTCTTAATTAGAGGCCAATGACTCAACACCTGATCAGGAATTAAAATTACCTTTTTGATGAGAAATATACATAAAATGCACGTAAATCTTTCATTTATTGTAAAAATTCATATTCGTCAATTCACTATACAAATATGTAAACAAACGCAAGTAATGATCTTAGAAAATAAAAGGAATGACGTTTATACGAGCAAACAAACTTGAAATAATATTAGCACACCGAATTTGCTATAAATACATAAAAATCACTAAATATAAAAAAAACATTATAATAAATACATAGTTTTAGTATGACAATCGAAAACATTTCCCGAGACAAGTCCTGGTTAGTCTGGACAATCGGAACAAAAAAAAATGGTGTATTCTTTCGGATTTTATTTTCATAGCATACCCTACATCGTTTTCGCATCTAACGTCTTTTATTGTCAAAATGGCATTATTCAAGAATATAGCCAGATTGGTCTTTAGATTTATCTTTCAGATTTTCAGCAGATTTGTTTTCCGCTTTTGACAAAACAGATTTAATAATACTATGACAAAAGTCATAATAATTTAGCTTCTTCTTAGAGGAATATGTGTTATACAGGTGAAAGCTGTCGAAAAGCGTTATTGATATAAAATGAATAGCGATCTATATATATATATATATATATATATATATATATATATATATATATATATATATATATCACCTTATCGTCTTCCTCTCACTTGCATAAGAAGAAAGCTTTTGGTCCTCCTGTCGACTTCAGACATACATTTATTTGACTCAACAACATCTCTAGGTTTGTGGTTTTGTTCTCCTCGTCTATTCTGTACATTGATTAATTCACCACTAAACTCTGTAGAAATAAATAAAACTTCTCGTTTGTCACGCCACTTACCAACTACAACTCAACCAGTGTATTTTGTTGTAGCTTCACCTTTATTTAGTTTTTTTAGAAATAATTTCATGCGGATTTCCTTTTCTATTTTGCTTTAAAGTTCCTGTAAGGTACATTCTTCTAAAAGTAATTCGTTACACAAAGAAATACTATTGTAGTAGCTGTCCATGAAAATTGAGTGTCCGTTTTTAATATATTTTTTTACAAGGTTTAAAACAGCAGTTGCCGAATGTTCTAATTTTCCTTGCATATCCTTTTCATTTCCGGTATATATCCTAACTTTCAAGACAAGTCCACTGGGTTCCGATAAAGTATAAAGCTTCACTCCAAATTTGAGTTTTGTATTTTTGATAAATTGGCGGAACATCAGTCTATTTCTTCAAAGCACCATTGACTCATCGAATGTAAGTTCTTTATTTGGATAGTAAATTTCTTCTACTCTTTGGTTAAAAAATCTTGAAGCCATCTTATCTTCGACAATCGGACGTCATATCCTAAGTCGCCTATTTCCAGGGTTTTAGAAAAATGTAGGCATCTTAAAATTGTTAAAAAACGGTTTCTACTTATATAGTTTCTAAAACAAGGAAAGTTATACAACTCGTCGGTTTTCCAGTAATCCTGCAATCGGTGTATTTGTATGTCGCCCATGTGAAGCTACAATCCCAAAAAACCTCTAACGTTGCAACTGTCAAAGGCTTTTAGTCAGTTATCCTAAATTTTTTTTTTTGTTTGTTTGGTTAAGAACAATTCTTCAGCATAACTGTTAGTTTGCATTACTACAGTTTACAGAAGGTCGTCCGTAAGAAACAAACGAAAAAAACAATAGGCTCATGGAATGATAAATTTACTTTGAGAAGGGGAATACCCAAAAATGGAAAGTTATTGAAAATAGGGATATACCCTACAACAGTATCTCACCCTGACGAATTTGATCGGTGTTTTCTTTGTTATTTTCTACAATAGGAACGTTTTCTGCCCCATCCTCTTCTTTGCTTGAACTAGTTTCATCCGGTTCGTGCACACTTTCACGAACGGTTCTACATCACTTTCAGACGATACAATAATTTCTCATGTTCAGCTAACGTTAAAGGTTTGTTATTTCATATTGTGTAAGCCTCCCTTTAGCCCTGGGTTTTCACTATTCATTACAGAAAAGTGGCCTACAAAATGAAAAACTAATACCGTAAAAATAAGTAGTTATATGCCGCTAAGAGGTCGACGTAATATCCAATTCCTCTCACAAAAGCCGGAGCAAGACTGAATAAAAGTGTATCACCATAGAGAACATATCTATGTGTATTACATTGCTCTTGACCCAACAGTTGAGTCGTCGGATTCTACTGGGGAGCCGACGTGACCCAACAGGTGAGTCATCGGGATTCAAGGGTTTAAGTATGCTGTTAAGTATGTAATTCGGAATAAAAAACAGTCGAGATTAAATCTTTAAAATGATTAGTTCTCCGATAATGAAGTCATAAAGATGATGGCCTCTGCATTTAAAAAATTGGGAATTAAACTGAAAGTATGTAACTTTTAAGAATGTGTGAGCTGCTATATGACACAGAAGTAAATTTTCTACAAAGTAGTCTACGTTTAACCTCGTACATATTGTAGTTTGAGAGAAATTAAAGTTTAATTGAAAATTAAGCAAAAACTCCTTCGTTTTTAATGTTTATTCACTTTACTGGAAACTTTAGAGTAAAATAGTGTTCTAAGATTTTGATTATGGAAATCGGATTGGAAATGACTAATTTACAATTACGTAGACCGCAAATTTGAACTACAATCCGTGACAGTTACCGTTACACTTACGGTGTCGCAGTTTCTTTCAGTGGTTGTTCATGTAATGTGCAGCTTTATAGGTAAATGAGTTGATAGTTCTGTGTGTTGTGGAACATTCTTATCAGATTTATATAAGAACGAAGAAAACTTGGACGCATTGATTTTAACCAAAAATTAGTTAACATGTAAGTACCTCAGTGCAAGTTTTCATTTTTGCTTTACCCTAAAGTAGTACGTGGTTTGGTAAAGGCCTATACGTCTATGGACTAGCAGTGGTTAATTAATGACAGTAGGTATTTCTGCTAATTCTACCTAATACACTAACATCCACACTTATAATGCAAAAGTAAGCTTTTTGTACTTACACTCATACGTACTTATTTACTTACAATGCGATCCCATCTTATGAAAATTACTGCTGGAAAATCTATTTTTACCAAACCAGAGGAGGTGAACTAGAATAGATGTATAGTTTGCCAAACAATTAACAAATGACCACCAACATTTGATTACTCCTACAGGTAGCGGACGTATATCACTAAATGAAGATTTAATTGATATCGAAAAAATCAGTTCTATATAGGTACCTATGCGTTTGAGAATAAATTTCCAATCTTTGTGGAAAATAATTTTAAGTATCACAAAGCATGAAGAGCCGGATACAATTTACAGAAAATTACTCGACTCAAGTTATAATTAACTGACGCTACATAGCTACATTCAATATGTGAGCACAGTGAGCATAATATTAGTCAAGATTATAGTTTTACAAAGCTCAGCAAAATGCAAATGTATTTTTGTGACCAACTAGAAAACAAAAAAAAAACAAGTGTTGGCATCAACTATTGCTACTAAATCTAATGTTCACCGATACAACATAAAACATAAAACATAAAACCTACCCACTACAGACTTAGTTGCGATGGAGGCCAGGTATCACAAATTGAATCATGTTCAAAGTCTTGGACGGCAGCAATCAGCATTTAAAAAAAACACGTCAGTTGAAACGGCATATGGTTTCACATTTAGTGAATTGGTTACGCGCATTCAAAATACATATTTACTTACCCCCCGAAGCTCCTGTTTTCCGTCCCGTTAATCTTGTCACTATGTTTGAAGAAAAACTGCAACAACAAGGTATCAAAAATGTTAGTTAACCTAACTAGATTTAAACAACTGCTCCTAAAGTATATTCCTGTCCTCGAAAGGATAAAGTAGAACGAGAAATTTAAGAATGTTTTAAAATTGTTGGTCATCACAATGCAACAGCGATGGAATGTGCTCAGATGATCATGCAAAAATTCTTCGAGAATAAATGTTTGCTAAATGTTTTATATTCAACAAATGCTTTCAAGATCCTTTCAATGGTAAAAACTGTGTACCAAACAATACTTTTTGGTTTGACGAATGGTACTACTTGGTTGCGAATTTACTAAAACCTTGAAAACAACAGAAGAATTACAAAGAGACATAAGCTCGATTGCAACAAACACTGCCCAGCTGATCCGATTTAACTGCAAAAAGAATTAAATCCAAACCTTGACTAGTACGCTTCACTCATTAGATCGAGAAACACCATTACCCTTGTATATTGGAATCAAGCTGTACAAAAACAAAACGCGTGAAATAAAGTGATGGGCAATATGTATAAATTTGGTTTAAGCATATCATATAGCAGGAAAGTTCAGATGTCTTAAATAGAGGCATGTAGTGCTTGTGACCTATATAAGGAGCAAAGTTTTGTTCATCTCCAAAATGTACCACGAAATGTATTCACATGTGCTATAATCAATAACTTCGATCACAGTACGTCTTCAAACACCTCATTCGACTCATTTCACGGTACAACTATATCTTTTATTTTATACCCAGAAAAAAACAGTAACGCAATGCCGTCTTCTAATTTAACTAAAGGGGACATATTCAAAGTATTTCTTCCGATTCATATACTGAAATAGTCCCAGCACCAAAAAGACAATGCAATGTTCCAATGCTAATCACGATATTCGAGATTCTTGTACTACAAGTCCTCCTGCAGAATGGTTAGACCATACAAAAACAACCTTGAAAAATGATCAGTCTTTACTATAAGGCTGCATACCGTTCGCGTTACGAAAATCCAGAAAATCCAGTTAAATGTCAATCAGTTGTTTTATTCATATTCCAAGAAAACATCAACTCCTATGCAACAGTTCGCCATACCGCGTGTATTATTATTACAATCACAAATGAAAATAATATAGGATAGAAATCTGTTATGACTACTTATCAACCGCTAAACTAATCCAATGGTCATATTTTGAAATGTATGGAGAAGATAAACAAATGTTTATGCTAGATCCATTTCATTTCGAAACTGTTGTAATATTTATGATTGGAACTTGGTTGAAAATAGTGGCTAGACTGACAATTTAGTGAAGACCGGTGTGACCACACAAAACAGAGTAGAAGACATTCTTAAATCGTCTCACGTAAAAAGACATTGATAAGCACACGAGATTGCCCTAGCAGCGCCCAACGTACTGCGCGAGGAAGCATTACTGAAAAATAAAGAGACAGAGCAGTCAATGTCACTCACGAAGTGGATGGAATTAGAAAGCACAAAATCTGCTTAACTTCAATTTTGGTGCACTACCATGGATTTGGAAGAATTGCTTTTGCTATAGTTACGCATTTTTCGTCAAGGTAAAATAGCAGATTTCTTGAATTCCGTACATCGCATTTCTCCTTGAATGTTTAGTTTCAATCGTGTAAATTATGCGCGTTGGTTATTTAATTTTGCTCATGATCTCGAAAAGCTGCCAACTACTCATCCTTTGATTCACAAAGAATTTAAAAATGGAACTTTGCAGGTTTGAAGAAAAATATAATCTAATTCACGAACGGATGGGCAATATGAATTCCTACAATGGCACGATTGACGACTGAGTTGAAAGAGACGTCTTTCTGTCATGAAGATTCGCCTGATGGTATACGATACCATGGAAATTTTAAGGTTTTGCATTTCGTTTTTAAAAAGAACGTCAATGATCTTGTCAATGTGTTCAAGGGTCACGGAAACCTTTTTGAGGACGATAATCTTACTACTGTCAACAGCAGTCAATTTAGAATACATGGCAGATCGTTTGCAGTTACGCAACAAGTCTATTCATGCTGTCATCTAACGCAATAATTTGCCACAGTTCAATAACAAAGGATCAACTGTAAAATCTAAGGATAAGCAGAAGATAGGAAACCTCAGAAAAGATAGTAACCTATTTTGCAAATTATATGTTGATAGTCGGGGTAGAGATGGAAATGTGAATGCTTTTTTGCCTTAAAAATCATTTACGCACCCTGTATATCAAAGATTGGAAAACTGCGTAAATCAATAAATAAATCAGACATTGTGATGTGCATTGAACCGTCCTCTAAACACGATACCCATATACTATCGTAACCGGAAGCATTGACATGCCTGATATTCAACGGCACTGCTGGTGTGTAAATGGTGACGCACAATTCAAACCAATCTTTTTGTGCGACTTAAAACCTACGCTCGCAATAAACGTATAAGATACTTGTTTACCCTTTCGGTACTCTTCCCCTGGGGGTTATAAAAAGGAGTATGCAATAACTTAGTATTCTTCACTAATAACAATTTATGGTCTGTAATTATAGTTAGTGGTCGGTTCAATACCATACCACGCCACTGTTTTAAGACTTTTACCATCACCAATACTTCTTTTTCGGTTACTGTATAATTAAATTCGTTACCTTTAAATGCACTACTAGTAAAGTAGTAAACGTTTAAATTTTCTTCTCGGTCGTATTTGTGTTAATTTGAAACAAACAAGCCCCTATCCCTTAACTTGAACTGTCGAACTGGATGATTTAAGATAACAAATATTTAAAGTTACTTGTTCGACATCTGTCCAATACCATTCTGAATTTGTTATTTGAAGTTTTAATAAGGGTATAATAAAATCAGCATATTTTTCGACAAAAACCACCATCGTAATTACATATTCTTAAAAAGCACCGTAAATGTTTTATATTCCGCGGCTTCGGTAGATTCAGACTTACTTAGCCAAAAAACCAATACTTGGAATTGGTAAGTATTAGCCTCCAATTGAAAACCCGTATACTTCCTAGATTTCTCGTGTATTGGCACTTGTTCTAAAGTTCTCGCTAAGTTGATTTTATATCGTTCGAAAATAAGTTAGTCTGTATTAAGCAGCATTAATTAAATCCCTCCATTTGTAAATTTAAATACCGTGCATCTAGACATACTCGGACACTTTGATCTTTTTTGATAACAACGATCAAAGGGCCAATGTATTCAGTGGGTGCAGGTTCAATAACCTCCTAGTTCAATATTTCTATAATCTAGGATTGAGCTGATATTTTATAAACAAACAGGATTGGATATAATTTTAAACAAAACGGCATATAGTTTTTAATGCGATTACATGCATATACTCGTGTACCCACGTTGATTAGAAATTTTTTTTTCTGTGCGGTCGTATTGAAGAGGCGTGTTTCCGATCATTTTTCAGCTCAGAAAGTACGTTAATGTCGAGCTAGATCGGAAAAGTGACATAGGAGATCGGAAAACTGACACGACTGCCAGACGCATATGTGAACAATTACATTAAAAAAAAAAAGTAAGCATGGTACGTCGGTAGAAATGACGTTTGTATCTGTAAGTAAATTCTTGTGAATTAATTTGTTCCAAGTTTGTAAATTATTTAAAATTTTTAATGTTGCTGTAGTTCTATTACTGTAAAATTATTTGTGGTTGCACAAAAATTTTTGTACGCGCCGTATTCGCCTGTAAAGTGCCACTTAAAGTGGCACCTAAATAACTATTTTATTCTGTTTCAACAATTGCAATAAAAGTTCTTTTTGATCAGTATTAAATAACGGTGCCTTTTCTACAGCAACCTCCGTATTATTTAAACTGTACTTAACCTTCATGTGCTCTTGCTTCTCCCACACCATTAAAAGCCAATTTCCTTTAGAGGCCGCTTGTATATTAACAACAGACTAAAACGCACAAACGCATTCAAGTTGCTATAAAGGAGGTAAAACCTTCGCGTAGTTCTTTAAATTTTTCAAAAAAAAAATTGATTACGTTTGTACTCAGTTCATGACGTGCACAATTAACGCTGCTAGGGATACCTCATGTGCATATCTGCTTCTTCTTACGTGAGACGGATTATAAGTTCCTTCTACTTTGCACTGTGTTGTCACACCAGCCTCCACTAAATTGTCAGCCCAGCCACTGTCTTGCAACTAAGTTCCAATGATAGATATTCCGGCCATTTCGATATGCAGTGGTCCTAGCATAAACACCAGTTTATCTTCTCCATACGCTTTAGGATATGACCATTTGATTTGTTCAGCGATGTCGTATATCAGTTACCAGTTGGTCAGCAGTCACAACGAGTATCTGCCCTGGGTTATTTTCATTTGTGATTGCAATTATAATGTTCATAATACGGCGAACTGTGACATAGGAGTTGATATTTTCTCGTAATTAAATAGCATTTACTTTATCATTTTCAAAATTTTCCTTGTGTGAATGGTATGCATACAGTCCATAGCAGAGATTTCTTGTCATTTTCAACGCTATTGTTACTTAGTCTAACCACTATTTTTTTCAATTCTCTAGTAGGACTTGTAGTACAAGAATCTCGAATATCGTAGTTTATTATCTGCATTGGAACATCAGATTGATTTTTTGGTGTTGGAACTATATCAGTATACGAATTGGGAACAGATATTTCGTATTTGTCTTTTTTAACTAAGTTAAAAGACGACACTGCGTTACTGATTTTTTCTGGGTATAAAATAAGAGATATAGTTGTTCTGTGAAAGGAATCGAGCGAGATGTTTAAAGATTTATTACGATCAAAGTTATCGATCGCGGCACATATGAATACATTTCGTGGTATATTTTTGGGATAAACCTGCTTCTTATATAGAACAGTTGCACTAGTTGCCATTATTTCGGACACCTGAACTACTCTATTAGATGATACACATTGCTGTTGTTTGATGCTAATATACAATGGTACTGGTGTTTATCGATTTAAGAGGGGCTCGAGTTACATATCCCCCAAATTAGGATATATAGGTAATCAAAGGTAATTATTAAATTTAAAGTTAGATTGATACATTGTATAATTAATTGAAGGACAAGTAATAAAAGGTTAATGGAAGTTTATAAACGAGACATAAGAACGGATGTAAGAACATGGTATTCCAGACGTAATATGAAACTGCAGGTGCAGGTCAAAGGAGACAATAAGATTGCAATTATTAGAATTAAGATTGTTACTTTGTATTGCATAAATGAGCAAACACTAGCTCTGCAATTCCCACAAGCAATGTGAGGGTCAGGGACAACATAAATACCTTTGAGAGCCCAAGATGGTCAGTCTGTCTTGAACTTCACAACTTTAACCCTGTTGGTTGTTCAACTACTCATCCTAATTTTTGTTCATTTAATTCAGTGAATATCAACTTAGAGTAATTTTGATCTCAATACGGTAATAAATATAATGTACTTGTAATTGAAAATTCAATTTGTAAATCTGTATAAATAAAAATTGATAGAAGAGTTTTTTGAAGATATTTTTTAAAAAAGTTGCTCGAAAAGGCCCAAAATCTATCTCGCGTATTAGTAAAGGTTTGAGTGGCATTCTTTTTGCAGTTAAATCGGATCAACCGGGAAATGTTAGTTGCAATTAAGTTTGCGTCTTTGTGATTTTTTGTCGTTTCCAAGGTTTCAGTAAATTCGCCACAAAGTAGTACCATTTGACAAAACAAAATGCATCGTTAGAACAAATTTTTTATCAGTGAAAGGATCTTGAAAGCATCCGCTGAACTTAGCATATTCGCCAAGCATTTGTTCGCGAAGAAATTGCGGCACGCGCTAAGCACATTCCACCGCTCATTGCATTGTTTTGACAAGCAATTTCAATAGCGTTTTTACATCACCTTCAAAACTTAAGTAAAATTTATTTTATCCTCTCGAAGACCTCAATTTATCTTTTCGAAAACCAGGAATTAACTCAAGAAGCTGTTGCTTTAGTTTGGTTCGATTAACTTTAACATCTTTAAACATAATGATGAGACTAGCGCGACAAAAAACCGGAGCTTCAGGACTGTATAAATATGTATATTGAATGTGGAATCATATGCTGTTTCAACTGACGTGTCTCTTTCACATGCAGATTGTTGGCTTCCAAGACTACGAAGATTATTCAATAACTTAATGTAGCATGATTTGTGATACTCGGCCTTCATCGCAACTAAGTCTGTAGAGTGTAAGTTTTTAATAAGATTTTATGTTATGCCATAACTGCGTATCGGTGAATATTAGATCCAATATTAATAGTTCATGCCGATACAAGTTTTTCCTTTTCGTTTTGTAGTTGGTCACAAAAAAATGCAACTCCGTTGCGTCAGTTAATTTTGCTTTGGGTTGACCATTTTTCTGTAAATTGTATTTGGCTCTGCATAGTTTGTGATACTTGACATTACTTTCCACAAAAATTTAAAGTTTATTCTCAAACCGCAAATGTACCGGCATAGATCTAAATTTTTCAAATTCAAGTAAATCTTCACTCAGTAATAGATGTCGGCTACCTGTTAGCATCATCAAATGTTGGCGGTCATATGCTTAACAAATTATACATCTATTTCATTTCACCAGCTTTAGTTTGGCAAGAGTAGATTTTCCAGCAATAATTTTCATAGGTCTCGTATGGGAAGGCATCGTTATTTTTGTCTGTAAATAAATAAGGATATATAAGTACGAATAAAACTTATTTTCACATTATAAGATTATAAGTATAAAGGTATTAGTGCATTACGCAGGATTACCATAAATAACTTTTGTCATCAATAAACTACCGTTGGAGTGTGGACGTCTAGGTCTCTACGAAACCACGTCGCTACTTTCAGCGTAAAGCAAAATTGAAAACTTATATTTAGTTACTTACCTGTTAAAACGGTCACTGCGTCCAAGTTTTTTCGTTCTTATTAAATGTAATAAAAATCTTCCACAAAATAGCACTTAGAACTATCAATCTGATTACCTTATTAAGTCCAAAGCATATGAAGAACCACTGAAAAGAAACTGCGACATGGCAATTGTAACGGTAACAGTCGCGGCTTTGGTCTTCTCACACGTGAGGTCAAATGCGGACCTGTGTTCGCATTGCGCACAACGACATTCGTTTACGAGTCTTGCGATCTATACGCGCAGTGGCGGCGTTAGACGTCGGCGACCGCCGACGGCCTCGCGTCCAAGAGGGCCTCGCAAAAAAATGGCAGAAGTTGATTAGTTGACCAAAAAAAAAATTATTATCGTAGAACGAACGCCAACATTCTGGAATGTTTTAAATGTAGGATTAAACCCTTATTTAAAAGCAAGTATTTCTTATCGCATAGGCAAGCAATGCATCACACTAACAGACCTTGTCGACTACATGTCCCGGCAGGGAGAAGAATTCAATGCACCCAGTGGTTACGATAAGTCCATTGTTAAAAGGCCTTTTATTTCAAAGAGCATTTATTATATGCCATAACTATTAGTAACTTTTGTGAGATATAATTGTAAATAAACCCTACTTCGTGGTTTTGCGATTAAAGCTTTTGTAGAAAATGAATCTTCAAAATGATTTCTTGGCCAAAATGAATAAAGTTCAGGCTAAAAGCTACTTAGGTATTGTTTGATGTCTTCTCAGGTTGACAAGCTCCGTCATTGTAAGCCAAATGTTTCTCAGAAGTTCTTAATAGAATTCTATTTAGTTGAGTACGTACTTTGTAATAATAGTCTAAAGTTTAACATTTAACAATGCAGTCGAGATGACTTAAACAAGTTTAATACAAATATAGTATAGTGTTTAAAGAACAGGTACGTATTAGGTCGATACCCCCTCCCTTTGTATACAATTACAGGCAAAACTAAACCACCCTCCTTTGTCCGTCTTAAACTGTATGCGTAAATTGTTACGGACGTTCAGTTGTTGTTTATACGTAAAGTGTGTAGTTAAATTACTCTTAGTATGAAATTATAACCAACGACTAAAGTAAGGCGTAGTTAAAATAAAGATAAAGAATCTATAATTGTTGGTATTTTTGATTATAAATACTAAAAGCTTCTGTGCTAATATTGTTTGGATTACATGCAAACATTTTACATTGGGTATGATGTGAATTACATGTGTTAGTTTAATTTAATTTAATTTGTATAATTAATTATTAAGTTACTTCCCCTATTTTAAGTCAGTTATATATAATATTCAAAGCTTTTTGCTTTTAATCTGTGCTGGTATAAGCGTGTTTGCTTTTTATATTTGATATCGTCATTATAATGTCAGGAGGGCCTACTAGAGACAGAGATATAGGTAGGAAATGGGAATCTGGTGCGTCAAAAAGAAAAAGAAAAGTTGAATAGGCTCTGTCCAACCAAACCATGAGTTCCACTATGTTGAAATTTCTTAAGAAACCTTCATCAGGACCGGTCGGTACTACAATAACATTAAAGTCTGATGACTCTCTTGTACAAGTTTCTGAACTAACTTCAGATCCAGAGTTGGCAGAAACTACAGTTATTTAAGTCTCTGCATCCCGGAACGGTAACAGTAAAAAGTTAGACTGTGACGACAACATTCGTGACTCAATGATTCAAAAACAAGCAGCCCATTTCACAGCGTTTATTATGGATTCTGATCCGGGGAAGTGGGTATTTCCAATAACGGACTCGCAGCGTCATTACTTAATTTAAAACGGTCCTCACCAAAACCTAGAGAAGTCTGACGAAAGTTATCCCAGAGACGATAATAAGAGACATTTTTCTAAATTCCGCTTTAATCAAAAATTGAGTAATGGGGAAAACCAACATCGCACGTAGTTAATTTACTCTATATCTGAATATAAAGTTTATTGCTTTCCATGTAAACTTTTTCCAATTTGCAAACACAGATGGTAAAAGAAGGATGTTGCGACTGGAAAGATTTGATTCGAATATTGCAAAGACATGAACAAAGTCATGGACACATGGTGTGCATGATTAAATGGATTGAACTTTATAAAGGAATTAAACACGGAAAAACAATAGATGCAGAAAACGAGAGACTGGTTAAAGAATCGCAAAAGTATTGGTACAACTTGTTTGAAAGGTTGATTGATATAATTAACCACTTAGCTTCATATAATCTGGTATTTAGAGCTCATCGAGAATCACTTAATTTTAATTTAAATAATAGCGATAACAGTGGCAATTTTATAGACCTATTTAAATTGTTATCCAAATATGATTTGACACAACGGGAACACCTGCAACGCATTAATAAAAAACAGCTTAATCAACATTATTTGCGTCACGATATTCAAAACGAATTAATCACATTAATGTCTAAATCAGTTGTTGATGAGATTATACAAAGAGTCAAACAAGCAAAATACTACGCGTTTATGCTTGATTGCACCAGGGATGTCAGCCGTGTTGAACAAATGTCGATAACATTAAGATTTTGTAATTCTTCAACTGGAGCGGTAGAGGAGCACTTTATTGGGTTTATTGCCGTCGCAGAGACAATAGGAGAATATTTTTATCAAATTCAATATTACAAAAACTAGAAAGAAATGGTTTAGATATCCAAAATTGTCGAGGGAAGGGATACCGATAATGGCACTAATATGGTCAGCATTAACAAAGGAGTTAAAACTAAAATCCTTAATATTAATCCAAGAGCGTTTTTACGCCTTGTGGATGTCACAGTTGGAATCTACTGTTGATAGATGCAAGTAATTCTTCTATAATTGCCAAGACGTTTTTCGGCTTTATCAATAAAATATACCTTCTATTTACGAGATCAAGCAAGTGTTGGGGTCTCCCTAAAACCAAATAAAAATTAACATTGAAATCCCTATCTGAAACAAGGTGAAGAGTAGAATAGAAGCAGTTAAAGCGATATTGTTGCAATTTGATGATGTTGTCGATTGTGTAAATGACCTGAAAAATGAAACTGAAGATTCCGAAACTCTAAGTGACTGTGAAGCTGTACTCAACGAAATGTTAACTTTTGAGTTTATTGTTGCAATACACGTTTGGTACGAGATTCTACTGCGCGTGAACAATTTAAGAAAATTATGGCAATCGGTTCAAGTTAACTTGAAGATCGCTGTTGATACTTTTCGTTTGCTATGTAAATGGATTCAAGAATATCGTGATACAGGATTTGAAAAAGCGTTACAGAAGCCAGATTGTTTGTGGAAAAAAGTAGTTTTGAGATTTTGTCTCAATTTAAAGAAAAAAGATTGGCCAAAAAGAAAAGAATGTTCTCGTATGAAAATATTGATGAACCAATACAATATGCTGAAATGCAGTACAAAGTTGACTTTTTTTAATAAGTTGTTAGATGCTATCATAGTCGACACCGAATGCCGATTCAAATTGCTCCATAATTATTTTGAACAATTTGGCTTTATTTTTGACATAAATTATTTAAAATCTATACCAAAAGAAAACCTTCTTAAACATTGTTATGATTTAGCTGCAATACTTCGGGATGGCAAAAACAGCGACATTCAGCCTTTCGAACTATGTGTAGAACTTCTGCCTTTACAATTGAATTCACTCACAGACTCTATCAAAGATGTCAAACAACTTATACAGTACATTTTAGAAAATAATTTGCAAGAAGTATACCCAAATGTTTACATAATAATCAGAATTATGCTACAGTTCCGGTCACTACAGCTTCTGCTGAGAGAAGCTTCTCAAAGTTAAAATTAATTAAGACCTACTTACGAAGTACCATGGGCCAAGAGAGACCATCTGCGTTGTCAACTTTATCGATTGAAGCAAAAATAGCGTCTGGTCTAAATTATCATACAATATTGAAAAAATTCAGTGAAACTAAAAGCAGAAAAGTTCGTATATTGTAATTTGTGTTTGAGTGTGTAATTCGTCTATTTGTGTTCGGTTGTCTTAAAACTATTTAATGTTAAATTTGCGCTTAGAACAAGAGTCAGGTGCTTCATCACTTCGAGCTATACGACGCTTCAGAAGTGTTAGCTTCACTATCCATATAACAATTATACATGCGTTGATAATAATATGATCCACTAGACTAGAGCTCTGAACGTTACGAGTTATAATGTTTCGTGTCAATTAATCTCAACGGATAAAAATGTTGAAATTTGCATGTTAAACACCATGAGTGTAATTGGAATTTCATCAGAGACCATTTTTGTGCAACTTGCCGCCTATGGATAATGGATATATCCTCATCTCGTTATTTCCAAGTAAGTCCTTATTCATAATCTATAATTTTTAAAAGAAACTGTTTGGTTGTACTTCTTTGACGAATAACATGTGAACCCAAGTGTTATATATTATAGACACTCAAATTGTCTATTCACCTTCATTCATGTATCTTACCTTCTACTACGTACAGTTAATTTGCTCATTGAGTTCTAATTAACCGCCACAGTTTGATTAGCTTAGCAACAAAATACTTATATATACCTAGTATGTATTGGTATAATTCAGGTCATTAAACGTTTTGTTTTGGGGCTCTGAGAAATGTTAGGGGCCTCGAAAAACTGATGTCGCCGACACCCACGTTTGGTCTAGCGCCGCCACTGTATGAGGTCATTGCTGGAACACCGATCACTTTAGAGATTGTATTTCGGCTGTTTTTTATTCAGAATAACATACTTAACAACATACTTAAGGGTGGTGCTGGTTTCCCGAAAAGAACCTTTCGGGCCATTTTGAAGTTAAGGGAAGGTGCTATAGTTAATATTGTTTTAAAACAAAAAAGTATATGTCGATCTTAGTTTTAACCATTTTACAAGGCACCAGTTTAATTTTTTTCCATGTCTTTATTTATAAAGAGATTAACTATAGCTTTATTTAAACACTCGCTACTAATTTATAGTCGAGCTACTTTGTTACTAAGAGAAATACGGTAGTTATAAAAACGGGAAGATTGCTGAATGTATGCTCTGTATATATGTTCTTTGTGTTTATTCTAGAGAGATTCTGAATAATTTAACCCTTTAGAAACAGCTTTGAAAGTCATCTAAACTTGAAGAAAAATATATTAGGTAGTCGGTGATATAAATATTTTTGGTACTTACATGGTCAACAACCTGATTTATTTATAACTACAAAACTTATTAACACCTCAGATCTATCTAAAACTTAAATCAGTGAAATACGTAGCACTTCAAGATACAGTGCACTACTCAATGATTTTGACCAATTGTTGAGCTGGTGTAGAAGAATAGGTTGATTTACTATCCACGTGAGAATTTGATAATGCGGATTTTGAACTATAATTAGCCCTTTATACTTTACAAAATGAGAAACATATAAAATTGCTCAATACTTACATTCTGTAAGAATAACCACGGTTGTCACAACAGCATGTAATTTGTAGTACCAGCAAAAGTTATCTGAAATTTAGCAAATATACTGATTTATGTAAAATAACTTAATACGAATTAAGGCATGCTATGATTTGTCAATATTTGTCAAGCATTTTAAAAACTCAAGGATATAGAAATTATCTGCGTTTATAATTCCTATTTGCAAAAATTTACAATGCCTAATCCGATATTATACGTGTTACGTATATTACATGTGTACTTATTAATAAACTAAAATTATGTGGAATTACAGAAAGTCTCATAACGCCTCCAAACATAAATTGCTACACTAATTTTTTTACTGCTTGTTTGATAAGTCGAATTCGCCCCGTTGCTTTATCTATTCCTCTGTATTGTATAAAATACATTTTCGTTTCTTACTAGAAGTGAACGCTAGTATATACAGTTTAACTTTACGTTTGCCTTTCAACACACATACTCAAGGTGGATCGGAATATTATCCAAGAATCTAATGCTGCTTCGGAAGACCATCGTTGGTCCCCCAATGGAAAAGAAAAAGCTACCAAATCAAGATGAAAATAAGCTGTCTAAGAAAAAAATGTTCGAACAATTTAATCATTGAGTGTCCAGACAGCTTAATAACACGCAATTTGGCACCTTTAGACTTCTTTTTATGGAGATACCTAAAACACCAAGTCTACACTGAGAGACTTTGAAGGCTCTAAATATTTTTTACTGCGTCAAAGACACTGACAAATTTATATTGATGAACATTGGTATTTATTAAATTTTAATTTCTAAGGTTTTGTAATATATATTTAGTTTTTTCTATCTTCGTTGTTTGTACTGTCTCACTATAATACATTTTTTATATTCGAAATTTTTTTAATATGAAACTATAAAATTTTTAGATATATAATAGAGAAAAAAATGCTCCCGATGTACATACCAAACCGATGCTATATTAATATTAAAGAAAGTTGGTGATTAATATCAATGTCAAAAACAGTTGAACTAAAATGCGATTGAAAATGCATTACAACCATTATTTCGTAGTTTATCGCCACCCGGATTGTATATAATTTAATATTCTCCCTGGTATCACCTCGCCTTCGTGGTGGTTTTAAAAAGAAATGTTAGTCTGACGAAGATTCGACTAAACAGCATCAGTTGTTTTCGGTAGCTTTCAGTAGCTGACTGCTCTTGCTTGCAGTCGTTATCAGATTGGCAGTTCGATGGTAACTAAAAGCAAGGGAAGACAAGAAATTCATAAAATAACTAAATTTTGAATATAAGTTCGCTTTATCGCTGTTTCCTGTGTATATATATATATATATATATATATATATATATATATATATATTTTGGTATTTGACATTATAAAATGGTTTAAAAAAAGGTAGTTGTTAGTACTGAGGCTAAAAACATTAATTTACCACTCCTATCAAGCTATTCTAAATTTAAAATACTACGATAAAACAAAGATTGATGAATAATTACTTGTTAAACGCAGATATAGAATGTTATGTACTAGTGATGCAGCGTTTGAGGTTTAAAAAAGCATTTTTTCACTGTTCTTCAATACTAAGGGTATCTAATGTAACTTCAACTGAATGTGTATAGGTTTTGTTGATAGAAATGTTGTTTGTAATTGTTCAGGATACTCTATTCCATTAATTATTTTATGTACCTGTAAATGAAAGTAGTTTAGTATTTTTAATTATAAAGTGATGAAAATTTATGAAATGTCAACAAATGAAAATTAATACAAATAATACGAGAATCTGTTCCAAAATAGCAATTAAGTACAGTTAAGGATGAAGTAATGAATGTATCTCTTTAATTATTATATAGTAGGCAAGATGTAAATGTTTTTAGATTTCCTAGGTGATAAATGTTTAGAATAAAAGAGAGTTGATTAAAAATTTGTATACTGTATAGATGTTTTTTGGCTTTAGGAGCCTGTAATTAAATTGATAATATTAATATATGTGTTTAAAGTGTATGCATTTTATTTGAGTGGTTAACAGAAATAATACTCCACAGAGTTTCATGTTTATAAAAAGGTGTATCAGAAAATAAGTAATAAGGGTTATACAACTAAGCAAGTTCCAGAGGAGGAATTCCAATTAAAGCAAACATCGGGTCATCTCTTGTGTTAGTGAAGAGTTGCACCAGTGATATTGAGATATTTTGCAGCAGGGTCCAGTCGTATAGAATTACGGTCCATTTATATTGGTGAAGTATTGAAAGTGTTCTTAGTAATAGAGGCGTATCTGAGTATACAGTTGATGAATTAGTAGTTTATTTGTAAAACCTAAAACAAAAGTTAATTCCAATTGAACATAAAACTAAAACGTACTTTTAACAGGTATTCACTGCAAGCATTCAAGGCGATCTTGTTGTATCCTGTATCAAGGTCCATGTACAACCCAGGCACATTCAGAGGAGTTGCAGGTATTTAAAGTTATCTTTATATACACATCATTTAAAGTAATTTGTGAATAATTTGAATTTCAAACGCTTACCTAAATTAAATATTGTTGAGTCTATTTATCAATCTTTGAATATAACCACGAGATACAAGCACTAAAAGAGGTTAAGTGGTTTTGTCTAAACGACGCTTTATGCGCATGTGTTTTATATACCTGTAAGAGGACAAAGAACTCACGTTTTCTTACAGAGTAAAATTTGCTAGATTCAATTATCCCTGAACGAGTCTTTAAAAGCCGTGGCAAAAATAAAACATAAAATTTTTCTTTATTAAAATCATTTAAAAGGCCAACACCACATTTAGGGTTGCAAATATTAATCCTTTAACGCAAATTTTTGAATTATAATTTTTGATAACACCATACACTATATATTTTTGTCGAAACCCAATGTGGGGCGTGGAGACATAAGGAAACACAGCAGACCATACATAATATAATTTTGACGACCAACAAACGTAGGGCGAGTTAAAGGTTAATAGGTTGCAGTAGTATAAAAAGTTGGTGAGGCTCGATAAGTAGTGTTGCAAGCGTGGTGCTCTAGAGAGAGAACTAGCTTATTTGCAGGTTTTGAACATTTGTATTTTGGTGGGGCAAGTAAGAGTTATTTTGAAAAAGCAATATTATTAGAACATGTCAGACGAGGAAAGGATCACCAGGTCGGGGAAGGTTTATGGTGTCGAGACTGTTGTGAGAGGGCAACCGGTGATGGAGACTGTAGCGGCAGGGGATGCAAGAGATGGAAGTAGAGATTATGTGGAGCCGGAGGTGGTTGTAATTCATCCGGACGTAGAAAAACAGGTTGGAGGAGTCAGAGAGACAGCGAGCGAGGGGGACATGCTAGGCATAATCAGTTTTTAAGAGAAATGCGGAACTCACAGGAGGAGCTTAAAAGTGAGCTGAAGAACGAGGTTAGAAACAAGGCTAGAAATTCATAAGCGGAAGTTAGGAGAAATTTTGAGAAAATGGAGACAAAATTTGAAAATACACAAGCGGAAGTGAGGGAAAGATTTGAGAAAATGGAAGAAAAAAATGAGAATTCACGAGCGGAAGTGAGGGAAAGATTTGAAATGATGGAGATGAAATTTGGAGGGATAAATGCGTTGATACAGAGCAGTTTGGGTTCGCTTAGAGATGAGGTAAGGATAGAAGTAGAAGACAGGGTAAAAGTAGTCGAAGAAAATTTAGTAACAGGTTTGTCAGAGCTAAGGGGTGAGATGGTAGGAGTAGATCGGAAACAGACAGAAAATCTTCAAAATTCAAAAAGGGAAGTTTTGGAAATTATTCAGGATGAAATTAAAGATTCAAGGGAATTAAGGGCTGATGTAATAGGATTTAAGGACAGGGTTGATGAAAAATTAGGTGTACTTGAAGGTAGTGTTAGGGTGATTAGGGAACAAGTGACAGGATTAGAAGGGGGACGTTTAGTGACAATGGACCAGGGTTATTTTAAAAACGGACGAGAGATTTTACCAAAATTTGAGGGAAGACGTTTTGAACAGCCAATGCTATACCTAGATAAGTTGGACGAAATAATGGAAGGTGAACCAGAGAGGGTGCGGATGCAAATGATAGGAGCTAGTTTGAAGGGTAATACCGAATAATGGCACAGCATAATTAGAAAAAATTACAACACGTACGAACAATTTAAGGCTCTTTTTAAGAAACAATATTGGGGTAATGCAAAACAAACTGAAATTAGAACAAAATTAATAACAGGACAATATTTAACTAGTATGGGGTCGAGAGAGGAATATATTATCGATAATTATAATCAGGCGCAACATTTGACTCCTAAATTTAGGGAAGAAGAGCTTATACAGTTTTTTTCGAGGCACATGGAAGTTGAAGTGGCTAGGGCCGTGGCCACACAAAATATAAAAACATTAAAAGAGTTTTTAGAAATAATGCGAAACTATGATATGGCAAGGGAATTCGAAACAAATAATAATAAATATTGGGAAGGAAGGAATACAGGGAGTAACCGGAATCAGCATGAAAATTTCAAAATATGGAATAGGTATGACAATCAAAGACATGAACAAAGACACGGAGATAGACAAATGACACATCAATACAATGGGAACAGAAATCAGGACCAGGGGGACAATTACCGATTTAATAACGGGAACAGAAACCAATATCAGGGAGATCAAGGGTGGACGAACAATTGGGGTCAACGGGTACATAGGGACGACAATTTTAGGGGAACTAATAACTGGAATAGAAATGACTGGGGAGATGGGAGACAGTTCAACAGGAGAAATGATTTCCAACTTGGACAGCAGGACTATGGTAGTAGACACAGCGTGAATGAACAATTGAAATATAATAGGGAGCGAGATAAAAGTCCAGGAGATAATCGTAATGTAGGGATAAGACATTTGACGACAACAGGCAGGAACAGTGAATCAGAGAATTTAATTAAGGTAGCACAGGTACACGAGGAGCCATCGGGTTTTTAAAAAACGCCGATTTTGTAAATAAGTTTATCAATTTAGAATTAGATATAGGGTTAAGTTTAGTGGATTTGGGTACGACCAGTAGTTTAAGTTTTGTGCATTCGTTGTTAGAAGACAGGGGTGAAAAAAAAAGAAGTTCACCTTTTGTTAATTTGAAGTTAAATAATTGTTTATATGTAGCATTAATTAATAGTGGGTCTGAGCTGTCACTAGTAAAAAAGGAGATAGTAGTCAAGCACGCTGAGCTATTAAAAGGGAGGATCTGCAAGATAAAACGGATAAGTTTGTGGTCTGCGATGAAAAAGAAGATATCGGTAATCGATGAAATGATTTGTGTACCAATTTCAATAGGGAGAGAAAAGCTAGGAGAAGCTGAGTTTTTAGTGGCAACGGGATTATATTTAGACTTTATAATAGGGATAGATGCTATAGAAAGATTTGGAATGAAAATAGATGGCAAGGATAGAAGTGTACAGATTTTAAATATTAAGAAGAATTGGGTGGTACCTAATGTGAGTTCGAATAAAGGGATGGATAATAATAGTGATGTTTATGGCACAGGGATGATTAGGGAAAGTATTTTAGAAGGACAGGATGAGATAATATTAGGTAATTTATTTGAGAAGGTATTTGACGAAGGACAGATTGGGATTATAGACGAGGGAATAAAGGGTAGATTATATGAGATATTAAATGAGCATGTAGGTTTATTTAATGGGGAACCAAGGGTAGCAACTAAGTATGTACACAAGTTAGAAATAACAGAAGAAAATGGGACGAAGGTATATCCAATTCCGTATAGTATGAGGGAAAGAGTTAAGGCAAAAATTAAAGATATGTTAAAAAATGGAATAATAGAGCCAGCAAGGACTTCTTTTATTAATCCTATCGTTGTTGTACCCAAACCTAGTGATAAGTTAGATATAAGAATTTGTTTAGATGCCAGAAAATTGAATTTAATTACGAAAGCACAATATGAACAGCCGCAATCGATGGATAATTTATTATACAAAATTAGTGGGAGAAAGGTTTTATTTGTTAGGGAATCAGTTTCTGATAGAGTCAGATAATTCAGCGGTGACGTTTTTGAAGAAGAAAGATTTTTTAAATAACCGTTTATATAGGTGGGCATTAACACTACAAGAATATGACTTTGACATTAGGCACAAGCCAGGGAAAGATAACGTGACTGCAGACTTTCTTAGTAGAAAGGATAACATATCTTGGGGTGAAAAAAAGGGATTTTTGGTGGCATTACAGACATTTACAGACGAAGGTAGATGGACAAACCAGGAATTTATTAACATGCAACAACACGAAGACATTATGACTATTAGGACTAAATTAGACAAGCAAAATGGGGATGAATATAAAGGTTTTAATCTGAGGAATAACTTTTTGGTAAAACGTATTGGGGACGAAGACTTATTAGTATTATCGAAGGAGATAGCGTTAAAAATGATCGTAGAAATTCACAGGACATACAGACACATTGGAATTCGAAAGACTTTTTTATTATTTAGGGAGACTTTTTACACTAACAACTACATTTCTTTGGTAAAAGACAGCATAAATAGTTGTAGAACATGCTTACTAGGAAAGGACAAGAACATGACGTTACAAAATACTCACATGGCAATTAATACAGAAAGACCATTGGACATAGTAGCAGTCGACTATGTAAGTAACTTGATACCAGGATATAACGGATATAAACATATTTTGGTGATGGTGGACATCTTTTCGAAGTACGTAAAATTATACCCTGGCAGAAACTACAACACGAGACATGTTTTGACAAGCATAAGAAAGTACACTGAGCAGACAGGGGTGATGAAAAAGATATTGATGGACAACGCCACTTATTTCAATAATAAAAGAGTGATTGATAAATTAAGGGGGGGAAGGTATAAAAGTTGGTCCCTGTGAACGCTACATTAGGGAAGTCATAAAGTACTTGAGAATATCGGTTGAGGGACAACATAATAGTTGGGTTCGAATTTTAACAAAGATAGAAAATTATTTAAATTTTGTACCGAGTTCAGTGACGAAGGTTTGTCCAGTGACGTTAATGAAAGGGGTGGTACCAGCAGGACCCTGGCGAGATCAGAACAAGGTGGAGGACATAGACAGTTTACTAGAACAGGCCAGAGCTAGGGCAGAGACTAGACATTACATTTGATTTTCCAATGCTCCACCCGAAGGTACTACATTGGCCAGGAAGCGAGTTTTTTTTTACCTGGAAAATTTTGAATTTTGCCGAACCCTTGCTGTTCCAAACAAGGTAGGGATCTTTAACGTGCGTGACAACACTCACACACGGGACCTCCATTTTACCTCTCATCCGAACGAGGGTGTATTTTTGTGAAAAATGCTCGCCTAACATTTTTCAAGCGGACCGTGTCGGGATTCGAACCCGTGACCTTGGGCGTAGTAGTCACACACATACCACTACGCCACGGAGCCGCCCGCAGAGACTAGACAACGTAGGGAGGTCGAGAAACGATGCAGACGAATTAAGAAACAGACAAATTTTCAGATTGGGGATTTAGTTATCGTAAAGAGGTTGGGAGTTTCGAACTGGAGTAGGAACATTTGTGCAAAATTATTATTTCCATATGAAGGACCCTATCAAATAAGAAAAATTTTCGCAAATGGCAATACTTTTGAGCTTGAAAATGAAAGGGGTGAATGTCGCGGACTATTTCACTTGGAACATTTATACCCATTCATACAATAAATACACATACACATTATATCTCACAAAGTGTTAGTAAATTACAGGCATTAGTAATCAAGTCTACACATATATACAAAAGTTAAAATTAGTGTTGGTATTCATATTAAAATGGGATATTTGTCAAACAAAAGTTAGTATTTTAAAACTTAAGGTTAGCAGTGGTTTAATAAAATAAAAATAAGCTTATTACAATCGTTGACACTGGTTAGAAGAAAGAGAATCTTATATTTATTTTATGAAACCAGGTGGGGCTTATTTGGCATTTGACATTATAAAATGGTTTAAAAAAAAGGTAGTTAGTACTGAGGCTAAAAACATTAATTTACCACTCCTATCAAGCTATTCTAAATTTAAAACACTACGATAAAACAAAGATTGATGAATAATTACTTGTTAAACGCAGATATAGAATGTTATGTACTAGTGATGCAGCGTTTGAGGTTTAAAAAAGCATTTTTTCACTGTTCTTCAATACTAAGGGTATCTAATGTAACTTCAACTGAATGTGTATAGGTTTTGTTGATAGAAATGTTGTTTGTAATTGTTCGGGATACTCTATTCCATTAATTATTTGATGTACCTGTAAATGAAAGTAGTTTAGTATTTTTAATTATAAAGTGATGAAAATTTATGAAATGTCAACAAATGAAAATTAATACAAATAATACTAGAATCTGTTCCAAAATAGCAATTAAGTACAGTTAAGGATGAAGTAATGAATGTATCCCTTTAATTATTATATAGAAGGCAAGATGTAAATGTTTTTAGATTTCCTAGGTGATAAATGTTTAGAATAAAAGAGAGTTGATTAAAAAAATTTGTATACTGTATAGATGTTTTTTTTTTGGCTTTAAGAGCCTGTAATTAAATTGATAATATTAATATGTGTTTAAAGTGTATGCATTTTATTTGAGTGGTTAACAGAAATAATACTCCACAGAGTTTCATGTTTATAAAAATGTGTATCAGAAAATAAGTAATAAGGGTTATACAACCAAGCAAGTTCCAGAGGAGGAATTCCAATTAAAGCAAACATCGGGTCATCTCTTGTGTTAGTGAAGAGTTGCACCAGTGATATTGAGATATTTTGCAGCAGGGTCCAGTCGTATAGAATTACGGTCCATTTATATTGGTGAAGTATTGAAAGTGTTCTTAGTAATAGAGGCGTATCTGAGTATACAGTTGATGAATTAGTAGTTTATTTGTAGAACCTAAAACAAAAGTTAATTCCAATTGAACATAAAACTAAAACGTACTTTTAACAGGTATTCACTGCAAGCATTCAAGGCGATCTTGTTGTATCCTGTATCAAGGTCCATGTACAACCCAGGCACATTCAGAGGAGTTGCAGGTATTTGAAGTTATCTTTATATACACATCATTTAAAGTAATTTGTGAATAATTTGAATTTCAAACGCTTACCTAAATTAAATATTGTTGAGTTTATTTATCAATCTTTGAATATAACCACGAGATACAAGCACTAAAAGAGGTTAAGTGGTTTTGACTAAACGACGCTTTATGCGCATGTGTTTTATATACCTGTAAGAGAACAAAGAACTCACGTTTTCTCACAGAGTAAAATTTGCTAGATTCAATTATCCCTGAACGAGTCTTTAAAAGCCGTGGCAAAAATAAAACATAAAATTTTTCTTTATTAAAATCATTTAAAAGGCCAACACCACATTTAGGTTTGCAAATATTAATCCTTTAACGCAAATTTTTGAATTATAATTTTTGATAACACCATACACTATATATTTTTGTCGAAACCCAATGTGGGGCGTGGAGACATAAGGAAACACAGCACACCATACATAATATTATATTGCTATAATAATAGGAATATTTAAGGGTATATAAGATCACAAGGGAGGTATGCTCATGTAAGCAACACAAAAATCAAGAAAACTAAATATTTAAACCATAAAAAGTACACAATTCGTTCATTATGCAAAAAGCAAATACCAGACACCCTGTATAAAATCAACAACTAACTACAGTTAATAAAAAGAAGCTCATTCTTTAACAATTTAATCACATTTAGTAGAATAGATAACTGTGGACGCAACTCAATTCATTTTAGGAACATTAATATATTCGTAAACTTTAAACAAATGCAAATTAGGCGTATCCAAAGTAAAACAAACGCTAAATAAATCTTTTTCAAACTGGACTCATTAGCGCAAGAAAATAATCAAGGCATGCTTATAATAAACAGGCCTTTCAACACAAGCATATTTCATAACGCAGGAAATCGATAGACGCATCTTATTTATGTCATCTGTTAAAGAATACCATCATAAAATTTAGCGTACGTGATGTTTTAAATGTAGAAATCGCTACACTATCGACTAAAACCCCAGCATATTGGGTAAACAAAATATAGAACAATAACTTTGTATACATGCGGAATTGAAAGAGAAATTTGATAAATTCCTGTACAAAATTACAATTACGTGATGTTAAAAAGTGCAAAGTACTATGGTTGAAAGAAATTCATAATATAAAGCTTTTGTCTATGTGATTTTTGAAGCGTCTGAAAAACACATATAATAAGTAACTTCAAGTAAAACCCAACCGGCCGCATGATAGCGCAGTACAACGCCTCGAACATGGTCGAAGTATAAGATAGCAAGCGGTTAACCAATGACAGCACTTGAAAGAAGGGTTAGTCCATATATAATTCACCTAAATTAATAACATTTGTTGATTCCTTAACCGAAGCACGAACTGTAGAAATCGAAATAAAAGTATTACGAAAAGTTCAACTTTAAAGTTAAACAAAAATTTATACGTGAAAGTCAAAGTAATTAAAATTTCAAGTGAAAAATACAGTCAGGTGCGCATTCAAACATACGAGTGTATAAGAAATCCGCCGTTAGCATAAAACGTAAGTCTAAATTTGATTTAGTAATAAACAAATCTTTACAGTTTATTAATTAGGGCAATAAATAATTCAATAAGAAATCTAATTCAGCAGTTTAATAAGAAATCCAAGTACGGACGTAAAACTACAATACTCTAAGTACTGAATACAATAAATGGCGAAAGTCTAAATCAAGATGTTAAGAGTACAACTAAAGCTTTAAACAACAAGAAGACATTGGGTAACAACACGCAGTGTAGAGGCAGTTTGAGGTATTGGGGTGCATGCGGTGCTACGGGGTCACAACTTGGAATTCACGAATCTAGCCAGGAAATCAATCAGAAAAATACAAGGTTAGCATTTATGTTTCAACTAATAACATAAATCTTTTTTTTGAATATTCAACAACATTTTCTTACACGTAGAAAATACAATTAGAGGGAAAGATTTATTGAACGTTCAACGAAGCATTCGATATAATACATAATTATTTTTGCTGGCTTTAATTGATTAAAAAGGGGTTATAATTTTGTTAAGAGCAAATTAAATGTTTTTTTTTACTTTGATTCAAAGTTTTTAAATAGCAAATGACATTACGATGGTTGTAGAGGTGTAAATGGTACAAATTTGTTAGTTTATTATAGAAATTATAGTGAAGTTTGTTTATCTTATTCAGGTATGAACCTGAAAGAGGGAAGGGTGTAAACATTTTTAGTTATCATAGTGATGGTAGATTGGTCAGATAAATATTTATTACAGAATACACCATGTATATTGAAGGCAAGTAATAATTTAAAACGTTTTTTAAAGCTATAGCATAGGGATTTATAATTTAAAATAAGCTTTGAGGTTAATTTTTGCATCATTTTAAAGTTAAGGTAAAAATTAATTACAATTATTAGATATACGAATTGTAAGTCCGTAAGATAAACATGTGCATTTAAGTGTGTAAGTACCATGTAAAGTTATTAGTAAGAAAGCTTTTTGTTTCGTGGCATGAAAATCAATAATTTAAGAGTGTGAATTCTTTAGTGGTATCAAGAAACTGATATTCAAACTGTAATTATTCTATTTGTGAACATAACTTAGTGTAGGGTAATATGAAGCTGGAACACTTATAATTTTTCAAAGGTTCATATTAGTATAAGGTATATAAGTGTTGTCAAAAAACAAGTTAACCATTATGAGTTTCTAAGAAAGAACGTGCAGCAAACGAAACATTTCCAGTGAAGTTTAGCATTGTAAATATATTCGGCGTATTAACCTGTAAACAAGCATCAAGGTTTTTAGGAAAACGATCGTTAAAAATGAACAGCAGGTCTATGTTAAATAGGGTGTTGAAAGTTACATACAAAAATGGATCAATAAAATAAAGAAAAGAATTGTGTTTTGTAAGTTGTAGCAAGGAATGAAAGATGATATCATATGGTTACTGGTCATTGACTTTGAATCGTTTGTAAGACAAGGAAATTTTAAAGGTAAATAAGCAAGATTGAGATGCAGCGTACTTTCATAAGACATCGGTTTGAAAGGAAATGAGAAGTACGGTAAAAGGCTACTAACAGAGTAGGACTGTTTGACTGTGTATATAAGAACGAGAAAGACAATAGTGTAGATTGGTAGGGTAGAATAGAACTTGTAAACAGCGGGTATAAAGGTAAAGAGATATAACATACGGGTTAGATAAGGATACAAGAAACGAATAACTGACGTAGAAAATTGAAAAAGAGCACAAGACAAAGGACAGAACATTTTGGATGCAAGTTAGAGAGAGGTGACCGTATATGCGCATATGAGAGAGGCGTGTTTTGGATGCTTGTGTTGGTGCCAGCTACCGGGTGACTTCGGCGAATTTGACAGCCGTTGGAGATCTTAATGAGGGTTTTGGAGTAAAATATTTGTGTGTGATTGAAAATTCTGAGATTTTCAAGACGGTTGGAAACCGGCTGTTAATTTTACCGTGAATAGCTGAAGGCTAACGGCTGGGTTTATAGAATTGAATTACGGTCAGGTGTTGTTGTGTGCATGGGTTTGTGGAATCGGTAGACGGTTCAAGAAAGGTTACCAAAAAAGCGTGTTTAGTGAAGTGGTGTGAAACGATTTCAGGGGGCATTTTTGAGTCTACATAAACCAAGAGGAAGCGGTTTCTTTCTCTTTCAACTTCAGCCAAGCTTCGAACTACAATAGCAAATGAGTTACGTGACTAGTGAGCTTGGGATTTTAATTACAATACTTTAAATATCCACAAGTTGGTGCAAGTTTAAAATAGCAGTCGTGAATTGTATAAAATTCATATTGAAAAGCGAAGCTTGATGAACGTAAGTAGACGTTTTCCTATTTTTGATTGGAAGTGCTTGTTGTGCACTGACATGGAGTAGTGGATGTTGATGGACCAGTAGCGGATATACGATAGTTTGGAAATATAAAAAATATCATGAAAAATGGAAGTTTTTGTAAATTCATGGTTACACCCTGTATAATACAAGCGTGCTTTTATTCATTAAGATGTCGTGGAAAAACGCAAGCTACGCGTGTATAAATAATCAACATGTATGATATAAACGTGTTGTAAATTAATAGCAGATTACGTAAGCTGTATATTTAAAAATAATTAATTTTAAGATGCTTTAAAAACGCATTCAATGCGAACGCAAATCGATCATTTTAAGATAAATACAAAGCCATTTATTTCAGTTATTATCAGTACATTTTAGAGTCATATAAAAATGCTTTTTATTTACTGTAGATATCATAGAATAGTGCTATCTTTACGCATTTAGCATAAAAACTACAATCGATCTTGTATTTAAAACTTTAACTTTAAGCTTAAAACACGTTTTACCGTGAAAACAAATATTTTCTATAGAATTGCACCAAGTTTGTATTCTAAAACTTTAAATGAATTAGCCTTTGTATAGCATAAACACGTTGTAAATAAAACATGTTTTCGTATTTTCGAGAGGAATTGAAAAAAATACGTCCATTTCGTATGAGCTAATTAATAATATTTCATGAAGCGACCGAATCATTAAAAAACCAATAAAACCCATAAAATAATCGATAGGAATTATTTATTACCTTTCGCAATTACTGGAATAGTATGCAACGCCACAATCACGTTGGGTGTTAAACAAAGACTAGGCAGCGGGCGTCACTATTATGAATCACTACTAACGAGGTAATAAAACTCGACGATTTTGAACGCTAATGAGGAATTCCCAGATAATTTGAAACAGTTTGTTTTTACTGTTACAAATCTAGACGTTAGGCAACTTTGTTTACCTCCATTTGTGTAATAGGTTAAACGCAAGCAGTTTGCTTTGTCTTATTAGTCAAAATTCTGTTAGGTAGAGATCAAAAGGCGTATTCTGGTATTCTCCGCACTTGTTGAAATCGGGCTTATCTTATTCAACTTTTAGTGGAAGATGGACACAAAGCAGCGTGTTATTTTTCAAACGTTAGTTTAGTTGTTGGAAGTGTTTTCTATTGAAAATAAATTAAATCGCCGGATAGGGCAAATTAATTTAATTTTTAAAAAGGTGTTGTTCACTTCAATATGGTTTTGGTTATATTGCCATTTAAGTGAATTTGAATACTTGTTCGTGTATTATAAAACGAGTAAATTAGAAAATATCAACAGAGATATTGAGCTAATTTACTCTGTTTCTACTTCTTGGATTGAATCCTGGAAGGCTTGCTTTTCCTGGATTAATATTCTCTGGTTTAGAGGATCAGGTGTACGAGTGTCCGCCATGAGGTACACACCATCTGTTGTTATTTCCACTGATCGCATTTTGTCCTGACGTGTGTTGAGGTCAAGGACTTTTAAAATACTTTATTCAGGTATTCATGTATATATCAGTTTAAATTTTTATGAAAAAAAACTTATAATAATTGTTTGTTTCACAAATGTTTGAATACTAATAGCACTGTGAAGGCAATGCTTTAATTTATGTTTGAATTAATACGTTGTAATTTTATCTTGTAAAAACCTCCGCAACATGAGCTTATATCACGTTGGTTTATTTTGTTAGCTTATTGATACACTGTAATTATTAAAAAGAAAAGAAACAAAATTTACTGATGTAAAATTTACAGTTTTGTTAGAGTTCTAAGAGAATTGAAATTGGTTAAAGATTAAATTTTTATTATTTTTACCAAAATAATTTAAAGTTTGATTATCTTGTTAGGTCAATTACAATTATTATACGTATTTATAATACATGTTGTTGTCTTATTGCAAACTGAATCAGTGAAGTACTTGTTAGATAAATTTTTTCCATGTGTATGCTATCGCAGAGATAAAACAAAGAACCCACTGTGTAGCTCTGATGATAAGGTCTCTCTGGGGATTTAAGTAAGAAAGATTAAATAAGTACAATAGCCGAGGGTCATTCGTTTGCTTTTTTCAGACCTCCCAAGTCTACCATCCTAAAATCTTTTAATCTGACTATTTTTTTCACTGATTTGAATACTTAAGCAAAAGATGTTGCAGTTTTGGGATCATTTGCGTTACAAGTTTTTATTTTTAAAGTTGAAATTCCCTTCGGAGGTTAGTTCAAACTCAACAGTTGGAGGCCCGCATGTTCCGACATTAATGAAGTCGCTGTCTCCACCTCCGAGTCTACGGTATATGGTTTTGCAAATTTAACTATGACTATTTGAATTCTATACTAATTGCTATATGACGTTTCTATTTTATTATGCAGTGATTCTTGTTCACGTAATTCTGAAATAATGAAAAGGAACTTGTTTGGGTTATGAGAGTTATTATTTCCCGTTAAGCGCTCTGAGCAGCAAATGAAGTCTATCCACCTATTCAAATGGCGAATACCGATAAACGTGTTCAATCTTATTAAAAACACTGTAGGATTTTTTGAATCGGCACATTTTTATTACGCAATTGCTTTGTGAACTTCGGTAAATGATTACTACAACCTTTCGTTTTCTTTGTTAATTTGGTACTTAATCGCATAGGTAATGTAAGTGTTACAAATACCAATATTATTTCTATTGCTGAAGACTGCGGAGATTGTGGCGACGTAAATATTGTTACCGTAGATGGCGTTTATTGCGGAGCAATATAATTTCTGTATTTTGGTGTTTTAAGCAGATCCCTGTGAAAAGGATTGTTAGATATAGTTGTTTCCTTCAAAGCACTAATGTAGTTTTTAATATCTCATCAGAGAGCTTATCTGAATCGCCAGCTTTCTTGCCTGAAGAAATTTTCTTATAAATTAACAATCGAAATAACCTTCAGTACTAGGGTACTGTTTATTTCTAACATTAAGCGTAATTCTATCATTTTCAATCGTTAATGCTGAATTATCCATGCTCCACTTATATGAAAAGCTGTGATACTGAATGCCAATTCTATGGTGTCGTCGATATTGGGATTATCGTTTTTTTTAAACAGTATATTGGCGTATTCTTTAAAAATTTTCATGCAGACGGTATAGCTTTTATCCCAATGTTCTGAACAGTTTTGCTGAATATTATAATTAGGTTTAGTTGCAAATGTATTAACTAAGGTTTTTAATCATTCAATTAATTGTTTGTGGTTTATCCTACATTTTATGCTCCGGCATGACACGGCGCATGCCCCGATGCGCCCGGGGCGTTCACTAGCACACCCAGCATGTGCCCTAGGGTCCCTATTCTCGAGTTCATGAGAATGATCGCATCCTTCTAATAGAAGTGATAGGTCACATCCATTGGCATGTTCTATTACGTTATTAATTAGGTATTCTTCAATGTAGTAGAATTGTATATTTTATAGGAACATCGTTCTTGCACATTGCGCATGTGCAAACAATCGAGTTTGAACAGTAAAACTAAAGGCGATTTTTCGCGACATACTTGAATTGTTCGAGTATGGTATGTTGAAATATCCCCCCCACTATTTAACAAACATGTACTTGTGCTGCACCGCGAAAACGTATTGTTGTTTCTTAACCTCGCTTTGAATAATTGCCCGGTAAAAGTCAAGTGTTGAAGATACACAACTATGATACACAAGCATAACCTGGTACAGAACAGGTTATGATTGTTTATCTGATAGAATGAGGCCGTAGAATTTACCCTTCAGTAAATTTTATCGCCAAAAAGTAGTGTAACACATACACACATAATTAAATATGTTAGTTTATGACACGAAAAATCGCCTTATTTGAGTATAACTACTTAATTTGACGAGTTGTGAGGTAAGGTTCGTCGTTCACTAAACTGCCAATATTTTCGTGGTTACTGTGTTAGTTTTCTGGCTTTATATTAAGTAAAATGAGCGAGAATCGTAGACTTGCATCAATGAATGCAGCTCAGAAAGATCTTCTGGTAGAGTTTTTATAAAATCATCCAAATTTATTGACTGGAAAATTTACCGCCCAATTTAGTTATACAGCAGCTCAGACTTTGTGTGAAGAATTAGCGATCCTATTGAAGGCCATTCCCAATGGCGCTAAAAACTCATGGCATCAGTGGCGAAAGGTAGCCTACATTATAACAACATATTAGCCCTAACCTTTTATCTTACACAGACCTGGCAAGATCTTAAAAAGAATACCAAATCAAGGGCAGCTAAGGCTAGACGCTATACATATGGCACAGGCGGAGGTGGTCCTGTTAAAATGGAGATTAAAGATGATGATACAAATTCCAAAATTGTAGAATAAACATTTAATTTCGCGACCAAAAATTCGGGAGTTGCATATCTAAAGCGCAAATGGTTCATAAATATGAATGATATAGTTATGCCAACAATTAATTTCTTTAATGTACTTTATTTTTGTAAATTCGAAGTGGGTATATGATATTCTGTCGTTTTTTATGTTAATTTCGCGAGCAAAAAATTCGGGAGTTGCATATTTTAAAAGTAAATAATTTGTAAAACGTAGGTATTCTTAAATCATGCCAACAATTAATTTCTTTAATGTACTTTATTTTTGTAAATTCGAAGTGGGTATATGATATTCTGTCGTTTTTTATGTTAATTTCGCGAGCAAAAAATTCGGGAGTTGCATATTTTAAAAGTAAATAATTCGTAAAACGTAGGTATTCTTAAATCATGCCAGCAATTAATTTCTTTAATGTACTTACTTCTGTAGATATTGATATTAATTTTATTATTTGAAAATTTGATTTTTTTTTCTTTTGCAAATGGTAGCAGAAAAATAGCAAATAATTTATACATCGTTAATTTTTTTATTTTATTTTGTGTAGGTATTTTTTTAGTTGGCTAGATAGCTTAATATTAAGCTATCTAGCCACTTGTAACTTTTTTTACAGATATAGCAAAAGAATTGGTTTTATTAGCAAAAAAGCAAATAATTAGCAAATAATTCCTATGTATATTTTAATGTGTTCTGATAATTTGGCTCAGACAGCTTAATAGACCTAATTATAAATGTAATTGCAGAAATAACAAGTTGAAAATGCAAGGCATTGTCGCAACGAACTTCCAAATGTAGACTTACTTTAAAACAATTTAAAGAAATTAAAATTATTATGTTGTAATAATTATAAGTATTCAGATAAAATACAAAAATTTATAAACAACAAAAGAGACATTTTAATATATTTTATTTTATTGAATAAATATTTTAAAAGCTATATATGTGTGTGTATGTATGTATGTATGTATGTATGTGTGTTTGTGTGTGTGTGTAAATAAGGGGGCATCATATTTCGATTCAGTTTTTCAGAGGATTCTAAATATGTATCGCACATTAATTTTGGACCTATTTGAAATTTTGATAAAATTAATTCCCGGGGGGGGGGTCGGGTATCCGTGGTCAGATTTTGTGGGGGGTACCATATTTCGACTCAGCTATGTTAGGGGAGTCCAAATATGTATCGCACATTAATTTTGGACCTATTTGAAATTTTAATTTTCCCGACGGAATATCGCGGGGGCACGGCGTCCCCGTGGCCCGATTTCAACTGACATCAAAACTTAAGCTCAGGACACCGAGCTGAATCGATTGATGTATCACACATTGATGTCTGACCATTAGAAAGGCCTCGGACGGACAGACGGACAGACAGACGGACGACAAATCGATTTCATAAACGAACGAAGTTCGTTGAAAATTTGTACCTTAATCACCCAATAAAAAGAATGGGTTGTTAGGACGGTGTGCATAAATTTGTTGCATAATGGGAGCTTCACGGGACTGGTTCCAAATATGTGCATCGTGACAGCTACCAGGAAATCTTGCATTAACATTAATAATTTTAAGATTATGATCGCATATCTAAAAACAATTTGAGACAACATGATTTGTTGAGAATGTTGAGTAATAGCTTTCCAGTTGAATGTTTAAAGAGTGATAATTTTTCTATTAACATACGCGTTCTCTTGATATTCTGGACCCTGCGGTGATACAACGGCAACATGTGTGCAATCAATAACTCCTATAATTCCAGGAAACTGATATTTTTCATAATACCTAAAAATAATAGTAATATGTATTTATTATAGTATGCGCCAATAAGTAATCACGTACCGATGCATTAAAGATTTCGGGTTTATTTAAGACTGTTGTAATTTCTCTAATACAGCGACTTACACTGGGCTGGCTAACTGCTGTAAACAAATTTGTTCCAGTGATTTCTTGGTAACTATCATAACCAAAAAATCGGAGTGATATCAACACCTGAAAACGTTTGCATTATATGAAATAGTCATAGATGGTGATCAAATTATGTACCTTTCTTTCTATGCTGACAGCTGATGCTCTTTTTGGTGGCTGTACAAAAGGCGTTGCTAGTTCTATTAATTGTCGCGTTAATTGTTTATCTAATCTAAACAATTTAATATAATTCTGATCCGATAGTTCAAACGCGTTTTCTTCTTTATAGAAACTCCTTTCCGGTATTTCCACATCCTCCTCACCTCTACTAAATCATTTAATATATGAGTGCGAACACCCAACTCCATCCATATTCATTTTATTATTAAAATTTTTTTCAAATCCATAGAAAACAACACAAATTTTATAGGTTAAAGTCAAATTACCAACATTCAAAATGACAGAATTGTAAGATAAGCTTCTCCTTCTATTACTATACAGCAGTAGATAGAAATTCTATTGGATTTTAGTAGATGTGAACGATCCTATACTTCAAGAATTCAGTCATATTTTAGGAGAAATCTGTTATTTATTCTCATGAGAACAGGTTCTACTACCTTCGAGAATAGGGTCCAGGACACCAAATTCGTACGCTTGCATAACCCAGTGCGTGCTTCAGCGCGTACACTGAGAAAAGGATTTTGTTGCTTCAACGGAAAATTAGTTGATTCAATTAGAATATTGGTTTGTATATAAACAATGATAGACATGCATTAAATAGAACATAATGAAATGTTGCAAAACCGATTTTGAAGCAAATAAATCTAAATTTGTACCACAATAATTATGGCATTTACTTAAATGGTCATTAATGTAACTTGAACTTTAGGTAACGTTCCTTCAATTGCTTGTGGGTTTGAATTGAACTATGTAATACTTTTATCAAATACACTGTTATGTTAAATCAACACGTTGAATATCCCACTTACAAATAAAAATCATTGAAGCGAATACACATTAATTTTATCAAACCACGAGTTTAGTACTTGAAAGGGTTTGAAGCAATAAAACAAGCTATTCAAATTTCTCCACTTACCAAAAAGCGTCATTGGTTTAAATTTAGTATACATTGATTTATCTAAACCATATGTTGAGCACAGTTAATAATCATTAAGCTATGTGGCTAATAAGGGTTGAAGTAATGACATTTTTGGTTTAATCAAACTTTTATTGTGTTTAATTGAAACATTTAGCTGTCAAATCAATAATTTTGTTGTGTTTTACATTGTTTAGAAATAGAATTAGTTTAAACATCCAAGGTAGTTTGATTCAATATCCAGCTTGATTGATTCCGACATAATGAAGTTATTTTAATCAATTTTTTTAATTCAACTTGGCGATCAACAAATGAGTTTGTTCATTCCTAACAGATTTAAAAAAAATGATTTAAAATAACTTCATTCAGTCACATTATCAAGTTGGATATTGAATCAAATCACCTTGAATGTTACATTAACTCTAGTTCATCGTGCATAATTTTTAGTTTAGCCTTCATTGACATATAATGTTCTTTTACAAAATGTTATTTTTATAATCTCATAAAACCTAAAATTAATATAACTTTCACTTGAATGTTATAAAACTGAACTGATTATTGAAAGGTTTGTTTATTCCTTGAGGTTGCAATGGGTATTTGAAGTTAGACGTTCGCTTATATAGTTGAATGCTAAAGACAACGGCATTTATTTATGGGCAACGAGACCAATTTATAGGAAGATCCTTACGTGTTTTTAAACGAAAAGATTTTGTTTAAACACGACACAGCATACTAAATTTATTTTCTATGTATTTTTATACTTGGTTCAAAAGCTTTTATTGAAACTAACACATTAAACAATGTGAAGTAACGCTTGACGCCATGTTGACGTAAGGCAGTCGAATGGTAGCAGTATATTAAAGATATAATGTGCGCGCGCCATACATCCAATACGCAGTTGCCCTAGAGCATAGGACACTTACTAAAAGCGGTCGGGTTCAATAAATAACCGCGAGGTTTGATTTAGCTATCATAGTTTATTTAAATCAACAAGCTATAGTACGTTTATTTGAATGTTAAGTTTGTTACAAAACGTGTTGATTTGACACTTATTCCACCATTAATTTAACTAAAATGGATTTTTTCAACATTAAAGTAGTATTGGAGTAAAATATGAAATTTGTTGGCAATATCAGTTTGTATTTAATACTATTGTTCAATGAAATTGACTTTTGTATTAAGCAACTCTTATTATGCGTTCAAGCAAACAAATTTAAGTCAACTAATTTTTGTAGTTAGTTAAACAATCTACAAGCGGTTCCGTGAATATAGTTTCATTTAGAACGACTAAAAAATACTTGATCAAATGCTTTATTCTTCAAAACAACAGAGTTGGTTGTGTCAACCAAATCACTTTTCTCAGCGCACCCCGGGATGACCCGGCCCCTGCCACCAGCACATGCCCTCGCAAAGAGAAAATTTGGTGAAAGCTGATACCTTTAAATTAAATACTAATTAGTTTAAACTTCATTTAGTAAAGAAGTGTTAAACACAAATCCGACATGTCCAACATTCTCTTCAGTTGTACCTGTAAAAGAAAAAGCTAGATTAATCTTAAACTTTACAGGTTAGCAGATCTTTATAAATAAAAAGTTTGAATATTGGGGCTACGGGGTTTTAACTAGTAGGAGATAGTCTTAAATTAAAATTAATGGTAAATCCGAAGTTTTCAGAAAGTACTAGATCGATCTTAAGCTTCACACGTTTAGAAAGTTTTCATAAATAAGACACCTATAAAATTTGAGTTTAGGTGCTTTAAAGATAATCTTTAAATTAAAATTCGAATCCCACTTCAGTCAATTTTCTTATCTCTAAGGGTATTGTGACAATAATCAATTTGCAAACGAATTTTGGGAATGAATTCTATAACAACTGGATAAAAAAAATCATGCGAAAATATAAGATAAACCATTATCCTAGACATTACGCGATTAAGGCCAATGTGGCTGAGACATAGATAAAAACAATTAAAATCAAGTTGTACGGGCGATTCCACTTGCAAGGATTTACAAATGAGTTCAAGTTTTACAAAAAGTGACTGTAAAATACAACAGTAAACATCGTTTAATAGGAATGACACCAGAGGAATTAAAAGAATACGTATAAAGAATAAATCGTTTAACCGTTAGCAGCAGTATAAGAAACAGGAGAAAGTTACTGCGCGAAATATATATCCCCCAATCTATATATGTATAATAAAATAGAATTTATTAGGAATTACTAGAAATTAATAAAGAAACTTAAGATATATGCAACATTGTAAATTCAGGGATAAATCAGAAAGGTTATTAAAAGTTCACAAGCAAGTTTTGAGAATGGATGTAATGCAATGTATTCCAGGCGTAAGTGAAACTGAAAGTGTAGGTCACAGACGGTTAAGAAACCGCAATTACTTAGAAAGTAAGATTGTTACATTGTATAATGGATAGAATTAAGAAAAAAGCAGACTTGAGCTCTGCAAGTTCCCACAGACATGTGAGGGGCAGGGGCAACATAAATACCCCGGGAGCTCCAAGACCATCAGTCAGTCTTGAGTATTTCAGCTTTAACATTGTCGTTTACTTAGGCCCCTCACCCTTATTGAACTCCAATTATTATTTAAATTTCGATTTAGTATAAATCAATCCAATTTGTCAAAATTCAATTGTAATTTCTGTTTAACCAAATAACCAAAAGTTTTGGAAGAAGTTTTTAAAAAGACCGCTCCCAAAGTCCGAAACGTAACTCGCGTTCGAGATATAATTCATAAATCCAAATATATAGCAGTTTTTGATAAAGATCATTCCAACTGGAGTATAGATTTATTTAAAATTATAAAAATGCAAACAAGACATCCAAATACCTATTCTAAGATTTGAATGGTAATCCGATTTTTGGAGTTTCTACCGTGAAGAAATACAGTCTAGAGCTGTTCCAGACATATCTGGAAGAAAAAGTTATAAAGATAGGGGCAAATGGCCAAAAGGTATTAATCTAGTGATTCAATGACAGAAGCTGGGTTCCGTCAACAGATTTGCTTTACTATACAAGTGGAAGTTCTTTGGAAGTTTGGTAATTTTCAAGGCTTCCGGTACAAATCAGGGAACTTCTTGGTTAATAAAATAGCAATATTGTATGCGCAAAATGGTAATTTGTGTCATTACATATACTCTTAACTAATGCGAATTTAAGCAACAATTTCCAGAAACAGAGCACTTTTGTACACCTATAATAGGACACTACTTCTGTTCATGGAATATCTGTGCTACATTTGAGCCTGTTTTTGCTAGAAATTGTATCTACGTATGCCAACATTTATGCAACAGGATTGCAGAAACAACGTATTATCTTTGGGTATTTATCTGCAAATATTGTTTTGAGTTTTGAATAACTTGGATTTTAAATTTGAACATTTTAAAAAAATTGCAGTCGATTAAACCGTAGTCTTTTACAATTCTTTAAATTATGCAATGGGAAGGTAGATCTGTTTTAAATAAAGATTCTTCCAAAGCATTGCTTTTAATTTAAAATAAATTTATTGACGTATGTATTGAAAACGAAGTGTATACAAAAGGGAAATGTTACATTCATACAAAATTTGGGTTTAGGCGCTTTTAAGTTAATCACTAAATTAAAATATAACCTGTGGGATGTTTCTTAATCATCCTAAAAGTTTTTCATATTTAAATTAAAAGTTAAAAACTCCCTTAGGTTATTATGCAAGATAAATTGAAATGGGATCTGCACATTCAGTAATACTAAGAGGTTTACAAGTAGTTACATATAAAAGCGCAGCAGATTGGAATCCTGCCTGTCAATAATTTTTTTTCTAAGTACTGTGTGACGTAGCTTATGTCGAAAATGCATATACTAGATAGAGCAAAAGTGGATATATCCAAGGTAAATAAAAAATTTCGACTTAAGGAAAAAGGCGGATGTGTCAAAAGGACGTAAGAAAAATGGCGGATTTTCAAAGTGAAGTAAAAAAAAATGGCGAAATACCAAAGTGATGTAAGAAAGAATGTGCAAAGGTGGAGTGTAGTGTCCCTGTGCTTCACTCCTTGTTCTGTGTCTACTATTACCTTATTGTACCTACATATTTAACTATTTTTAACCTGCTATTTACAAATACATTAACTAATAATTATTCTTTTTAAACCTACAGGAGTTAACCAGGTCAAATTATTTTGTCGTCGTCGGTAACCGGCGCAGGTACCAAAACGTAGAGTTTCGTCGGGGGTATAGTGGAATTCGTAAATTTTGATTCTCCAGGGCTCCATTATAAGGTATTACGTTGACCAGGAAATTAAAATTTTTGGCAAAATTTTGCAAAGCGGATCCTACATGATAACATACTCACGCCAAATCTACTTCAACATTCTATTTGAACTAGGGTGTACTTATGTGAAAAATATCTGCTTAATTTTTCCTGCCCTAAATCAAACTCAGTAGCAAGGGGGTAGTAGACACACCCAAATATATCAAACTTACACAGCCGACAAACAGCAGATGTCACTTGACTGGCGTCTAAGGTAGATGTGATAGTAGTAGTAAAAGATGAGTGTGAAAGCACTGACAACTACGGTAGCGGTAATACTCCCGATACGGTCCGCTTGAGAAACGTTAGGCGAGCATTTTTCACAAAAATACGCTCTCGTTCGGATGAGAGGTGAAATGGAAGTCTCGTGTGTGTGTTGTCACGAACGCTAAAGATCTGAACCTTGCTTGAAACAGCAAGAGTTCGGCAAAATTCCAAATTTTCCAGGTAAAAAAAAATCGTTTCCTGGCCAATGTGGTACCCCCGGGTTGAGCATTAGACAAATCAAATGTAGAGGTAGCAGTGATAGTGATTGAGAAAGTTGTAGAATACACATACGCTGTCGAACGGAGTTATGCTCTAGCTTCATTCGAATTCAGCAAGGTGGATACAATTACTGATTGGACGGTAAGAACATGTCAACACGAAATATACGTTATAGTGATAGTATACAAATTACGATGATTACCGCGACGGAAGCACACAGATTATGCTACACGTTGAAACTAAACCGGTCTAAAATTTTATGAACACTTCCGTTGAAGTAGCGCTGACTGTAGTGGTCGTTGGGAGTCAAGCTTTGATAAGCGCTAGTTGATGACTGATAGTCGTTTTTTGCAACCGTTTGTACACATGATCTTCTGGCCATATCGACCAACCAAGTGATGGTTTTCCTGGTGCTCGACGTAATTGGTATATTCCAATGGGCGACCTACTTATATAATGCTGCTTCAAACAATTGAATCAGAGACTACTATGATTTAACATACTTAATTTACAAACAACCCACTGTATTATATTTGCAGTCTATGCTATTGTTAAAGAGGTGGTTTTTATCTCAGCAATCACTTTGGTTAAGAGCGCTCTCAATGAAAGTGAAATAAATTAAAGTCAAGTTTTAAAAGGTTTTAGCTTTTATACAAAAGATACATTATTGTTCATCTGAATACAATGCAAATACTAAGTAAACTACAATTTGATAAACATAACGCACCATTAAATTTCTTAGTTATAAAGCAGTCTCTTTACTCCCGTTTCTAATCCTTCGAACCCTCTTATCTAATTTTGCAATACCACTGAAGTGGTTAGTTATCTCTTGAAGGGGTTTGCCTTCAGTTTCAGGAAGCCAAAAGAACAATATTATTAAACTACAAATACCTACAGCCCCATAAAGCCAAAACGTGCCAGATAGTGTTATTAGTGAAACCATGGAAAGAAACGTTTTACTTGCAATAAAACTAAAAATATAATTTACCGCACTTGCTAGTCCAGATCCCATCGCACTTGTAGTTCTAGAAAAGAATTCGCCTACAAAAATCCACGGTACTACGCGCGCTCCTCCTTGAAAAGCAAACACTGCGATGATTATGAAAGACAATGGCAACCATTTATAATTAGTTACATCTATGGCTGACATAGTATCTATGTCTTGATCAAAATATTGAATATTTGATATATATGCAAATGTAGCCACTACAATAATGCAAAGCGATCCCACGGTAAGAGAATAAAAAAGCATTGCTCGTTTTCCAACATAATGAATTAGAATAATACATGGAAAAATTCCGAGGATTTCAGCAGCTCCAAGAAGAAGCGTAGCCTGGAATTTGTCGATAGGTGTTTTCAATGTGGAAAAAATGTTTACGGCAAAAGTTTGTAATGCAGTGGTTCCTGTAAAATGACTAGTAAAAAACATAAAACACAGCATGATTAACGGAATAACAAAATTTCTCTTTGTATATTGGTAAACAACATTATCAGTCGTTTTATCTTCATCTTTTGCTATTTGTTTAGTTAATATTTCCTGATACTCTTGTTCTATTTCAGATACTATTGTCCACCCACGTAGCCATGCTAAGCTCTTCTTGGCTTCATTATGTCTTCCTTTGATTATCAACCATTGAGGACTTTCTGGTATAGTACAAAGCAAGATGAAACAAATTATCGGTGCAATGCTTGTAGTAAGGGCCGCATCTCGCCAACCCATAAATGTTCCAAGTGCGAATTCAATGAAAATACCAAAGTAATAAGCAACATTGGCTGTGGCTGAAAGTGTTCCTCGTAGAGAAGGCTCTGTTATTTCGGCAACGTAAGTTACTACCTAATGTGAGAAATAATATATTATTGTTTATTAAAGCAGTGTAAAAATCTACCGGAGCTTCTAAGAAACCACCAGCAAAGCCATTTATGCTAAGGGCCAGATATATTTGCCACGCAGTTGCTGAATATTTTAATCCAATACAGCAGATCGGAAACGGTATACATGCAAGTTGCATTGATCTTCTGCGACCAAGACAATTAACCATCGCACCAGCAACAACGCATCCTACAGGAACACACATTGTACCAATTGAACCTGAAAGTATAAGTTAATTAAACATACTGTTTGGGCATGTTCATATATCAAAATTATGCATTGTGAAGTATGTTTAACATAGTAACTGTTTCGGAAAACAACTTATTCTTTCTGTAAAAACGTAGATGTATTTTAGCATGCAATTTCAGTGTTTCATATTTGAATTTGTCAAGTTTTCTTAATCTTAGTAAAATTGCATTGTATTTGACAATGCTATCAGTAAGATAAATTGAACAGTATCAACATATCTCTGTATTAATTATCCATATTTTAATTTATAGAGCTCTATCACGTTTTCTGCACCAAACAGGAAAATCAGTATGTCAGACAAGGACTGAAGAAAACGAGATTTGGCCTGTAATTTTCTATATAGGTACCTTGTATGGGTCGAAGTATATATTCGGACCATTCTACTCGATTTGTCAAATCAAGACCATAACGTTATAAATGAATTTAGGTAGTCAAAATCTTAATCCTAACGTCAATTGGTATTAATATTTACTGTTGCAAATCATATTTTGTTTCGTTAGAAGTTAACGCATATCTCGATATAAAGTTTGAACCTATCTTCATGTTAGTGTCAACTGTCAGTTACCTTGCTGCTGCATTGAGATCATTAGATTCTATAATTTTCTGAATATTATTTCACATTCGTATAAAAACAGTTCTTCTTTTTGATTTTGATAAATTAATTTCGTTATTTGTGGCAATTCCACTCTTGTATAAAATACTAATATGAGAATTGTCAAAAATGACGTTTACTGTCGGATAAATAAGAAGGGAGAGCAACAGTACGTGGCAAAAAAATTCTGATATATTTTTATTTAGCGTCATCATGGCAACCCTATATATAGCTATTCAAAGAGGCTATTTAGACATTGCAAAAATTAATTTGAGTTGTCATTTCCTATGTTAAATATGTGTTGATATGGCACGTTTTGAAAATAGTTTTAATAGCAATATAATTTATCAAGTAGAAAATTTAGCACCTCAAGACACCAGAAAATGCTGAAAATCTATTTGGAATCAATTAAGCGGTTTTTTTTTGCAAATAACGATGTTTCGACTTAGTGAACCCCAGACATTGGGAAATGTGGCGGATATACTTATGAACTGGACATTCAATATGAAAAAAGTAAATGGGGAAGACTATAAGGAATATGTTGTCAAGACAATGCAGAACATGATAGCTATAGTAATGCAAAGTTTGTATTTTGAAAAATTTAACGTGTTTCAATCCTTTCTCAGACCTAGTTTTTAAAAAAAGATCGTGATGCCCGATATGCTAAACGTAAGTTTTAAACTTTTGTTGTAGACTTTTCTCAAAAAATAGCATTCTAGCTTCGAGTTTTAGCAGGGTATTTTTTTTTTAAGTTTGTCAACTTACACTTGGGTTTAATACACAATTTGTCGAAGCAAATCTTCTCATCAAATTTCCGTAGAAACCAAGTGGTGTCCAAACTAAAAAAAAAACTGACTACGTCTGTATCATTGATCACGTGCTTTTTAATATAGTTATAAGAAATTTTGTAGACCGACTCAAAATCTTATTTTCCAATGTTCACATTGTTACGGTATTCCGCGCAAACACGGAAGAAAACAGTAAAAGTAAAGAAATCGTTTACACCGAATACCGCAACAGAACGGGGATAGAATGGTAGAATTTGGGCCCGCTCAAAAACGTCGGAGAGGGGCGTGGGTGAAATAAAAAGAACACATTGGAAACCTCTGTAAAACTATATTGTTAATATCGAATCTTAAAAGACTATTTACAAAACAATAAAACAAATAAGTTGCGTAATCGTTTGTTATGTGCTAGTAAAAAAAGCGTCATAACCTAAGCATATAAAAATGGGTAAGCAAAATATATAACATCTTATAGTCTAAATACTTACAATGGTTCACCTTAAACACATATAAAAGAAAATTAGGCATAAATGGTACAGTAAATCTAGAAAAAGAAATATACCTAAATTATATATACATGCTGCTTTGTGAAGTGCGCCTCCTCAAGAAATAGTGGAACATTAAAATTAGACGCCCTAACTTAAATTAATCAAGTGTCAACTAGTTTTAAATTCATAAGTAAGTGGTTTACGTTAAAAAGACAAAGAAACACTAAAAATGGATTCTAACGTAAACATTGCTTAATTATTTTTTAATTTGAAAAATTATTACTACATCGTCGCTCGTGCATTGTAAATGTGTTTGGTAACGTGGTGGCAGCAAATAAAATGTCTATACTCCACAGCAGCATGAAAGAATTACGAAAATAGAAAACTGTACCTTGAATTATTTGACTTCGTATCATGTTGTGGATGGAAAAATGCAACTGTATTTCTTTATTGGCTTCATGCTGGAACCACCAACTTCACTTATACTAGCACAGAAAGCATTTCTAGTAGCGCGACTTTACAACATGTATCTTCAGTAAGAAGATGCTGTATTCAATCTTTAATGGCCTCTTTCAAAGCACGATCTCTATTTTATAAGGACAGAATCATGTATGGGGATAGGGTATTTGGCTTTCAAAGATATCGCCGAAGAACCAAGTGTGCAGAATTCCCAGACAATAGCTGCCGAAATACAAACTGTAACAGATTGCCATCAAGCAGATAACGCAATTATCAAAGGATTTTAAACAAAGGAAAAAAATCTTATTACTTTGTAACATCTTAACAGCTGCAAAATACCAGATAACATGTCCACTGTAAGCAGATGTAGGCAGGTGGTAATTGGTCTTATCTTTTAGAAGAAAGTTGCGCATTTACATGCAGCTTTTAATTAAAATGTAATCACTGCAAGTGCTAGGAAATATTGCAACTACTTTGTAACGCAGTGTTTCCTAAACAGCTGTTTGGTTTTATCTTACAAAACTACAGGAAAAACTCAAGAACTAACACAAAAGAATTTTCCGTCTTGAATAACCAGTACAACTGACCAAGTCAAGAAGACTAAAGGATATAGGAAAAGGAAAGGTATAAGGTAGCAAACAAAGATTGAATGGCCTAACACTGCAAAAAGTCGTCGAAGGACGAATATCTCTAGTAAAGAAACAGTAACGTTTTCCACCTCAAGAACAAGAAATAGGTTTCTCGCGAAAAACCCAAAGTAAGAAAAGTAGCAAGAAGGAAAACCTACAGTACAAGCCAATATGAGACAATCAATGTCAAGCCTCAAAGTATGCAATGGAACAATGAGAATGCTGGATAGAAAAGTTAAGATACTTCAATCTGTGGAACCAAGAATCGTATTAAACGAACAACTGAAGAAAGGAATAGCTAACTAGGCCTAAAAGTCAACTAAGTCGTGGTTTCCGAAGAAAAGAAAAAGATCTAGAAAGCATCTACCCCAGGAAGCAGATCAAAAGAATTTAACTAAGTTCGTAGGAGAACTAGCAGTAAGAAAACCAGCAGAAGGATAAGGAAAGTAAGGTGTATAAAAAAGAATGGAGAAGTAAAACTAAAAATAAAAAACTAACCTAAAAATAAAACTAGAAGTAAGTAGCACCAAAACTAAAGAAAAAAGAACAACCTAAATTATGTATGCATATGAGGAAAAGCGGGTGTGTATGTGTGTGTATGTATGTGTGTGTGTGTATGTGTGTGTGCATGAAGTGTGTGTGTATGTGTTAGACCGCTGTAGTCGCCACTTACGACAGGCACGTCGTACCGCGGGAATATTCCAATCCCGTACCCACACGGGGTTGGGGTAAGTACGAGGAGCAAAACCAAAAGAAGAGAAATAAAACCAATAAGAACAATAAAATTATTAGAAAACAAGAAATCGTAAAGTCCAAAAATCAAGTCCTAAGAAAGGGCGGAGTCAGTATAGAAATTGGGGACGTAGAGGACTAGTAATGGGGCTTAAGACATTTGCGTCGCCAGAAGGAAAATGAAGTAAGATCAAGGACATTAGGATTGTGCCGACCTACACCTTCGTATTTGGAATCAATATAGAAAATTTTTTTCCTATTATTTCTTTTGTTAACCGGTTTCGTTGGTTGAGAAACCGGAGCAAGGAGTAGTATTGGTTCGGCGGTTTTTCGCAAAATAGGATTAACAGGGGGTGTAGTAGTTGTAGACGAGGTTGAGTAAGTGGTGGCAAGGCTGGAGGTAGTAGTGGTTTAGGAAACTCAGTAGGCGTCATGGAAGGGACCATTTTGCTTTTAGTACCGTTTATAGGAGAGTCAATGATAGAAAACGGAACAGCATTGGCTGTCAGAGTATCGACGTTAAGAAAGAAGACAGCATTGACTGTAGGAGTATCGATCTCAAGAAGAGGAACAGATTTCGATAACACTTCAGCAATATTGCCTAAAAGAACAGTCAGGTAGAACTTTGTCAACATTCAAAACCAGGTAGAATTTCATCCACATTTGATAAAAAAGCAGAATCAAATAGAATTTCATCAACGTCCGATAAAGGAATAGAAGCAGGCAAAACTTCGGCTACGATAGGAACTGATTCCTCGACAACAGCAGATAAAGAAACAGGATTGGGTAAAAATTTGACAACAACAGCAACAGGCATCATAGATACAGGTTCACTAATTTCGACTGGACCTTCTCTGTCAGTATTGGAAGTTATCATCACTTAAGCTGCATCTGTTATTGCAGGCACGACAGGAATTTCTTTGGTAGAATCATTTAACAAACGCTTGAGTTGCTACCTGTACGTCACTAATTTGAAGTATGGGCTTAATTTGTGAAGGAGGCACAGAAGAGAACGTAGAACTAGAAACAAAAGAAATTTGGTTCTTATTAAAAGTAGGATAACAGTTCGAACAAATGCGTCGAGTAACTCCCTTATGTCCGCAACCATAGCAATGAAGTACTTGAAAACAAGTACAACGTGTTGACACATGACCAGGTTGATCGTAATTAAAGCATATAACCTGACAAGTAGAAGTAGACACAGGAATAGGAACAGCAGAAATCACAAAAGAAGTATTTGGTCTACTCGTAGGCATAGGAGAGATTTTAACCGTTCGATCATGTGAAGTAAAAGTACTTTCCCCATAGTAGCGGACTTGTAAGCAAAATTTGGTTCTACGTATGTGTATTTGATTTCGTCTAGAAGTGTTTCGCCATAGTTAGCAGGTTGAAATTCTTCACGTAGCAACTGAACAACATCGGACCACTTGGTTATCGAATTTTTATAAACCCTATATACGATTAGTGCCTTGTCGGATAGTATATTGGACGCAGAAGCACATAACTGAGAAGGAGAAACATTGTGCGCTAAACATAATTTGTCAACGCGTAACAAGAATGCGTCCAAAGACATATGGTCATCGCCGGAAAATTTCAAATGCCAGTCACACACTAGCTGATCATAACTTGGAACAGAGTTAGAAATAGGAGTAAGCATTGCTATAGGTAACACGTTTGAAGGTTCTGTAGCAGGAGGGTGTTTCTCTGCAGCAGTCGAAAGGATAGAAGGAGCAATACAACCCATTAGTATGGACAAACTTGTAGAATTATTGAACTGATCGTGTAATTTATCAAAATTATTGCGTATCTCAATAATAGTTACCAACAACTGTCGCTGTGTGTACTCTTCCGCGTCAAAAGCAACATTCATCCGGTTAATTCTACCTTCCAGATGTATAGTGAGTGAAATAATACGTTTACCGTAGCTGTAGAAAAATTTCCATTAAAAGTTTCGCATTTAGCGGTCAACTTAGCTAAACCTTCAGTCACTGCGTCGTAATCTATTTGAAAATCGAGTTCAGATATAATTGGGTCTGTACTTTCAGAAGATTCTGATTTTAAAATTTTCCTTACAGTTTTTCTAAGTTCGTTTACAGATAACTCAGCATCGAACCTACGGGAACTAACCTCATATTTGAGTTCGGGCTCGTGTAAGCGATCAACGTTTAATTTCCAAAAAGTACTAGCCATTTTTTTCCAGAAATATTTACTAGGAACAAAAGTAGACTATAATATAACGGGGTATTCTAAACGAGGTAGTATAGAAACGTCTCACAAAAAGGTGTCCAAAAATACCAGTAAATAGAAGGTGGTATTACGAATAAAAACAGGGCGCCAGAGTTTTCACAAAAGAACTTGAGTCGCCAGCGAAAACACAATTCTGGTAACTCGGCAAAAAAAGATTTATAGTAATTTCAGTAGTAACATAGTCTCTCCAAAGAAGATATGTTTGCTTTCATAACATTATAATTCACATGCAAGCATTCGTGATTATTAATTTGTATGCGTGCTTAGAGACAGCTGCGAAAAAGAAATGTCGAATAAGCAGAAGATAATTACTCAGATCCTTTTAGAAGTGTAACGCTTATTGTTAATTAGTAATTACAAAGTATCATTATTTTACATCTTCAGCAAGCATTATGTATAAGTCGGTAAACTTGAAGTAGCATTTTAAAGTATTGAATTACGATGTCAGGTTTGAGCTTTGTATATTTTTAGTTGAAAGTGTAGCGTACAAGATTTTTAATCACAGAAAGGACTACGGATAAAATCACGGTAACCAGGTATGTCGAATGCGTTTTTAGAGGTGTAGACGTTTGTAATACGCACCGGTGTTTTAAGTTCCTTTTTCAAAGAGCATTATTTTGCATCTTCAAAAAGCTTTATGTAAAGTTGAATTACGTGAGATAGCAACCTACAAGTATTGAATAACACTGAGACGTTAAACTGAATGAGTTTTGTGTATATTTTTAGTTCAAAGTGTGATGCAGATAAACCGAGATGGTGTTTTTAGTGCCGTTGCAATTTCAGCAATGAAAAAATGCTGTAATTAATTGTAGTGTAGTTGTTAGAAACTTGGTTAAGAATCTCGCTAGTCAACGTATCATCTGTGTAGAAGGAATAAGAAATATTGCAGTAAGTGTTTAAATATTTAGTTACAATTTGTCTTGCTTATATTCCCTATATTTATCAAGGACATTTATAATTATCATTGAAAGATAACCAGCATATGTTTTACTATATTATTTCAATTACATAAACCCCTAGTAATTCAGATGTATGTACAGAAAAATTCGAGAGGAAACGTAGAATAGGAAAAAGGTTTCCAAAGAGCTAGAACGAATTTTTAAGTAAAGAAAAACGGTTTTAGAAATAGAACAAATTTTAAGTAGATAAAGAAAGGTTTCGAAATCCAGCCTCACGTTGGGTTTGCCAAAAATATAATCCACGCAAACACGAAAGAAAACAGTAAAAGTAAAGAAATCGTTTACACCGAATACTGCAACAGAACGGGGATAGAATGGTAGAATTTGGGCTAGCTTAAAAACGTCGGAGAGGGTCGTGGGTGAAATAAAAAAACACATTGGAAACCTCTGTAAAACTATATTGTTAATATCGAATCTTGAAAGACTATTTACAAAACAATAAAACAAATAAGTTGCGTAATCGTTTGTTATGTGCTAGTAAACAAAGCGTCATAACCTAAGCATATAAAAATGGATAAGCAAAATATATAACATCTTATAGTCTAAATACTTACAATGGTTCACATAAAAAAGAAAATTAGGCATAAACTGTACAGTAAATCTAGAAAAAGGAATATACCTAAATTATATGTACATGCTGCTTTGTGAAGTGCACCTCCTCAAAAAATAGTATAACATTAAAATTAGACGCCCTAACTTAAATTTAATCAAGTGTCAACTAGTTTTCAATTCATAAGTTAGTGGTTTACGTTAAAAAGACAAAAGAAACAGTAAAAATTGATTCTAACATAAACATTGATTAATTAATTTTTAATTTGAAGAATGATTATTACATCGTCGCTTGTGCATTGTGAATGTGTTTGGTAACGTGGTGGCAGCAAATAAAATGTCTATACTCCACAGCAGCATAAAAGAATTACGAAAATAGAAAACTGTACCTTGAACTATTTGGCTTCGTATCATGTTGTGGATGGAAAATGCGACTGCATTCCTTTATTGGCTTCATGCTGGAACCGCCAACTTCACTTATACTAGCACAGAAAGCATTTCTAGTAGCGCGACTTTACAACATGTATCTTCGGTAAGAAGATGCTGTATTCAATCTTTAATGGTCTCTTTCAAAGCACGGTCTCTATTTTATAAGGACAGAATCATGTATGGGGGTAGAATATTTGGCTTTCAAAGATATCGCCGAAAAACCACGTGTGCAGAATTTCCAGACAACAGCTGCCGAACTACAAACTGTAACAGCTTGCCAACAAACAGATAACGCAATTATCAAAGGATTTTAGGCAAAGGAAAACAATCTTATTACTTTGTAACACCTTATCAGTTGCAGAATACCAGATAACAAGTCCATTGTAAGCAGATGTAGGCAGGTAGTAATTAGTCTTATCTTTTAGAAGAAAGTTGCGCATTTGCATGCAGCTTTTAATTAAAATGTAATCACTGCAGGTGCTAGGAAATATTGCAGCTACTTTGTAACGCAGTGTTTCCTAAACAGCTGTTTGTTTTTATAGGGCAAACTTTTAGATAAAGTAATTACTTGAGAAATTTTATAAAATAGCATCAATTCAAATGGCGGGAAATCGAATTTGTTGAGAAATTTTAGGTCGTTCTAAAAATCAAAGCAGAAAAAAGTGTTTGCAGGGTTTTGAACGTAACAACTTTTGATTTTCTTATGGACGCCATGCCATGTTGGATTTGTACGTCATTAAAAAGAGAAAAAATACGATTTCACTGATGTATCACATATTGAATTTAAAGCTTCAATGTTTCAATGGCCCCGTTATAACGGCATTTTTGTATTTATACGTTACTATCAAGTCGCCATTGAAAATTGATACATTACGTTGGCCGTGTCAAAAAAGAATGTGTAAAAATATTAGTTAATATTAACAAACTTTTCGAGAGCTGTTGATGTTATAATAATAAAGGCTTGAGTGAATTAAAAAAAGATTCTAATATTATTTCTTACGTAATGGCGTAATTTTCGGCAAAAGAATACTTCGATATGTACAACATATACATAAGAAATTATCGCAATTTAAGCACTGCTTTGGCAAGATATGGATACTTCATCCATAAAGACTACAACGTAATGCTTGCATTTTTGACTGTTTAAAAATACGTTTAATCAGCAACCAAACTTTTAATAACCTCAAAATACCAGAGCAGTTAGAGAATCCATGAATGACATAAATGGTTGCCTCAAGTACACACTAATCCTGAAAACTCGAAGATAAATATGACAGAAGGGTGTAATTTGTCTAATTCTAGCATTCAAAAAATTATTAAAGCGAAATTATGATTTTCAAGTTAAGCCTGTGCAAACTTTTCATTCAAGCTACAATGAAAAAAAATTACAATTTCCTAACTGGTTCAGTCATTAGTGGAAGGTGATTTTGATTTTCTTAGAACAATTTTATAGTGTGGTGAAACTTTATTTACAAATAGTGGTGTTTCTACCTTTAGATCCTTTCGTATTAATTCCCGATTATCCATTTTCCGTCGTTAACTGCCTGCTAATATGACAACGAATGTCTTCCTTGACAGTACTAATTTAACATTAGTAATAAATTGTTAGTGTCTATCGTATACAATCAGTAAAAAACCTGCTTAGGTTACGTCTCTGTAAAGTGGTTAGTACAAGCAATACTTCCTCCTTTCCCTTCCTTAATATTGCTTTATTTTCAGCATTAACACGGACTAACTGAGGGTAACTGATTATTTCTGTTTTCATTTCTTGATTTTGTGCAATTTAGTATTGTATTTAACCTGAATCAACTAACAAACCATGCGCCTAGCTCTAGAATGGCACCAAAGCGGGCACAAGCGGTATGTTCCATCGGAGAAACAAACATTATTATTCTATTGAGGACACTCACCTGATTTACAGTGTAAGACCTTAGACGCACTATTTAATGAACGTTTGGTGTGGCCGACTCGACAATAAATTATTAGGTCCACATTTTATTAATGGACATCTAAATAGCAAAGTTTATTTGAATTTTCTACAAAATGATTTGGAAAATATGTTTGACAACTTAAACTTAGTTACTCGTAGAAAATTTAAATGGTTTCAACAAGATGGCACAAGACCCAACAATGCTGCAGTTATAAGAGAATATTTTGATGAGAGGTTCCTTAATTTGTGAATAGGAACGAATGCTCCTGTACACTGATCTGTCTAAATTCTTTAGATTATTTTTGTGGGGTTTCATGAAAAATCAAATTTATAACAGACCCATAGTAATCCTAGAAGATTTACGCCAAATCTTTACCGAATACGATGCAGAGGTTACTACAGGATATATTAGGAGGATGGTTTTTAATATGAACAAGCAAATAATCCAGTGATATTCATTTGTTGATTTATGAAACCCTCATATATTTTTAAAGTCGTTCTAAGTTTTAAATTTGTATAAGTAATATTAATTTATAAATTGCCACATAGATACTAATTTTTGTTTTCAAAATTTTGTTTATTAGTTACAAGTTACAATTAATGAGATTTTTAATTTTTTTGTTTCTTTTTTCTGCATGGCCAACTTAATGTATAAATTGTCAATGAAATTGACACTTCATAAGTATGGCAACTTAATAAATACAAAATTGACGTTTTAAGACGAGCCATTGAAGGTATAAATCCCATGTGTGATACAAATCCAACATGGCATCCATAAGAAAATCAAAAGTAAACATTGGAAAATAACATTTTGAAGCGGCCTAGAAAATTTCTGATAACTTCATTAGAAAGCTTGTGATCAATAATGCAGTCGCACTAAGTTTCACAATATTCTTGAAATAAATAAAAAGTTATACAAGAAAGAAGAAAATTGCTAATTTCAGCGTCTGCGATAACTCAAAAACAGGTTGAGATATTTAAGTTTATTTCTAGATTCTTGAATGGCATAAAGAACCGCAACTTTTTTCCAATTTAATCCACTGTGTATCTCTTTCTATTTCGGATATCGCAATGGAATGCACTGCAAGAGTGAGCATCCAGTATATGTATATATTATAATATATGAGCAAACTAGCAATGCACCAAATTGCTTTATAATTTCCATTCTTTAATGAATTTATTAACTTCTCTATTGGGTCTTTAAATCTGCGCATCGACCAATGAAACTCTTATCTCAGGTTAATGTTCTGAATAAATCTATATCTGCATACAGCGTGAGTTCTGAATCATATACAGATGTAGATGACACTGCCAGTCAAATGACCTCTAGTTAATTCTACTAAAGCAATTTCTAAATGTGACAGTGTAAACAATTACTTGAAAAATACGCACAGTAAAACAATTTTTATTAGTTAATAAATTAAGATTTCAATCGAGTATAACGCATTAAGTGTTTAAAATATGACACTGATAATAATAATACTACCTGAATTCCAATTAAACGTCTTGCTGCTGAACATTGAAGCTCCACTGCCTGCAGCAACGAGTCGAACCAGATGTGGGTTCTTAATATACCTGTGGATAAGTACGTTTTAAAATTTTGTATTACTGAATTTACGCCTTTTATTTTAGGGTTTAAGGTACGCCAAAAATTCTTTAGAGACACTTATACTTATTGTCGTGGGTCTTATCAGGAAACTTAGCTCCGTGAAATCAACACCGTGCTCAACACCAAAAGTTCAGCAATCCCAGCGTTCTTATAGCAACACTTCGGAACTCCTCTGTCTACACAAAAACACTCCCAGAAATCCAATGGTCTATAATAAGACAATGACAAGGACTCTTGCATTTATCATTTTTTAATATCAACAGTTCCTTTATACGTTGAATATCACAGATACATTTTACATACGTTGAATTTTATGTTGGAGATTACAACAACAAAAGGTATACAATTCGTAAACTGTTACAAAAAAGATTACAGTTTTCGTTCTATAGTTTGTAAAGTTACTTTTTTCACTGTCTTTGCTTTTTTTTAAAAATTCGTTTTCTTTTAATTTTTAATTTTCAACAACTGTCACTTATCTCTATGGAGATGCCTCTTAAAACATTAAACCAGCCTACTCTTTTACAATTCTTTTCCAACTAACATTCTATGATCCCAATTTTTATTAATAGATTTTATTGGTCTTGTCAAATTCTAATTTGGAGTAAACTAATACACAAATGTCATTGGCCGAAAATTTATAAATTTTTGATTGATATTTTAATCATAACAACAAGTGTTAAATAATTTCTTTTTAGATGAGTTGGATGTCTACAACGTTACAAGAAGTGAAATTCAAATGATATAATAGACTTACAACTATATACTGAAGAGTAAATAAAATTTCTACATCTTATAACTAACTTAAATCTAATAAAAACATACTAATTGACTTTTTTTTAGGCTTTACGTACATATTCAAATGGAAGTGAAAGTTTAACATCTTATACTTAACTTAAATCAAATGAAAACGTACTAAGTGACTTCAAATCTTAGCTATACATACATATTCACATGGCAGTGAAGTTTCCTTTTAAATATTTTAACAAAATTTTATGATATACAAGCAACAGCAGTTCACTTCATTGGCACATACTTTTCAAAATTACTTTACAAAATCACTAACACCCAATTTGAAATCTTAAAACTTCATTTTCTCTTAATTATCATTTTATACATCTTTAACAAGTAACTGCCCTCACCATATCCTTCATCAATCATTTTACGAACTAGAAGTCTATATCTGAGTGGTACTTCAGTGCGTCAAGGTTCAAATCTCATATATATCACATAATATCATAATATATATATATATATATATATATATATATATATATATAGATATATATACTGGGTGCTTCAAAAAAATGTATACACACTTTAAACTATTGTAGTTTTCCCGCACTACAAGGCTAATGTTATATTTCTTTGCCAGGTGCCAGCATAATCGTCCCTCTATGTTATATTATCAGTTGGAATTTGTAATATCAACATGGCGGACGTACGTTTGAGTTTTGAAGAACGAAAGCAGGTTATTAAGTGGTACTGGAAGTTTGAGAATGTAAATGAAGTTCAAAGACAGTGGAGAAGGGAGTATGATACAGAACCACCTTCAAGATTAACAATTACACGCATACGAGACAAATTCGAAGTTCATGGAACAGTGTGTGATGTGCATAAAGGTCATTCAGGTCGGCCTCGAACAGCTACAAGTGATGAGTCATCAACGACAGTCTTGGAACTGTTTCAACGCTCTCTAACAAATCTTCAAGGCAAGGGCACGTGAAAGTGATGTAAGTGCTAGCAGCGTGCTACGCATTCTGAAGAGAGGCAAGTATCGTGTTTATATTCCAAGGCTGGTGCAACAGCTAAATGACGACGATCCAGATCGAAGGTTGCAATTTTGTGAATGGATTCAGGAGATGGTGATACGTGAACCGGGATTTATGGGTAGCATCATTTGGTCGGATGAAGCCCAATTCAAACTTAATGGAACTGTCAATAGGCACAATTGTGTTTACTGGTGTGAAGAAAATCCTCACATTACAATTGAAAAAGGTGTAAATTTGCCTGGTGTAAATGTGTGGTGCGGTTTGTCTTCAAGGGGACTCATTGGACCTTTTCGATTTGAAGGCACTGTAACTGGTATTAATTACCTAACAATGCTTGCTGATTCCATATTTCCTGCCATTCGTGCATTATACGGTAATGATGATTTTTATTTTCAACAAGATGGTGCTCCGCCGCACTATCACAGGGACGTACGAGCTTACCTGGATCAAAATTTGTCGGGCCAGTGGATAGGACGCAGGGGGCCAATCGAGTTTCCAGCACGCTCTCCAGACCTTACACCGCTGGATTTCTTCTTGTGGGGCACAGTAAAAGATGAGGTGTACAAACGTAAACCACGTAACCTAGACATTCTTTGGAATGAGATTCAAGCAGTGTGTAGAGAAATCTCATTGGACGTTTTGATACGATGTACAGAATCTGTGGTGACTCGTACTCAGAATTGTATTGATGCTGCAGGTCACCAATTTGAACAGTATTAACATTTGTTATTTATGTTTCATTTACATTGGACTTTCAGCTTTCTATTTTCCTGAAATTTAACTTTGTAGAACGGTAAATAAATTTTCTATGGAAGTTCAAAGTGTGTATACATTTTTTTGAAGCACCCAGTATATATATCTATATATATATATATATATATATATATATGTAAGATAAATATTGGGGATACAGTCAGATTGCGTATTTATTTAGAATAAACTTCTTTTAACCATTTCAAGCTTTCGAAAATCGTTTATTTTCTTCATCAGGATACTAAAAATCTATTATTTAACATTTATATAAAAAATAATGTGAGTTACTTACGATTATAAAGTTTACAATTATACAAACATAATATGACATCTATTTGACATGGACAGGTTTTTGTTCATACGTGCACATTTAAAAGTTTCTTATAAACATTTGCAAAATTAAAGTTAAAGTTAATGTAGCAAAGATATTAAATGAACTAAAGTAAAATAGTTATTATAGGTCTAGTTGATAAAAATAAAATGTGTTATACTAGTTCTTAAAAATACAGCTAATCGTATTGTACTAAAGGTGTTATAAGTCTGTATAGTGTGTTAGTTTTATAGAAGTTTGGAATTATTTTTATTCTTTATTATTGTCATAAGGTAGGAATAAATATTGTTTAAATTTTGTGTGTCGGTTTTTTTATTTATAGGGTTGTCTTCTAGAGAAATCGCGATCATTTCAAGAAATAAACGCTTTCTATAGTTTGTTTCTCTGAATATAATTTTGGTGTCATTATAATTCATTACATGGCCCGTATCAATTACATGGGAAGCAAGTGCGCATGTTTTGTTGTTAAGTTTGCAATCACTTTTGTGTGAGGTCAGTCTTGCAGATAACCACCTTGATGTATGACCAACATACCTACCACTACAGTTGTGACAGGGTATACTGTAGACTACTCCTGATTGTCGGAGTGTAGGTGTGTGGTCTTTAAGACTACAGTATAATACACTATCTAAAGTTATAATTGGTTGTTTAATAAGCTTTATGTTTGGAAGATCCTTAAAAAGATGTTTTAATTTATCGGTAAGTTTATCAATGTATGGAAGTGCGATAAACATTGTAGGAGACGTTGAGCTGATATTAGTGTCTCTAGTATTGTTGGGGAAAGTTTCAATTATTGTGGTATTTTTTCTTGCGGTTGTTGATTAGAGGCTTCGGATATGAATTAGTAAGTAGTAGGTTTCTGAGTAATAATAAATTTTTGTATCGCAAGGTAGGGTGTGTAACAGATTCAATTTTTCGTTTTAGGCCTAAAACTGTGTTGATTTTCATGCTTAACGGATAAAATGAGTAATAATTCAAATACCTACCAGAAGATATCGGTTTGCGATACCAGTCTGTAATTAATATATTATCAGTGCGTAACACTTTCATATCTAAAAAAAGGTATTGAGTAATTTGATTCCTTTTCTATGGTAAATTGTATGACAGGATTGTAGCTATTGAATATTTGAAGTACGTATTCCTCACTATCAGAAGGTACACAACAAATCAAATCATCAACGTACTTTTTGATGAACGGAAATTCGAAATGAAATTTGGTGATGCGGTCGTTTAGTAGATCATCCATAACATATTGTGCAATTATGGGAGATACGCTGGCTCCCATGGGAGTACCTAGTGTTTGTTTGTAAAATTGGTTATTGAATGAAAAGTACGTTGTATCAAATAAAAAATCTATAAGCTTAAGAAAATTTGTTTTTGAAATTTTACAATTATTTTGAATAGTCTCCCAATGTGATTCAATGCTGTTTTTGGCCAAGTAATGAATTATAATGACACCAAAATTATATTCAGAGAAACAAACTATAGAAAGCGTTTATTTCTTGAAATGATCGCGATTTCTCTAGAAGACAACCCTATAAATAAAAAAACCGACACACAAAATTTAAACAATATTTATTCCTACCTTATGACAATAATAAAGAATAAAAATAATTCCAAACTTCTATAAAACTACCACACTTTACAGACTTATAACACTTTTAGTACAATACGATTATCTATTTTTAAGAACTAGTATAACATATTTTATTTTTTATTTTTATTTTTATCAACTAGACCTATAATAACTATTTTACTTTAGTTCATTTAATTTCTTTGCTACATTAACTTTAACTTTAATTTTGCAAATGTTTATAAGAAACTTTTAAATGTGCACGTATGAACAAAAACCTGTCCATGTCAAATAGATGTCATATTATGTTTGTATAATTGTAAACTTTATAATCGTAGGTAACTCACATTATTTTTTATATAAATGTTAAATAATAGATTTTTAGTATCCTGATGAAGAAAATAAACGATTTTCGAAAGCTTGAAATGGTTAAAAGAAGTTTATTCTAAATAAATACGCAATCTGACTGTATCCCCAATATTTATCTTACATATACATTATAAGAACAGTCAATATTACTAATTTTATATATATATATATATATATATATATATATATATATATATATTTAACAGTCACCTACAAAAGTAGCTTCACACAAAGATATTATAACCTAAAACCACACTAGTAGCATTTACTTAAACTAAAAATGCACTAAGGTGTTTATAGACTTTCAGCAGAATAAGTAAAATTAAAATGTTTTTATTTCATATCTGTAGTAGAAATTTAATATATATGAAAGACTAAATGTTCACGTTTTAGCTAAAAATAGTAACTTAACCAAAAAGAAAATTTAAGATTTTTTTAAGGAGTAAGATAAAAAATTAATTACATAAAAAACTTGAACTTTGACACCAACAGCACTGTAGACTAACATGCAAACGTGTGTTACGTTCAAAACCCTGCAAGCAATTTTTTCTGCATGAATATTTAATCATCCTATTTCCAATTAAAAGGCCATAAAATTTCTCAACAAGCTCGATTTTTGCCACTCAAATTTGTACTATTTTATAAAATTTGCCTTATAAATCAAACAGCTGCTTAAAAAACTTCACTTTACAAAGTCGCAACAAATAAATTCGCATCCTGCAGTGAAAACATTTCAATTACAGCTGCACATAAATGCACGGCTTTTTTTTAAAGATAAGTCTACCTAACCATCTGCCTAGTAAATGAACACTTGCAATGGATTTGTTAACTGTTATCTTGCTGCTGGGCGGATGTTTTAAAATAATAACATTGTTTCACTTTGTTAAAAATTCTTTGTTAACTCGTTACTTCCTTGTTGGCAAGCGGTTTTTGTCTGACAACTTTGCACACTTAATCCTTCGGCGGTATTTTGGAAAGCCAAATATTTACCTCCATACATGGTTCTTTTCTATAAATAGATACCGTACTTTGAAAGCGATATTTTGAATACAACATCCTCTTACGGAAAAGACATGTTGTAAAGTCGCGTTATTAAAATGCTTTCCGTGTTGGTATGAGTTAAGTTGGTGGTCCCAGCATCCAGCCCATAGAAAAAAGTAGCCGCATTCCCTCAGCCAAACATGATACCAGCAAGAATCCGATAGCTCAAGGTACAGTTTTTCTGTTTTCGTTATCTTTTTTATGCTGCTGTGAAGAATAGGTATTTTATTTGCTGTTCATAATGTTATTACTCATGATTATCTGGAACAAGTGAAAAATTAATCAATCAAAGTTTGTGTTAGAGCCCCCTTTACTGCTGCCTTTGTCTTTTTGCATTGATAATAAGGTCCATAACTTGCGCATCAATTCAAAAGTTGTTAACACTTGATTAATTTAAGTTAGGACGTATAAGTTTAATGTTACGCTATTTCTTGAGAAGGTGTACTTCACCATCCTGAATGTATAAATTAATTATATTTCTTTTCTTAGAATGACTGTAAGGTTTATATTTAATTTTTTTTGTATATATTTAAGATTTGAAGCGTTAAGTATCTAGATTCTAAGATGCTATATTTGCTTACCAATTTTATATTTTTGTTATGACGCTTTGTTTACCCTACGTTGTTTCAGGACGATTACGCAAATTACTGATTTTTTTGTTGTTTCAGTCTTTCGAGATTGTATGTTGATAATATAGTTTTACTGAGGTTCGTAATGTGTTTTTTCTTTTTCACCCACGCCACTCTACGACGTTTTTGAGCTAGCCCGAATTCTCATTCGATTCTACCATTCTGTACCTGTTTTGTTGCGGTAATCGGTGTGGGCAACCTCTTTACCGAATTTACTGCTTTATTTCGTGTTTGCACGAAATACCGTACACGTGCCTTGAACAAGTTATAATAATCTATTTGAAATTCATATAGTTTAAAAATTTTTCATAAAACTTCAGCATAACAAAGTGCATGGAATATATACAAATATTCATGACCTCAAAATATTGTTTGCAAAGTTGTACGGTATATAATAAATTTATTCTGATTTATTTATAGTGGGTGGCTACAAATTTTATAAGTGGGGTTTAGAGCTTAACTTAAATAATCGTCTTTTTATTTTGAAGTTGTCCTGTAGTAGACAGCAAACTAAAAGTACAAGAAGGTTGAGTTCAAGTTTTTGAACAAATACTGCAAAACAAACTCCTACAGAATACATGCCAACAATACATGTGCTTGACACACGTATTTACAAAAAAAGTGATCCCAAGATATGCTTGAAATCTTCCATTAAAAGGTAATAAAATCGTTGAATTACGAGACAATAAATAATATTTCCAGATACCCTGACAAATAAACGGCATCTAATTTTATTGATTTAGATTGCAACCAACTAACGTAGAAAAGCGACGTCTGTAACTTAGACTCAGCTAACCAACTTATTTCTGCTCAAATGTACTTTACCCAGTAAATTGGACGGGCTAATTTAATTGAACGCAGTTTCACAAATAAATTTATTTGTTAAACCGCCAGCAATAAAGTCTTAACTACGTAACTTTCTTGATTATAGTAATTTGTGCATAGTGATCATTTTAAAGGCAACAAAACAATAGTGAAGACCGAAGAGCACCGTCAAGCTCATCACAGTGATTCTCAAAGACCAAGATCAGGCTAAGTTGTTCATTGTGGGCGAAACCAAAACTAACAAGAACTACCAAGCTGGCCTCCAGGTCAAGGATGAAAACGATTATCTCTAAATGAGTAATAAGCTGCAACAACAGCAGAGACCGCAGTCTAAAACTGCTAAGTACGAACATATACCATAAAGATTCGTTCAAAAATCAACATTGGTTTTACATACAGAGTAAAACTCTTAATAATACAGGGTTAAGAAAATTGCTATATGTACATCAATACCAAAAGTACTATCCGTACATTACGTTTTTTCTTTAATATTAAACAAAACTCGATCTTACAGTAGTTTTAATTATTTTTAATTGTCTATTTTCATTTTAGTATATCTTAAACAATTATCACTGCCAAACATTATACATACTATGTTAGAATTTAATTATGCAAACTGTATGCTGTCAGAAATAGCGTGCCCTTTCTTTGACGTTTCAATCAACCTTGACTTGATGATTCTCTGGCTTTGGATTTAAATTAGCCAAACCTCTCGACATCATTAATCTAGACGGCTTTAGTAGTTTTCCCAAACCTTAGCCATTGAACTAATGGTTTTCCATATCAGTGTCGATAATTTTCGCGTTGCTCTTCTATGTATTTTAGCAACGTTTTAGTCCATTTTTAAAGTTAGATCTATTGCGCGTCGTTTACCTACGCTTTCATCTCAACATTCTATCGCATTTCAGAACTAAGGTCAATAAACACGCTTTTAAAAACGATCCTTTCGTTATTTAATTTGAATTAGACTTCTTTAATAACCACGGTTCATTCTACAACCGTAACTAATACGTTTTCTTTCTAAAATACCACTTTCTAATTATATAATGTAAAGTGAACTCCTTTTATAACCACGTTCTATGCGTTAAACGTAAGTAATACGTTAATACAAGATATTTCGCAAACAAGTTTTTTTATACACCTAAATGTCTAAACAATTTGGATTTTTCTCAAATTTTCTCGAACTAATGAAATAAAGCAGTAAAGTCAGTAAAGAGACTGTCCACACCGATTATCGTAACAAAACAGGAACAGAATGGTAGAATCGAATTAGAATTCGGGCTAGCTCAAAAACGTCGTAGAGTGGCGTGGGTGAAAGAGAAAGAACACATTGGAAACTTCAGTAAAACTTGTAACAACTACGATTTTCTGTTATTCAAATATACAATTTTGTTCAATACACATAGTCAATAAATATTAAATTTCTATTGAAACCTTTTATAATGAATTCATACATAGTACGCCATCTACATTAGAATAGCCCAAGTAAACTTTAAGTAAACTTTTATTTACTTGTATCTTGATTCAATATCCCCTTTCCCGGCGCATGCTTGGATACCTTATTGTCTCGTGGAAAAAGTCATTTTGATATCAGATGTAATCCGAACACCAGTATTATCCAGGGCCCGCAGGTTTTTAATTAAACATGCCACCCTAACGAATAGTCAAGTGGAGTCAACGTATACCATGAGTTTAGTTTTGGTGGCAGCATCGACCTAGGATGGTTGTAAATATATTTTTACGGTAAGAAAATATTTCGCAAGCTTACCTCAAATTTCTATTCTCTCGTTTGAGTTCAGCGCAAGTTTTTTTTAGTTTAGAATTTTAAAGATTAAACTACGAATTATTGAATATGGAGATAATTTTAATTCCGAGTTTTAAATGATTAAATTCAAGTTACACGTAATAAAACAATGGAAATTAAGTATTATAAAAAAACAATCGTTAAGCATAAGGCAAGCATAAAACTGAAAGGCAGCTTCAATTGTTACTAGGCAGGAAAGTGGAAACCCCCACATGGGATTGGTTCGTATGAAGGTCAAATCCAGACCCCTGCGTCAGCCACGTTCAACTATAAGAGTAGGGACGCAAATGTTTAAAAAAAATTTTTAAGAAGGAAAACCGGCCGCCAAACAGATAGCCAGCGGTGAGTCATCCTCCATTTTTATACCTATACTCTTTTCAAGGAACTTTCATTTAAAATGCACAAATAATTTTCGAAGAAGCTATACATAAGTTTGTTTAAAATTAATTCTCGAAATTTTGCAAACGGTCATAGATCAATTAATCTGTTTCACGTAAAATTTAGTTTGAAAATTTAGTATTTGGATAAGGCATAATTGAGCTTAATATTTTCAAGGTATTTTTGTAAGATTATGTTTGAAGTTACAAAGTTGTATTAAAAGGTTTGCTTTACTAAACATGTGGTATGATAAGAATTGTTTGCCAAATTATTGTGTATAACACATTGTGATAGTACACCTGAAGTATAGCTCAATATCGACAATAAGTATTTTTCTTTGACCTTTGATTTTATTAAAAATAGCTATTAAAACTATAGAACCATAACCTGCGAAATTTTTTTTTGAATATGTAATTTGTTTCTTGTACACTGAACACGATCCTATTCAAGTAGCATGAAGTCACTGTAACATAAAATGAAAGTCATATATTTTTTGTGGAGAATTGAAGTAATTTATGCAATTAAAAAAAAAATTCCACGAATGCTTAGAGATTTTTATTAAACCGTAATAACGGAACTGTTTCAAAAGTCTCTATATAGATAAGTTTATATAAACGATGTATATATACATTTTTTTTTTAAAAAATCAATAGAAAAAATATTAAGTTGTCATAAAATTTTCTTTCTTTGAAGTCAGCAGTAATTGTCTTATAGAAGCAAACAGTTTACAAATATGAAATTGTAGTATTGAAGAAAGATATTATTGGTGTTGAAGTTAAAAGTTTTTTTTTTTAAAGTATAATTTTGACTAGTGGATTTATTTATAATTTTTTTGTAATAAAGTGAGTAGGCTCTAACGAAGCCCTAGTTTGAACATGTTTAGGTGTGGTTAAATTTTCAGATAGCACGAGATCGTCGTTCCCATTCCAGATTGCAGACACCAAAGTAAGTATTTTTGTTTATGTTGCTCGTCTTAAATTTTTTTCTTTTGAAGATTTCCGTATCTGATCTTCGGATGGTTTCTTATCAAACACTCATTAAGATACGGTGGCGTCCAATAAAATTTCTTTTGTTTTATCGTATACCATACTACACCCTAGCTCATAGCGCATAGCTCTGCCCTAAGTTGAAGAAGCTTAGCTGGCTGGAAGATCTCTTTAGAGGGACCCTTTTTTCTCAAAGCCATTTAACATCCTTTTTACCCTGGGCTTGACCGTTAAACAGGAACCCCTCGTAATCTATCGAGGCTCTGCCGCCTGTATGGTAGAGCAGACATATTATTTTCCTTTTGAAGAACTTAATATGTTACAAACTATATTATCAACATACAATCTCGAAAGACCAAAACAACAAAGAAATCAATAATTTGCGTAATCGTCCTGAAACAACGTAGGGTAAACAAAGCGTCATCACAAAAATTTAAAGGTGGTAAGCAAATATAACATCTTAGAATCTAGATACCAACTTGACGCTTCAAACCTTAAATATATACAAAAGAAAATTAAATATAAACCTTACAGTAATTCTAAGAAAAGGAATATGCGTAATTTATAAATTCAGGATGGTAAAGTACACCTTCTCAAGAAATAGCGTAACATTAAACTTATACGTCCTTACTTAAATTAATCCATGCAAAAAGACAAAGACAACAGTAAAACGGGCTCTAACACAAACTTTGATTGACTAAATTTTAACTTGAAGAATGGTTACATAGTCGCTCGTGCATTGTGAACGTGAATTTTGTAACGTGGCGTTGGAAATTTACTAAATAATCATGAGTAATAATATTAAGAACAGCAAATGAAACGTCTATTCTTCACAGCAGCATAAAAAATAACGAAAACAGAAAACTGTACTTTGAGCTATCGCCTTCTCGCTGGTATCATGTCAGGCTGAGGGATTGCGGTTGCTTTTTTCTATTGGCTGGATGCTGGAATCACCAACTTAACTCACACTAGCCCGAAAAGCATTTTAATAACGCGACTTTACAACATGTCTTTTCCTTAAGAGGATGTTGTATTCAATATGTCGCTTTCAAATCTCGGCCTCTATACGAAAAGAATCATGTATGGGGGTAAATATTTGACTTCCAAAAATACCGCCGAAGAATCAAGTGTGCAACATTTTCAGACGGCAGCTACAAAATCCGTATGCCAACAAGGAGGTAACAAGTTAACAAAGAATTTTTAACAAAATGAAACAATCTTATTACTTTGAAACATCTGCACAGCGGTAAGATAATAATAATAATAATAAGCAGATAACTAATCTATTCAAGTGTTCTTTTATTAGGCAGATGGTGAAGTGGCCTTATATTTTTAAAAAAAGCCCTGAATTTATGTGCAGCTGTAATTGAAATGTTTTCACTGCAGGTGCTGAATTTATTTGTTGCGATTTTGTAAAGTGAAGTTTTCTAAGTAGCTGTTTGATTTTATAAGGTAAATTTTATAAAATACCACAAATTCAATTGGAAGCATGATGATTAAATATTCATGCAGAAAAAATTACTTGCAGGGTTTTGAACGTAGCACACGTTTGCATGTTAGTCTACAGTGCTGTTGGTGTCAAAGTTCAAGCTTTTTATGCAATTAATCTTCATCTTGCTCCTTTAAGAAATCTTAAAATTTCTTTTTGGTTAAGTTACTATTTTTATCTAAAAAGTGAACTTTTAATCCTTCATATATATTAAATTTTTACTACAGAAATGAAATAAAAACATTTTAATTTTACTTATTTTGCTGAAAATTTCTAAGTACCTTTTAGTTTAGTTAAATGCTACTAGTGTGTTTTTAGATTATAATATTTTTGTGTAAAACTACTTCTGTACGAGACTGTTAATTATATATATTACTGCGATATTTGGTAGCTGAAAAAGTGTTATTTTTCATTTTAAAACTGATTTGATATTTGGCATGTGAAAATACGTCAATTAACTCTTTTAAAGCAAATAGTTTAGAATGTAATAATTTTTCAGTAAGTTTTAGGAAATTAAAATTTAATTTTCATAATTTTTCAGATAAGTATATAGAAAATATCGCGCAGAATATACAAGCAACATCCCGTGTATAATACGGCACTTATATTTCAGATTTTAAACACAAATTTAACCTTCGTATTAAATTACAGACAAGTTGATAGAAATCTTTCGATAAGCTTTTAGCTCGATTTCAAACCGTTTTCTTTTTTTTTGTATTATTCTTATTATTAGGGGAGACAAGACTTGAATAAAACAACAGCAATTCCTGGTAGTTTAGTTACATCCGTCAATTAGTGGGACGAGAAACAAATTAATTACTTCTAAAAAGAATACAAAATTTAAGTAGGATGGGTTAGCAATCGTTCGTTATACAAATATTGAAAACCCGGTAACAGAGAAAGGTGATTTGACTGCGTAGGTAGAAGTGAGATGGAGCTAGCACGTATTCGTTAGAGGTATAGCTTAGATGTTACTTATTGTCGACTTGGGGTAAATTTCAAGGCTGTTTTGAGTATCGATTTCTAAAAATACTACGAAAACTTTAATACACGTGCGGGTTGTTGTTCGTTGCAAGTGATTTTCAGGAAAGTGTTTTTAAATCGTGTAACTAAAAGTGGCGGTATGAAAGGCTATGTATAATTGTTGTGATCGTGAGTTGTGAGTGTGAAGCGGTTTGTGGAAAGCAAGAATTTGGTCTCGTCGATTTTAGGAACTTGTAGCAATCTTTGGAGGTGGAGGACTTGGATAAAAGCCGCAGGAGTTTGATGGGAAGCTCTCTTAATTTCCAACGTTCTTGCGCTTTTAGTCTACGACTTTCAGACTCCGACTTGCTTATACAATTGCATAATCCTTTTGAACTACGATAAACGCTTTTAAGTAAAAGCAATTTGATTTTATTTTGCACTTATTGTGAAAATAATGCAATTAGTATGGAATAAATGCCGGCGCCTAATCAATTTGGTTTGTTATCGAAAACTATGGTTATGCAAGAAGAGGTTTGAAGTACAGCAGTCGTTTGGTTGACGATAGAGCACCTCGTGGTAAATCTGATTACAGCAGAAGTTGGATGAACTAACCCGATTTAGAGTTGTTCATGCATGCAGCAGTTCCAGGCAGCAGGCTCCTTGTGTAAATATGTATTTCAGGTAATTGTGCTTTAGTGTTGTACATGTATAAATATGTAACTAATGACTTTGTGGATTGGGTGCATAATCGTATATTAACTGAAAGGACAAAAGAAAAGGGGAAAGTTTCTGTTGGAATATTTTAATTGTGTTATTTATAATATTTTTGTGTGAATAATTTATGGTAGTATTTTGGAAGTATTTTATATTGGGAACAAAGTAAAAGGGTCTGTTTGAATTTTGGTGTGCAAAATTGCAACACTAAGAGGTCAAAGTTTTACCATGAGCTCGTATTGAAACAGAGGTAGAGCAAGAAGTATGCTAAAGCCTTATTACTTTTTTTGTATTAACTTGATATTATATGGTGTAAATATTGATCTTGAAATGTACTGTTAAGGAAGTGTCTTAAAGAGGATGTATATAACTTGTAAATGAGGAAAGAGAGAGAAGACTAATTTTGTTTTGTGTTGTATATTCAATTTAGTTAGAGTGTAAGGAAAAGTTGTCCATTTCTCCTAGCAGAATTTTTCGAGTAGATTGTTTATATTCAGGATAGTTAGCAAAGTAGCCGTGGCAAATTTTGTAAGAAAACGTCCCAGAACGAGGAACATTCGAAGAACGCATTATTGATGGCACCCCAAACGTGAGGCTCGAATTCAGATAATTTGTTTTATTTCATGAAACTAACGACCAGGAGATTAAAAGTTATTGCATTGGAGAAATTTTTTGTTGTGTGTGTGAGTGTGGTGCTTGAAACGTATGTCGAGAAAAGAGTGGTTGAGGAGTCAAGGAGTTGAGATTGGAAGTAGTGATAGTGCTTTATTTGATATACCGGAACCGAAAATGGAAGCGGGAGCAGGAAGTAAAATGGATCAGGCAAAGGCGGAATCGGGAGATCAAGGGAGTGAAATGATTATAAGAATGGTAGAGAAAATAAATGAAACCTTGAGTGATTTTAAAAATAGTTTGAATATAAAAATGGAGGAAGTCGAAGTGCGTATAGAACGGAATAAAAGGAGTATAACTGGGATTAGACAGGAAATAGGACCACTGAACACGGAAGTGAGATTTTTTTGTGAGGAGGAGATTAATTCTAAAATGACTGAAGTAAGTGATTCATGCAGGGACCAGTTAGGCAGATTTGAACGGGAAGTGAGTGGAATTAAACAGAATATGACCACTTTAACGGGGGATGAACCGAGATATTATAATAATAATTTATCCTTGGACCAGCATATGAAATTTTATGGGGATAATCGAGTAAACCTGCAGATCTTTATTAATAGTGTAAGGGCATTAATGCATTATTTATATGATGAACAGGCGAAATTGAATATAGTGAAGGCTTTATTGAAAGATAATGCGGAAGCTTGATGTAATCTTGTGGAACAAGACATTGACTCATATTCCGACTTTGAAGGGAAATTTTTAAAGCATTATTAGAGAGGTCACAAACATGATCAAGTGAGCGATGTTTTAATTACTGGGAAATATAAGGAGGATTTTCAGGGTCACGCGAACAATATGCTATTAGGAAATTCACTGTAGCAAAACAATTGAGTCCTCCATTAACTGATAGACAAATCATTAAATATTTATCGAGACATTTTGAGATCGAAGTTAGACAACATGTAGCTCTATAGAATATTATAGAACGGGAGACATTCTTAAGTATTAACAAAGATACGACGACGTAAGTGCGGGGAGATCGAGGGAGTACCGTGATAGAAATGTAAATCAAGTTAGGTGTGAAACTAGAGGAGATAATTTCTACAATAGGCAGGGAACCAATTTTAATAGACCACAATTTAGAAATAATTGAGAGTCGAGAGGAAATAATTACAGGAGTATCAGCGGCACTAGAAATGCGAATCAGGGACCTAGTGTACAAAGGCAGAATAGCTTACCGTACAACAGTAGTTTGGTTGACGATAGAAGACCTCATGGTAGATCTGGTTACAGCAGGAGTTGGATGAAGCAATCCAATTTAGAATTGTTCGTGCATGCAGGAGTTCCAGGCAGCAAGCTCCTGGTGTAAATATGTTTCTCAGGTAACTGTGATTTATTGTTGTACATGTGTAAATATGTAACTAATGGCTTTGTGGATCGGGTGCATAATTGTATATTAACTGAAAGGAGAAACAAAAGGGGAAAGTTTGTAATGGAATATTTTAATTTGGGTTAATTTTAATTATTTTGTGTAAATAATTTATGGTATTGGAAGTATTTTATATTATGTACAAGGTAAAAAAGTTTGTTTGTATATTGATGTGCAAAATTTAACACTAAGGAGTCAAGGTTTTACTATGAGTTCGTATTGAAACGGAGGTAGAGCAAAAAGTGTGTTAAAGTCTATTACTTTTTTTTTATTAATTTAAATTTATATGGCGTAAATATTGATCTTGAAGTGTACTGTTAAAGGTGTATAAAGGAGGGGAGATATATAATTTTTACTTAAGGTTTGAAAGAGTAAACAAATTTAGATTATAGCTTGTCCCTTTTACATTAATTAAATATATTATATTGTGTAAATATTTATCTTGAAATGTACTGTTAAGGAAGTGTCTTAAAGGGGATGTATATAATTTGTAAATGAGGAAAGAGAGAGAAGACTGATTTTGTTTTGTGTTGTATATTCAATTTAGTTGAAGTGTAAAAAAATGTTGTCTATTTCCCGCAGCAGAATTTTTCGAGTTGATAGTTTATATTCAGGATGTTAGCAAAGTAGCCGTGGCAAATTTTATAAGAAAACGTCCCAGAACGAGGAACATTCGAAAAACGCATTATTAATGGGCACCCAAATCGAGAGACAGATCGCAGTAATATATATATATATATATATATATATATATATATATATATATATTGCTGTGATCCATGTATTAGATTCGAGCCTCACGAATTGGGCGTCATGTATGCTGTGAAACCTCCTAAATTAACTGGTCCGTCGACTTTCTTCTGTTAATCGCCTCGGCTGCTCCTCTAGTTAAACCTTCATCCTCATTCATAAAAAAAAAACAAACACATTCCTACCACAAACATCAAGGTTAACTCTATTTACATCAATATTCACAATACATTAACATTTCAAAATTAAAATTCAGCATAAATTTCAGTATCAGAAAATTTCAAGATTAAATCTGTTATCATTTTAATGTGCATCCAGAATTAAAGTCCTTGTAGGATGCCTACTAATTACTATAACAATATATGCAGACCTGAGTCTGAGTACAAAGGGAGCATCTACTACCCCTTTACGTTAATTAACCAGGTTCGTCTAATTGAGCTCAAAGACATACCCAAATTTTCATCAAGAACATAAATACTAAATACTCCTTTCGACTTAAACAAGAAAATTTCACCTTAAAATTAAAAATTTGTTGTTAGTACAACTTCATTACTGTCCATTTTAAGTAAATAAATTATAAAGTTATTCAACACACACGAAAACATCAAAGTTCATACAAAATAGTATAATTTACCTGAAGGTTACTGCACTCGTAGCTTCAATGTACATCGTCCCTTTTGTTAATCACACCATTCCAACTGGGTTATATTTACGGCTTCTGATTTTCAACGCTTTTAAAATTTTCTCCATCACCATTCATCTAAAGTTGTTTCAGGGCTTTTCCGGAACTCATCTGTGTATATCTGAACCTTGTTTTGTGGATCCAGACACGTTTATGAACCATTTAATTATTAACACCCCCGAAAAATAGCAAAGAAATTCATGCTTCTTTCACCAATATACGCCAAAACTGCCTACTTTTGTGTATTCATTTGTCGTTGCAAATTAGACTAATTGGTACAGTGATACTAGACTTTATTACCTTGTATCTTCTTTTCTAAGTGCACTAAAGTACATTCATTGTAGCACGTAAAGAACAAACTGTTTTAAATCACCAAAATATACGAGCAAACTGTTTAAATTATTTAATCAAAATCGGAAAACTAAAAAGCACTGTTTAACGCATTGAATCAATTCGAAAATCTAAGAGAGCTTCTTCATATTAACCTGGGTATATATAGCGGTTAGCCCGTCTGTCGGTCTTGTCCCCAAAATGGACAATTCTTCAGAATTTCGCATGCTAGGTTCCCATTGCGCAGCCCGGCATGCGATTTTTACGAAATTTGCACTAGCACCAGTTAAATCTCAGAAATTTCGACACGGCTCGCAACGTCTGGAAATAACTAATTAATTTTTATACAGAAATGTTATTTCTACCTCTCAAGTTTGCCTCTTATTTTCAACCAATCGCAACCCAGTGACGTTGCTCCACTCACGCCTTTTACTATATGTGTCTCGGTCTTGCGCATATTATCTGTCTCTATCTACCCTGTTCTTATTGGTGCAAATTGATATTCTTTATTATCGATTATTTCAGTCCATGTGGACTGTGAAATAACCCACCTTTAGCATTTCTCGTAACTATTAAGCTACGGTTTCTCCAAGATTCTCTGTAACCATTTGTTATCTGCCAAATTTACGCAGAATGAGCCTTTTAAAAATACGCAGGTGTTCAAACATAATACTTCTAAATAACACTTTTACGATTTGCATTTTATTGGGTTTTTACAAGTTTTTATAGATATTATATGTTACTAATGGTTCAATTAACTCCAATTAAAATAATACCCTTTAATTTTTAGTGACTCCTAATCAAATATTAATTATTAATTGTACATTTTGTTTAATACCGGTTACTTAAAATTGAGTTAATTAATATAAATTTTGCACGTAATTTCTATTTGTTTCTTTACTAGGAATAATTAAATTACACGTAGAGCTTTTTAATACTGCTTCCTTTTTTTTTTATAGCAAGCGTCTTGTACATAATTTAACTCCCTTATTTTTAATGAAACGAATGAATTTTTATGCTTCACGGTTTTTTAATACCGCGTACCTTTCCCAAAGCTTCTACACGGTGATTAAAATTATTTGATGTGATTATTTAATTTTCTACCCTGGTCTAAATATGAGTAATATATATATATATATATATATATATATATATATTGCTGTGTTAAAATGTTCATTTAGGGGTAGTTATGACCAATAGTATAGCGCACTTCATATAAATTACATGAGAGCTCAGAAAACGACACAGTTTTCTGAAGAAAACAAGAAATACGATGATTAGGCTAGAAAGTAAATGACAACGCCCTGTATATAAACCATAATCATAATTAATTTAGTTAATGAAAAATATTTTAAAAGATTTATTTGAATAAACAAATTAGCAAGTCGTAAAAACAACATAAACGCCAAAAATTCCAATTAAAACAAGCAGGTTTAAAATGCTTAATATAGCAAACGCATATAATTTAATACATAAATTATATTACGTCTACGTGACTAGAAGGCGAAAATCAGCACCTGATATATTGGAAATAAATACGATATTGGACAAACAATGGTCTACGTAATCTAGTAATATAAAAATCCAAGAGAAAGAATGCTATTAACTCGAAATGCTACGTGCCGAAATCAGTGCGTCGGTTTTAATAAACAACAAAACACGATAGAAAGACATAAAGCCTGGCATGTAAGAATCACGTGTAATAGCAAACTCTGCGCTTGTCAATAGATAGGTGATTCTTTTAAATACGACCGAATTTGTAAACAAAACAGTTCAACATGAATTAAGGTTTAGTCCACATCACTGAAAAGAAAATATTTAGGTGAAGTGATTTTTTGTGAAGTAATAAATGATACAATGGTAATTATGAACAATTAAGAGTGGTTTGTCTTTTTAACCCTTTAAAAACGTAAGTAACTAAAAGTTGTTTAATTTAAATTCTAATATTAACATTAATAAAAAGGATTCTGAATAATTACTGGATCGAATGAAGAAATTCAACAAACATTTAATTCAATTACTAATTACCAGGAAGTTTAACAAAGGACGCTAAAATAATTTAAAGCTATGCTAAGAAAAATGCAGACTATGTCTAAAGCAGGCCTGAATTCAACGCTGGGAGTATTAAATTACTAAGCTAAATATGGGAGCAGCTAGTACAGGGACTGATTCGAGCTGGAAACAACAGGTTAGCCAATCTGAATGTTTTATTATTTTTATTTATAAATATTTCGTTGTATATTTCTAATCTAAATAATTTAAAAATTAATATTTTGTTGAATATTTCTAATTTGAATAATTTAAAAGACCCCAAACAACCGGACTCTTACCGACTCATATACCTTTTGAACACGCTAGGAAAAAAGTATGAAAAACTATTATGTAAACGAATGCAGGACCACAGACAAATCACAGGAGTACATCCAAGACAATACGGCTTTACAGAAAACAAATCAACCGAGGACGCCATAAACCAAGCAATACAAACCATCAAGCAATCACACAAAAAATACGTCCTATTAATATTAGTGGACATAGAAGGCGCATTTAATAACCTTCGGTGGCCTTCACTTTTAACAAGACTTACGGCCATAAACTGTCCATCACAACTATACCACTCTTTCAGGAGCTACTGCAGGGACAGGTATGTAACCCTACAAGGCACGGAGAGTATTACCAAACGTATAAATAAAGGTTGCCCGCAGGGGTCCATATGCGGGCCCCTATTTTGGAATATTGTAGTGGATGAACTCCTGGAAAAGATGGACACCGTTGACGAAGTGTTGTCGACGATTGCATACGCAGACGACATCTTGCTGGTGGTTGAAGGCAATTCCAGAAAGGAAATCGAACGTAAAGCTAACATCGCCCTTACCCATACACGAAGTTGGTGTAAAACCAACAAAATGACCATAACACCACAAAAAACTACATACCTTGTGATGAAGGGAACCCTGGCAAGGGAGCCCACCATCAAACTAGATGGTGTAAATATAAGTAGAACCTAAAACACAAAATATCTGGACTTAACATTTGACGAAAAACAGAAATACTCTGCACATATAAACACCGTCTGTGCAAGTGCAACTTCTGCAATGCAGAACATTGCAACGCTGGCCCAAAGGACTTATAAGATACCACTTAATTGCGTAAGGCTATATCTCAGCAGTGTGCTCAGTGCTATGGTATCATACGCCGCGAGCGCGTGGGGACATCGTCTTAACACAATCAAACCTAGACAAAAAATTAACAGTATACAACGAAGTATTTTACTGCGACTGTCGGGGGCTTATGGGACTACCACACATGATGCACTTCATGTACTGGTGGTAACTATGCCCTTGGACCTAGTAGTGAAACAGCGAGCTGCAATATACAATCTTACACACAATGACAACCAACAACTACAACGCATCTTAAACACAAACCAACTGCCCACGACAAAGACGGAAATAAAAAACTACATACTTCAGAATGGCAGACAAGATGGGATCAAAGCAAGGGTATACGCAATGATCCCAAATATTAAAGACCGCATAAAAGCCAAATACCTGGTGCCCAGTCGGGGATTTATTCATTACCTAACTGCCTACGGACCCTATCTAATATACAGAGAACGCATGAACTTAGTTGACAACAACATATGCACGTGCTGAGAAATAGGAACACCGGAACATATAGTATTCGAGTGTAATAACTTGCAACCGTACCTCTACGCACATACACAAACATTATTAAACAAGACCCTACACCAGATGATTTGGAACGAAAACCTCTTTCCACACTTAAATGCACTCACACAAAAAAACCACAGCACTCATCCACCAACGTTATCTTGACGGATAAAAGACACAAACAAAACTACCCGGACAGAGACATAAACGTACCACTTCTCCTTGGACCGAGGCTCTGCCCTGGAGACCGGAGACCGATCTCCTGAAATTCCAAGAGCTCTGCTCTTGACGACCAGAGGCAACAAAATCAAACCATTAACCCGACTTTGAAACGATCCAACCCCCTAATATGTAGAATTTGCATGCTTCTACATATTAGCAACCCTGTCTCTCACAAATAATAACCCACAGTAGTAGTATAAGTTAATTTTAAGTAGTAGGATAGGGAATTTCTTTTCTCTTTAACAAACGCTAAATTTTAAGAACTTACACATACCCGAGACAAACAATACAGCAAACAAATCCTTTCCTCTGAAAGAACCTAATTTTTTATTTATGTAATAGTATACGTTCAAACATGTACAAAATTATACTAATTCAATCCTACCTTTTAGTAACCTGGGCAAACATAAACACAAATTAACATTTCAAACACACTTCTCACACACACACACAAACACACAAAACACCTCTTATGCACTGTGCAAACACAAAACACTATTCACACACTTACATTGCCTTTTCAACATCTGGATTTCCGGCTGCCGATGATCCAGACTGATAAGGCAACATCCGTCGAGCGTTCCTCTTTGAAGATTGAGATATCCGGCTTCCGATGGTCCTGGTCCTAAAGGGGAAACGTAACACGGATACCAACATCACACACAATACACATACACAGAACTCTCTCTCTCTCACACACACACACACGCGCACACACACAAACACACACACCTAAACACACACTTCCATTGCCTTTTCAACATCTGGATTTCCGGCTGCCAATGGTCCGGACTGACAAGGCAATGTCCGTTGTGCATTTTTCCTTGACGACTGGGATATCCGGCTGCCGATGGTCCTGGTCCTAGAGGGGGAACGTAACACGGACCAACATCACACACAACACACATACACACAACCATCCCCCCCCCACACATACACACATAACACATGATGGTTACTTTCTGTGGGGAAGCCAGGTCTGCTTAAATTTCAGGTAGCAGACTACTGAAACGTTGGAACAAATAAAATAAAAATAAAAAAATAAATATTATATACATATGCGGAACGAATCAATTTGCACGAAGTTGAACTTCTTAAATCAATCCGACGGTATATGGAATATTGATTGATATTAATTTATATGGATTGGTAGAAGGAACACTAGTAGAATGAAACATCAACAACGAGAAGATACTTACTGTAAAAATAAAAATTATTTCTTTCTGAGTAATTTATGAGAGACTCATGTTTATAGATCAATTAGTCAAATTGTATAATAAGATATTTGAGAACAAGTCATTTTGATTTAAACGTTCTTTTAAGAGTTTTTTGGCAAACCTACATACAGGATTTGTAATTACAGAAAGTGAAGTAAAACATACTGTACTCAGTTACATTTTAACACGGCTCTAAGGGAAAATAACATTAAATTAGATGACTTCTAAAACTAATCGGTGTACATATTAATTATAAAGATGGTTTACTTAAGAAGTTATTAGTGAGTGACTACCACACGTTTAACATTTGTTAATTAGAGACTAAAGTGGTGAATAGCTTAGAACATGTATCGTGAGAATGCATTTTGGAATCATTGTATTTATCTTTAAAATTGTGTTATAAAACAGAGTTGTTGTGAATTCATAATTTTCGTATTTGAAGGATCGTTGTAACAGGATTATTTTCAATCATTATATCTGTATGATTATAGTGTAACGTTCTGCCTTACTAATGGGTTGATAAAGATGTAATTAAACTAAACCAAGAGTAGCACAGTTTGTGCATTCTGTTAATTAATTCAAAAAAGGTTATAATTACAAAGAATTAAACCTCATTCATTCCAACTAATAATCTTAGACATGACCGAAATGAATTTCTATTCTCTTAAGTATCATTTGAAAATTATTTACAATAATTTCTCTTAACAAAATTTATTCAAGAAAATTCGACATCTTAGTTATAGTTAGGAAAAATATGTACTTATATACACAATAATCTTCTCAACACCTATATCTCACAAAAATTAGATAGTGTTGTTATTCTTACATCATAAAAATTAGCAATGATTATTCTTATTAATATTCAAACTTGATTATTAAGAATGACTAGTGGTATATTGACAGAATTTTTATTAGCCTTCGGTAGTACTACTATAGACTTCACATTTAACTTGCATTTTAAAATAGTTTAATTAATTAATATTGTAGTGCAAAATGAAACAATTTAGTTATCTAAACTTAGATAATTTTATATTCAACATGATAGTTTCAGTTTTGTTAGTTTTGAAAGTTAACGCTTAATATACATATATACTGCCCTCTGTAATCTTTTCATTTGTACTAATGAAAAATAAAAATGAAGTTTATCAGGTTTTCTTCACAAATAACAAAGTTATCCAAAGGTCAACAACATAACGAACTTGAAAATTTTCAAGTCAAACAATATAAAAAACTTTCTTGTTTTGTCACTCCAAATGTTGTTACAACTTGACGTACTTAATGAGTAACTAATTACATACCAGATGGTTATCCCTCAAAGGAACAATTGCAATGTACTTGAAGCATTTTCGGAATATTTAATGATAATTGAAATTTTCTTGTTACATCTGAATCAGGTTAGAATTCTCCAAAATCACATAAATTAAATAATCTTGTTACAGAATACATCCACGTGTATCCACGTCAAGTAATTGCATGTTGTTCAAATGCCAACCATTTTTACTTACGCCTACTTTAGTGCAAACACAGTCCGTAAAGCGTCGACATGGAGTGCACCAACAAAGACAATTTCACTTTAAATCGACTTTTTTCTCACATGGCTCCAACATCAAGCATAACCGCTTGGCGCCATGTTCTTGTCGCAAGAACGACTTTCTTAACCACCTGCCCATGTGAAAGTGCCTGTATTCTGACGTATCCTGCCGCTTGACAACAGTTACAACGATCTTTATAATTATCGAAGGAGGGAGATCTTATAACGACACTTCTAAATGGTATTTTATGTCACCGTTCAACTTGTAATTCATGCGCGCAGTTTTGAAGCTTATGTTAGATTAAATAACATGTAATAAATATTTCGTAAAAATGTGTAGAGATATTGGGCTTGAATTGACCTTATATAAAAATAATAACATAAATATTCGTCAAAATATTGCGGGAAAAAACTTGTTACAATAGTGTTTTCATTAATTCCAAAAGATAAGATTCCAGAAAAAGAATCAGAGAACTGGAACAAAAATTTAAAGCGAGCAATAAGAAACATTCATTATAGCCACTTTTATTGACGCTCAATGTTGCTAAAAGGTATTGCATTTGCTTTTGTTTAATTTACCCCTCGCCATTGTAAGCTAATTGGTGCATTTTTTCCTGTTACCTTTCGGTGATAAAATAAATTTCAGAAGTCATTAGCGTTAATTTCACACGCAACAAACTACCCTTAGAATGGTTTTCGAAATTAAAATAGATTGTTATATAGAATGGTTTCATACACTAAGTTCTCGAAATTCAAATTTTCACAAAAAGTGTCTTTCAAAATACCTGATCTTTGTAGTCTGTCTGTATCTATAACCAGGATCCTACTTCCTTCTAAATTTATATCACATATTTCCATAGAATAGCTATCTTATAAAATTATACTTTCCTTTAGAGAAATCTTGGAATTTCGTTAATTTTCTCATTTTATATTTTTAGAACACCTTCACGTCATGTAAACCATCAACGTCCTAGTTCAAATCAAAAACCGTCTAACATCACAAACCACTCTCTAAACCATTACGCTTCTATCCAATTAGAATTAATTTATTGAAAAAATCACAACAAATACTTTAAATAACTTTATTAAATTGTTTTCATGCTTTTATGTCAGGTATTTAACTGTTTAACCTTAAGTCAATACAAATAAAGTAGTTTATGATATTTTTCAAACCACCTACCTGCATCTTGATAGACCTAGATATATAAATAAAATTCTTTTTTGAAACCAGAATTAAGATTTATTGTAGGGAAACCAATAAACCCACACAACTAGGGTTCATTTTTTTTATCGTTTAGGGCACCTGTGTTGATAATTTATAATAACATTTAGATGAGATTCTTATTATTTACTTGTAGCTTGGCAGAGACCATAGAGGTCGGCATATCAGTCTAAGACACACTACCGCGATGTGGAAGGCAATGGGAAACTACCACATTACCTCCCAAGTACACATTGCATTTACATTTCCAATGCTCCACCCGAAGGTACTACATTGGTCAGGAGGCGAGTTTTTTGTTGCCTGGAAATTTTTTAGAATTTTGCTGAACCCTTGCCGTTCCAGGCAGGATAGGGATTTTTAACGTGCGTGACAACACTCACACACGGGACCTCCATTTAACCTCTCATCCGAACGAGGGCGTAATTTTTGTGAAAAATGCTCACCTGTCTTTTTTCAAGCAGTCGGCCGTGTCGGGACTCGAACCCAGGACCTTGGGATCCGTAGTCTTACGCTTACTACATTGGTCCACGGCGACGCGCTCCCAAGTACACAGCGTATTTAATTGTTATTAACGATAATGGCATTCTTTGGGGTAAAAGATTTCCGAGTTACAATAGTCCCTTATTCAGATCTCCGGGAGGAGGCGATCGGAAAGTGGATAATAAGAGTCGGGAACATTTTGCGAGTTGGAGCGTGGAATGTTAGAAGTATGAAGCAAGTAGGTAAGCTAGAGAACCTGAAAATTGAAATGAGTATGTTAGCACTAAACATAGTAGGGATCAGCGAAGTTCGGCGATCCGAGGCGGGGGATTTTTGGAGTGGAGACTTCAGGATAAGGATAAGAAGCAGAGGAAGGAAATTTGTGTGCGGGGATAGTTATGCGAAAAAAGATAGGACACTGCGTAAAAAATTACTTACAAACGAATGAAAAAGTACTGGTGGTTAGACTACAATCTAAACCGCTAACACAGTAATAATAAAAATATACATGCCCACCTCTACCTACAGTGACGAAGAGGTAGAAGCGATCTACAAAGATATTGAAGATATACTAAGAGACGTAAACGGACATAAAAAGTTAATAATTAGTGGCGATTTTAATGCAGTGGTAGGTGAGGGTAGGGTAGGAGCGGTATTAGGTTTATTTGGTTTACGAGAAACGATTGGGAAAATATAGAATTTTGCGACGAGAACAATTTAAGCATCACAAACACATTGTTTCAACATCATGTTAGAAAACGATATACGTGGAAGATGCCAGGAGTTATAGGACGATATCAAATAGATTACATTCTTGTTAGACAACGGTTTAGGAATCAAGTAAAAGACTGTAAAAGCTACCCAGAAGCAAATATAGACACTGACCACAACATCGTAATTATGAAGGATGCACTTAAATTTAAAAAAAGAAACGGAAAAAGACACTTTGACTTTGAGAAACTAAAAGATAAAGATATTTAAGAAAGATCCGAAAAAAAGTCAAATGTATTGTTGAAAGATACCGGAAAAATACCTGATACTAAGGAAGTAGAAACAGAATGAAATAGCATTAAATCCAGCTTAGACATGGCAGCCAGAGATACTCTGTGGTATACACCAAAAAGAAAATAAGGAACTATGGATAACAAAGGATATCCTGAATTTAATCGAAGAAAGACGAAAATACAAAAATAAATCAGACTAACAAAAAAAAGAAGTACAAAACCATAAAATGGGAAATTATTCGCAAATGCAGGAAAGCTAAAGAACAATGGATTGATGAAAATTGCAAAGAAGTACAAACTAAAATGGAAATAAAAAAGACAGATGAAGGATACAAATTAATTAGAATCAATTTTAGGGATATAAAACCGTACAGCAAAAGTACAAAGGACGCGGGAGGAAACGTTATTATAGAATATGTAGAGAAAGTGGTTAGATGGCAAGAATGTATAGGAGATCTATATGCAGGAGAGGAACTATCAGCATTAGAACAGGAATCAGATGTTAAAAATGATGATTTGGGATATCCTATAATTAGAGATGAGTTTGAATTAGCATTAAAAGAAATAAAAATTGGTAAGGCGTCTGGAACAGATAAGGTGCATGCAGGAACTCTAAAAGCCGCTGGACAAGCAGTAACAGAAGCCTCTTCCAACTTGTAAGCTATATGTATGGGACAGGCGAGATACCCAAAAATTTCAAACGTAACATCATAGTAGCTATACCAAAAAAGAAAGCCGCGGATAGATATGAAAATTTTCGAACAATAAGTTTGACTGCACACGTGGCAAAAATATTAACTAGAATTGTACAAAGACGAATAGAAAAACGAGCTGAAAAAATACTAGGAGAAGATCAATTTAGGTCTAGGCGAAACAGGAGAACACGGGATGTTATTTTAGCTCTAAGAGTGATAATGCAGAAACCAATAGAAAAGGGTAAAACGTGTATACAGCGTTTGTAGATGTGGAAAAAGTATTCGACAATGTAAAATGGAGAAAATTTTTCCAAATACTCAAAAAGATTGGAATAAGTTATAGGGATAGACGAATAGTGCATAGTTTATACAAAAAGCAAAGAGCAGTAATATAATTAAAGCAGGAACGTAGAGAAGTAAACATTAGGAAAGGGTGAGGCAAGAATGTGCCCTATCTCCATTAACCTTTAACTTGTTCATTGAAGAGGCAATGAATACTGTCAAATCCAGGAAGGCATTTGGAATTACTATGCAAGGACAAAAAATTGATATGCTTACATTTGCAGATAATATAGTGGTATTAGGATCTAGCAAGGAAGAGTTAGAAGCTGCTTTTAATAAAATGGAAACGGTCCTAACAGAGATACGGTATGAAAATTAACAAGAATAAAACTAAAGTACTAGTATGCAAAGGAGGGGAAAATAAATCAAAAACACGAATACAAATAGGTCACAAGAACTTACAAGAGGTTAAGGCTTTCTGTTACCTACGAAGCCAAATAACGCAAGATGGGAAAAGCGCAACAGATATAAAACAAAGATTAGCACAAGGTCGTGCTACATTTAACAAGAAAAAGAAACTACTGTGTTCGAAGACTACAAACATAGAAACAAGGAAAGGATTGCTTATAACATGTGGAGAGCACAGCACTGTACGGTTGTAAAGCCTGGACAGTAAGAGAAGCGGACAAGAAGAAGGTAGAAGCCTTCGAAATGTGGTGCTACAGACGAATGATAAAGATATCATGGACAGACAAAGTTAAGAACAAGGAGTTACTAAAAGTGGAAGGGGAAGAAGGAAGTATGTGGAAAACAGTAAAAAATAGAAGAGATAGAATGATACGCCACATACTACGGCATGAGGGAATAGTGCGGAATTTATTAGAAGCAGAGATTAAAAAAAAGAGAAGTAGAGTTAGACTATTGCACACAGATAGTGAAAGATGTAGGATGTGGTAATTTTACCGAAATGTGCAGCCTAGGTCAGAATAGGAATCGATGGAGGTACGCATCCAACCAGTCCCAACATGGAAAAAGTAATGACGAAAAAGATAAGTGTACTTAAACATGATGATTATTATAAACAGCTACAGGTATTGGTTGTGCAATATTCTCGAATAATATTAAATGTATGAAAGGATTTACTGGAAAACTATTAATTCGGCAAATGTCTAAGTGTTGGGGGATCTTGGCAGTCACGGGCTGCTTAGCCCCCTGCACAAACCAATAAATATCGGTAAAATAGGTCATATAATTAGAAAGCAAAGGGAACCGAGTTGTATATAGGCTGTGTGAGAATTTCGGGGAACTGTGTAAGCTAGCTCAGTATATAAATAAGTGGAGGTACGTGTCCAACCAGTTTTGAGATAGAAAACCTTATGACTAAAAAATAAGCACAGATAAATCTGATGATTATTATAAACAACTACAGGTGTTGTTTGTGAAATTTCTACAACTAATGTTGACTATGCCAAAAGATATCTTGGAAAAAATATTAAATCGGCAATAGTTCAGGTGCTGGGGCAGCCACAGGCTGCTTACTCCCCTTCACAAGCACTGAATGTCGGAGAAATAGGGTATATAATTGTAAAACAATAGAAGAGGACCGAATTGCACCTAACAAGAAAGACCAACGCCTATGATCAAAGACAACAAACATAGAAACAAAAAAAATTTGTTGAAAGCATATGTGTGGAGCACAGCACAATATGTCTATGAAATACGGGCAGTAGGAAAAGCAGACAGAAAAACGGTAACAGACTTTTGAAATGTTGTACTTCAGATGTTTGAGAAGTTAATACAAATAGGATATAGAAATAGTAGGTGAATAAAAACATCTGTGGAAAAAAATAGAAGAAATAGACGGGCAGAATACATTCTAAGTCATTTTTGGGGAATAGTATGGGATATATTACAAGCAGAGATAGGAAAAAGGAAGTAGATGTAGACCTAGATCAGATGGTGTTAGATGCAGACCGTGCAATTTCTCAGGAAAATATGTCGCTTAGTTCAGAATATGAAACAATGAGGGTACGCGTCTAGCCAGTTTCAGAACTGAAGACCTAATGATGATGACTTGTAGTTTGGAAATTTGAAGTTTATATTTTTATAATACAAGAACGTTTACAAGGATTGTTTTCAACCACAAATTTCTAATAAACTTTATTTTATAAAAGAGCAAAATCTTTACCTTGATTATTGTTCGACATAGAAATTTTACGTAGCGACTTATTAAGGAAGACAATTATGAATTCATACAATTTATGTTTCGCCCATAAGCGGCGGTAAAAGGGAACCTTTGAAACGGTCTGGCGGTTGTTTTTTTGTCGTTGAACAAGACCGCGAGATTGATACATTCATCTTCGTATAGTTTTTAAATATGTATATTTTGCATCAACTTAATTTCTTATATTTCAAAGAATATAAAATTCTTAATTTTTGCGTGAATACTTATACCTACTATTTAGATTTCTTAAGCTAATAAGTAGAATCTTACCAATCCAAGAAATTCCTTCTTGATCTAAATAAATATCTTCATTAGAACTGCGTTCAGATAAATAAGGAATCATAATTGTAACTACTCCTGACACCATTCCATATGTTAATAATAAAACATTCTTTATCATAACAGCACATATCTGAGACAACGATCTTCGCACCTTCGAGGTAGCGATGTTGCACTTCCTGTAACAAATATCATCTTATAAAATTACTGTTAGACTGAACTCCCCATTTTCTGCAATAAATTACAAAAAGTTGATTTTATTAGTGTTAGGAATTGTCATTTTGAATGGAAAAATAATAATTTTCGAAAAATGTTTAATTCTCTAAACATTAATAAAATCGATGTTTAATATAAGTTGATTTGAAACGTCTTTATTTATTTATAGGTAGATCACATACTGTACGCGAGATTAGGATCAACCGGCCCTTTCTTAAATCCAATATAAGACAATCAACATGAAAAAATATAAAACAAAACAAAATAACATAATATTATTAAGAGAAAAATGTATTATCAGATAGATTAGAAATATAAATGTAAATTTATGTAGTTATAACTAGAAAACGAAAAATAACGAATTAAGCCAAAAAACCGACACTGACACACAGATACATATCCATGAACGTATTTTCAATACATTTAAACGTCTACACTTACATTTACTTTGTATAACTGTAGCACTTTATGTAAAAGATCGTTTGGGTATGCTGTTTACACCGCTGCTATTAAATTTGACCATTTAACGATTTAGCAAATGCGCGTGATTAAACTTGCGAAATTTAAAGACTGAAAAAGGATCCTTATTGCGGGGGTATTAGGTTTCATAAAGTCGAACCCGTAACAAGAAGAATACATGATAAATTTGTGTACGATGGAGGGGAAACCTTAACATGTCATTCTGCCTTGTCTTCTATGGATGATGGCATAGAATTGAAAACTGCCATATTAGATACGAGGGAGACCTGTTTCTGAAAATTTATAAATTAAGTCTGCTAAACGTAGTTTTATAATCCAGATTAAGCCATGATAAATATGTATAGAACAGAATTAGTTACTCTAGTCCTGATACTTCAAAGTAAAGGTCTAGTAACGTAACGTGTTTGTATTGCGCATTAAAAAAAGACAAATGTAACAGTAAATTAAATTAAAGTGAAAATTAAAGAGTGTATAATTGTGCAAGCAAGCCGTACTTCTAAAGACGTAAATAGATCAGATTTAGTGAAGTTATACTATTTCTAATAATAAATAAAACAGAGCTCTTAATCACTATCTTAATTACCATCTGAATTACCATCTCAATTACAATCTTAATTACCATCTTAATTACAATCTTAAATTGCAGTCGATATAACGATCTCAAATACAATTTTGGATACAAGACTCTGGAGAATGCTACCTGTTCAAGCAACTTGATAATCTCTGAAAATGGTAAATATTCTATTACGGAAATGAAAAACCTTTCATTGAAATAAACTCAGCAATAACGATTTGGATACTAATTTGGTTGGATGTCGACTTCAATTCTGGGGGAATACAGAGTACCTACTGAACTACTTCAGGTTAGATATTTTGATTTGATTTATTTCTAAAAACTTTTTATCTCAATAATAATTCAAAGTCTAAGAGCCAACAAATTGGGGTTTCTTGTATAAATTTATGAAAAGTAATAGACATCTTAAAACGTTTCAAAAATTCTCTAAATGTAATAAAAATCTCGTTTTGCTGGCTTGATTTTCTAAAAATCTGACAGATGTAAATAATTTAAAAAAGGAGAAGATATTTAAAAAGGTTGTAAATATTTAATCGTTATACTGTGTATTGTAGAATTGGTTTATTTAATTGAATCAGCTAGTCGAGGCAAAGAAAATTATAGATTAACATTTCTACAAGTGCTTGAGTAATAAAAAAATAAATCACGACATAAATATATCTGCCCAACCGTGGGGCGAGAATAACAAGGGTTTTATTTTTCCTACAGGAAGATAACAGGACATAAATATATTTGTCCAAGCGTAGGAGTTAACACAGCATAAATATCTATGCCCAAGCCGTGGGGCAAGTTATCACAGCATAAATATGACAAGCCCAAATCGTGGAGCTCAATTATCATAGTTATATATATATTATATATATATATATATATATATATATATATATACATATATGTAGTGGTTTTAAAGGGCTAAATCTACGTATAAACAAAGTAATTTCAAAACACCCTGTATAAAGGAAACAACCAGAATTTACGTGCGAAATTTATTCCAGTTAGTTAATTTTTAAGTAACAGGTATTAACAAAATTTTACAAATAATGAATAAAATTTAGTTAGGTTTGTAAAGAAAAAAATGTTAGAAGCCAATGCAATTAATTTATTAATTTAATTGAGTTGAATTGAACGGTTATTTACGTATAATATGCATAAAAGCGTGTAAAAATCAATAATACCAAGGTGAAATGCGTTGCTAACAAACAAATATATCGGTTGGGTTGAAATACCATGAAAAGAAGCTCCTACAAATGTTGTGTTAAAACGTTCGTTAAAATTAAACACCTGCAGGTTTCTAAATGTCAAGTTCCATTTATTTTTGTAGATAACAAACAAGGTTCAAAGAATATCGGGTAAACGGTCGGATGTTTTCGCATGAAACACTAATAAGGGGTTATTTAAAGCACGTCCACGTGGGTTAGATAGCAGATGGACAGGAATATCGATTTCTACCACTCAAACAAAGTTAGAAGGAAACGTAAAATATGCATAAGCAAGGGACAGCGTTAGTATAGGCGGGATTTGTAAAATGTCAATGCATAGACTATTGGTCGATATCGTTAGTCGCACATCAGACAAGACACGGGAATATTGAATATTAATTTTCAGAAAATATCGTAACGACGCGCTGAATTTCGAGGATTTAAAAATCGGTTAAACCAAAATTTTAAGAACGTGTTATTGTAAATGAAGGACTTCGCGTAAAATGCGGCCAAGAGGTGGCATCGGAAATTGTATAAATACCTTTTCAAAATATAATAAAAGCCCTTAGTATGTTGATCGCATCAGACTACGTACGAAAGTTACCACGAGCTTGTAAGTATAGAAAATTATTTTAAATTATATAGCACGGTGTTATCCTCATAATTTGTACGCGGTGTGTGCCGAGTGTACATTTTTTATTGAGGTACCACATACATTTTTTTAACAAGCTCGTGTAGTGACGTTATGTAACGTGGATTAATTAAATAATTATGAAAGAAGTATAATTAATTTAGATTTGGAAATTGGATACACCGTGAAGGCAGCGCCAGCAGCTCAACTTAAATGGGGTTCTTCTACTAATAGCTAGAAGCGGCATGCAGAGCAGAAAGAAGCAAATATACGGCATCGTCAACGGAGCAGAGATCTTCTAGAAATTCCAGGTAACGCTTTAAAATTGTGTTATAAGCTATGAAACTATGAATATTGGGTGACGTATGAGAGTGAATTTTGATGGTATTGTGCATTATTTTGCGTATTGAAAATAATACGTATAACTAACTTTATTATGGTATTTAAATAGAAATCTGAAGGTGTATATAAAACTTATTAACGTTCCATCAGGAAGTTAAATTTTGTAAAGAGTACATGGGTTTGTTTTGTTTTTGTTTGTTGCAAGAGTATGCAAAGTATAAGGGCATACATTATTCATAATTAACTGGGTTATCATGAGCTCACTATACTCCAGAGTTTACGTAGACTTAAAATAAATTATAAAGAAAGAATGAGAAATAAGATATTAATCAGGACCCATTTACTCCGGGTACATTCTATGTGTTGGATGATTTAAATTAAAATACAGGACATTACAAAATAAGATTTATTGAGGTGTAACTTGATCACTAAAATGTGGATAATATTGAATTTTATTTGTTAATAGTGATAAATAAAAGATTGAATGATTGTTGTATTTTGTGGTTTTATTGAGAGTGTGAGTGAACGATGCAAAGCATTATAGTGAATCTAGGTATCCTAGAGGAGGTCTAACTGAGCTAGCCGGAAGCAGTTGAAAAAAGCTATTCAACCGAGGAAGAGAGGAATCTGGGTAAGAAATTATTTTTTTTGAATTTTTTTATTTTTGGTGAAATTTTCGAATTTTGTATAAATAAATTTTCGAAACTACTGAGGACCCGGAGGGTTCCACGGCAATATATATATATATATATATAATATATATATATATATATACTATATATATATATATATATATATATATATATATATATATAGAAATAGAACTTGATGTTGGTTTTTGGGATGCTTTCGTTCGAAAAAATTATATACTAGAAATCCATTTATTTACCACTACGTTTCGGGTATTTTTTTTACCCTTAATCAGGTGCTAAAATGGAGTGAAAACAGCTATAACTTTACGATTATGTATTATACGTACATAAATGTGGATTGTATATAAATTTAAAGTCTATTGACTAATAATTAAAAATATTAAACAGCTTGTAACGTTCACCTTGACATTAAATGTCAAATATTAAAAATCGTTTACATGTGCATACTTTGAATAGACTGGTTAGTCAAGAATTATGATTTCTTTTTCAGAATTATGTGAAACTGTACTGTAAAATTTTTACTCATTTACCTCATCGAAAGATAAAGTTTTTATCTTTATATGCGAGGTCGCGAGTAATGAAAACAAAACAATATACCTATTTGCCGAATGGGAATGATAACATAAATAAACATGTAATTTTCAAAGTTTCCGTCCCGCTTTGGCGTGTATTAATTTAAAGACATAGATGTGCCGGCGCCTCTTATACGACTTATGTTCAGGCTGACCATAATTCTTTAGAGTAAAAACGGAACTTTTTTCAGGGATAATTGTATTTTCATATTATTTCCTTAATAAACTGTGCTTATTTGTTGATATAGATGCCAAACTATCTGTTCGCGTCGTTATTTCAAGTGATAGCTACCCTAAGCTAAGATAACGATATTTGTGTTCAAAATACACTTTACATTTCTATTGAATTTAAAACCTAGTCAAAATTTTATCTGTAAAACTTGCTTAAGTGGTTTCTTTCTTGAGAAGATGAAAGGCAAACAATTTCCTATTCACTCATTCCATGAAAAAAAGTATATTTTAATATTGTTATGCATTGTGTGAACTAATGCTTGAACTCGATAATAAAGGAAATGGTTTGTGATCATTGTGCGGAATACGGTACCTGTAGATTTCTTAAACACAACAGATTGAAAGTTTGTAAAAAGTGGTTTTATTAACGCCAGTTATGTATTCCCCAATTTACCTATATATTAAATAATAGAATCTAATAGGAATTATTAGAAATTGTTAAATAAATCATAAGTCAATTGCAACAATGTAATACAAGGATAAACCAGATAGGTTATTAACAGTTCATGAGAACGAATATGCAACTTTGTATCCGAGACGACAGTGATACTGCAGGTGGCAGGTCACAGACGGTTAAGATATCGCAATTACCTAGAAATAAGATTGAAACAATGTAATGAAGTGTAGAATTAAGAGTAAAGTAGACATGAGATCTGCAAGATCCCACAGCCATGTGAGAGGGCAGGATATTTTAAAAATCCCGGGAGCTCAAGGACCCGGCGGTCAGTCTTCGAACTCTATACTTCGTTGTTCAAGCTACTCAAGTGAGTCAGTCAAAGTATAGTTTGCTTAGGCGACTCACAATATTAGTTCAATTAATTAATTTATTTTGATTTAAAGTTAAAATCAGTTTGTCAAAATTTCACACTAATTTCTGTAACAATTAAAAATAAATTTGTTAAGCTTTGGAAACGTTTTTTAAAAACGCAGCTTCCAAAGCCCGAACCTTAACTCGTCCCACTTCCAAACAGCCCATTTTTTACTCATTTACCTCATTGAAAGGTAAGGTTTTTATTTTTATATGCGAGGTCGCGAGTTATGAAAACAAAACAATATACCTATTTGCCAGATACGACAAAAAATGTTTTCGATGACAAAAACGTCGCGTGGTAACCGTAAGCTGTATGAACAATGTAAATTTTAAGATTGTATTTTTTAAATCAAAGAAACTAACGCCGAATCCACAAACACAATTTAAAAAACTGAACTTTCAGTTTTTTAACTTTTGCTAACTATAGACTTAAAATAATAACACCCAGCGGAGTGCTACAGTTAAATTTACTATATTTTATAGCAATTACAAAACATTTTTGATGCAATTAACAATTTAACTTAAAAAGGCCCTTCGGTTGTGGTGAATAATTATCCATACGGAACGCTAATCGAATGTTTATCATCTCACTCATTTCTGGTATTTCGCCTTTTTATTAAAACCCTGAAATGTTTGCAGAAGATAAAGTGAGAGAATTTGAACAGTGTAATTGCATTTGTAGACTATTCATCCCCCTCTAACCTTTATGTGGGTAAAAGGAAGATTAAAATCTTTAGTTACTAAAACTAAATGTTCGTCCGTTACGTTAGTCAAATTGTTTGATTTCGTGTTTGGTGTCTAATTATTATTAATAATCTACATCGAGAAATTTTATTTTCCATATATAATTGTATAGAAATCAAAGACATGAGTGGATTAAAATCGGATGTATTGAGCGGTGCACAAAACAGAAAAATTCGTAAGGAGAAAGAAAGTAACATTAATACTAAGTATTCGACGCTTGGTACTCTTATTTTACCAAGTGTACGTTCATCTTTTTATTGTGTACCTGAAGCGTCTTCAAAAAGTGGTTTGCCCGAACAAAATGTAAATGTTCCCACCATTCATGATGACAAATGTGAGGAACATGATTTTGTGCCTGACCAGGCTACCGGAAATTGTGAAAAGAAAGATGGAAACGTACAAAAGGTTGATCTGGTTAGTAGTAATTTAGCATTATATACAGATACAAACATAAATAACGAGTTAAGGGAGAAGATGTTACTGGGTTTATGTCAGCCTGAAGGGATTTTCAAAAAAGATGCAAAGGGAAGGAGTTTTTCGTCGGCGTATTAGAATTTTACAACCAAGACAGAACAGACGCTCAAAAGAAAATGGCTGTGTTGTTCAACACGATTAGATTTTGCTTATTGTCAGGTATGTTGGCTTTTTGCAGACAGAAACAATGTTAATTTTAAAGATGCATGGTGTAAGGGTATAAATGACTGGCAAGGAATATCAAAAAAGATTAAAGTACATGAACATTCTATAATTCACATACAAGCATGTCGCGCATATGATGTTTGGAAACAAAATAAAACAGTTGATGCATTATTAGAGTCTAAATATAAAGTAGAAATCGACAAATGGCGTTTAGTTTTACGAAGAAATATAAATGTCATAATGACCTTGGCGCTCTGTAATCTTCCTTTTTGAGGGCATCCACAAAATTCAGATTCCTTGCATAGAGGAAACTTTCTAAACATAATTGATCTTTTGTCAAGTTATGATCCCGTTCTGAAAATTCGTTTATCAGAAACAGAATCTGAAAGATTTCTGAGCCCTGCGATTCAAAATGAGTTAATTCATATCATCGGGTCTAAAGTTATGTAATCATTGAAATGGACGATAATAAGGAAGTAAGTAATGTCAAAATTAATAAATCATTTTTAGGTTTTACCGAAGTGTCAAATCAGACAACACAGCAATTAGAACGTGATGTGTTAAATTTTCTCAGTACATTAGACTAAGGCGGTTCCGTGGCGTAGTGGTATGTGTGTGACTACTACGCCCAAGGTCCCGGGTTCGAATTCCGACACGTTCCGCTTGAAAAATGTTAGGCGAGCATTTTTCACAAAAATACACCCTCGTTAGGATGGGAGGTAAAATGGAGGTTCGTGTGTGAGTGTTGTCACGCACGTTAAAAATCCTTACCCTTGGTTGGGACAGCAGGGGTTCGGCAAAATTCTAAATTTTCCAGGTAAAAAACTCGCTTTCAGGACAGTGAAGTACCTTAAAGTGGAGCATTGGAAAATCACATGTAAAGTACATTAGACATATGCTTGGAAAAGTGCCGAGGACAGGGGTACGATAGTGCTGCTAATATGAGTGGAGTTTACGGAGGATTACAAAAACTTATTAAAGACAATCAACCCATGGCAAATTACATACATTGTGCCGCCCATAATCTAAATTTGGTTTTAAATGATGCATGCCATAATGTTCCTTGTGTAAAACAATTTTATAATATTTGTCAAAAAATTTACAATTTTTTTGGACACAGCATTAAGAGGTGGAGTGATTTAAAAATTGTTCAAAATAACGACAGTATTCAGTCAACTATAAAATCATTATGTTTTACTAGGTGGTCATCTCGATTTGAGTCTATTGTAGCAATTCGTTACAATGCTGTTGCAATTCTTAAAGTATTATCAAATATTCAACTTTTTAACACTGAACAATAAGAAAAACAAGACGCATCAGCTATTTAAAAACAAATGGAAAAATTTGGATTTGTATATTTACTAATTTTTCAATACAGTATTTTAGAACATACAAATTTAATTTCAAAAATATTGCAGTCCACGGAAGTAGATTTAGAAAAGGCGCAAGAACTGTTGAATTCTAGTTTAACTTCTATTCTAAAACTTCGTAATATGTTGCAAATGTTAAAAAAAATGCTGGTGATCTAGCTACTAAATGGAATATTGTTCCAAAATTTGAAGAAGAAAGATATAAGAAAGTAAAACAATTTTTTGATGAACTAAGTACTGACGAAAGGTTACAGAGTATTGATAGACTGTTTAAAGTGGAAGTGTACAAAGCAAGTATAGATATAATTGCAAGCCAGTTAAAAAATCGTTTTGTAAGTATAAGTGATATAAGGAAAAAATGACACATGGTACAACGATGCCGAAAATCTTTAATTAAGTTATAGCCATGATTTATCAATAGACTTTCCAAACCAGATTGTTTCCCTCAAAACAGTATTTCTCGAAGATTAAAAAAGTTGAATTACATAAAAGAACTACCTGATTTTTTAATAATTAAAAATAAGTGCGCAGCCTCATTTTTACAAGATGTCAGCAATGCTATATTGCTATTTTTAACCCTACCAGTTACTGTTGCAATGGCAGGGAGATCCTTTTTGAAATTGAGACTAATTAAGAGTTACTTACGCAGCACAATGTCGGAGGAAAGGCTTTCTGATTTGTCTCTTGTACACCAAAACAAGCAGTTTCAGCATACATTTAAAATAAATGTTTGGGCTGAAATAATACACCATCAGCTGATAGGACCATTTATTTTGGAAGAATATTTAACTGGAGAGGGATGTACAGCTTTTTTATGAGAACATTTAATAGGGTTACTTGAAGATGTTCCTTGTTATCGAAGACTTAACATGTGGTTCATACATGACGGGGTAACACCCTATTTTGCATTAACTGCAAGGGAGTGGTTAAATAACCATTTTTTTGGCAGGTGGATTCGATATGGAGTAACTGCTCCGGTTAATTGGCCACCTCGGTCCCCTAAGTTAAATCCTATAGATATAGACTATGGAATTGGGGTATTTTAAAGCAAAAAATTTATTTTGAATCTATTAATTTTGTCCGGGAGTTAAGTGAGAGGATGAAACATGCTTTTAGGGTCTTAGTCAATTATAGGTTTATTCTACAAAAAACTACTCACCAGATTAAGAAACGATCCCGGAAATGTATTAAAGGAAGGACTCCACTTTGAACATTTGCTTAAATAATAAACTATATGAGCTAATTCCTATTTTGTAGTTTGTAGCGGCTCAGTAAGTAAATTTTAGCTTGTGGAGTCAAATATTCTTCAGTTTGTAAACACTGACAAGTTTATTAAATTTCCTTTTTTTTACTAAATGTATTTTATTTAAATCAGATACCGGTTTCAAATTCATAAAATAAACTTTTGCATTTTTGAAAGAATTAATAATAAATTGTTTGCATGCATGAGTTGAGTATGACTTAATTTAAAATATCTTGAAAATGGAAACCTCTACAGAGATTAACCAAGAGTATCTTTTTGTGGCAAATTGTATTAGGAATAATTATGGGTTTTAATTTTTATGAAATACAGGGTATGCAAAAAGTATAGATCAAAATTGTTTGATCATTCCCCTATTCTACTCCAAATGGATTATCCTATTTTGTCGAAATGAAGTGTAATAATTTGTATTAGTAAACAATTGACGTAAGTTATGTATCCCTCAATTATCTATATGTATTGAATATATTGAATCTAATAGGAATTGTTACATTGCAATAAAGTGTACAATTAAGAGAAAAGAGGACATGAGATCTGCAAGTTCCCACAGCCGTGTGAAGGGCAGGTTATTATAAAAATCCCGGGAGCTCAAGGCCCGGCAGTCAGTCTTCGAACTCCATACTTCGTTGTTCAAGCTACTCAATCGAGTCAGTCTGAGTATTACAGCTTTTGCATTGTTGTCTACCTAGACTACTCGCTTTAGTACAATTAATATTATTTTTTTGATTAAAGTTATTATTTTTGACAGTTATTCTAAATTCCATTGTAATTTCTGTTTAAGAATCAATAAAAAATGTGTTAAGTGTTTCGAATTGTTTTTAAAAACACCGCTCCAAAGGCCCGAACCTTAACTGGCGCAGCCGTAACGGATGTCAAAAGGGCACTGAAAATCCAAAAATCGGAAGATTGGTGACCAAGAATTTCAATTTGCAATTTCGACAGAACCCAAACCAGGTTAGAGTAAAAACAAAAATTGTCCGAATCCAACAACAAACCAACGTGGACACGATAGAGCATCGATCGAGCCCACAAAAGAAACAGATGAAGAAATTAATGTAAGTTCATTCCATTTATACCAAATAATCTCACAAACTATAATTGATATATGCTAGTTTTATTATTATTTGATTACCATTTATTATTATGTTATGAATTTTATTTTATGCCAATATTTTTTTTGAAAATAGTTACAAATAGAAATTATTTTCAAAACGAGACTTTATAAGATTTTATGAGACTTGAATGTTTAAAGAGACCTTCTTTAAAAGTAAAAGAGATTTTCTTTTAAAAGCAAAAGAGACTTGATGTTTAAGAAATTCTTGTCACGATTATTAGAACAAACTTAAAATATACCAAAAATAACGCACGCACATCCATTAATACCGAAATACGAAAAATTAACTAGCGCGATACAAAACGCACGTTTAATCCGGTAAACTAAAAAGACAGAACGCAAATTAATTCCAAAGATAACGGTAATTCTTCAAACAAGCAATTACGGAACGATTATTTAAAACATTGATCTTTATAAATTACAGCAAAACACTCTGCAGTAATTTAAACCACTGTAACTTAAAACCACCGTAACCTAAACGCCATCCGCACATAAGCAAAGTTCGCGAAGGAAGCATCATTTATTACACACTTAAAAACCTCAGAGAAATTGCTATAACTTTCAGAACTAAAGCAGCGCAATTTGTAATTAAATCCATCACGGAGTAGAAAAACTATTCACCACAGCAATCTATAAATAAAATTGCATTACAAAAAGTTAATTATCTTAGTACAAACACGGAATAATAGTTAAACGTTTTTAATTAAAACTACTCATCATTTATAAATTGCATTATCCCAGTACAAATACTCAGCAAAGCTAAACGGTCATCGTAAAAAGCTTTAATTAGAACGCTCAGAATTGCAACTTGAAAACTTACATTACGGAGAGATTCAATTACAAACATGCATTATAATTGAATACGGAAATATCTAAAAATAAACAGACGCAACATTTATGCAAAGCAATTACCGAGTAAAAGAAGCGAATTATTTAATTTTCATAAACTGAAATTAACACCTGTGAGTAAGTGTTAATTACCTTAACAGGTAGAGTCGTATGTTATACGGCAATTACGCGATCAAATAAGCAAGACTACATCTTTAAGAGACATAACTTAGTGATTAAAATTACCAAGTGAGTAATTAACCTGCAAGCTAAATTTAGAATACAAGACAGACGAACTATACGTTTAAGCAACTTAACTAAAACCCACGTAAAGAGATATAATTACAAATTAACAGAACTGAACTAACACAAAGCGAAGTAAATATCGCGAGAACAAATCTATCCACTCCAGATTCTTCAGAAAGCAGAAACTCAAGACAAAATTATAGCCGCGAGATAGAAAAAGGCAAATTCAAAGCTACTGTAATTAAATCAACATTATCGAGTATAAATCTCACAAATTCATTACCGCACTGTGTAACTAAGTACAAATAACAGCAACTACGATTCTAAAAATAACCCGACGCAGTCTAAACTGAAAATTTACAAATCCAAACCAAAATTAATGCAACAAAGAGAAAATTATTCTCAATTTTCACAAAATTCAAAATTATCTAATCTAAACAGAAAATTAATACATCCAAAGCATAATTAACGTTACAAATAGCAAAACCAAACCCAATTTTTACAAAATTTAAAATACACTACCTAAACGGAAAATTAGTAAATCCGAAGCGAAAATAACGATATACATAGCGAAATAAACCTCAATTAAAAAAAATAATTTTTTTTTGAAATTACCCAAAAGCGAAAGCAACCTTAACCAAAAAGAGTAGCGCGGACATAAGGCTTTATTTGGACACAATCCAAGTCTTTGATGGCATGCAAGCGCATCTCGGAACTACATTGGAGCAATGCAAAATGTTCCTGAAAACCTTCTACAAACCCGGAGATAACGAAAGAAATTTATTGCTTATACGCTTGATAATAAGTAAACTAACCGGAAGGGCACTAACTTAAACGCCAGTATGGACGATTTACAGGTATGGCAAGAATTTAAACAGCTACTAACTGCATATTTTGGAGACCAACGTAACATAAAATGCCTGGTAGGAGACCTAATAAACCTTAGAATGGAACACAATCAATCCCCCTACCAATTCGGAATGAAATGCCAAGACGTGAGAAGTTTAATTCTAACAAAATTAAAAATCGAAGAACCCGATCAAAACGTTCGACATTTAAAAACAAAAATGTATGACGAAATGGCGCTGGACACAAACATAAACCCTTTACCAGAACGACTATCGAATAAGGTCAGATTCCAACGACCCCAAAATCTAGAAGAAGCCATGAACCTAATAATAGAAGAAAAAAATGTAATGTATTACCGCAACAGACTATACAACCCCAACGCGAATAAAATTTATTCACCAATAAAATTTATACAAGCCACAAGACAAACAATCCCTCAACAAAAATTCACACCCTTCAACGCACAAACAAATCAACCGCGAATTAATAACCCAAGTTTCAACAATAGGAATTTTAATAATCAATATAAACATTTTCCAAAACCGACGTTTAACCCAAATTTTACGAAGCCCGCATTCCAGCCAAGATTCAATCCAAACCTAAACCAACAAAGACCAGCGTTCAACACAAACCCCAGTAGAAATACACCAATGAATAATAATCATAACAACCCTAATAATTATTATAAACCAACACCAATGGATAGCTCATCTGGTAACACCAGACAAAATACCAAGATAACACATATTCGACCAAACCCTCATCAGGAACGTAATTTTACATCGGAAGAACTATTTCACCAACAAGTAGAAAAATTTGACACTGACCAGAATAATTACATTCAGACAAGTACGAACGATGAATCAAACCATGCAGAAACTTATGAACGCGACGAACAATACGAAGCTTACGAGGAGTACGACGAAGAAAACTCGAACTCAAATTTTCAAATGGACCAATTCATAACCGACTAAACTTAATAAACTTAAATAACATAAATCACTTAGTACTATCATACATAGAAATACCTCACGCCGAATTTAAACTATTAATCGACACCGGATCCTCAAAAACATTAATTGGCCCCAGAACCGTAAAAAAACATTATTTAGCTTATGTAGAAAGAGAATCATTTAAAATTAAAACAGCCCATCAAACAACACTACACCAATTCTTAGCTAATATACCCTTACCGAGAACATTTAATGTTAAAATGAAACATAAATTTTGTATTTTCGAATTTAACGACAAATATGACGGCTTAATCGGAATGAACCTTCTAAGAAAATTAGGAGCCAACATTGACATCAAAAATCGTTTATTAAGGACGAAATACAGAAAAATCCCCATTAAATTTCAAAACACACAAATCGAACAAAAATACACAATAGAACCCCGAACGGAAAAAAAATAAAAATCCCAGTAAAATCTAACAAAAAAGTAGGAATAATAAATCATATGACATTTCAACAAGGAGTAGAAACCCCAACCGCTTTAGTACAAATAAAAGATAATTATGCAACCACAACGATATTAAATTCAAACGACTATCCCGTAGAATTATCATTGACAGACCCAATTAACGTAGAAAAATTAAATTTTAACGAAATGAAAATAGACGAAAATTTAGAAAACGAGTACAACCCAATAGAACATGACAAAATGTTAAGAGACAATTTAACTAACATCCGCTTTAACACCGACATCAATCAAGAAGAAGAAAGAGCAATGAAAAACTTATGTTTTGAATACCGCGACGTATTCCACTGCGACGGAATACCATTAACATTCACCAACACAGTAAAACATAATATCGAGCTAACAGACAATAAGCCAATCTTTACAAAAGCATATAGACTACTTCATGCAAGCCAAGAAGAAGCTGACAGACAAGTAGCAGACTTATTAGACCAAGACATAATCCAGCACTCCAATTCACCATGGAGCAGCCCCGTGTTAATAGTACCTAAGTAATTAGACGCAACCGGAAAGAGAAAGTACAGAATGATAATAGAATATAGAAAGATAAATGAAAAAACGGTAGATGACAAATATCCACTACCAAATATAACCGAAATTTTAGACAAATTAGGCAAATGCCAATATTTTTCAACATTAGACCTAGCATCAGGATACCATCAGGTAGAGATGGAAGAAAAAGACATATCAAAAACAGCCTTCAGCACACCTAGAGGACATTACGAATACAAACGAATGCCATTTGGATTAAAGAACGCACCCGCTACTTTCCAGAGAGTCATGAACAATATATTACGAGGAATACACAATGAAAAATGCCTTGTGTACCTAGACGACATCATAGTTTATTCCACATCATTGGTAGAAGACATAGAAAGATTGAAAGAAGTATTATAAAGACTAAGACGAGCACATTTCAAAGTACAATTAGACAAAAGTGAATTTATACAAAAGGAAGTATCATTTTTAGGACATGTAATAACACCACAAGGAGTAATGTCAAATCCCGACAAAACAAATGCAGTTCTAAATTACCCTCTACTAAAACCAACCAAAGAAATTAAAGGATTTCTAGGACTTGTGGTTACTACCGCAAATTCATTAAAGGTTACGCTCAGATAACCAAACCCCTGACAAACTGTTTAAAAAAAGAAACAAAATTGAACACACCCCGGAATTCATTAAAGCCGTAGACAAAATTAAAAACATATTAACGAATCACTCTGTATTAGAATACCCAGACTTTTCAAAACCATTTATACTGACGACAGACGCATCGAATGTAGCATTAGGCGCAGTATTGAGCCAAGGAAAGGTAGGTAGCGATAAACCCATCAGCTACGCATCCAGAACCCTAAATGAAACCGAACAGAAATATAGTACCATAGAAAAAGAATTATTAGCCATAATTTGGGCAACAAAATATTTTAGACCTTACTTATACGGAAGAAAATTTTACATATACACCGATCATAGACCATTAGTATGGCTATGCAAACTGAAAGAACCGAATTCAAAATTACAGCGATGGCGAATCAGACTCGAAAAGTACGATTACGAAATTATATATAAAAAAGGAATTTATAACAACAACGCAGACGCTTTAAGTAGAATCCAACTCAATGCATTAGAAACGGAATCCATTGTAGGAAACGTAGACAAAGCAGAAATAAGAGAAGATTCAGGCGAGATCGACACGATACATTCGACACAAAACGAAGAACCTAAAAACGCGATTAAAATTTTAAACGAAGCAATCGATATGAAACCCAACCAATTTATAATTACCGAAGTTTTAAATAACACCAATCCCGTAAAATATAAAAAAGTAGATAACAAAAAGATATACCAAATTCAAATAACCAACGATGACAACGAGGAACAAATAATTAAAATTCTAAAAGAACACACCCCCGAGAATAAAGATTTTATTTTTATTTCAACACCGAACATTTATACCAAAGATTTTCAGAATTATACGTTAAATTATTCAATAACTCTGGCCCTGAACTCATCAGATGTACGAGAAAATTAATAACATTAGACGACCCTGACGAAATAAACGATGTAATTAGGAATCAACACGAAGGAAAAATTAACCATCATGGAATTAACGAAACAATAAAGCAACTTGTAAGACGTTATTATTTAAAGACATGAAGGAATTGACCACAGATTTCATTAACCAATGTGAATTATGTGACAAAGCGAAATACGATAGGAAACCCCCAAAGATACCCTTAATGTTAACCAAAACACCCGACAAACCATTTCAAAAACTACATAGCGATACTCTAGTAGTAGAAGCACAAAACTATCTAACAATTGTAGACGCATTCACAAAAATAGGCCAAGCAATACCAATAACATCCAAAAATAGCATTGACGTGACCCAAGGATTTTTACAATATTTCACATTTTATGGAACACCCGAATCAATAACTCTAGACAACGGTAGCGAATTTAAAAATGAGACAATACAGAACACATTAGAACTTCACAAAATAAAAATTCATTTCATAACGGAAAACCATCCTGAATCAAACGGACTAATTGAACGACTACATTTAACCCTATTAGAACAAATTCGATTATTAAGAATAAAGTATAAGAAGGAACATATAACCAATCTAATGTCATACGCACTAATCGCCTATAATAATACAATTCACTTATCGACAAATTTTACACCCTTAGAATTAACCTTAGGACATTCAGATTCACGAAATCCCTATGACATACACTACAACAAGGAAGTATATCAACAATATGCGAAAGATCACAAAGAAAAACTAAAAATAAATTACGACAAGGTAAAAGATAAATTAGAGAACGATAAGGAACGTATCACCACAACCCGAATTAAAAATACCGACGCAAATAAATTTTCAATAGGACAAACCGTGTATGAGAAAAACTTTCAAAGCAAGCGACATAAAACGGCACCCACAAATTTAGGACCATTCAAAATTAAGAAAATATCAGATAAAAATATAGCAGTAGTAAGTAGACAACGGTAAAACAACAAAGTACATTAATTTGAAAAACATAAGACACCCTGTCATTTCAGATGGACAATCATCACCCTTACCGTCAACCTCCGCTCAGGTAAACGGACAACCAAGTAATAATAAAAGATAAGAAAAAACAACCCCAGTATACTACCAAATAAATTAGGCAGTATGCAAAACACAATCAACCTTACTTTAATGCAACAAATTTTAGCAACATTAGAAAACGCAGTAACATTTGCAAAATTAAATACCCTACACTTTAGTATTATTGAACCAACCGATTTATTAAAAGAATTAATAAGAATTAGATCACTTATAATTAACAATAAATTACCTTTTGATGTAACAGAATCAAACATTCTAATATTTGAAAAGATAGCTATAGTAAAAAGCTACATTAAGAATAACGAATAATATTTTTAATAGAAATCCCGATAGTAGAAAGTAACAATTATAATTATTATCATTTATTTGCTTTTCCAACGAAAGTTACTAGCACATACCAAGTAATCATACCCAAAACCAAATTCCTATCCCTAAATGAACTGAGATATGGTTATACAAACGAAAAATGTACTGAAGTAACACCAAACCAATACTTATGCCAATCAATGACGACAACAATCATTCAAGAAGACAGCCCTTGAGAAGTACAACTATTAAAATTTTCAAATTATTACGAAAACTGTGAAGCCAAACAAGTGCAAATAACTAACATGAAAATTCAAAAAGTTACAGAAAACAAATGGATAGCCATTTTCCCAACAGAAGTAGTAGCAACCATCCACTGCAATCAAGATGAAAATAACCAAGCATTAATCGGAAGCAAATTAATTACCCTCAAAGAAGACTGTTATGTGAAATTGAAAGACGAAGTAATCAGAGTTTATCAAGATCCCATAGCAACAAAGAAACTTGCAAACCTACCAGAACTACAGTTCAAGATGGAACAACAAGAAGACGAAGAAATAATCAAGAAACCTATGAAGCTAGAGCATTTAGACTTAGACGACCTCAACAACGCCATGAAATTAGTGGAAAGTTACAAAGAACATTTAAGTGAACTCAAAACGCCAAAGTTACATTATGATAATATAAGCGTTTGGACAATTGTGTTAATCATTTTAATAATTTTTGTAACTATATATGTATTTTACAAAATGTACCTTAGATATAAGAATGAAGGAAACAGTTCTAGATTTAAGGAAACAAAGAGAACAAAGAAACGATAAATATACCCTTAGAAACAATGAATTTTAAATGAAATTGAATAATGAATTTTATGTATTTAAAAATTAAGTAAAACCTTAATTTTTCATTTACGGCGGAAGGAGTTATGTATCCCCCAATTATCTATATGTATTGAATATATTGAATCTAATAGGAATTATTAGAAATTGTTAAATAAAGTATAAGTTCATTGCAACAATGTAATACAAGGATAACCCAGAGAGGTTATCGACAGTTCATGAGAACGGACATGCAACTTAGCATCCGAGAGGGCAGTGATACTGCAGGTGGCAGGTCACAGGCGGTTAACATACCGCAATTACTTAGAAATAAGATTGTTACATTGTAATAAAGTGTACAATTAAGAGAAAAGCAGACATGAGATCTGCAAGTTCCCACAGCCGTGTGAGAGGCAGGTTATTATAAAAAGCTCGGGAGCTCAAGGCCCGGCAGTCAATCTTCGAACTCCATACTTCGTTGTTCAAGCTACTCAATCGAGTCAGTCTGAGTATTACAGCTTTTGCATTGTTGTCTACCTAGACTACTCGCCTTAGTACAATTAATATTATTTTTTTGACTAAAGTTATTATTTTTGACAGTTATTCTAAATTCCATTGTAATTTCTGTTTAAGAATCAATAAAAAATGCGTTAAGTGTTTCGAATTGTTTTTAAAAACATCGCTCCAAAGGCCCGAACCTTAACTCGTATACCTATTTTCAATTTAAAGTCTCTACACTAAATGAAAATATTCTAAAAAATATATATTTTTGAATATCACTTCATCACCTTGTATAATGGAAACGGGTGGATTTACAACAAACTGTTATCTAGTTTTTCTTGATAACTCGTTAAGATCTACATATTCCTTAATTTATGGTACTTTATTCTGAAACACCCTATATAATGATAACAGAAATAACAGTAATATTTTTAGTTTCCGTATTTCTCTAGAACAGCACTTTGAGGTTTATTATTCGACTTAGTGCGTCTAGAATATATCCACTAAAAATGTTAGAAAAATCTTCTACGGTTGTTACAGAAGGAAACTATTAACCGAAGAAAAAGTGTTAAAGGGGTATTCCAGTGAAATACGGAAAACAAAACTAGTTTTTCCTAATTTTGTCATCTACGCAGCTAACACACTTAACTTAACCAAACAATAATGAAAAAATACTCACATTTTGTAAAAATACAATAAAATCGTGTATATCTTGTAGTCACTGCTGCAAAGTAAGAAATACTGTTATATACCACCGCTTTTGACTTTGCACTGATATATTTTATGTCGAGTGGCATAAATTTTAATGAGCGGTGTTTAAATTGTAAACGCAAACTTTATTATTTGTTATTCTTTGTTATCATTGCTTTATACACCTAATAATAATCTAATTACAAGGGATTATCTGTGATTCTACATCAAGTGATAAATGCCAACGCTAGTTTACTTTTTAATTATTCAGACATTCTACACTTTTAATAATGTTTATAGTATGTTAAATACTTTCGCTTAGTATAAAAACAAATTGCGATTTTTAATTTTAGTGAACATTTTGTATCAAACAACTTTTATAAACTATTGTGATGTGAGATCATAAGGTGCCCAAGTACTGCAGTTAACAGTTTTTTGAATATTGCATTCAATTATCGACTATAGTAAAACATCATTATTTGCCCAAGGATCCTAGTTTCGTGAATTACAGTTAGTAAAAGTGTCTAACAATATTTACTTAATTTAAATAGAGCGAGATGTTTTTAATTGCGAATCCATAAAATGATTCGTATTAAGCTTGTACTGAAGTATGGGCATGTGGCCATGTAGAACATTTATTGTTTTCAAGGTTTAAGGTTGCATGTTGTAGATTATTATACCACTCTTTAAACTGAATTAGGTATAATAAAGAATCAGATGAAGTCACTTACATATCAAAAGCAGCACTCACAAGTGTAACTTAAGACTATCATTAAAGTATGACATTATCAATTATTATAGCCCTTCTACTGTGCAACCATCCAGTAAACACCTTCCATTGTTTAAGTACGCTATTAACGCTACACAACAACAAAAAGTCATACACATTCATAATTACATAAAACATTAAAGGTTACTTTAATATATAATAATAATGTAATAATTCTTATCAACTCAAAGTAGAACAGACTTTTGATAATTTGAAATATCTATATATAAATAGCGTAAGCGGTTAGTTTGTTCCAATTTTAGCTTCAATATTATAAGGGCAATATACACATATTATACATCAAAAAATTCAGCGTGAAGCGTGATTTGCCAAAAGCTACTAAAGTTGGAAAATATTGTACCACTACGGAGTTATGATATGTCAAACATGCAAAAAAAACGCCATAGAGATAACATTATAAATTTTAAGATGCTGCGCGCGCGTTAGCGCGGGATAGCACTATACTCCATTCCAGTTAAGAAGGTAGTAGATGGCGCTTGTGCTTGAGTCAGATTTACACAGATCAAAAATTTATTAGTTGCTGTATTTGAAAAGTTGCCGGCGTCGGTTGTATATTTACTATTTTGTGATGATAGTTTTTCAAAAATAACAATGCAAATGGCCGACTGTATTAGTTAATTTTTAAGTATTATTGCATTCAGTAATTGCAATTTGGTGTTCTTCTTAAGGAATAAGACCACATTGCTTTTTGAAAATGATTTTATTGACGTTTCGATCCTTCTCCTAGGATAGTTGTCTAAATAATAACAAGGACTATTTGTAATTTGGTATTAAATTTCAGAAGATAAAATTGGACTTGGAACTACATTAAGTTTAAGACGGACGAAACTTAGGGCAAATTCATAAAGCACATAAGCTACACTCATACTTAATCAATGTTCCATCTCAACTTTTAGTATTTTCCGAATACCAAAATTGAGATAGAGCATTACTTAAGTATGAGTGTGGCTTAAGTGTGCTTATGAATTTGCCTTAGTCTTTACTTAACAATTATGGTAGAAACAAACATTCACCTGGAGTTATAGAATGCTTTAATAAAATTCTGTCAGTTTCATTTTTTCGAAAGGTTGTAAGTTTGTTAACAATGATTGAAATTAAAGCAATGCATCGATGTTTATACAGATTTTTATTCATATTTTTTGCAAGATTGAGGTTTTTGAATAAATACATCCAAGAAACACGGTTTTAAAACATATCAAGCATTATTGAACTTTATTTTCTACCTGTTTGGTTAAAGTTTAAATAAAATATTAATATAGAACAATATATAAGCTATTTTTAATTAAACACATCACAAAATATCAAAACAATGATATCACAAATTTATATTTAATCTGCGTCCATATCATCCCCAGAGGTATCTTCGTCGTCTGTTGTACTTTCATATCCAACATTTATTACAATTTGTTCGACAAGTTCTTCGGCAATGCCATCCAATTTCCACATTCTTTCTTCTACTTTAATTATATGGTTAATACAATTAACCCAATGTCCTTTATCTATGGCTGCAATTCCTTCATCCAGAAGCACCTTCACGTGGTTAATTTTAAAAGTAGAATTGTTGGTAGGTACATGCTGCTTTACTCGAGCCCAAATCAGCTCAATTGGATTTAGATTGCAGTGGTATGGGGGTAACCTTAATACAGTTCTGCCAGAGCGTTTTACAATTTCGTCAACAACATAAGGTGTCGGGTGAGCTAGAGAGTGCTGCTTTACTAAGGCTAATAATTCAACTTTTAATAGCTCTTTGGTAACTTCAATGTGTTTTGCGTTTAACCAATTATAAATTTGTTCTTTCCGCCAACTTTGATTTGGAACCTTATAGGCTTTGAGCTGTGATAAGGAGCATTATCAAGCACGATTACACTATTATTATCAAAAAGAGGTAATACACCTTTCAACCAAGTTGTAAACGCTTTACCGTTCATGTCTTCGTAATAATCTCCTAAAACGATAATTATGAACTCAGGGTCTGTTTATAGTGTTAATACGCTACCTGTTTTTTTAGATTGAAAGTTTAAATATGCACCATTGACAAATCCCATATCACTACCCATGTGCGCAACAATTAATCTCTTGCCCTTGCCAGAAGGATCTCGTATACCAGTCGATAAACCTTCGATTAATGCCTGCCTTGCTGTTTTTACAGTGGTGTCTTGCCATACCTTGTTCTTTACATGTCCAGCATTCACCCACGTTTCGTCAGTATAATAAATTCTTTTGCCTTCAGCTCTATACTTTTTAATTGCAGTTAAATATTTTTTTCGTCACAACACAATTTCAGGTTTTTCAATTAAAATTGTTTTTCGGCTACGCTTTCCATATTTAAAACCCAATTTCATCATTACCTGATAAAGTGATGTGCGACTGAAGTTTGGTAAAGAGTCATCATAGTTTATTGCATGTAATACTTTCTCTAAATTTGGTAATTCATTTCTAAAGTAAAATGCATGAACATGCCGTGGAATCGCAAATCTTTCAAATTCTTCAAGTTCGTCGTAGATTGTTGTACGCACTCTTGTAGTCTTTGGCGAGGAAGCAGTACCAGTAGTTTCCATTTCTTTTACAATATTCCACATTGATCGAACACCTAAACCCACTTCTAACGCAGTTTGCTTCACAGATTGCGTTTTGGATGCATTTGTGGAATTTTTCAAATATATATTATAGGCAATAAGCTTTTGCCCGCTCATAACATGTTTGCCCTTGGGATTTTTAATAGGTTGGTGATCCATAATTAAATAAAAGTCTGAAAAGAATTCATTGTTAGTATTATATGCTTATCTTTAATGAGACATGCTTACCTTATTATGAAGACACTGGTGTTTTATAGCTCTGACAAGGACTGTTTTGATACTAAATATAAAATTAACACAAATTAATAAGGCCGAGCAAAATTTCAAAGGCAAACTAATAACAAAATACAATAAATAACAAAAACGAAAATATGAAAGCGCAATAGCAAATGTCAAAATGCCAATTGACAATCTGTCTTATAATAAAAATGTTCAAACAACCAACACAAACATACGGGATATTTATACTTGTGTACACTTGGCTCATCCATCCACCAATGAGAATCGCTAAAATTCAGTCCTATCTTTTTCTTCAGTACCTTCTTAACTGGAATGGAGTATAGTTTACTTGAATGTCAGTTTGATCTGTCGCTCTCTTCCTGCCGTAAAAATATCTATGACAGAATCATAAAAGTTGGTAGTTTTCTTCAACTCTCTACATAATTCTTTTTCGATTGATTTTAATGCCGAGCTAAATAGGCGATCTTGTGATGTTGTGGTTCTATAGTACGTTTTAATACGCTTCAATGCCGAAAAATTTCGTACTGCCGAAACACTAGTTGCCAGAATCGTAAAAAATAGATTTACTAATTTTGCTAATTTAAGTAAGGTTTTTGTAAGTCACTCGATAACAAGTAATCGTTTAATTGTGAAGCGGAATCATGTTTGAATAATGGAGAATAAAATATATGGGGCACCTCGTCTCCTTAAAAAATTGGGCATAGAAAGAGTTCATGAGTCTTTCGAGCAATTCCATCGGGAATTTATGAGCGTAATTATCAAATCTATTTAATTGCAAAAGACTGAAGAAATTTAATTTACAGAAGTTGCTAAAGCGAGCTTCGACATGAACAATTAAGTTGTCCAAGATTTCAATCTACGACGATAAACCTCTACTTCATTATCGCCAATTTTAATGCTTTTGGGCGTATGAACTGTATAGCCAGACGATGGTGTTTGTCACAAGAAGGCACTGTATTTTCTTTGATATGTTCTATCTTCTGTACGTTCATTTCGAAGTTACTCGTCAGACCAGCTTAACAATGGACAAGGGACACTGTGTCTTGATAGAAGTTAAGAACAAACATTTTCTGATAAATTAATTAGAACGTATTTACAAGCAAAGAAACTGCAGTACATTGTCTAATCTTACTATTTCAGTATGAAACAGTAGATAGAATAGGTATGTTCTGGCGCACTTCGATCCTCACTCGATCGATCCCCCCACCCTGCCGTCTAGTTGGCGTTTGTTGAAGGGTACGTGCATTATATATTCTGACGATCCTCATGACACTTCTGGCGCACATCGTTTCTCACTGGATCGCCGACCCCTCCTACCCCCTTCACCTTGCCTATTAATTGTAGAGTGTTGAAAGGGGAAGAGGGTCTTATGACGATTCTCATGACTCATTTGAATTCTTCATTATGTTTATCAGCTTTGCGGCTGTCCTATTCATCATTTTGCGGACTAGAAATTTTTTTAACGATTCTCATGACTCATTTGAATTCTTCATTACGTTTATCAGCTTTGCGGGTGCCCCATTCGGCACTTTGCGGTCTAGAAAATTTTTTTTAACGATTCTCATGACTCATATGAATTCTTCATTATGTTTATCAGCTTTGCGGGCGTCCCATTCGGCATTTTGCGGTTTAGAAAAAATTTTAAAAAATTTTAAATAAAGTGAACATATGTCCTAGGGGTTCAAAATCAACTCAAAATTACATAACATAGGTATGGGGAAAAGTTATTGGCATCGTAGCAGGCCAAATATTTAGACGGTGCGATAAGATCGTACTCTTCCTCCATGTACTTGTTGGCTGCAGCGTAACGTCCCGTATGGGCGGGCGAGTAGGGCAGGCGGACCGGTTGGACAGGCGGACGGGCGGGCGGGCGGATGGACGGACGGGCGGACGGGTGAGGATGGACTATTTAGTATAAAAGACTGCGTTTTGAAATTTTTGAATCAGTCTTAGCTGTATATTTGAAAGATGTACACCAAGCAATCTTTAGAGAAAGCAATTAGTGAAATTTGGAAAGGTGTGTTAAATACGCGTAAAGTTAGTAGGTTGTACAATGTGTCTGGAACAACGCTACGGGATCACCTCTGTAAACTTGGTGCTCGAAATAAAAGTAGAGAAGCAAATACCCCAGTAGAAGCTGCACGACAAGAAGTTAAAATACCCATACAAAACTTTGATACATATACTACTTCTAGTGCAAAGGAAGTTGGTAAACATGGACCTTTGTTCCCATCCAATATAAGGGCAATATTTGCTGGACCATCGAGTTGTGGAAAAACCAACGCTCTAATATCTCTCATTTTACATGAGAATGGACTTAGATTTCAAAACGTCTATGTGTTTTCTAAAAGTTTATATCAGCCAAAGTATGAACTGTTAAGAAAGTTATTTGAACCCTTAAAGACAGATATTGGTTACTACGAATTTGGGAACTATGACGATTTGATTAGGCCAGAGGATGCAACAGAAGATTCAATTATTGTCTTTGATGATATTCATGCAAACGAACAAAACAAGATTGCACAGTTTTTCTCCTTTGGTAGACATAAGAGTATTGATTCTTTTTACTTATGTCAAACGTATGCCAGCACAGTAAAGCACGGACTTAGAGATAACGCTAATGTTATTTCAATATGAAAACAGGAAGATGCAAATCTTTGGCATATCTTTCTAAATCATGTTGGCAGTGATATGCCCTTTATAAAGTTTAAAGAAATTTGTCAGCGATGCTGGAATAGTGGTGACTCGAAACATAGTTTTATTACTATTGTAAAAGATTTTTATTTGGGTAAAGGGCGATATAGAAAAAATTTCGAAGAGTATATGAATATAGAAGAAGCCGTTAATGGTTAGCCCCAATCCCAAGTTTCAAGTGAACGGACGCTAAAGATTTTATTGTAAATAAACATAAGCATCATTTTATGCAAGATGTCGTACGAAAGAAGTTTGTGGAACGCAAAAAGGATATACTACTTCACAACCAGAATTCAAAGAAGCTCATAAACATTGCTTGAGCCTTTGCAAATCACCGCTTCCCAGTCATAAGAAATAGCGGAAAAATACTAAAACCTATAAAGGAGATTAAAGTTGAAAACAGAAGCGAACTTTTAAAAAAAAGATTAAGTTACCAGTTAACGACAAGCCTGTACATCGTTAGTATACTGATTAAAACTGAAGACGAAAATATATATACACGTCAGCTTATGGAGTAAAGTATAATCCCCAATCTGATACGCATAGGTCGGGAAAAAGTATATAGGAAATTGATACAGAAAACAGTGACATAACCTTAAATAATAGAGGTTATCCTGGCACTAGAGGGGTATCTATAATAGAAGAATTAAGAGAAGAGGGTTGTATAATAGAATAAGCGTAACACAAATCAGGCACAATCGGGGCATATCCGAACAAGAGTAGCTCATATAAAAGGACTGTTGGCGTAGAAGTTATAACTTATCGATTATATAGTTGAAAGAGGCGATTAAACAAATATGTATAAAGACTTTGGGAAGGTTTTTCGAAGATTTCGCAATGTTCTACAAGTAAAAAAGGCGGAATGCGGGCAACGGTTTTCGATAGAAGGACAGAAATGTTTTATGTGCCAGTCCATCGAGGAAGCAATACAGCACTGTACTGCTGTTTTAGTATTACCCGAAGATTTGGATGATTTTATGGAAATAATCGAAGAGATGGGGTTTATAAAACTGTTGGTAGATATTCAGATGGAATATCTTTTAAATTCTAAGTTTTAAGATAAAAATTTAACTGTCTCAATTACTGTCATAAGAAATAATTGATGCGCATTTACAACATCAACAGTATCAACTACATCAACAACATCGGCAGCATCAACAACATCGATAATATCAACAATATAATCAACTTTACCAACCTCATCAAACCATCAAGCAACTACAGCACCTACGCCCACAACATCAGCTTTGCCGTCTCTAACATTAGAATGGGCAGGAGCAAAATACTAATTGGATAAGAAAAGTGTTTTCTTATACATCCAATAGGGTGGAATGCTAGACTACCGAAAAGATTCCAAAGGATAGCCAATAGCTAGGACATATAATATCTATATAATTTGTATCTGTATTGTATTTTGTAAAAATAAAGTTGTATAAAGTTGAATAATGTTTTGATAATACGCTCATAATGAAATGTCGTTTTACATCACTTTTGCAAATACAGCGCCAAGGTCCTCGTAACGGTTACTATTGGGCTACGCTCAATCAATATTTGCTCAATCGATTGCAATCTAAGTCGCCAATACATTGTGATATTATAATCGCACCCGATGTTACTCTAGCCTATGATCAAACTACTACATATATGCCCAAATTGTCACATTACTAAGTAACTTACTGCAGTTAATCACAATAGCTTATTGCTATATAAAGCCTAGGGGTGGGGTACGACGGTTCTTTATAGCCACCAGGCAGCGCTTTCTTTATACTATATATACCTGACATTTCAACAGATGACTACCTGGTTTGTAAGCAGGGATTAGAATCATCTAATGCCGATACACTCCCACATTGTGGTATCTGTCGTATAAATATGGCCAACCACCACTTTAAACCCCAAATCATTTTCCAGTAGCTTTATATCCATGATGCTATTGTTAGCAACTGAGTTTACTTATTGTCATGATATTTGGGCGCAAGGTACCACTTATAGATGAATTATAGCTATTAAGTTGATATTAACAAAACATGCAGTTACATATACACGATGGATAACATACCTGTTGTTCTAGCCTGTATAGAATTATGTACTCTCAAAGCAATTATGCGTGGCCAATAACAGAATGAATAAATGCGATTGTTTTGTTATGATGCAAATCATTAGGTACAATGAATTAGTAATATTATAAGCAGAAGGGAGGGAAAGGATAATAAACGACAGCATTGTTGCATTCTATAATTTATAATGAATACGACCGCGGGCTACTTCAGTTTTATTCTAGTATTTTTAATAGTTTCTAAATTTTGATATTGATATTGGAATTGATGTGTAAATATAATATAATATAAGAATTAAAAATTAAAACCAGTAGTTTACATAGAAATTGGGCATGTCACCAACCAGTTCAAAAAATATTTTTTATAGGTATTTAAGGTATTAATGACATTGTACCAAATTCATTCCTATAATATACAATTATGCTAACCATCATGATCCTATTACATAATACTAAAAACTAGTGGTAGTGGCGACTTAAGTTGCTACTGAAAGTAACTGGTAACCAAGCTTATCACTACGTAAGCATATATCTCCAGTTTAGAAATCTATAAAACTTAATTCATACAAAATTTTTTCAAGCCATTGAATAAATAAGATGTAAATAAATAGCGCAAAAGAAAACATTTAAAGACAGCGTACCCTGGTGGACCCGGGAACTAACCATGAAGCGGGCAGAAACGCGTAACCTAAGGCGCCGCTATCAACGCGCCTCGGGAGATATAAGAGAACAACGGAGAATAGAATATAATCAAAGTTACCGCGAATATAAAATATTAATAGAAGAAACGCGAACGAATAAATTTAAAGAATTCTGCACGCAAAACTCAGAGAAAGAACCCTGGGGAACTGCATACCGCGTAATTAGAGGAAAACAACAAAAAATCGCGCTCAGTAATATAAAGAAAACAAATGGCGAATACACGGAAGGTTTTAAAACCACATCGGAATATTTACTAGAGAAATTTTTCCCATCGGATAATCCCGAGGGGGATGAAGGGTCGCACGATTTAGTACGTCGGGAAGCTGCAGAGGCGCAAGGAACAGGTGCCGATAAGGCAATCCTAGTTCACGAGGTCGTCAGGGCTCTTAGGAGGATGAACCCTAAGAAGGCACCGGGGCATGATGGAATCACTTCAGACGCAGCTCTGCAGGCGTGCCTGTTAGCCCCGTGTGTCTTTGTCGGGTTGTTTAATCTTTGTTTAGAAAGGGGCGTTTTTCCGCGTTGCTGAAAAATCCAGAATGTGAAATTTATACCCAAACCTAAAAAGGCGGATGCGTCAGATCCGGGCAGCTATCGTCCAATTAGCTTGCTACCGGTGCTGGGGAAAGTTTTAGATCGCGTTATGACTACGCGTGTTGAGCACCTAGTGCGAGACAGCGGCGGTTTTAATAACCGACAGTTTGGTTTCGTGGAGGGCAAGTCGACTATCGACGCGTTAGCGTTCGTTGTCGGGGAAATTAAGCAGGCAAGAAATGCTAAAGAGTACTGTGTCGTTGCTGCTTTGGACATTTCAGGAGCATTTGATGCTGCCTGGTGGCCATTAATTGTTTGCGAATTAGATCGTAGAGGTTGTCCGCGAAACTTGATGTCTTTGGACAAGAGCTATTTCTCGGGGCGATTGGCACAGGTTGAAATTCCGAATGAAGTTCTGTCGCGTGAGGTGGAAAAGGGATGCCCGCAAGGGTCATGTTCTGGTCCCACATTTTGGAAGTTGTTGTATGAGAGCATCTTTAGGGTTAAGTTGCCCGCAGGATGCTCAATCGTTGGGTTTGCAGATGACACACTTTTATCTGTAAGATCGAGATTGTTAATGGATATGCGCACAAAACCGAACGAGGCGCTTAATAAATTACACGAATGGTCGCAGGCGGTAAAATTAAAATTTAACACGGCGAAGTCAGAGGCGCTTTATTTCGGCCCACATTCCAGCATTGCTGACAAATTTCTTTAAACTTTATAAAGGGAATATCACTGCCAACATGATTTTGAAAGATATGCCAAAGATTTGCATCATCCTGTTTTCATATTGAAATAACATTAGCGTTATCTCTAAGTCCGTGCTTTACTGTGCTGGCATTCGTTTGACATAAGTAAAAGGAATCAATACTCTTATGTCTACCAAAGGAGAAAAACTGTGCAATCTCGTTTTGTTCGTTTGCATGAATATCATCAAAGACAATAATTGAATCTTCTGTTGCATCCTCTGGCCTAATCAAATCGTCATAGTTCCCAAATTCGTAGTAACCAATATCTGTCTTTAAGGGTTCAAATAACTTTCTTAACAGTTCATACTTTGGCTGATATAAACTTTTAGAAAACACATAGACGTTTTGGAATCTAAGTCCATTCTCATGTAAAATGAGAGATATTAGAGCGTTGGTTTTTCCACAACTCGATGGTCCAACAAATCTCGCCCTTATATTGGATGGGAACAAAGGTCCATGTTTACCAACTTCCTTTGTATGGGTATTTTAACTTCTTGTCGTGCAGCTTCCACTGGGGTATTTGATTCTCTACTTTTATTTCGAGCACCAAGTTTATAGAGGCGATCCCGTAGCGTTGTTCCAGGCACATTGTACAACCTACTAACTTTACGTGTATTTAACACACCTTTCCCTATTTCACTAATTGCTTTCTCTAAAGATTGCTTGGTGTACATCTTTCAAATATACAGCTAAGACTGATTCAAATATTTCCAAAAGCAGTCTTTTATACTAAATAGTCCATCCTCACCCGTTCGCCCATCCGTCCATCCGCCCGCCTGCCTGTCCGTCTATCCGCTAGCACACCCTCCCGCACGTCCGTTCGCCCGCCAGCCCGTCCGCCCATCCGCCTGTCCAACCGGTCCGCCTGCCCCACCCTCCCGCCCATATGGGACGTTACGCTGCAGCCAACAAGTACATGGAGGATGAGTACGATCTTATCGAACCGTCTAAGTATTAGGCCTACTACGATGCCAATAACTTTTTCCATACCTATGATATGTACTTTTGAGTTGATTTTTAACCCCTAGGACATATGTTTACTCGATTTAAAATTTTTTAAAATTTTTTCTAAACCGCAAAATGCCGAATGGGACACCCGCAAAGCGATAAACATAATGAAGAATTCATATGAGTCATGAGGATCATTAAAAAATTTTTTCTAGACCGCAAAGTGCCGAATGGGGCACCCGCAAAGCTGATGAACATAATGAAGAATTCATATGGGTCATGAGAATCGTCATAAGACCCCCTCCCCCTCCACACCCTGTAACTAGTAGGCAAGGAGGAGGGGTTAGCAAGGGGTCGGCGATTCAGTTAAAAACCATGTGCGTCAGAAGTGTCATGAGGATCGTCAGAATATACAATGCACGTACCCTTCAACAAACGCGAACTAGACGGCAGGGTGGGGGGGGGTCGATCGAGTGAGGATCGAAGTGCGCCAGAACATACCTATTCCATCTACTTGAAACTAATAAAACGTTGTGCCCAGATCGAGAATAATTAAACTGAAAGTGTGAATTTGGATAAGATAGAACTTTGCGTAACCGCGTCGACCATATCAATAACTTTTTTTCATTTTGATCTAAATCTATAAATTCCCAACATGAACTTCCTTACGGTTCATTTCAAAATCTTTCAATTTTATCCAGAACTTCTAAAATCATCATGCAGCCAACCGTACTAGAAAACACCTAAAATTTTGTATTTCATCATCGTAAAACATAATGTCACGTCTTTTTTTGGTAGAATTTTAAATAAGAGTTCTGCCTCAGACCGCACTAACTGAAATAATTCTAAAAACAAATTAAATTCAAAATCCCAAAGGTTTTTGCAAAAACCTTGTGCACAATACTCCGACTCGGCTTCGAATGTAGCATCATTTCCCAAAATAAAATCAAACAATTCGATAAGCTCATTTTTATGGCCATAAACCATCGACACGGGTCTGGATCGTAAATTTATAGAAAATCAGAAGGCTGAAATGATAAAGGCAAAGTACAACGCCTCAATTGACAAAGTGCGCGAGTAAAACCAATAAACACACGTGAAGGAGTAGTCTTTATATAGAACACAGCCTTAATAAACAATCAGTATATCTTCGATCAAGGCACCAACTATAACAATTCAAAGCCGAGTATCACGCGATTGAAAATAGAAAAATTTAAATAATTATTTAGTGATTAAAAGATTTTAAAAGTCGTGATAATTCAAGTGCCAATAAATATAATAGAAGCTGCCGTACACTGTGAAAAACGTGAATAATAATTATTATTTTCTCCGTAGAGTTTTACCATCAATTTTCTTGAACGGGCAGCATTCTCCAAAATTGTATTTTTGATCGTAAGGTCTCGTAATTTATAGTTCTACAGGAATCGTAACATTATTTTACTTGTAATTTATGATTGTAATATATCGTAATTGAGATGGTAAATTCAGATTGACATTCCGATCGACATTCAGATCAACATTCAAAGCCCTGTTTTATTTATTTTTAGAAATGTTATAATTTCCTCAACCTTATTTACTTACGTCTAAGAAATACGGCATAATTTTTACAATTCTACACTTTATAATTTCACTATTAACAAATATTTATTACTCGCGTAAATATTTGGCACTTTCAATTATAGTCACTGCCCAGTTTCAAAGTATACTAACTTGATATTCAATTTTCCAGATATTTATAAGATCGTCCCACTTTTGTTTGTGATTCGCTGGCTTTACGTGCTAGGCGAGGCCAAGTATATTATCACTTGTTATGTTTGGGAAAATTTACCAATTGTATGTATTTTAATTGCATGCCGCGGTGCTTGAAGTCACGTGATTCAATTGTTATATCTTAATTTTACTTCAGGAATCCCAGGAATTTCGTACATATCGAGCACGTAGTCTTGTTTGTTAGCTTTATTCTAATCTAAATTGAATAAATTTGGTATTTAAGTATTTTCCAATAAATTGGATTTTCGAACAACTGTGATTCTCTTAGATCACGTACGCTATTAAATAAAGCATATTTTCTGCGTGCGTTTACGATAATATCTTTACATACTTTATGAATGTTTATCTAGCCACTTCATGCAGGTTTTTCACTGATTTAATTTTTATGCGTTTCATTACCTTTTTAGATTTTTAACCTATTTACTCTCCTAATATCTTTAATTTTGTGCTTCTGTTGCTTGGGAGCTTCCCTTGCTTATTCTACGACCCCAATGACTTAACCTACCCCTAAATTAACCCTATAATTACAGCATTAAATATATATATATATATATATATATATATATATATATATTACTATGACACCGCCGCACGCCGATATGATTAGCGTTTAGTTTCTTGCTAAACGCCACCGCTCTAAATATCCTCAACTTTAAATTTTAAATATACCTCGTTTTATATGCTTTGACTAGCTCAGTTTAATCTACACAGACTGCACGACGATACGATAACAAAGAAAATTTACTCCCCCCCTTCTAGCTCCTTTCTATTTGAATGATGTAGACGAAAGAAACCAAAATTTGTATACTGACTGTTCGAAATTGGTTGTAATATTTTTAAAGAATTTCAATTTGTATTCACACATACTCGCCACGCCATCTAGCTGTTAAGTTTATATTTGCCAGAGCCTCTCTGCTGTGTGACGCTCTGTTGCTCGCCGCAGTTGTATTCAAGCTCTTGTGTCAAGTAGTACAAAATGTAGCTAACGCTATATACGTTTAAGTTTTAAGTACATTGTCGTACAGTTATAGAATGCAGTCTTTCAATCTAATATAAACAGTTCAATTACCGAAACGAAGTGCTTTTATTTATTTTAGCAATACCACCAGCCTCGAGTTTATTTGGTACAGTCCTCAAGTAAATCCGCATACAAATAAGAAGGATAATCAGCCAAGAAATTATTGCCAATTAATATTTTCGAATAACGGCCTCATTCAAGCTTATAAACATGGTCATTCGTAGCAGGATGTTTAATTAACATATTTTAAACAACAAATCAATTAAAACGCATCGTTTCGGATAATTAATCACATGTCTGGTTAATTAAATGCAGCATCAAGCTCTAATAAGTTCAAGTTATACGACGAATGCAAGAATTATTCACTTCATTTTCATTAAAACGAGGTTTGTACAAAATCCTAGTTTTAGGGAAACGATCAAGACGCTTTACTTGATGCAAATTTGATGAAAAAGCTGTACTAAGCTTTTCAAGTTTCAACACTACAATTCAAAACACTCCACTTTTGCGTGTGAGTGCGAGAGAGAAAGATATTTGATGGTTAACACCGCTTCCTGCTTAGCAACAGCAATCCTTTCAAGTTTAAGAACAGGTAGGTGTGTCGTATCCTTTGTTTGCGCATCCTTTCTTTATCTAACTTGTGGCAACAAATTTGCTCATTTCAATTTTAATATTTTAAATGCACATGTTGACATTTTTAATAAAGAAAAATATTGTGTTTTAATTATTTTTAAGTTATGTGGGTTTATAAATAACACCGATTTATCAATTCACTGGCTGTAATAATTTGATTAAATTATTATACTAATTACGTATTTCAATAATAAATACAATTGAGATTGGTTCCTTAAGGTATAGGTACAATCAAACAAATTCGATTTAACTTTCATTGCTTTGTTACAAGCAAATTCACTTATAGTTTGCTGCTTTACTCACCAGTGGCGTACATTTGGTACGGCAATAATTTTTATTGTATTTCCTTTCTCAAATAATTTGTGAAATGGAATCCCTTATTAAATTACGTGGCTACATAAAAGCCAGACTTACTAAATTCACAAATTATGTTACTTCCTTTGAACAAATTCAAGGCAACAGCGGTCAAGCGATTAGTTCAACAAAACTAATTGAACTACGCAAGCGGCTTAACGATATAATGCCTTTATTAAGCGAATTCCACGATTTAGACTTCAAAATTATTGAATCAAGTCCAGATGGTGTGGATTCTGATTTTGATTTTGAAGATGCTTATTATTCAGTGGTGTCTCGTGCAGAAGATCTTATTCAGCATCATGATAATGAGACTGAACGCAGATCTGTCTCGCCTAATTCGAGCGTTAAGTCACATTCGGGAAACTCTAGTCCCCAAATACGTTTACCAACGATATCAATTCCTAAATTCAGCGGAGAGAACCCGTCTGAATGGTTGGAATACTACGAAACTTTCAAAAATCTTATTCATGATAATGATTCGTTGTCAGATACACATCGTATGCATTATCTGAAATCAAGTTTGTGCGGACCCTCGGCACAAATCATTAAATCGCTGGATTTTAGTTCAACCAGTTACAAAACGGCGTGGAAGGCGCTGTGCGAGAGGTACAATGACCCTCGTATGCTCGTTTACAATCATCTCAAGGCCATACTTGAGCTTGAACCGGTTAACAAGGAATCTGCTTCCAAGTTACACCAAATTAATGATACATTATTCAAACATTATGCCACTTTAACTTCATTGGCTACTGATAAGCAACTTCTAGAATTTTCATAATCTACGTTGTTTCCAAAAACTAGATCCTCACACCTTTCGTGAGTGGGAAGTTTTGAGGAATTCTGCTGGGTCAGAGTTGCCCACATTACTAGAATTCAAGGAATTCTTAAAAAACACTGCAAATTTGTTAGACACCCTCGAGTCTAAGCAAAATAAGGTTACGTTGCCAGAGAAGTCTCCCAAGGTTTCAAAGCAACATTCAAAGTCCTTTGTTACTAGTGGCCCTTCATGCTGTTACTGCAAAGGTGCCCACGCCTTGTATAGATGTACAGAATTGTGTAAATTATCTGCAAGTGGCAGAATTTCCAAGGCAAAGTCACTGCAACTTTGTCTGAATTGTCTTTCTAAGGGACATTTTGTAAATCAATGTAATTCAAAGTTTACTTGCAGAAAATGCAACGCTAAACACAATACACTTCTTCATGAAGAAAACAAACAAAATCCGAAGGTCAACCAGGGCCTGCAAGTTCTGCAGAAACCTCTGCTGAGCCAAATCAATCTATTTCTGCTTTTTGCTCGAACGATGTTCAAGTTCTTCTGCCAACAGCTATGGCAAAGATTATTTCAAGTGATGGAAGATGTCACAAGGTCAGAATTCTGCTGGATTCTGGATCACAATCAAATTTCATTCGTTCCGATGTATGTACTCGGTTGAAACTTCATACTCGCGGTACAAACATCACTGTTTCTGGCCTAAGTAAGGTTACTTCTCACATACGTGCACGGTGTGATGTCACAATTCAGGCGCTCCACACAAAGTTCAAGTTTAATGCTTCATGTTTGGTTCTAGAAGAAATCACAGGGGTTTCTCCTAGCTTCAATGTTGAACGAAACAGTATCAACATTCCGAATAACATAACACTATCCGATGCTACCTTTTGTGAATCTGGTACCATCGACATTTTAATAGGTTCGCCTATCTTTTGGACAGTCTTATGTATAGGACAAGTTCACTTAGGCCCAAACCTACCAATTCTCCAAAAAACTAGATTGGGATGGGTTGTGTCAGGTCCAACTACCACTTATGCACAAAATATACAGTGCAACTTTGCATCTGTGGAGAATCCTGCTGATGCACTTACCAGATTCTGGCAGATCGAACATTACCCTGATGAGAAGGTTCTTACAGTGGAAGAAAGTGCTTGTGAAGCACATTTCGTGCAAACTACACACCGAGATTCAGATGGTAGGTTCATTGTTTCTCTTCCCCTAAAACAGTCTCCGGATGTTTTAGGAGATTCATTTCAAATTGCTCAAAAAAGGTTCTTTGCACTGGAAAGGCGACTGCAAGTCAATCCCGACTTAGCTGCTCGTTACAATCAATTTATGCGAGAATATATAGATCTGGGACACATGTCCATTGCTGATCCCCAGATTAATGAAATTTCTTACTACCTTCCGCACCATGGTGTCCTTAAGGAGGACAGCCTAACAACCAAACTTAGGGTTGTTTTCAATGGTTCACAAGAGACCACTAGTGGATATTCTTTGAACCACATTCAAGTGGTTGGACCAACCATCCAACAAGATTTGTTTGCAATACTTCTACGGTTCCGCAAGCATACTTTTGCTATAGCAGGCGACGTTGAGAAGATGTACAGGCATGTTCAGGTGGTGCCTGAACATAGGTCCTTACAACGCATTCTGTGGCGATTCACTCCTGCAGATTCAATTGCTACATACAACTTAAATACAGTCACATATGGTACAGCTTCGGCGTCTTTTCTTGCTGTTCGTAGTCTTATGCAGCTAAGCTATGATCATGCAAACTCTTTCCCTGATGTATCCAAGATAATCAAGGAAGATTTCTATGTTGACGACTTGTTAACAGGTACTAGCACGCTTGAAGGTGCTCGCATCCTGTGTTCTAAGTTAAAAACCATTTTAGATTCTGGTTGTTTCAAGTTACGCAAATGGATTTCCAATAATCCACAGGTCTTGGAAGGAATTCCAAGCTCCGATATTCATCCAGGTGTTCTTAGGCTCGGTGAGCACGATCACACAAAAACATTAGGTATGATTTGGACTTTTCAGTCGGATCACTTCATGTTCACTATTTCAAATACCTTTGAACGAGAAGCTACAAAGCGTAGCATGCTTTCTGAGATTTCCCAAATCTTCGATCCTTTGGGTTTCCTTGGTCCATGCACCTTGGGAGCTGAAATTCTCATTCAGCAACTATGGCTGGAAAAGTTGGGTTGGGACGATGCTGTTCCTGACAAAATTAAATTTAAATGGATTTCATATCGTAGCGAACTAGTCGGCCTAAATGACCTGAAAGTTCCTCGACATGCTGTGTGCGAACAATACACTGAGGTTGAGTTCCACGGTTTCTGCGATGCTTCCATGCAAGGGTATGGTGCATGCACCTTTTTACGTTCTAAGGACAAGGACGGCGTATATCACGTTAAACTCCTGTGTTCGAAATCTAGGGTTTCACCTTTGAAACCATTAACCATTCCCAAGTTGGAGCTCTGTGGAGCTGTTCTCTTGGCGAAACTTTTCAAACAGGTTCTAAAGGCATTAGACTTGCAGATTACTCGCTTTTTTTTTGGTCTGACTCTAATATTGTCCTTGGATGGTTGAAAACCAATCCAAATTTATTAAAAACATTTGTATGCAACAGAGTTGCTGACATACAGCATCTCACTGAACGTGGTACATGGGGTCATGTACCAACCAGGCACAATCCTGCGGATTTACTGTCTAGAGGAGTAAACCCTCTGGCATTAAGGGATTCAAGTCTTTGGTGGCACGGTCCATCATGGCTCCATGAAGATGAGTCTTTGTGGCCCAATTCAAATCATTCGTGCGTGGAACTTCCTGAAATAAAAAGAGAAACTAGTTGCAATCTAGTTAATTCACAAGAACCATTTTTATTCAATCGTTTTTCAAGCTTGTCTCGTTTAGTACGAGTCACGGCTTATTGCCTTCGTTTTCGAAACAATCTGTTAAAGCCCAAGGCAAGTCGTTGCCTAGGTCCTCTATTATTAGACGAGTCTCAAGAATCTCTTCTTGTACTTGTAAAGCTTTCGCAGCAAGAGTCATTCTCTTCTGAATTAAAATTATTATCTCTAGGAAAACTCTTAAAATCTTCATCGCTATTGTCGCTTAATCCCTTCCTGGATTCAAAGGGCATGATGAGAGTTGGTGGTCGACTCCATAATTCTCATTTTTCATTTGATAAAAATTTTCCATTGTTACTTTCGGGTAAACACCCAATTGCAAAGCTCATTGTTCTCAACGAACACTTGCGACTACTACATGCTGGGCCACAGGTACTATTGTCTTCTCTTAGAGACAAGTACTGGATTATTTCATGTCGAAATCTTGCCAAGAAAACTGTTCATCAATGTTTGCGATGCTTTAGGTTTTCGCCAAAACTCACTGAACCAATAATGGGCAATCTACCTTTGTCTCGTGTTCAACCATGTCCTCCCTTTCACGTAACTGGGGTGGACTATGGTGGACCATTCATAATCAAAGACCGCAAGGGTCGTGGATGTAAGACGTCTAAATCTTACTTCAGTCTGTTTGTCTGTTTCACTACGAAAGCAGTGCATCTGGAATTGGTGACTGACTTAAGTACGGAAACGTTTTAATACCTTCCGGCGGTTTGTTGCTCGACGTGGCAAACCACTACATGTATATTCCGACAACGGAACCAATTTCGTTGGCGCGAACTCCGAACTCAAAGAATTATATACATTTTTCAAAACTCAAGCTAGTTCTATTTCTGATTCTACAGCCATGGAAGGAATAAATTGGCATTTTATACCTGCATACAGCCCACACTTTGGTGGACTTTGGGAAGCGGGTATAAAATCATCCAAATATCATTTAAAGCGGGTTATTGGGAACTCTTTGTTAACATACCAGGAAATGAGCACTTTATTGTCGCAGGTAGAAGCCACACTCAACTCTCGTCCTCTTTCACCTTTGTCATCTGATCCCAATGATCTTCAGCCACTCACTCCGGCCCATTTCCTTATTGGTCGGCCACCTACTGCATTGCCGGACCCAGACTTGCTACAAGTTGCCGAATCCCGGTTGTCTACGTTTCATAAGATACAAAATTTCATCTACGCCTCTGGAAAAGATGGAGTAAAGAATATTTATCGGAGCTCCAACAACGTGTGAAGTGGCGAAAAACATCCTCTCAACTCGAAGAGGGCTCGCTAGTTCTTATTAAGGATGACAACGCGCATCCTATGCAATGGAAGCTCGGCAGAGTGACTCTGCTCCACCCTGGTGCCGACGGTATTGCTCGTGTTGCCACGGTCAAAACTTCAAATGGAAGTGTAAAGCGCTCCTTCGCAAAATTGTGTGCTTTTCCCTCAGTGCGTGAGTGCCTAGAAGGGGAAAATCGGTATGTGCAAGATAATTCTTAGTTGTGCTTAGATTAAGTTTTATTTGTCTTTTATCTTATTGTTAATGAGTATATCTTGTTAATTGTAATTGTATTCTTAGTTCTAAGGTTTTTCTTTTGAAAGCTCAGATCTTTCAAGGCGGGCGGCATGTTCGAAATTGGTTGTAATATTTTTAAAGAATTTCAATTTGTATTCACACATACTCGCCACGCCATCTAGCTGTTAAGTTTATATTTGCCAGAGCCTCTCTGCTGTGTGACGCTCTGTTGCTCGCCGCAGTTGTATTCAAGCTCTTGTGTTAAGTAGTACAAAATGTAGCTAACGCTATATACGTTTAAGTTTTAAGTACATTGTCGTACAGTTATAGAATGCAGTCTTTCAATCTAATATAAACAGTTCAATTACCGAAACGAAGTGCTTTTATTTATTTTAGCAATACCACCAGCCTCGAGTTTATTTGGTACAGTCCCCAAGTAAATCCGCATACAAATAAGAAGGATAATCAGCCAAGAAATTATTGCCAATTAATATTTTCGAATAACGGCCTTATTCAAGCTTATAAACACTGACCAAGAATATATACACTTTACAATTTAATAACATTTATAGTGTAAACATAGAATAGTAAAGTTGGAAATTCTATGAATCTATAAATTTCAGTGGAAGTTTATAAAGTACAGTAATGATATATAGTAGTTTATTCATGACTACGCGTTTTCCAGTTGAATGTTTGGTGATGTAGTTCTATTAGTATTTTTTTTTGAAAGATAGAACATTGCACTTAGGTAGTTTCTTCTTCAGGTTTGAAAAGTCTGTATATAGGCATATGCTGTTTAGTTCTAGCGGATGATTTTAAGGAATGTTTAGATGGGTTGGAGTTGTCAATTTTTTAGTAAACAATCTTAAATTTTGTTTTTAGTCACTTTAGTTTTTAGAATTTAACGAAGTCTATTTCACACAGCATTTGTCCGTGTGTAAATATTCTTGAATTAGAATTAGTTTTATGATGTTAGGAATTTTAAGTAAAATATTTTTAGATTTATAAGTCTGTAGCTTTTCGTCTGGTTTATACCTATTTTGGACGTTAGTAAATAGGATATTTAGTTATTGAGCAGTGGTATGGCTATACATATACGCATGCTTATTGTTGTTGCCGTTTCCTTGAGTGACTTTTGAGTCTCAGACCTTACCGACTAAGCCCTACCTATTTTGTCTTCCCAGATATATCTCCTTTTTGGACGTGTAGTACGCATTAGCTACTATAACACTCATTCGCTCACACCTTTGTTATCTCCACCTCCCACATATAACTAGTTTAACATAGTATAAGAGTAATCCTTTTTACTTTTTTTGTGAAGTTGGCTATACCTCAATGTTTAGAATTAAGTTAGTTGATATTTGGTTATCGTTATTTCGTTAGTAGATTATGTTGGGATTATTGCGCCAACAGGTATTTAAAAAAAAGTTTGATTTCATATTTAGGTTTGGTTTTTATTTATCCTTTTATTTATCCTTTTTGGAGAAAGGCTGTGTAACGAATACGATTTCCTTCCCATTTAATTCACGCCTCTTTATAATTATCGTTTATAAATATTTTCTACGGTATTGAAAGTGTAAATTTTTATTCAATTAGAATACTAGCTTTATTTATTCGTTATCTTGTAGAACTCCAACTGCGTTGATAAATTCAATTTAGCATTTCTGTTCTCCGAATACTTGCGAGTGTGTTTATGCAAGAATTCGGTTTTACTGAGCTTACTCGCGTAGGAATATACTTTAATCTATTTTGATTTGTGGATGTAATTGGAAAACTGGTTCGGACGCTTGATCGAGTAGATTGTTGGAAGTCATAGAGCCTAACAGGCACGTGGCTTGGAAGAAAAGGATCCCTTTATATTTAAAGTAAATGCCGTCACTAGTGTAGATGCTGGAGGGTCGTGAAGAAAATTTTTGGTTTGTATTCTTCTTTGGTTAGTCGACTGACCCTTGAGAAAATTTATATGGTTTTGATGCGACGTCATCACGTGCAAGTTTTTTTTAAATATTTCAAAGTTCAAATATTAAGGTGTACGTACACGTTGTGAACAAGTAAATTTAAGCGTTCATTTTCGAATGAAAATCAAGGTGGTAGTTCTAGACATATTTAAAGGACATACATATGTTGTCGGTGTTGGACATGAAGATTATTGGTTGATGACGCAAAGCTCATTTTCAGATAGCTGCTACCGGATTTAGATAGAGGTCATGATGCAAACTTTAGTGGTGAGTGAATTCTTTATTCAGTTCTCGTCAAAAAGAACTAGCCGAAATATAGCGGTTGCACTTTTTTCGTAAATTCATATGGTAGTCTAAAAGTGAGTGAATATTTTTGTTCAATATGTAAAAGGTTGAACTTGTACAAAGGTTCAGATGAACGTTTGAGATTTAAAGATAAATTTCAGGATATAGAAATGTTAAACAAGAATTTGTTTGTAACTTAACAGGTTACTATCTAGCACTTGCTTCTCACATTTAGGATTCCAGGTTTTTTACTTGAAAGTATAATAATACACAGTTGCTTTGTACCATAAGTTTATTTAAATTTTCGTTCACAATATAAATTTTTAAAAATATCTAAACTCAATCTTATATCATAAGCTCAAAACAGTTATGCACTTGTTTGTAAACCAAACAGGATCTTTTTCGGTGATCAGTAAAACGTTATTACTTATAATTAAAGTTCAAAATATATTCCTTAAAGAACTTTAGTAAATACTTAAGATCTATAAAATGCACTTATATAATAACCGATTGTCAATTAATTAAACTTAGATAAAGTGTGCTGGCGCGTCTTATTAACCGTGGACTGTAATGCGAATTAGAACAAAACGCGAGCTTTAAATACGTAAGTTGTATGCATGTAAAATTAACAAACAAAAGGCATAAATTCACTCACCAAATTGTCCTTGGTGTGCGGTTCTCTTCAATGTTGCTGGAATGCCCCCGGGGGAGTCGGTTGAATGCAGGGTTGCAAGCACTATACTTTATTGTGTATAATTTGTCACGCACAACCATCCCGCTACGAGTTTGAAAGAAGAGTCGTCGATAAACGTCACAAAACCACTTTCGCACGCGTTTTACTTTAAGAGGCGCAAGCGCACTGCACAATTTAAATCCACTATAGTTTGAGTTTTAACTAATACGAAACATTCTGCCCACCAAAATAGCTTTGGGCTATTTTTTTAAAACTTAACACGAAAATTTAACTTTGACCGAGTCTTGTATGTATGTAGAACTAAATAAATATAATAATGCTTACGAGGCTACACGAGGTACCCCATCGCTTCCAGGATGAAGCTCTACAATTCTGGCGAGTTTCCAATTTAAAGGAGGAACACCCTCTTCTTTGATGAGCACTAAAGTACCAATGTCAACGCCGTCGAGTCTCTTGGACTTGCACCACCGACCACGTTGATACAATTGGTGTAAATACTCATTATGCCATCGAACCCAAAAACTTTGATGCATAGCTTGAATCAACTGCCAACGAGAGAGTCTAGAGGTTTTCAAATGAGACAAGTCTGGGTCCGGCGGTGCTGTCAAGGGTTCTAAAGTTAGAAAGTGACCTGGGGTCAGTGACGAAAGATCATTGGGATCCGAACTTATGCTGCACAAGGGTCTTGAATTCAACAATGCTTCAATCTGAGTGATTAAAGTATGAAACTCCTCGTACGTGAGCACTTGGTTTCCAACAACACGAAATAAGTGAATTTTCACCGATTTAACGGCGCTTTCCCAAATACCTCCGAAGTGAGGGGTAGACGGGGGGTTAAAATGCCACGAAATGGCTAACGATTCTGCACAGTGTCGGAAATCCTTTAAAAGTTGGCGACTAGCGCCGACGAAATTTGTGCTGCAGTCGCTGAAAATGTGTTGACACCGACCACGACGAGCAATAAAACGACGAAGGCAAGCGATAAAGGCATCAGTCGACAAGTCTGATACGACTTCCAAATGAAGAGCCTTAGTGGTGAAACAAACAATCACACAAAGGTATGCCTTGCAAGTCTTGGTGCCTCTTGCACGATGCATGTTAATCGTAAAAGGGCCGGCAAAATCGATACCGACGGAACTAAAGGCCTTGGCTTGAGAAACACGAAATGAAGGCAATTCACCCATAACTGGACTGACAGGAATAGGGCTAAGACGATAACAATGATAACATTTAGACAGTATTCTACGAACTGCGCGAAGAGATGAGATGATCCAAAATCGTTCTTGAAGCAAGTACATCGTTGTGTTTACTCCCGAATGTAAATTTTGTGTGTGCACTTGTTTAATCAACAAATCTGTTATACGGTGTTTATTGGGTAATACCGCTGGATGTTTTGCGGAATCTGGAAGATTGGAATGAATCAGTCTCCCGCCTACTCTTAAAATGTCATTCGAATCAAGAAATAAGCCTAGACGTTGCAGATGTTTAGGCAAAGGCTCACCTTGACGAACGGCTTCGATTTCAACTTTAAGTGAACTAAATTGGACCACCTTGACAATAACCATAAGAGCAGCGTGAAGCTCCACCGACGATAAAAGTAGCGAATTGATGGTAGCTTTTCTAACATTAAAGATTCTCAGACAATATGCGACTATACGTTGAATTTTGTGTAACGACGAAAATTTGTTTGATAAGTCTTCCAGCCAAGTTGATTCTACGGTAATAATCAAAGTAATGCGTTTCTCCTCAGAAGATGCTTCCAGAGAAGGGACGAACAATTTTGGCAAAGGCCAATTTTCTTCAGACAACGACAAAAATTCAGGACCTGCCCACCATAGCGGATGCGCGGGCAATACCGAAGGAAATAAACCTCTGGTAGCACAATCAGATGGGTTGTTTGAAGAACTAATGTAACTCCACTGTTCAGGAGAAATGCGTTCTTGGATGTAACTAACACGGTTAGCTACAAACATTTTTAAGCGATAGGTAGGCGACTTAATCCAAGTCAGCGCGACAGAAGAATCAGTGTAACAACAGATTTTTTCAAAGGTTACATTTGAATAAGTAGTTTTAACAAAATGAACTAATTTAGACAAAAGTACGGTAGCACATAGTTCTAGCTTGGGTATAGAAAGACATTTCAAAGGGGCGACCTTTGATCTAGCCATAACAAAGTGAACAGATATTTTTCCTGACGGAAATACTAAACGAAAATATGCAATAGCCGAATATCCTTTCTCGGACGCGTCACAAAAACCATGTAGTTGTATGCTACAGGCTTCATCAATAGGGATATAACGAGGAATTTGAATTGAATCAATATATGAAAATTCAGCAACAAATTTTTCCAAAATATGACAATAGATTCAGGAGGAGGATCATCCCAATCCAACCCCAGCACCCAAAATTGTTGAATGAGTTGTTTGAGTGAAAAGGTAACTGGTGTAATAAATCCTAGAGGATCGTAAATCCTAGCAACTGTCGAAAGTAAAATCCGCTTGGAAAGACGATTTTCTAAAGGTTGCATTTCAAATGAAAAATTATCAGGTATCGAGTGCCACTGAAGACCAAGCACTTTTATGGTAAGCTGAAGATCATTTGCGACTAAACTTGGTTTTACTTCTTGATACTCAGTAGGAATATCTTCTAACAATAGTGGACTGTTGCTAGCCCATTTGCATAGTTCGAAGCAGCCAGCACGTAGTAGTTCGATGAGTTGACGTTTTAGTTCATGAGTTGCCTGGAGAGTGGACGACCCAGTCAATACATCATCAACATACAAATTGTTTCTCAAAGCATGAGCAGCCAATGGATAACTATTTTCTCCTAGTTCAGCTAGTTTTAAGATAGTGCGAATGGCGAGAAAAGAAGCGGATGAAACTCCATATGTAATTGTGTTCAACTGATAGGTTGAAATTGGTTCTGAAGGATTCCATCGCCATTGTATCAATTGATAAGAACGATCCGTTTCTGATATCAATATTTGCCTGTACATTTGTTTTATGTCACAGACAAAAACGAACTTGGGAATACGAAATGCCAAAAGTATTTTTACAATATCATTTTGGAGCTTAGGTCCAGTGAGTAAGGTATCATTCAATGAAATACCATTCGAAGCTCGAGCCGAAGCATCAAAAACAATTCTCAATTTAGGTTTATTATTTTCTAGTTTGAACACGGCATGGTGTGGAATAAAATACGCATTATTGTCAGCTGGAGGCGTTGATAAAAGCGACATGTGACCAGATGCTTCGTAATCACGCATGAAATCTACATACAAATTTCGCAAGTCTGGATTAGTTTCGAGACGACGCTCTAGTGACAATAGACGTTTAATGGCAATAGATTTCGAGTCCGGAAACTCACGAACATTTTCTCTAAATGGAAGGCTCACGCCGAACCTACCATTGGGTAACCGATGCAACGAGTTATCAAAAGATTGTTGAGCAAGGTCATCTTCCGGGGACGACAAACTCCTCGATGGAATGTCGTCAAGCTCCCAAAAATGTTTAAGATCAATATCCATACAAGGATCGATAGATACAAAGAACGAATGAATAACATTGGTTGAGATGGGATCGACAGTACCAAATATCATGTAACCAAATATGGTGTTGACAGCAACAGGCGAAATTTCTTTGCCATCAATTTTCCCATCGAGCAAAATACGACTGGCAACATCAGAGCCCAATAACATTTGTACTGGAGAGGGATGTCTCCAGTTTTCATCTGCGAGTTTTATGTTTTCCAAATGAGACCAATACGATTGAATATACTTGTTTGGAAGATTACCGCAAATAGACGGCAAGACCATTAGGTTTATCTTCAAATTGTTGTCCGTCGGGACTGAATCATATTCCTAAATGGGGCGAATTGTTCCAGATATCACACCTAACGTTTGGTGTGAAGTCTGGCCCAAACCAGAAATAGGAATCGAAGAAGGACGAGACGATATGCCAATAGACTTACGACAAGACTCCGTAATAAATGAAATTTGACTCCCAGTGTCTACTAGAGCACGAATAATTTGAGGTTGATTTCTCTTGTCGAGAATTTCCAAACAAACCGTGGGTAGCAGAGCTAGACAAGTTGTCGCCTCAGACCCAACTGTTGTAGTACAAGTAGCATTATTAGACGAACTGGTTTGCAAATTTTCTTCACGAGTTGGAGTTGAAGAAGGTGGTGACGTAGCAATCGACGGCACAAAATGTAACAATGTATGATGATTTTTATTGCAAGTTCTGCACGAAACTTTTGATGGACAAGACGACATGTTATGATTTGGTCGAAGACAGTTCAAACATAACCGAAGATGTTTGGCTTGCTCGTGACGCTTGTTTGGAGACAATTTAAGAAGTTGCTCACACGAATACAATACATGATTTCCCTTGCAAAGGATGCAGGAGAACGAATTGTTCTTAGGAGAAGTGTTAGTCTCAGCTAAGAATGTCCTAGGCTTCAAGTCAGAATTCGAACGAGCGAGACCTTGTTTATTAATAGTACCTTTAGGCACTTTCGTTTGTTTGCTTGAGACAAGATTCTCTAAGGCTACACATTGTTTTGACAAAAAGTCTTTGACGCAATTGAATGTAGGCACATCAGTAGAATTGAAATGCAATTCGAATCGTTTACGAGTTTCCTCATCGAGTTTATATAATAAAAGATCTACAAGAACGAAATCCCAACTTTCAACATCAAATTGTAACGATCCCAAAATCGATAAGTTTTCTGTGAAACAATCAATTAAATTTCGAAGTTGTTTTACGTTTTCGGCATGCATAGGCGGGTAGTTTTTTATTAAACCCCAATGGTGATTAGCCAAAAGACGTTTATTATTATATCTAGAACATAAAGTGTCATATGCCAAAGAGGAATAGACCGCAACAAGGTCAATGATTCACCCGACAAGCTTGAAAGAAGGTAGGAATGCTTTTCGATGTCCGTTAAATGCGGTTGTTTATCGATCAAAACATCAAACATATCCTTGAAAGTCTTAAAGTTTTTTGGGTCAATATCATTTTGTATGAAGAAACAAACGACAATTATTCCAATTAACAACGAGCGACAATAATCTTATTGTGAATCCAATCACCGAAAATGATCCAATAAAGTCATTACCCGATTTGTAAAGTAAAATGCGAAACGAGTAGTTAGATCCCTAAAGCTTCCTATTGTATTTTAAAACGACCTGACAACCCTTAACAAGAAGGTTTATAAAACGCCCTAAGGGTTTAATCATTCAAACAAGCAATATAGTTAAAATATTTAGTGGTTAAAACCCTTAAACATTCAGGTAGGTTATACGATAAAACTGGAATGTCGTTTGCAGCTGTACATAAGCCAAACGGAGTGACCTACTACACAGGTATACAAAATTTTACAATAGAACAACTTTGAATCCAACATTTGCAACAGGTTTTCTATACGGAACTATTTAACTATGTCTGTAAAATGATTAATAAAGCTCTCTAACTAAACTATTGCTAAATCGTAATATATCTATAATCAAATAATGATTTCTAATTAATAGACTTGATCGAATTTTTTATATCTAAGTAAATAGAAATATGATGCGAATATTGTTAATCGAAGTTCTACATACATACAAGCTAAAACGAAATGAATTAATTTATTCACCATGGACTGTTCTATCACGCGAAAAAGGACCAAATGTCAATTAATTAAACTTAGATAAAGTGTGCTGGCGCGTCTTATTAACCGTGGACTGTAATGCGAATTAGAACAAAACGCGAGCTTTAAATACGTAAGTTGTATGCATGTAAAATTAACAAACAAAAGGCATAAATTCACTCACCAAATTGTCCTTGGTGTGCGGTCCTCTTCAATGTTGCTGGAATGCCCCCGGGGGAGTCGGTTGAATGCAGGGTTGCAAGCACTATACTTTATTGTGTATAATTTGTCACGCACAACCATCCCGCTACGAGTTTGAAAGAAGAGTCGTCGATAAACGTCACAAAACCACTTTCGCACGCGTTTTACTTTAAGAGGCGCAAGCGCACTGCACAATTTAAATCCACTATAGTTTGAGTTTTAACTAATACGAAACACCGATATCGAATAAATACTGTGATAGTTTGATTTCTGAAACAATAATGTACATAAAGTTGTATAAAAGTTGTATATATTTTTTAACAAAATAGAAAATGGGTTATGTTATTCTAAATCAATTTTTTATTGAAATATATCATAGTTTCTCACAGTTGGTTAGAGCAAATTTGCAAAATTTAGGTGTACAGTGAGAAGGGCTACAATCATTTCTTCCGGCAATATATTTTAAAGTTATATTTTAAATTGTTACCTTTTGAAATTTTGTGATAGTTAAGGCGCTAGTGAAGCAATAGTTCTATGTATTCCTTGAGGTGGTTTTCTTTTCAGACAGTATGAGATCATTCTTCCAATTTAAGTTTGCAGTGTTAAAGGTAAGTAAGTATTATGTTTTAACGTTTAGATTGTTCAGTAGACGTTTTTTCGAAGGTTTCCGTATCTTACATACGGAATTGTTAAAACTATAGCTATCATTAAGATATGGAGGGGCCATAATATTCTCTTTTTTATCGTATACCAACCTACGACCCTAGATCATAGCTCGGCCCTAAGTTGAAGAAACTTCGCTGGCCGAAAGATCTTATTTGAGGGTCCTTTTGTACGAAAAGCTGCTTCCGATACATTTTACCCTGGGCTTAAATTTTAGACAGTAACCCCTCCTTTGTTGTGTGGTGACTTTGCCACTCACAAGGTAGAAAAAACCCAAATGTTACAGCCATCCAAGACAAAGTTATAAGAACTCATAATTATGAACGTTAAATTTTAAAAAACAATATCGCTGATAAATACCGTTTATGCCAACAGCCAGGGGAAAATATTGAACAAATTACATCGGGCTGTTCCAAATTGGCTGATGCGGCATGTTTTTGAAAGGCACATCGATGTATGCAAAATATTACATCAATATCTGATTATACAATATAATTACCTGTAAAACAAAAAGCATATTATAAATATGTTTCGGAACCAGTTCTTGAAAACGAAAATTTTGCTTTGGGATAGAATAGTTTATGCAGATAAAACAGTAGCGCACAACAAACTGGACATATTAGTAATTGACAAAATTAAAAAATTAGGCATCATTATTGATGTTTATATACCTCTTTCAAACAATCTTATTTAGACCGAGATAAAAAATATTATAAAATAGAGTTGTTACGTTCAATTTGAAGCATGTTACTAAATCCACGCAAATATAATTAAATATAACGTTGTTTCTATTTCGCCGATTCCAAATTCATAATGCCTTTAAACTAAGCAACCTATACTACTCTTGTCTTCTGTATATCTAGATAGCGGTTCTGAAAATTTTTGAAAGTTGACAAAAATAAATAAATTTTGACGTTTTGCTGTTCATTGGAACGGAATTAATTTACGGTGATGGTTTTTCAATTCTAGCGTGTCCCGTTGTTTAAAGGGATGCGATCCGACAAATTCTAAGTAATTCTCTACTTCTTCGAGGATACAGCACGAAGTATAAGTCTAAATTCGGACAATTGCAGTTATACTCGTGGTAAGTTACGAATAATTTTTGCACTCGATTCGTTTGTGCTATACTTTGGCTAATGCCGATATAATTTTGTAGCTGTTTCCTTTCCGTCCTCTTCCTACGTCCTGGTCTCATCCGGGTTGAACGCTGGCTCGCTTCCTTGGGCTGGGTTCAAATAGTTCCTGAATGCTGTTAGCGAATGGTGCTCATGGTACTCGACTCACAACGTCATACTCCGAAATATAGGTACACCTAAGAATTCACCTGGAACGTTGAGGAAACTTTCTGGAGTAACCGACAAAAAGTAATTTGTCTCCCATCAAGTTAGGAACATTTCGTGTTGGATTTACTACAGAGCTAAGTTCCCAAATTAAATATGATACGTAAGTAAGTTCCACGAAGTATCCTTTTACCCTTTATATTGTTTACCTCCTATATACTCTGGAGATACTTTTCATGCCATTGACTGCGTGATCTAGCAGGATATATATACTGAGTGTTGCGAAATGAATAGTGTTTACTGTTTTGGTTGTTGATTTAAAAACTTAACTTTTGTACGCAATAGTCTACATAAACCTGGGTACTTACTAGTATTAAGCATAAAACGCCTGGCACGGATGGTGCCGTAGTGATAAAATATTTGGTTGGTTGCTTGAATGCCATTAGCTTTGCGGAACCCGAGCTCGCTAGGTTGTTATAGTATAGTGCGTTAGGTAATATAAACACCTTCACCATAGGTAGATTAAGTTATATCCGTTTATGTGAACTTACCATATATCATTGCTAGCTCCGATTTATACTTATCTGATATTGATTAGCCGCCAACGAAGTGGCTTAAATAAAAACTCTAGTCCTGTTAAAGTGGAAATTATTTTAGTTTTCTCCCTCCTTACTTAGCTTGGCCTGTGGTGCATTCCAGACGAGAGTTACTGAGGGTTCAGTATCCGCCCCCTAGGATTCCTGTAAGTATTTATAGGCCTGTATTTACGGGAGTGCATTTCCGGAACAACGACCTCCCTAAGGAGTCCTTAGAACTGTCACTGTCCTGGTATTTCACTGATGCTAATTTTAGACCGACTAATGGTCTGTCATCATTGGTTTATCTATATTTTTTTTCTTCCTGTCGAGGTACTAATCCAACGTATCTTTCAGCGGTATTCTTGTACCTGGCTACGTTGACCCTACTCCCCACCCCTAATCTACGACGGCTAGCCGTAGCATCCTGTTTTGTTTCGGTAAGGGACCCGGGTAGAAAGTTCCTTTCCTGCCTTTGCTTCATTTCCTTCCTGACCCGTAGGTTTTACCGTGACAGAGTGCACTAGCATTTGAAATAAAAACTAATTAGAAATTATTAAAAGTAAGCACAATACCTATTGTTATATATGTAGGTGGACTAGCCACCAAAAACGTTTGCAACTGTGTAAGGAAAATTGGCATACCATTTGGACTTGTTACAGTAATGTTCAAACCAGTTATTTTCCACACCTGTACGATAGTATGGAAGATACTAGCTATAAGTGAAATTGTATATATTTCCTTATAGTGATATTGACCGATATTTTTTAGTAACTGTTCACATACTGTACATTTTATCGAGTTTGTTAATTAAATGATAATAAGAATAATAATAATAATAATAATAATAATAAAGAAGTAAGCCCTGCTTCATTAGCAAGTTTTATAAGCTACTGTATAATCAGATTAAAATTTTAAGAGTTTATAGTACGTTAAATTAAAAATACCGGTTGAAGATCGTTTAACAATCTAAATATTGTGACCAACAGTGTAAATTTATTCATTAAGAACTTATTATATAACCAAAATGGCGGAAAATAGTGATAGTGACATTTCTGACAGTTCTAGTCATCGAAATAATACAAAGGAATATCCTCATCATAGAAAACGATATTTAACAAGTAAATATCCTGCAGATACCCGCTTAATCAGCTTCATAAAAAACAACAACTGGCATATATCTACACAAGATAAAAGGAGGTAGGTTCTTGCTTTAAAAATAACTTAGATACTAAAGTTATAGGCATAAACAAAGTTTCAAATACAAATTTAAGTTTGAAACCTTCAAATAGCAATATATTAGAACATCAACAAGCTAAGATTTTTGAAATACCTGCTAGTATACCTCAGGTAAAAACTAGAGGTTCTAGCAGAGCCACTACAAAAGTCCGTTATAAATGGCAACATAAAGATAATTGTGATATTTTACGGGCATACGAAATTGCTGCAAAATGCGGATCCGATGAAATGGGTTATTGTGATAAATTGTACTTGATGCTCAGACCAGATCTGGATCGATTTACAAAGCGAAATATAATTGATCGATATAGATACATAGTAAGTAAACCAGTTATTACAATTACTGAACAAAACATTATTAGAGATGAAATATTCCGTATTTCATCACTAAACTCAAGTTCATCTGACAAATTGCAACAAATAGAAGATGATTCAATAAAAGTAGAACCTAATGAACAAATGATTAATAGAAAAACATCACAGATTACTATCCATACATACACAAATGAAGAATTAAAAACTAAACAAGACTTGCATGATAGTTTAAAGTCCAACATATTCAAATACTTTGGTACAGATTCTAATTCCCGTCCACCATTACCAAAAATACATCCTAATAAGTACACTTTTGAGTTACTAAACATTTTAAACGAAATTGTTACGGATGAAAGTATTACCTCTTTTGAATCACTTCAACTACATGCATACTGCGCTGCTGTAACTGTATTAAAAGAAATGAGATTTAACGTTCCTCACAACACTAGTAAGAAAAGAACTCAAGAAGTACCTAAATGGAAAACAAGAATAGAAAACAAAATTTCATGCTTTCGAAGCGATCTATCAAAGTTATCTGTTTAGAAACAATGGCGCAATAATACTAATTGGAACCTTCAAAAACGCATCCAATAGATTTTTAAATATCAAAAGCTAAACACAAGAAATGCCGATTTCGAAGATCAGCTCGACATATACATTAATACATTAAAACAAAAAATATCAGCTTTAGACAAAAGATTAAGACGATACAATACATCAAACAAAAGGAAAAGCGACAAGTTATTTGGCTTTAATCAGAAATTGTTCTACAACAAACTTGAAGAAAAGAATTTTAAAGGAACGCCCCCAGATTTAACAACAATTGAACGATTTTGGCATTAGCAATAGGCCAACCCTGTTAGTCATAATTCCGAAGCGAAATGGATTGAAGAGGAATTCAGTAAGCATAATATCAAAATGGATGATCCTATAATAACGATAGAAGAACTCAATTGCATTATAAAGAAACTTCATAACTGGAAAACAGCAGGACCTAATGGAATTCAAAACTTCTGGAGGAAATACCTAACATCCTTACATTTACCCCTAACAAAATTGATAAATAAAAGTTGGTGACCCATCCATAATTCCAACATTTATGACACAAGCAATAACATACTTAAAACCAAAAAGTATTGATACGGGAAATGTTAAGAATTATAGACCTATTACATGTTTAAATACCATTTACAAAATTATACCATCTGCAATAGCTCATAAAATCCAACCATACGTATCAGAATATGCTATTCTATCAGAAGAACAAAAAGGATGTAAGAACAATTCTAAAGGATGCAAAGAACAACTTATAATTGATGCAGTAATAACAGATCAAGTTAAACGACAACACAAAAACATATCAATCGCTTGGATAGATTAACAAAAAGCGTATGACTCTGTTCCACATGACTGGCTATTGAAAACCCTAAATATTTATAAAATACATCCAAAAATTATATCATTATTAAAAACAGTAATGGAAACTTGGCGTACACAAATTAGTTTACGATAAATGACCAAAGAATAAAATCTAAACTAATTCCCATAAAACGCGGAATATTCCAAGGCGACACGTTAAGTCCATTATGGTTCTGCCTAGCTCTTAACCCATTATCAAGTATCCTAAACAACAGCAAAATGGAATATCAACTAAGTAACAATAGAAAGACACTCTACACTATAAATCACCTATGGTACAGGGACGACCTAAAGTTATATGCCAACAACCAACAAAAACTTACATCTCTACTAAATATTATCACTCAATTTAACACAGATATACAAATGAAATTCGGAATGGAAAAATGATCTTACATCAACATTAAACATGGAAAACTTGAAAACTTACAAGAATTAGTTCTATCACTTCATAATTTAAAATTTCATGTACTAGAATTAGAAGAAAGCTATAAATATCTTGGCCTTCAACAATGTCTTGTAAAAACTAAGGGGACCAAACTTGCTTTTCAAAATAGTTTCAAACACCGCCTACATAAGATATTGAAGACAGAACTGCTATCCAAACATAAAATTAAGAATAATAATAATAATAATATATCTTTATTATTTATAAGCAAATCTCGATACATATGAGAAAGAAAAGATACTCCTAGCGACACACCACACTTGCATGCACATTTTTACACAAACATCCACTCCCCCCCACCACCACACACACGTACAAAAACACATCACGCACACTGTTGAAAGCCGAACTGAAATCAAGTAATAGTATAATAGTTAGCTGTTTGCAGTCCATGGCTTCCTTCGCATCATCGATTATGCGGATTAAGGCTGAAGTTGTAGAGTGGTGCTTACGAAAACCGGATTGAAATTGGTCAAATAGCTTATTTGAATTTAGAAAATTTGATAATTGATCAAAAGCAATATATTCAATAGATTTAGAGAGAGCAGGAAGAATACTAATTGGGCGGTAGTCAGATGGTGATAAAGGGGATGACTTTTTAGGAAGTGGATGAATAAGCACCTGTTTCCAATGATGAGAGAAAGTATTTGTACTAAATGAATAGTTAATGATAGAGACAAGAGACTGTAGAGCACGAGGAGGCACCAATGAAAGCATTGCTTTGGATATTTGGTCAGCGCCTATTGCACTTGATTTAATGCGCTGAATTGATTTATACACGATGTCATTTGTAACTTGATGGAAAGCAAACTTAGGGCACCTTGGAGTATTTAAGGAGGATAAACTTATAATAAAGTTATCCATGCGCTCTTGATCAGTGATCTTTTTAGAATTAAAATGGTCATTTAGAGAATTTAGGCTTAAATTGTGTGGAATACGAACAGGCGCTTTCCCAACCCCTAGTGACTTCAGCTCTTTCCAAGTTTTAGCGGAATTTAAATTCGTGGATAGCGAATAATAGTAGCGTAGCTTGGAGTTTCTAATTAGCTGCTTGGTTTTATTTCGCAGGTACTTGAAGTAGTTATAATTTTCAACTGTAGGAACACGTTTAAACCGCAGCATTTCTAATTCGCCGCATTTCATTGATTTGATCATTTAGCCAGGGAGCCTTCGGTTTTGTGATACGAATAGTTTTGTACGGAGCATGAAAATCAAAGAGATGTGTAACAATAAGATTAAATTTATAGAGTTTGCAGTTTACGTCATCAAATAAGTCAATATCACTCCAAGAAATTTTGCCAGCGTCACTCACAACTCTGCCAACATCCATATCTTTGAAGTTCCTAAATTTCTTATATTTTGGAATAAGCTGCGGCAGCTTCACTGAAAATGACGCGTAAATTAGGTCGTGTTTAGAGTTCTAAAATAGGAATTTGCCCAAAGTTGATAACTTTATCCCTGTTTAAGGTGATAATATGATCTATAGTGGTGTGCACCTCAGTAGTTGCAGTTATAAGATGATGAGTTGATTGTAGTGGTAATATGTGTAAATTGCAGATATCTGCAATGTTCCTTAGGTAACGAGCATCCGAAGCGTCGCCATTCAAATTTATATTGAAGTCGCCTAACAAGATAATGACATTATATATAGGTAGAAAGTCACAAAGAATCTCTTCTATGTCAGACAAATAACCAATATTTGGAGGGCGATACACTGTCATAACGAGCATTTTGCAGTGTTTGAATAAGATCTCAACACATATATATTCGGGCCTATCACGATGAGTAGTTTGTGACTTGACAATTTCTAGAGCTTTTAACCCCTCTCTTATGTATAAGTCAACACCGCCGCCACGTTGTTGTTTACGATCATTCCTGAAAAGGCGGTATCCGTGTAATTGAACTAAATTATCAGGCAGCGAGGGTTTTAACCAGGTCTCTGATACGGCAACACACTGCGCGCCACTATTTTCAAATGTATTAGTAAAATCGTTAAATTTACTCAAAAGGGATTGTGCATTTACGTGACAACAGTGGAAAGCCCTCGGATGGATATTCAGAGCTTCCTGAAGAAGTGCAGATGCTGACGGAACACTCGGAAGAATAGACAAGACATGGAGAACATAAATATCATCAGGAATTTCCACATACATCTTGCATAAATCTATAAAACTGTCAGCCATATTCAATTAAATAAAATAAATATAACAATAAGTAAAATACGGTTTGGAGGAAAATAGCGAACCCATCATTCATACACCAATAAACACAAAAACAAGCATATCCTAAGAAGTACATAAATAATAGATAGTACTCACTAATTGTAATATAAGTATACAAAAGAGTATTCCACACCATATGCATTCACGCAATATTTGTGAAATATAAGACATGAAGCAACCTCAACCCATTTTTAACTAAGGTGGGATGTTTAATGAATATCATGTGTGTTAATAAATTGTTAATCAATTTAATATTTATAGATAAAATAAAACGGATGTATGATATAGGAACCGTAGTTTACTAATTAAGTGAGTGAGCAATTTGTATAACAATGTCTATATTCAGTTAAATGTTAAATGTTTACTGTTGCACGCAATAAAACAGAAAGTTAGAAAGCATGAATGAGTAACAATAACAAAAACAAAGGAAAAAAACAAAAACATCATCGCTGTTAAAGTTGCAATGATGTAGTATTACCTCGACTGCGTGTATTATAAGCTCCGCCTTTCTTAATGCCGATATCAACTTGTTCAATATCTGACGCATTTTTAACCGACATAATTCTGCCATTTGGTAAGGAACAATATACTCTTCCATCAGATGTCCAAGTCCTTTTGTTTCCTAATTTAGTTTGCATTTCTTTATAAAGGTCTATCCTCCTTTTGGTTAGAGACTCGGTGATAAGTAAAGGGGTTCCTTTAAGTTTACTCTTGAGAATCCATACTTGCTTTCGAAACCGATAGGAGCAGAATTTTACTATGATGGCCCTAGGTCTGCTTGTATTCGCTTTACCCACGCCGATGCGATGGCAGCGATCAATCATAGTATCAGTGCAGAAATCCGCAATACATAGCGTGTCATTGAACAGCTTAAATAGCTTATCAGATAAATCCTCCTTTGTTTCCTCCGGTATACCATGAACTACTAGCAAGTTTCTACGGCTGTACTGCTCTAGTTGATCAATCCTTTCATTTACATTAGCCACGAGTTCTTTTAGTACAGACACACTTACTACCATTTGGTTTCTAAATTCCTCAAATTCTATTTGAATATTTTTCACTCCTACAGCTGCTAAATTTCCGCTTATGGCGGTTTGTAGTTTATTTTCAAAATCACGCATTTTTATTTCAAACTGTTCTTCTAACGATTTAACTGATTTGTTTACATCCCCATGATCCATTGTAAAAATAATCAAACGTGTCTTTAAATATCTCAACTTTGATAACAATGCGATTACACTATATTTCTAGCTCGTATACACAAAACCAGTTGTGCTGTTTGCAATATTGGATAGATAAAGTAAAGTATCTAGTCTTCAATTTACTTCATTAATTGAAATGGTATTCCAATACCTTTTAAATTATTAAACCAAATTTCGACGTTGGACACTAACAATTTCTACTCAAAGCTAAGTAATCGTTTAAATTTATAATTAATGCACAGTATTAACACTATAATTGAGAATAGCTGGGATCGGTTGCACGCGTGGCTTACTCTGCCATGGTCACGGCGACAACTTCTTACATCAACATTAAACATGGAAACTTACAAGAATTAGTTCTCTTACTTCATAATTTAAAATTTCATGTACTAGAATTAGAAGAAAGCTATAAATATCTTGGCCTTCAACAATGTGTTGTAAAAACTAAGGGGACCAAACTTGCTTTTCAAAATAGTTTCAAACACCGCCTACATAAGATATTGAAGACAGAACTGCTATCCAAACATAAAATTAATGCTATCAACACATGGTGCATTCCAGTATTAACATATACTTTTGGCATTGTCAACTGGTTTCAAACAGATTTAGATAACATTAACAGATTAGTTCGAACAACATTAACAAAATTTAGAATGCATCATTCAAAATCAACTACAGAAAGACTATACTTACCACGCAATGAAGGAGGCAGAGGACTGCTAGATATGAAAAACATGTGCAACAAACAAATATCTACATTAAAAAATTTCTTCTACATAAAATCACTCGTCTCTGATTTACACAATGCAATAGTGAACTGTGACAAAAATTACACCTCATTAAATCCCGCGAATAAAAACTTTATACCAAAAACACTCTCCATCCAAGAAAGAATTGAAACATGGAAATCTAAAGCCATACATGGAAAGTTTACTCATAGCCTAGAAAATGCAGACAAAGAAGGTTCAGTGCGATGTCTAAAAGATGGCTTCCTTTTTGGCAAAACAGAAGGGTTTATTCATGCAATCCAGGACCAAGTTATTGAGACCAACAATTATAAAAAATATGTCGAGAATCATTTGATTGAAGATCAATGCAGAATGTGTCACCACGCATCAGAAACCATTGATCATCTCACTTCCGGTTGCTCAATGCTAGCTAATACAGAATATCTTTCTAGACATAATAAAACCACAAACATAATCCATCAAGCAATAGCAATCAAACACAAATTAATTACAGAAAGTGAGAAACCACCATACTATAGTTATAAACCTAAACCAATATTAGAAAATCATCAATACAGATTGTATTATGACGTTCCAATACATTTAGATAAAACCGTTATGGCAAATAGACCTGATATATTACTGCTCAACCTATAAGATAAGACAGCTGTTGTTATAGATATAACTCATCCAAATGATCATAATATCAACAAAGCTGAAGTCGAAATATTACCAAATATATTCCACTTATAACCGAATACAGAAAAATATATAAACTAAAATCCATAAAAGTTATACCTATAGTAATTACTGCAAATGGACTTATTAACAAACACCTTTCAAAAAATATTAGAAAATTATAATTAAACCCTAACATAATCATATGAGCAGCTCAAAAATCAGTTATCCTTGAAACATGCCGTATTATCCGCGCAGTGTTAAAAATACCACATGCCGATACAGAATAAAGTTTGCAAATAGCTCCTTAATTCTGTAACACCAGTTGAGAAATCAATGAGAAAAGAAAAGAATATAATAATAATAATAATAATAATAATAATAGTAATAATAATAATACCAGAAGTACTCCCTAAGTGCTTTCAGGTACACACCCACACAAAATAACTCACCTTCTATATATGGACGACTGCAAACTAATAGCATCAACAAACTTACAACTCAATCATCTACTTAAAATAGCATAAACGTACAACAACAACTTAAGCATGACCTTCGGAATATAAAAGTAAGAATAACAGTATAATAAAAGGCAAAATAACAAAACAAGAAAACTACATGCTAAACAACAACGATTACATACGAGCATTGGACACCACAGACACATTCACATATCTAGGATACAAGCAAAAACTAGAAATAAATAGAACACAAATGAAAGAAGAACTGAAACAGAAAAACAAACATAGACCCACTAAAGTACTCAAAACAGAGCTTACAGTAAGAAACAAAACAATACCAATAATCACATATGCAGTACCCTTACTAACCTACCCTTGCGGCATAATAAGATGGAGCAACACTGACCTAGACGCAATCAACACACTTACACGATCACAATGTCAAAAATAAAAAATACACCACATCCACCCAGCTACAGAAAAATTCACGCCTAATAGAAAAATGGAGGAAGAGGAATTATTGATATAAGAAACATGTGCATCAAACAAATAGATAATTTAGAAAACTATTTCATAAAAAGAGCTGAATCGAGTAACATACACAAAGCGATCATATATGCAAACACATCAGCCACACCACTACAACTACAACTTGTAATCTTTATAATTATTTACCTTTCTAAAAAATTAATGGTGGTTAAAATTTTCTTGCTAAAATATAAAAGGAATGCACTTTTATCTCAGGGAGTGCAGTGGGTTCTTTAAATTGTTAGTCCTACTAGTAAAACTATACGCTTGATTTAATCCAAGTTCAATAAACAGTAATACACTGCCACTATTTTGGTGAGTAAAAAATATATTATTAATAATCCTTTAACCAATGATATGTACAACCAAATTTATACAAAAATAACTGTTTTTACAATATTTACAGAATGGAAATGTTGCCACTTAAACAATAAAAATAAAATAAAAAATTGCTGCAATGCAAGCGTAAACAAATTGTTAAATACTTTAATATTGAATGAAGTCGTCAAGTATTTTAAATCGAGCTCGCCTTAATTGTTTCAGACTTGTACAAAATTGAAGTCCCTAGAATAGTAACTAATTCAAGCAAAAAATTAAGGTTAATGAAATTTCATGTACTGCTTTAAAAAAATTTTACAGTACAGTTTTAACTACTCAAAGAATTAAAATTTTGCTATTATAAAAGGAATAAAAATTTGTAATACCTGTTTGCGTGTTTGGTATGTAGATATTTGTTGTCACCTGATTTAAGTCGTTGATATCGATGTTACGCAGGGCCTCAACCAGAAGTTCCTACTATTGACCAACCAATCACAGCTTCAAAAACACAATGGGGGAGAGCGTGCACGATTACAGGCTTTCCATATTCTACGATTACATCACCAAAACGCATTTTGTGGATTCCAAGCAAAATAACCTATTAAACTGTAGATTGATTATACTGACAATTGCTAAAAAATACTCTTCAGAAATGATGGCGACATGGCAGGGTGTGTTCAGAGTGGCAACGAATGATGTTTTGAGATGTCCCAAACTTAATGGTTAGAATTCACCATGTGCGAATTCTATTAAAATAAAACGTATTTTGGATACCATAGTAATTACGCCGGAATCAAAATTATTTGCACGTGCTTCCGGAAATAATTTAGTATTGCGTGTTTCTCGCAATAATTTAATGTCACGCGAATCCGTAACTAAATGTCACTTTCGTGAATTCGTAACTAAATGCTGAAGTAAAAAAGTCTCATTAGATTCAATAATTAGCGAAGTACACTTACCCACTTTTGGCTTTGCACTTTATTACAAGATGAACCAACTAACGTGTGAGTACCTAAGTACTTGATGCTTTTTAGGCTAAGCACATATTCACAACGAGGAAGACCCATTTTCGTGCAGTGCTTACATCAAAAAAGGAAGAGAAAATTCGCGTATCTAGCAAAGTAGATAATATCCCTCCTAATCGCAGATGGTTTCTAAAATGGTGTTTTCAACCAAACATGTTTTTACGAGGTTTGTATGTATGGTTGTCTATCTATCAGAATAAGTAGAATACATTGCCTACCCAACCAAAATTGGTAACAGAAAAATTTAAACGGTTACAAACTTAACAACAGTACCTTCAACCCCATAGAAAAACTCACAGCACACACAAGGAAGAAAACTGGAAGAAAAATCATTACACGGGAAACAGCCACACTACCTTACACAAGCACATATCGATCAAAAAGCATCAAACACATTGCTGAAGAAAGGCAGCATAATTAATGAAACAGAGGGATTCATGATAGCTATATAAGACAAGACAATTAACACACACTATTATAGTAAACACATAATCAAAGACTACAACACAACAACAGACAAATGTAGATTATGTAAGCAACAAACTGAAACAATAGAACATATCACAAGCGGATGTCCAATACTAGCAAACACGGAATTCAGGAAACGACATAAAAACACTGCTAAAATAATACACTAACAACTAACCCTACAACCCAAACTTACAAAAGAAGATACACCAATATACAAATACACACAGCAAAACATAACATAAACTTTACCGAAACAAAAGCATAACAATTTACATAACAATACCACACAACAAACCCGACATTACACTCATCCACAACCAAAAGAAAAACACATACCTAATAGAAATATCGATCCCAAACACACCTAATATACAGAAGAAGACAGGCTACAAAATAGAAAGATACATACAACTAAAAGGAATCAAAGACATGTGGCACCAAGATAAAGTAGAAACAACCTACACCAAAACATTCAAAAATTACAACTACATCCAAACACATTCACACATCCACAAGAATCAGTCATACTGGACACATCTACAATAACCAGAAAATTTGTAAATACATAATATAACTTATAAAATAAAAGAAAACACGTTTGACAACAGTGCATATGCTTCTCTACTAATATCAGATAAAACTGTATGAGAAAAAACAAATAATAATAATAACTATTTCCTGCAAAAGATAATTAAACGTAACTTCCGCGTGGAATAAAACAGGTGGAATAGCTTTTTACTGTATAATATAGTATGTTTAATGAAATATGTCACTAATTTTGGCTTTTAGGAACCGGCTCATCACTGTCTTTTTGATTTCTTTTCACCTTATTGTCTAACTTTGCAATGCCAGAGAAATGGTTGTTTACTTCTTCAAGAGTTTTCCCTTCCGTTTCAGGAAGCCAAAAGAATAAAACTAGAAATCCCATTATACCCACAGCAGCATAAAACCATAGTGTACCAGGAAGCGTTAAATGCGATACAGTATCAAGAAACATTTTATTTGATAAAAAAGTAAAAACGTAACTTATTGCACCTGCAACTCCTGATCCAATCGCACTTGTTGTTGCAGAAAAGACTTCACCTACTACTATCCAAGCTATTATTCCCATTCCCTGTTGAGCAAATGCACCAATAAGAAGGAATGTTAATGGTAACCATTTATAGTTATCTATATCTGCATTTACCTCTGCACCGGCATTTTCGTCAAAATATTGTACATTTTCGATGTATGCAAATGAAGCGACTACAATGAAGCACAGTGATCCAAGTATTAAAGAGCAGAATATCAATATACGCTTTCCAGCGTAATGTATAAGAGTGATGCACACTACGGATGCTAGTATTTCAGCAACTGCTAAAAGAATAGTTGCGTAGTATTCGTTTATAGGTGCTCGTAGAGTTGTAAACAGTGGTACCGCAAACGTCTGTAACGGAATACTTCCGTTGAAGGTACTTAAGAAAAACATGAAACATGTTAACGCCAGTGGAATAGTAAAACTTTTTCTAGTATACTTGGAGTATGTACTGGTTTGTTCAGATAAATTTTGTGCGTCTTGTGCTTTTTTGTCCTCTAACAAAACTTGAAACTCTTTTTCTATTTTTGGCACTGTTGTCCATCCTCTAAGCCATGCTAAGCTTACTTTTGCATCATCGAATCTTTCCTTAGTTATTAACCAATAAGGGCTTTCTGGCAGCAAACACAGCAAAAAATAACTAGCCACTGGTGCAATACCCGTAGCAAACGCGACATCACGCCAGTCCAAAAATGCTCCTAAAGAGAATTCAATTAAAATTCCTATAACAACGGCCAAAGATCCAGTTGCCGATAATGCACCTCGTAAGTGAGGTTCAGTAACTTCAGCGACATACGTTATCGTCTAAAATAACAAATAATTTTTTTGGAAATATAGTTAAGTTGGAAAAACTCACCGGTGCTTCTAAGAGACCAGAAGAAAAGCCGCTTATTGCCAAAGCCAGATATATTTGCCAGATTTCTACGATATATTTAAATCCAATGCAGCAAAGTAAATACGGTACACATACAAGTTGAAGCGATCTTTTACGGCCAATTTGAGAAACAATTACACCAGAGGCTAGGCATCCTAAAGGAACAAATAGTGTGCCAATGGAACCTAAAAAATATAAAAGCATTAGTTTATACAATATTATTTTCATCTTAAACACTAAAGTAAATAGCGATAGACATTTTGGAAAAAATCCGCGAACGTCATTGCTAATTGTACATACACATTTATTAATTTTTCTTTTTAATACGACCAGGGCTGCGATTCTCGAATTTATACGTATACGCAAACAACATAAATGCGCATACACAATCGAGTTTCGTATTCTCGAAAACAACGAAGCATTCGTGTACGAAGACTTTGCGAATAAGGACATACGAATGGCAAGTACTATGCGCAACTGCTTTTACAAATCGAAATGGTATAGTTTGAGGTTGTAAATTTTAAATTATTTACCTGTCAAAGAAGTAGTGACAGGTGTCGTAATTTTAAAAACTTCTAGTTTATAATAGTTAATATAAATACATGTTTTTCTTAAGCTTCTTTGGGAATTAAACCAAGCATAGTTTTTAAAATCTATTTTATTTACGTTTCGATCCATGACCTAGGATCGTTGTCAAAATAATAAAAACTTCAAGTTTGACGTTTATGACATAAATTGATTTATTGATGTTTGAAATATTTGGTTTGAGTACACAAAGCAAAAATTTTTAAAGTTTAAAAGAATGATTGCCTTCAATTTGTGTTGCGACCTGGGATCGACTTTCTTAAGGTAGCCAATACGCTTAACGTGAAATCAGCTGCTTAATTTTTATTGGTGAATTTTGTATAAATTCAATAATTTAGGAAACATTTTTTAACATATTTCTATTTATACAATTGAGAGATTTCTAATTTTATGTCTTATTTTACCGAGATTCAGTGGAGGGGGTTAAGCAACCTGTGGCTACCAAGATCCCCAACATTTATAATTTGCCGAAATGAATTAGAACAACATGGAGAACTTCCGTTTTTAGATATTCTAGTTAGCAAAAACGATACAACAATTAATACATCGGTATATAGAAAACCAACGCACACAAACAGATACTTAAACTTCGATTCAAACCACCCACAATGTGTCAAACGAGGAATTATCAAAACCATGTATGATAGAGCAAAATTAATATCATCAAACGAAGAAATTTTAAAGAAAGAGAAAGACCTAATCAGATGTACACTAATAGAAAACAAATATCCTAAAAGAATAATAGAGAAAGAAATGAATAAAACCCTAAAAATAAAGAAAAGAAAACAAAACAACGATACACACCAAAAAATGCTCTCAATACCATACATAAAAGGATTCTCCGAAAAAATTCAAAGAATAGGAAACAAATTTAGAAGTAAAACAGTATTTAGAACCAAGAATACACTAAGAGCACAATTAACAAAAATAAAACCCAGAAACGCAATAGAAAGTTCAAAAAACTGTATCTACAAAATACCGTGCGAATGTAATAAGTTTTATATAGGGGAAAGCTCCAGACCATTTGAAGTTCGATTAAGAGAACATAAATCATATATAAAAAATAGAAAATTTGAAAAATCCATGATTTGCCAACATGCATGGGACTCCAGTCATAAAATAAAATGGAAAGATGCAAAAATTAACGACAAAGAAGAAAACCACCAAAAACGCAAAATCAAAGAAGCTGCCTATATAACCCTACATAAAAATAACTGCGCTGCAAACGAATCCGTGACTTTCAGTAAACAATGGATTCCATTACTAAAAGAAATAACAAATGAAGATCAAATGCCCACAATATGTAGGTAGCATTGCAAGTTTTTCCTGGGTTTTCCTTGCGATATTAACATGAAATACAGCCTACATACATGATTTCTATTTATACATACAATAACTAATTACATAACAATAAGCATATTAACTAGAAAACCATTATTTCGGCAAATTATAAATGTTGGAGGATCTTGGTAGCCACAGGTTGCTTAACCCCCTTCACTGAATCTCGGTAAAATAAGACATAAAATTAGAAATGTCTCAATTGTATAAATAGAAACATGTGAAAAAATGTTTCCCAAATTATTGAATTTATATAAAATTCACCAATAAAAATTAATCGGCTGATTTCACGTTAAGCGTATTGGCTACCTTAGGAAAGTCGATCCCAGGTCGCAACACAAATTGAAGGCAATCATTCTTTTAAACTTTAAAAATTTTTGCTTAGTGTACTCAAACCAAATATTTCAAACATCAATAAATCAAAGTAACCTTTAATTTATGTCATAAACGTCAAACTTGAAGTTTTTATTATTTTGACAACGATCCTAGGTCATGGATCGAAACGTAAATAAAGATCATTTTAAAAACTATGAGTGGTTTAATTCCCAAAGAAGATTAAGAAGAATGCTAAACAAACCACAACAAACATACAGGGAGTATAAATACATGTTTTTATAAACCTAATTGTACACACTATAATTGAATGGTAAGTTGAAAACTACTTTTATATATTCAAGTTTATGTAAAAAAATACAAAACATAAACGCCCCCTGACGAAATGTATAAGAATGTTTGGTTTTTAGATGGATAAAATTGGAATGCTTATTGCCATAAACGCCGTTGAAATGGCAGAAATTAGAAATAACGCTCCTCCAAGAATATTTCACTCAAGGAATGATCCATTCGAAACATTGTCAGATAAGTAATTTTGACGCACCTATCGTTTGACCAAAAACTTAGTAGAGAAGTTGATTACTACAGTGGAGCCCTATCTGCCCGAGCCTTCAAGAAAATCTGCTCTTGATGTACAACCAAAGGTGGGGCCTATTTAACTATCAAAAGTCACTAAATATAGTACGCAAACAAGTACATAGTGTGGTGTTTTAGGTGACCCTTAACTTCCTGGAAGCTACCAATTTAATATAGCGCAGAACATTAACGCTACTGTAAGCCAATCATTAGTCAGTAGAGCATGCCGAAGAAACTTACCAGAATTACAAGAAACTCGCACAAGACAAGTTAATGAGTTTATGGAAATAAATTAGAACTGAGAGTGACACTTCTTCAAATTTGACACTTGTCGACAACTTCTTGGAGTTGTTGGCTGCATTGATTGCACTCATGTTGCTATTTACCAGCCACTAAAAAATGATCCAACTTTCCCGAAACATATTTATATAAATAGAAAAGGATATCTTTCAATAAATGCTCAAATAGTAGGTATTTATTACTTTTTGCAAGATATAATCAATAATTTTCGGATTTGTGATTCCGATTTAGTCATTTTAAATGTGAATGCAAGATTCCCTGGTAGTACGCATGACGGCTACATATGCAGAAATAGCAGTGTATTACCGTTTATGGAACACACATCTACATGGCCATAGATCGTTTTATTTATTAGGTAAGATTTTGTATGTTCTCATCCAAATAACATAAAACCGTTTTGCAGGTGATTCTGGATATCCGCTACGACCGTACCTAATGACACCTATTCAAAATTCCGAACCTAATACTCTTGATGCCTTATACAACAATAGACACCGTAGTACATAGAGCAGTGTAATGGTGTTTTGAAGTTGAGATTTCGGTGTTTGTTGAAGCATAGAGTAGTTCATTACTTTTCTGAACGGGTATCCATAATTATTAATGCATGCACAGAGTTACATAACATTTGCATTCGTATTAACATCCATCACGTACTTCCAGAAGAAGACGAAGGGGATATTGATTATGGGATGCTTAATCAAGTAGAAGAAAACAATAGGGCTAACAGGAATCGAGACCTGTTTCAGTTAAATCAAGGGCGAGCACAATGAAACGCTTTAATAAGGAATCATTTTGAGTTTTAGATATAAATAATAAAAATTTTGAAAATTGTAAATACAATTAGTGTAGTTCAGCTTTCCAACAAAGATCATGACATAAATTGTTCTTAAAAAGTAGTTTGTAAATATCGAAGGTAGAGATAAGCTTTTCCTCATTTATTAAAGTAATTATAACAAAATAAATCGATATTACTTATTTGTAACAAAAAATTTTTTTCATTCGTAATACCTCTCTTTAGCTACTACTTCTCGTTCTAATAAAATTAACCTCTTTTCAGAATATTCTGCTTTTATTTGATTTAACGATGTCTATTCGAATTGGCAAAGCTCAATGAGGATTCCTACCCTGAAATATACAAAACTAGACGAAAGGATATGTATTGCGACGACCTGTTCACTAGCTGTGAAACTTTGAAAAAGCAAAATACATTTGTTACAACCTAATTAAGCCTTGCCATATCATATAACTTAATTAACGTCCCGTTAGGTTGGTGATTATCCATACGGCGCGTTCCCAGGTGGCGGATATGGGAAACCCAGTGTCACCGTACGAGTAATCGTTTGCTGCCATTGGGTTTTGTGACGGAATAAGCCTAGCACTCGTAGTGATCCAGAACGCTGAGTGACATAAAATCCACAACATACGGGGGAGCGAGTGTACGTCAATGCGGTCTAAACCCCGCATACCATAGTTAATTCAACATCATTAGTGGAGCATATAGAAAGATTAAGAGAAGTGTTCGAAAGATTAAGAAAATCACAATTTAAAGTATAATTAGATAAGAGCGAATTTTTACAGAAAGAAGTAGCATTTTTAGGACACATATTAACACCCCAAGGAGTCATGCCGAACCCTATAAAACAAACGCCGTTTTAAATTACCCCATACCAAAAACAAACAAAGAAATAAAAGGATTTTTAGGACTTAGTGGTTACTACCGCAAATTTATTAAAGGTAATGCTCAAATAATCAAGCCCCTGACAAATTGTTTAAAGAAAGGAAACAAAATTGAACATACCCCCGAATTCATTGAAGCTGTAGATAAAATCAAAAGCATATTAACAAATCACCCCGTATTAGAATACCCTGATTTTTCAAAACCATTCATATTAGCAACAGACGCATCAAATGTAGCATTAGGCGCAGTATTAAACCAAGGAACAGTAGGCAACGATAAACCCATCAGCTACGCATCCAGAACCCTAAACGAAACCGAGCAAAAATACTGCACGATAGAGAAAGAATTGTTAGCCATAATTTGGGCAACGGAGTATTTTAGACCATACCTATACGGACGTAAATTTTATATATACACCGATCATAGACCATTAGTATGGCTATGCAAACTCAAGGAACCCAATTCAAAATTACAACAATGGAGAATCCGATTAGAAGAATATGACTACGAGATCATATACAAGAAAGGAATTTATAATAATAACGCAGACGCTCTAAGTGGAATACAGCTTAACGCATGGGAAACAGAATCAGTGATAGGAAACGTAGACGAAACGGAAATCAGAGAAGATCCAGACAGATGGACACCATACGTTTAACACAGAATGACGAGCCAAAAACCGCGATTAAAATTTTAAATGAAGCCATAGATATGAAACCCAATCAGTTTATGATCATCCCAACCCTGTAAAATACACAAAAATAGATAACAAAAAGATATACCAAATTCAGATAACTAAAGACGACAATGAAGAATAAATAATAAAAATTCTAAAAGAATACACCCCCGAGTAAAAACGATTTTACTTTTACTTTAACACCGAAAACTTGTATAAATAATTTTCAGAATTATATGTTAAATTATTTAATATCTCTGGCCCTGAACTTATAAAATGCACAAGACAATTATTAACCTTAGACGACCCTGACGAAATAAATGATGTGATCAGAAATCAACACGAAGGAAAAATTAACCATCGTGGAATTAATGAAACCCTAAAGCAGATTATGAGACGATATTATTTCAAAGACAGGAAGAAACTAACTACAGAATTTATCAATCAATGTGAACTATGCGACAAAGCAAAATATGACAGGAAACTCCCAAAGATACCTTTAATGTTGTCTAAAACACCCGACAAACCCTTTCAGAAATTACATGCCGATACTCTAATAATAGAAGCACAAAGTTATTTGACAATCGTAGACGCATTTACAAAAATAGGCCAAGCAATACCAATCACCTTTAAAAATAGTATTGACGTATCCCAAGGATTTTTACAGTACTTTACATTTAATGGAACGCCCGAAACAATAACGTTAGATAACGGCAGAGAATTTAAAAGTGAAACAATACAAAATACTTTGGAACTACACAAAATAAAAATTCATTTTATAACTGTAAACCACTTTGAATCTAACGGACTGAGAGACCACATTCAACCCTACTAGAACAAATCAGATTATTAAGAATAACATACAAGGAAGAACACATAACTAATTTAATGTCATACGCATTAATCGCCTATAATAATACAATTCATTCATCAACCAATTTTACACCATTAGAATTAACTTTAGGACATTCAGTTTCACGCAACCTTTATGACATACATTATAACAAAGAAGTTTATCAGCAATACGCCAAAGATCATAAAGAAAAACTAAAATTAACTTATGACAAAGTAAAGGATAAGCAAGATAACGACAAGGAACGCATTACCGCGACCCGTAATAAAAACACAGACGTAAACAAATTTTCAATAGAACAAATCGTGTACGAGAAAAATTTCCAAAACAAACGACACAAAACAGCACCTAGAAATTTAGGCTCTTTAAAATTAAAAGAATATCGGACAAAAACATAGTCGTAGTAGACAACGGCAAGATAACGAAATATATCCATTGAAAAATTTAAGACACTCTGTGCTTTCAGATGGACAATCATCACCCTTACCGTCAATTTCCACCCAGGTAGAACGGACACCGAAATAATAATTGAAGACATAAAAAATAACCCCGGTATACTACCAATAAAATTAGGTGGTATGCAGAATACCATAGATTATTGCACAAAAATTCGACTTAACAGAACTAAAGCAAGAATTTCAAACAATCAAAAATAATTATTACCAATTAAAACATTCAATGGACACAACAAAATTCGGAAAGGAATACGCAATAGAAATGATGAATTATGACAGCATAATAGAAAGTATTTTGAGAAACATAGAAGACAAATTTAACTGACTAATACCTACAGAACAAACGGTGAGACCAAAAAGAGGACTAATCAACGGATTAGAAAACATAATAAAAGCAATCACCTGCAACTTAGATAATCAAGACGCAGAACGTTATGATAACGCAATACAACAATTAATCGAAAATAAGAACGATATCAAAACCATAATCAGTAACCAAATATCATTAACTCATTCAACGATTATAAGATTCAACAAAACACTAAGAAAATTAGTTAGAAACCAAGATAGTATAGCCAACCGAATACAAACCCTTGAAAATAACATGCAAACTACCATGTTCGGCATGCGAGATTTAATTAGATTTAACATGATATATACCCAGATAATATCAACCCTTACATTAATTCAACAAATTTTATCCACATTAGAAAACGCAGTAACATTTGCAAAATTAAATACCCTACATTCCAGTATCATAGAACCAATTGATTTATTAAGAGAACTATTAAGAATTAAATCATTTATAACCAACAGTAAACTACCTTTTGATGTAGTAGAATCAAACATTTTAATATTTGAAAAAATAGATATAGTTAAGGGCTATGCAAAAAATTACGACATAAGATTATTAATAGAAATCCCAATAGTTGAGATTAACAATTATAATTATTATCATTTATTTGCTTTTTCAATGAAAATGACTAGCATATACCAAGTTATTATACCCAAAACCAAATTCCTATCCTTAAATGAACTAAGATATGGTTATACGTACGAAAAATGTAATGAAGTCACACCAAATCAATATTTATGCCAATCATTGACAACGACAACCAATCAAGAAAACAGTCCTTGCGAAGTACAACTTCTAAAATTTTCAAGTCATTACCAAAATTGTGAAACCAAGCCTGTACAAATCACCAATATGAAAATCCAGAAAGTAACAGAAAATAAATGAATAGCCATTTTTCCCACAGAAGTAATAGCAGACATCCTCTGCAATCAAGACGAAAACAACTTAGCATTAACCGGAAGTAAATTAATCACCCTTAAAGAAAATTGTTATTTAAAATTAAAAAATGAAATAATCAGAGACTACCAAGATCCCGTCCAACCATGAAATTAGCAAACTTACCCGAACTACAAATCAAGATAACGCAAGACGAAGACGAAGAAATACTTTAAAAATCCATGCAACTTGAACATCTGGAATTAGACAACCTCAACCACGCCATGAAACTTATGGAAGATTACAAAGAACATCTAAACGAACTCAAAACGCCCAAAGTGCACTACGATAACATTAGTGTATGGACAATTGTATTAATTATTTTGACTATTTTATTGGTCATTTATGTAATTTACAAAATGTATATTAGGTATAAAAATAAAGAAAACAGTTTTAGATTTAAGGCAACCAAGGTTAACAAAGAAACAAATATACCATTAAAAAATATGAATTTCAAGAAATGAAATTAAATGAATTTTAAATTAAAAATTAAGAAAAAGAAAACCCTTAATTTTTAATTTACGTCGGGAGGAGTTATGTATCCCCCAATTGATGTATACCCATTAAAATAGAATAATTAGGAAATTATTAAAAAATGTTAAGAATACGCCAAGTGAAGTGCAGCAAAGTAAATCAAGGACAATTTGTAAACTTTATTAACGTTCATGAGAACGTATGCGGTACTTTGTATTGCAGACGATAGTGACACTGAAGATGTCAGGTCACAGACGGTCACCAATGGTCAGGTTCCGTGATTACTTAGAAATTAAGATTGCAACAATGTAATTATGAATAGAGTTAAGAATAAGCAGACATGAGATCTGCAAGTTTCCACAGCCCTGTGAGGGGGTAGGGATATTATAAAAAGCCCGGGAGCCCCAGTCGACGACAGTCAGTCCAGCGATCAGCTTTAGCATTGCAGTTTGTTAAACTACTCATCTTAGTACAATTAACTAGTGTAATTTCGATTAAAGTAATATTCAATTAATTTGTCAAAGTTCCATAAGTCAATTCTGTATCAATAAAAATAAATTTGATAAGAAGTTTGGAAATGGTTTTTTAAAGAGGCCGCTCCCAAGCCACGAACCTTAACTCGTGCTAAGATCATATTCGTGCAATCGCTTAGTTTATCTCTATAACTTGTCTTTTGATATACAGAAGCAGAAAAAAAGTGCTAAATTGTCTCACCTATGCAAAAATCTAAGACCAAACAAGTACCTGCTCAACTAATGTAAATAGGACTTGCAGATCTTTCCTGTCTATAGATTTTGATAAAATTTTACTAAAATATAAAAAACATTTTATAATTTTTTTTTATATTTGAAAATGGGCACGACTACAAAAATTTCTACTGAATATAAGTAGGTGATCTGTCGATGAGCATCTCAAAATACAGTGTGTCCACAAACGCTTTTCACAAAAGAAACTGCAAACTCTAGAACTTATTTCATGTCGATTAGATGTAAATCTTGTTATTAAAACATACTTACTAAGTTAGTTAAAGCTCTTTAAAGATGGCGCCGTAAGATGGGTTTAATTCAAATATCTTGAAAACGGTATCTTTTTAAGTGATAACATTTTGTACATGTACTTTATAGAATATGACCAATCGTATGACGTGGAAACAATTTTTTAATTGTAGTCGTAAGCGGCTCGTTTGGGAGGAGTATTAGACATTTTTATTCATAACTTTTTTGTCCTACAAATTTCGCCGACATGGATTTAACAAATTTAGTTTTTATTAGAAAAAAATAATTCTCTTATCCAAAGTCGCTATGACGCACGTTTTAAAAAAAAATCAATTTGAATTTTTCATGTATCAATGTAAACGTTTCAATTGCTTAACAAGTTCATTTCTAAATTATGAAAGATGGCTATTGAAAATAAACATAATATCAATTTTAGGATTATCAAACTGTTTTTGTGTCATAAACGGTTTCTAACTAATAATTTGTGGTTTGAAAAATTATAAATATGCAGTCGCGCTCATCACTTTTTGCTCGCAATTATCCATTACAGCCGGTTTTTCAAAATGATAACGCTACAAGTGGTAAAGCGGCTCGTATTAGTGTCAATGTTGAAATAGAACTTGAAAAGTTAACAGGGAACGCGTTCGCTCGTGGGATAACTTGATCTTATAAAATACCAATTTTCTAATTGCAGTACCTTTGAAAAAGGATTAAAATTAATCCGAAAGCTCAGGTTTAT